>JAFIRS010000120.1:0-1215348 GCA_018342105.1 Gonioctena quinquepunctata
ACCGATTTTATGCTAAGCCAACAAACACATCATCTGGAGAAAATGTCACGGTAATTTCGAAAATTGCATGTGCTGGGTGCACGTAATTTTCCCCTAGTTTTCCCGGCCAAAACACTCGTTTGCGCCTTGAGGATCGAAGAGAACTGAGCAACACGAATAAATAAAACGGGCGATGTGGACCTCTTGATTGGCGAGAATTCAACGCATGTCCCTGCCGGAGTGCCTTATTTAGGGATGCTTGTTTTCCTCCAAGTGATTGATAAATTATTCTTGATATGCAGCTGTACCTTTACACGATAAAAAAATGTACACCGGACTCGGAGTATTCAACATAAAAATACTATCATTGTTAATGTATTACCTAGAAAATGGAAAAATTTTCATTAGAATGAATGGCATAGAAACAATAATATATTATGTGAATCTTGGAGTTCCACAGGGATCGATACTGGGGCCATTGTTATTCCTAATTTTCATTACCGATCTTACAAACTACATGAATACTGATTGCCTTAGTTTTATACGCAGATTATATATTTTTATTCATTTTATTTTATTTATTTCATTAACGGACAAGCCAATTTACAATTTATATGGAAATATTTATTTATACAATATTTACTCACATATTTACTACAAACTATAACTTTTTCTTGCTATTTAGCCATTAATATTGAATTCTTTTTACAGAATTTATAAATGCATGACTTGAGCAGTCGAAAAAATCTAATTAGAATGAATGATCATTTGCCGTTCTCAATATTCTGGTAATTTGTTCTTGCTGACCATAGTTCGTTGGATGATAAGGTAGGTACTTTAAAAAGGTTGTGAAACATATATCCTCTATAATTCCGTGAAATCTTTCGAAATAAAATTGTTTAAAAAATCTAAAGTTGCAATAATATACAGGGTATCTCCTTTGAAGAAATGAAGTACCCTGTCATAACTAGTTTTTAGATGTCTCTGAATACATGAAACGAGCAACAAAAAATGAAAACTAAAATAAAAAATCGACGTGTTTTAGCATCATTTACAATACCTAATAATAATGAAAATATTAAAAGTAGTCCAGACTTTTGTGGCACACTGTATATGGCCGTGGGTACGTATTGTGTGTTGTAAAGTAATTACGCACCCATGCGCAATATGCTTTTTCTACTCCCCCTACAGAAAATGTCGAAATTTGTACAACTCGCCAACTATGTAACTGTCTATTTAAGCACTGTGCGACATAAAACTGTACGATTGAACTTTACCGTAAACAGAGAGCACGATCAACAACCAAACGGTAGCATCTGTTAAGTAAATCGCACTATGTATAACCAATAAGATAGAGCTTTTTCATTTAGATGACAAATGACTAACTTTGTTCACCTGTCAGATCCAACGGCATTGATGGCGATTTTTTTTAAAGGAAATAAAATATTTCCGAGTTTTCCTATGGATAGTTGACTTGAATTTACATGGAGAAAAAACTCACTATTCGAAAATATTCGTGAACATTATTTTATCTACGAATGGAAGGTTTTTGGCGGTATAAAATAGGTAGTAAGTACTTAACCTACAAAGAAAGTTACGAACGCCAATGTATGCAGGTGCATTTGTCATGAAGTTGACTGTTGACATAATGTGAAAATACCGCTAATTTTGAACTAAGCCAATCTCAAATTGTTATTTCAAAAATAACCAATGGCTATTCACTTTCCCAATAGCCAATCAGACTTTGGGTCTCAAAACGAGCGCATGCGCCTTAAAAAATCATCTAAATGAAAAGGCCTATTGTGTCGCGATTTGTTACCAGTTTTTGTATTTTCAAAGATTATTTGAAAATAAATCCCTAATAACAAATAAAAATTGTTGTGAAAAATGTCCAGTAGTAGCGAATATGAAATGTGTACATCACCCGATATAGTGGAAAAAGCGAAAAATGCTCCGTATAATTTGTTACCAGCAAAATCTCGTGAAAGATACGAAACAGTTTATCGGAAATTCATGGACTGGAAGCTGAAACACAAAATCAATTCATTTTCAGAAATTGTTATGTTAGCATATTTTGGAGAACTGTCCAAAGAAATGAAGCCATCGTCACTTTGGTCAATGTATTCAATGCTAAGGTCAACAATAAACATAAACCATGATAACATTAACATTGCGACTTATCACAAACTATTGGCTTTGCTAAAAAGAAAAGCAGATGGTTTCAAGAGTAAAAAATCGAAAACGTTGACTTCAAAAGAAATCAATGTCTTTCTCCAAAACGCTCCAGATAGCAGATATTTGCTTACGAAGGTATGCACGAATTACACCTATAAATCAACAGACAAGTATTGACACTTTTTTATTCCAGGTAGTTTTAATTTTCGGTATTCGTGGTGCTTGTAGAAAGCAGGAGTTACGCAACTTAAAGCCTCACGACGTGGAGGTTACAGGAAAATGTCTGATAATTCATATTGCCGATTTAAAAACCAAAACGCAACGTTCATTTGTCGTTTCTTTCATCCAATTTGTAAAAACTACATCAATCTACGCCCTGCAGGAAAAGATGTTCAGACTTTCCCTTTCTTTTTGAATTTCGTAAATGGAAAATGCACCAAGCAATGTGTTGGAATAAACAAAATCGGCAGTATTCCAAAACAAGTGGCAGAATATATGGGCTTAGCGAATCCCAAACAATACACAGGCCATTGCTTTAGGCGCTCTTCAGCCACAATTCTTCTAGATGCTGGTGGCGATATGCTAGCATTAAAGAGACATGGTGGTTGGCGGTCATCAGCAGTGGCCGAGAGCTATGTAGATAATTATATGAAAAACATACTGCCAACTCATCAAAAATTACACGTGCCATTAATAATACTGCTACAATAAGGGAAAACAATAGTATTATTTTTGAAAGTACAAAAAATCAGACAACCAACCCGCCCTCTCTTGTTTTTAATAACTGCACAGTTACAATGAATAATTATTACAATCAAAAGTAAACTATACTAAGTAATATAGTAACTTATTATAGTTGAATTATCTTTGGAGTAATTTAATTGATCGATTTAACATATTTTCACTTAATGGAATCCCAATTTTTTATGGGAATGAATGCAGTCGTAGAAAAAGTATAGGACCCAACTCGAGTTGTAAGACAATTACGCACTTCTAGAATTACGCACTCGCCGCTTTGCGGCTCGCGTGTAACTTTTTCTAGTCGTGCGTAATATGTTTCTTACCACTCTTGTTATGTAATATACTATTTTACAACACTTGATACGTAATATACTATTTCATCAGCTACTGTAATTTCCTGTTGATTCGAACGAGGATGGTCATTACAAGAGACGTGTTCGCATGCCATTACACTAAAAATGATAACAATAGAGCCCGTACAAATGAAAAGTGAAATTATCTAAAAGTAGACTGGAACTTCCCCACTGCAGTTGATTCAATGTTTTTCTTTTTCGTTCCTCCGTAGTATTGTCGAGTCCAGGGTAATTCCATTCCCAATGTGAGACAAGAAGTTTTGGGTGCATTAGAGAAAATTACGTGATAATATCCATGAAGTTGGGAAAGCAGAACTCCATTTACGCCAGTTCACTTCCGAACTCATTTCTAGAACTCTTCACAGTTGCTCCTATAAATAAATTCTTCTCCTTTTGTCTTACATCAAAATTATGTTTTCAGATACCTTTCGTACAGAAATATTTATAACTAGCTGGTTCCCGCGACTTCGTCCGCGTAGAATTTGTATTTTTCATTGTTATCTTTATGTGATTCCATCTAAGATGTCTAAAAACCATGGTGTATTCACTTATACCTGTAAAATATTGGGACAAACTGGGGGACACCAGCCCACTTGATAAAAGGAGTTATCTAGAGTTTCAGATGGCGCCAACGTCGTTTCTTGTCATAATTCAGTAAACTGCAATTACAGACCACACAGGGTGTTTTTGTGATTTGTGTCTCTGACCTGTTTTGTGATTGTGCTTTTGTCGCCTTTAAAGTTATGTCAATTCGTTGTGAAATATTTTGAGGTTGATCGTTCGATGTAACATATTTTAGAACAAACTATTCCATGTACTTGGGTCAGTGTTATATAGAATTTTCGAGAGGTGTTCCGAAATAATTCTAATTATGAACCGTACCAATTTATTTTGTATGGTTAATTTCCTATTGATACGGCTCCACCGAGTTGGTATTTCTGTCCCTGTTTGCTCATGATAAAAATCTTATGATGGAGCGGATAATGATTTTATGAAGTGCTGTAAATTACATCCAATTACTTAATTTAGCTTTCAAACCAATAAAAGTACGGGAGATGCAATCTTTTTCGCTTTCTGAAAAATCTATATTCTAGTCTGAAGGAAGTGTTTTGCGACATATCTAAAGCTTTTGACTGTTACATAAGCTTCAGAGAACGAAGCTTCAATTGGTTCGAATCCTATCTGAGTGAAAGAACCTCTCAGCTTTTGGACAAATTAAGAGGTGTTCACACTTTTGGCAGACAACACGACTATCTTATCGCAAGAACTCAAATTACCTTCATATATCGGAGTAATCTAAAGATCTGCCATTCTTTAAATTTTCAAGATAAACATCTGAAATTTGTACAGTTCAGTCCCAAAATGACAGTTGAGAAGGTGTGCAAATGAAAAAGAATCATAAAATTTTATTTAAAAAAATACAGTCCTCAAAATATTGTATAATTTCAAAACATGATGAATTAATTTTTAGGACATGCTTCAAAAACTCTAGTTTAAAATTGATATCAAGATTTTTCAATAGTACTTCCTGAAGCTTGTAATCTGTACTTCAAGAAGGTTTAATTGGTTTATTTAAAAACAAATTGACAAAAATAAACAACTGTTGCTCTAAAATCCGTGAAATTTTTTGTTAAATAAAATTTAATAACGTTTATATAAAAAAAAAGTTTACCTAACCATCGTATATTTATATTACGACCTCAAACAAGGTATATGCAGCGTATTTTTTTTCTTTTTTGATATAAGTGTAAATTGTATCAAATACGAAAATATTATGTTTTTTAGTAAATTGACGAATTGTTCATTTTTATAAATGAGTTCCTGCTTAAAATTTTTGTTTAGAATAGAAATATAAGTTTATCTTTTGATGTACTTTATATTGGATCGAAAATATCATCATTTGAATGTTAGAGAGAGATTGAACATCAGAGAACACTTGATCGGTTGGTTTAGTGCTCACCTGACGCTCTACGTACACTAGTGGAGTAATATTAGCTTCTAGAAATTGGGGATGATGGTTACTTTCAACTGTACATTAGTAATGATGTTGGGAACAACATATAAAAAGTTGCCAACCGTAAAGTGTGTGCTTAATTAATTATTTAACAATTAAGTTGCCAAATTACATTGTATATTGATTATTAAAAAAAAATGAATAAATAATGGTGCCACTCGCCAAAATGAATAATTTCACATAAAAAAGGTAAATACAATTTTTCTTTAAAATAAAAACTGTAATGTGCGAAAAAAATGTGAGGCGGCGACTCTGAAGTGCAGCGCTGGAGGAGCACGCAGCCAAGAGCGCTTTACACTAAATTTGTTTTAACTTTTGATCTAATTGATTAAATTTTACTGAAAGGAGAAAAATGCACCTAACGAGAAGTCATGTTTTTGAAAGTGAAAAAATATGTATAAAATTTGCCTAACAAAATTGTTTTTCATTGTTCAAACAATTAATAAACAAGCAGCACACCATTAACTTTTTTCTGCAAGCAATTTCTAAGTAATATCAGAAAGTTTTAGGAAAATCCATGGAGTCCTCCAGGATTCCAAAATGATGCATGATTTTAAGCTATTTTTACACGCTTTATATTAGCTTCACTTGTATGTTTGTTTGTTTATTTGTTTGTTTTGTAACCGACTCCTTTGGGCGCGATTTTGACCCACTTCCAGACGTCCGAATGATTTGAAATTTGGCAGGTGTACATAATTCCGGTGACAATGCATTGAGAAATTTTTGTGTGAAGAAAAAACAAAATGGCGGCTCCAATATGGCGTACGAATTTTGTCATTATGATCCGATTCGTTTCAAAATTGATATCCAAAAGTTTTTGTGGTCGGAGATTATGATTCTCCTGTCAAAATTGGAAAATTCAAGATGGCGGCTCCAAAATGGGGGACCAGTTTTGTGATTATGGTCTGATTCTATTCAAAATTGGTATGTGGGGGGTTTTTGGGGTTGAATATTATGATTCTTTTGTAAAAATTGGGAAATTCAGGATGGCGGCCGAGTTTTGTGATTATGGCCTGATTCTATTCAAAATTGGTATGGGGGGGTTTTTGGGGTCGAATATTATGATTCTTTTATAAAAATTGAAAAATTCAAAATGGCGGCCGAGTTTGTGATTATGGTCTGATTCTATTCATAATTGGTATGTAGGGGTTTTTGGGGTCGAATATTATGATTTCTTTTGTGAAAATTGGAAAATTCAGTAAGGATGGCGGCCGAGCTTTGTGATTATGGTCTGATTCTATTATAATTGGGATGCAGGGGTTTTTGGGGGTCGAATATTATGATTTCTTTTGTGAAAATTGGAAAATTCAGTATGGCGGCTAGAGTTTTGTGATTATGGTCTGATTCTATTCAAAGAGTATGTGGGGGTTTTTTGGGGTCGGAGATTATGATTACCTGATTTGATAAAGATCATTCCATTTTTTAATTTGCAAAAAAATAATGAAAATAATAGTTTAAAAAAAACTAAAAAAACATGCTTTTATCAATAAACCACACTAAAAAGTAGGATATAAATAATAGTTTGAAAAAACAAAAAAACAGGCTTTTATAGAAAACCAGACTAAAAAAAATGAAAATAAAAAAAAAAAAAAAATTATTTAAAAGCAGTAGGGTGCATGAGTATAGTCTCGGTGTGTATTATGCTATATAGTTATTGGTACTTTTTTTTTAAAATATTTTTTCTTATTTCAATTTTTTTAGTCTGATTTACTATAAAAAAACACCATTTTGTTTTACTGCTATCTAGGTAATGGTTGATAAAAGCATGTTTGGTTACACAACTAATGTTGTGTTTTGATAAAATGAATGATCTATCCAAACTCGAGTAATCTCATCTGTTAAAACTACATAGCAATTTTGAATGAATCGGACCGTCACTGAAACTCTTTCCAGTATAAATACCAATTATGAAGTCGAACCATAATCACAAAACTCGGCCGCCGACACAATTTTTTCGGTACGAAAAGAATCATATTCGACTGAAACCCCATACCAGTCGAATAAAACTCGACACTTGTTTCAATTTTCAAAGATAATGTTCGGCCAAAACTACGCTCTGTTTTAGTAGAATATCGGACCATAATCAAAACTCGTCACGGAGAACCGCCATCTTGAAATTTCCAATGACTGGAGAATCTCCGACCTGAAACGTTATCAATACCCCGAAACGAATCGAGTCATAACTTTCGGCAAAATTCGTACGCGTGAAACCGCCATTACTGGCACGAAATCTCAATGCGTACACCTGCCAAAATTTTCCAAATCATTCGGTGTCTGGAAAGTCGAGAGTCCCAAATCGCGCTAAAGTACAAGCTGAAACAAATAGGCGCAAACAAACATACAGAAGTAATGGCGCGTGTAAAAGCAACGGCAAAATCATGCATCGCACGGAAGTCTGGAAGACTCCATGATTTTCTATTTCTGATGTGCCAGAAATTGCTTGCGAAAAAAGTTAAATGGTGCTGCTTGTTTATTAATTGTTTGAACAATGAAAACAATTTTATTGAGCAGGAACACCATACGCTCAATTTTCGCCATGACTTCTAAAAATTGAGTGCATTTTTCTCGCTTTCGGCAAAATTTAATCAATTAGATCAAAAGTTAAAAGTACAAATTTGAATAATGAAACGCTTTAACGGCTTGCGTCTATTGCGCAGAAGTCGCTCATTTTCGCGCGACCGGATTTTTATTTTAGAAAATTGTATTTACGCTCAGTATTCATTTTGACGATGCCACCGATATTTATTCATTTTTTTTTTTAATCAATATACAATAACTGGCACAGCAATTCGACCAAATAATTAATTAAGCTTTTACACTTTTACGGTTGACGGCCACATGTATTGTTTAATATTGCGGTTGGCCAACCATCATCCCCAATTTCTAGAAGCTAACCTATTACTTTCCGCGAGTGCGTGAAACGGCATAAACTGGCTTTCCGATCGAAAGTGTTCTCTGATATTCCGATCTCTGCTGGCATTCGATGATGTTTATTTTCGTCGATATAAAGTACGTCAGACTCAAACTTATATTTCTATTTGGCAAAATTTTTAACCGAACAAAACAAAGCAAACTAACAAAGTGTTATTGTATTCATTTATGATGCTTGAAAATACTGACGAAAAATGGCGATATCGATTTTAAACTTAAAGTTTTAACATGTCTAAAGAAATTAATTCGTCGTATTTTAATTGCTCTACAATATTTTGAGACTGTATTTACAGAACCTATGATTCTTTCATTTGCACACCTACTCAACTGTCATTAAGGACTTCAACTAAATTCAGATGTTATCTGAAAAGACTAGGAGAATGACGAATCTTCTGCAAATGTACGATCTTTCCCAGCATCATTTAAATAATTGGGTATCCCCTAATTTTTCCCTCAGCTCTTATCTGTTTTTTTTGTCTTAGAATAGGTTAGAATACTTTTGAGGTTAGTGGAAGAACAACTTATTAGCACTTTGTGTTACATAAAGATGAACTTCGCCTTTGTAATTTCAGAAATTAGATTGTTTGATTGGACCAAATTGTATGGTACTTGGTACTGAAAACAATAAAGACGATTATTATTATTATTATTATAGAAAATTATACTTTGACGTAACTTCATATATGTACTATTCCTATTAATTTTTTTTTTTTATTGGAAAACAAGACATCTTGTTAGCTACTTTCTCCTTCTTTCATTTGAATTTTTGTTAGCTTAATTTTATCAATTAGATCAAAAGTTTTAACAAATTTAGTGAAGCGCGCTCATGGCTACGTGATGCAAGTTCAGTCTCGCTACCTCACGTTTTCGTCGTTAGAAAAAAAAATCTGCAGCTTACAGTTTTATTTAAAAAAAATATGTATATACCTTTTTTATATAAAATCTTCCATTTTTTCGAATAGCAGTATCAGTTTTTTGAAAAATTCATATATTTTTTAAGATATTCAATAAACAATGTAATTTTGCAACTTATTTGTTAAATAATAATTAAGCACACACTTTACGGTTTGGTTACTTTTTATATGTTGTTCCTTACATCATCACTAATGTACAGTAAAAAGTTTCCACTAATGTACAGTAAAAAGTTCCCTAACTTTCTAAAAAACTAAAATCTAATATTACTCCACTACTAGTAAAATGTCTTGTATATGTATAAATTAATTTGAATCTTCTCTGGACTACCTCTGATTGAAATGTATCTAGTAACTAGCAAATCAAATAATTTTATTATTATTTTTATATTTATTTTTTATATTATATATATTTTGTGTAAAATTTTTCCCATGAGATGACAATCTTCTGACTAAAAGTATTGGAAAATTCTAAATATAGTGGATATTTTCTTTCGAAGAGCCATGGGACCCTCTGTGACGGCTCGGAATTCACTAGCCAAAATCAAGATATCTTCATAGAATGAAAAGTCCACGCTTACTTGTGAAATTCATGTGTTTATTAAAAAGTGATAATTATCCTAAGCATAGTCATTAGCCTTATCGATCTTGAGAGTGGGCCTTGTTCTTCCGAACAACTGCTTCGTTTAGATCGCCCTCCTCCGATTATCTCATGTGGGGTGTTACTAGTTTGTATCGGAAAGTTTAATGGAACAATGTCATCGGGGACATTTTCCAATCCCCTCAATTTCCAAGGTTATTCATCATTTAGAGACATCAGTCCACTCTCCTACCTTTTCTTATTCCTTCGTGGAAGTTTCCATGTTCCCAAAAAGGCCATTTGAGAAGAAATCACTTTGAAAAAATCACCAGGTAGCCTTTAAGAAAAATCTTATTTTTGACAGACATTGTAGTAAGTTTCGCGCCAACTGTTCTGAGCGGGATCTTGTTCGTAGAACTATAATCTTTGTAAACGATCAATTCACAATTTTTGCATGAAGTAATGACAGAAATGACAGAAAAAGAACATTTCATAGGTTTCAAGTTTGACATTTTGCGTGACACAAGCAACAAACATTCTTTAACCGCGCCATCTACTAATGAAGTTCTAAGCAGAAATTTAAATTAACAGAACCTTAAAGAATTTGTTTTAATTTATGTTCTACTACTAAAGTTTGCTAAAAATATATTTTTTGCAAAATATTCCTGATAGAAACATTTCTTGTTTCATTTTGTAATTATATTGGGTTTCTATATCCAAGAAAGACCTTCCTATGATTTTAGTTGCATGAAACGAATCTTTGTTCGTTAAAAATAATGTAAGCTATCAACAAATCTGTGTTACTGAAGTGAATGGAAGCTTTATTTTTACAATTTTTGATTGTCAGGTATTCGTTGAAAATAATGAACATTTTTGTTTAAAAGAAATAGGAGGCTATGGAATTATCACATTAACCTTTTTTTAATGTTATTTTGACGGTGTATCTTATGACATATCCATTAATTAATATTATTTAAAAGACTCGAAACAGAATGGAATACTAATATGTGTACTCTGTGCGACGAAATGGATGATTTGAGGAAGTGTCATCGAAGTTTGAGACATTTATCTTACTTGCTTCAAGAACCTTCTGTTCAATCATCGCAAGACATGTTGATCAGAAAAATTAGTGAAGTGTTACTTGAAATTGATGATATTCATATTTCAAAGGCTAAATTTAACAAAATTGTGTCTAAATATATATATATATATATATATATATATGTTAAAGTGGATTTGTAGAAAACTTCTTTTTAAAAACTTTTTATTTTATTATAATATAAATACAATTTTACGGGTATGAAAATACACGGACGACTAAGGGAATAGAAGTCAATTTTACGGGTATGAAAATACACGGACGACTATGGGAATAGAAGTGACGCTCCTCTGATCGGGACATCCTTTTATAAGTTTGGAAATGCTGATGCAGAACTGCGTCTTGTTTACGATTCTGGATGCTTCTTGGGGCCCAGGTGGCTGAATGCTGACTATGCTGTCCTTATTGACCTTGCAACATTGTTGCATACTACGTCGCCAATAACTGCGTAGAATACGGTGATTTTTTGATATAACAACTCCCTTCTTTTGGAAAAAGTTGATGCTAAGGGTGCAGCAACTTTTAGGCATGGACTCTATTGGTACAGGAATTCAGTTCTATGACTTCTTCTTCAATGTCTTCACCAAGATGTATACTAGGACGTCTTCTCGGAGGAAAGAGCCTGGAAAGGACTCTCAGGGGAGAATGTTGGCCTGGAGGTTTTGGGGGATGATCATCTCCTCTTGATGTCATAATTCCTATTTTTACAGATTTATGTTTCCTACACTTACAGAAAACATATAAGATGATCAAACAGACAATTAATACAATAATAAAATGAGTAAACCTAGAAATATGTTTCGTAACGAAAGGTTCATTTATAATTTTATCAAGATCATCAGAGTATTGACTCAATTTATATTGTGCAATATTTAAATCATCAACGTTTAGTTTACTTAATTTCAATGGTTTCAGGACAGGCATATTATGTTTTTCAGGAAGGTGCTTACAGCATTCAAATGGTATCAGAATAGGATTACTATTATAAGTAATATTTTTCTCAAGAGTTACGTGCGTGGAATGTACTCTGGTGTTACCCACAAAAGCATTACAATCTGACTTTAATTTCAAAATTGAATTGTTTTGAATAATTTTGGTAAATGGTTCAACATTTAAACAGGTTATTGTCAATGGTAAAGGATCTGATAGTGTTATTAACCAGATATTCGGATCCAAATTAAATACATTATAGTCCTTTGCAAAAAGTAGAGACATCTGACAAGTTCTAGGTATTTTAACTGAATATTTAAATAATTGAGCTTCACAAATAGCATCATTATCTATAGGAAATGGTAAAATGTTTGAACAAATTCTCAAACTAGGGCCTACAATTTTACAATCATCTAAATTTTGAAGTATAAAATACAACATGGAATCATCTTCTTTCGCTATATATTTTGAGTTTGTAGGTAAAATATGAGAAAGTCCAGTCCTGTTATCAGGGATAGGAATGGGGTATAATTGATAGGAAGTATATAATTCAGGTTCAACAAGAGGGATTTTGAGAATAAAACAACTCGTGATTCGGTCTGAAAGGCCTGAAGTTCAATCAAATCCAAATATTGAGCAATGGATGAGATTTTGCAGGAAGGGTAAATAACTTTTCTTCACTGATTGTGAAATATCTTGAAGGGCATGTTCTAAATCCCATGGGGTAATTATTGAAGTATGAGTATTTTTAATCTTGGAAAGTAATTGAATCCAAAATGTCGTCTAAATATGATTCAATAAACAAATAACTTTCCATAAGTGATTCACAGACTTCCAAAGTTTTACTTCTGAATCTATGACTAATACATCATTTGCAATATCTGAAATGGAATCTTCGATTTCCTTAAGATCCTTGTTGAATGTCTCCTCGTCAATTTGTAATTTTTGAATAGTTGTATTAAAACTTTTATTACTGATGTAGTTACTGAGATTTGATTTTTCAATAGGTTTTCCAATTGATATTCATCTCGCGTAATTTTATTAATACATTCGTTGAAATATTCACCATCACTGCTATCCAAATTGCCGGTAATGGCTTTCCAAAAAGTACCAATACCATTAATCAATCCTCTTTTTACTCGTTTTCTTTTTTCAATATGGTTTGTATCTAAATATATTTCTTCAAGTTTTGAATCTAATGATTCGGCAATTTGTGTTAATAAACTAACATGAGTTTTAGCTTTTGCATAAAGAAAGTTTATCCCTGTATTTTCAGTTTCTAAAAATAATACTAAGCTTTTTAATAATTCATGATTATGATTCAAAGCGTTGCCTACTGCAAGTATATTCTTGTAAACAAGTAATGTCCACTTCTCATTTGAGAGTTTCAGATTGTCCTTTTGATGATAATAAATACCTATGGTATTGTTGATGGGGACCACATCGTATTGTCCGAATGCCATCGCTGTAATTACCGCGATAACTGCGAGGAACAGCATTTTTATCTGAAATGAATTTATTCAGAATAAGGTTTCATTCTATCGAAATTTATTTTTGATTGTTGGTTTGTTTCTAAATTCTTTAAGAGTGCTGAATTTTTAAAAATTTCAAGTATTTGAAAGGGTCCATTAAGTTTGTTTTGGAGTTTATTTCCAATCTGACTCTCTTTAACGTAGACTTTATCTCCTACCTTATAGTCAGGGGGATCATGTTTGATGTTTTTATCGAAGCGTATCTTAGCTTTTTCCTTACTACGCTCCGTTTTTTGTCTAGCAATCTGGTAATAATACGAGATTCGATTATTCAAGTCTCGAATATATTTAGTTATTAAATTCTTTTCATTATATAAGGTTTCAGGTGGTCTAGTCGAGGTGTGTCCGAATATTAATTCGTACGGGGTGAATCCATGAGTTTTATTTCTTGTGTTATTGTAACAAATAACCGCATATGGGAGAACATTTAAAGGGTGTTCATCAGGGTTTTCCGTTTGATGTGCTCTAATCATTTCCATCAGGGTTGCATGAAATCGTTCTACGCTTGCATTACTTTGAGGGTGATTTACACTTGAAAAAGTCAATTTGATGTCGTATAATATACACAAGTCTTTCATAGTATGATTATTAAATTCTCTTCCACTATCACAATGAATTCTTAAAGGTGTTCCGTAATGTTGAAAGTATAATAAGAGTGTGTTAATTACTAACTTTGCAGATTTATCTTCTAATGGATAAGCCTGGGTAAATTTTGTAAGTTCATATTAATGTCGATATTAATTCTTTCGAAAGGTGTTTTTGGTGTTTCAGTTAGAACTAATGGATTATTTAAATTTTGTCTGCAAATTTTAGTTTTTTGGCATGTTTCACATTGTTTCACATATTTTTCTACATCTGTAGTGATTCGGGCCAATTATACTTTTCTCTAATTCTTCTTAAGGTTTCATTAATACCTCTATGTAAATTTGCCTTTCCATTATGATATTGATCTAGAATCAAGGGGATTTGATCTTGATCTGGGACCTGAACTATATCTTGGCAGATTTGAAATTTAATTTCGTCATCATCTGCTGAAATGTATGACAACATTTCTTGGATTGGGAGATCTGGATTATTTTCAACATGATATATTTGATTTGATTCAAAAATGTGTCGATCTCTATAAAGGGAACTAAACATATATTCGATTGCATTTCCTATTTTTTATGGATTTACTAGTTAAAACATTAATTTTGTTATACTGAAAATTTAATTCTTCTTCAAAAATGTCTTCGAAAATTTTTTCATGTATATTTGTTGTTTTATTTTTTGTGGAAAAACAATTATGTTCTTATGATTCTTGTCTAGAAGTTGTTCGTTCGTAAACGCAAATTTTGAATAATCAATCAATGATTTTTCTTTGAAAAGTCTCGAAAAAATAGTTAATTCCTCTAAGACAGTTTCTTGAGCTACTTCGGTTTCAGTGTCAGATATTTCTTCCTCATCTTCATTTGCCATTAAAATATTTGAATGGAATTTAGCACATTCTTTGAAATAATTAATTTTAATTCGTGATAAGGCGTCTGCGTTCTTGTTGATTTTTCCTGGTTTATAAATAATTTCGTAAGAGTATTCTTCTAATTTCAATCTCCAGCGAGCAAGTCTGCTACCTGGATCTTTTATTGAAAATAGCCAGTTAAGGGTCTATGATCTGTTACCAAAATAAATTTTCTACCGAATAAATAGGGTCTGAAATGTTTCACTGCCCATACTATTGCTAATAATTCTCTTTCAATTGTGGAATATTTCGTTTCTGCGGAACATAAGGTTCTTGAAGCATAGGCAATGGGAAGATCTTTTCCAATGGGACCTTGCGAGAGTATAGAGCCGATTGCAAAATTACTTGCATCACATGTTAAAATAAAGGGTTCATTGAAATTTGGATAAATTAAAATTGGACTTTGAACTAGGAAATTTTTCAAAGTTTCAAATGCCAAAGAGCATTCTGAAGTGAAATTGAAAGGGACATCTTTTTGTAATAGGTGTGTTAAAGGTTTGGAAATTTTTGCAAAGTTAGGAATGAATCTTCTATAATAACCAGTTAGTCCAAGGAAAGATTTTATATCTTTAGGATTCTTTGGTTGTGGAAAATTTTGAACACATTCTACTTTTCGGGATTTGGTTTAACTCCGTCCTTAGTAATTATATGTCCAAGATAAACGACTTCTTTTCTTAGAAACTCGCATTTATCGGGTTGAATTTTTTTTGTTAGTTTTTTGTAATCTTTTAAAAATTTCCGTTAGTCTCATAATATGTTCGTGAATGGTTGCTGAGTATACAATGATATCGTCCATATATACTAGACACTCTCGTTTTGGATACAAGTGGACTTTACTATATTTTTCTATTTTATTTTTGATATACATAATTTATTTTATATATTTTTCGGGTGGTCTACCCGAAGTATGACCTAAAAATTTCCTTTCAGGAGGTCTACCTGATTTGTGAGGATAAGGTTTAATTTCAGGAGGACGCACAGCATGTCCAAAGACTATTTCGCGTTTATCGAAATTCTGTTTTACGAATTCGCTTCTGAAATCTGGATGTGAAAGACAATTTCTAATTTCTTGATTCTGGAATATGTTTCTATCATTGGTTTGAGTTTTTTCAAAATTTTCAAATGTTTCTAATGATTTATCTGTATCATTAATTATTTTCGGGGTAATATTTTTTCCAATGATTTTCGTAATATTTCCTACGAATTTTGAAACATCAATATTTTTTGTAAAATTGTTCTCGTCAGGTTTTATTTTTGGAGGGTCTGTATTTTTTGAGAATTTTATTAACTTCCTTCTGTTTTTGAATCAACAAAAATATTTTCAAAAATGTTGGGTGTTTTTGGTTTTACTTTTGGGTCAATTTTGATTGGGGTTTCAATTATTTCTTCTTCCTGGGCTAACAGTATAGCCTCGATATTTTTCAAATCGCTTTTCATTTCAAATGGTTGTTCTATTATTTCACCTATCGAAATAATATTTTCCATTTTAGGGTTTAAAATTAGAGGTATTTTCAAATTTTCTGGTGGACTTTGTTTTTCAATTTTGAAAAGGGGAACTTCTTTGAAATTTGTAATTAATTTACGATTTTTAATGTCAACTATACCATCATAGTGTTCTAAAAAATCTGAACCTAAAAGTCCGTCGAATTCCATGTCAAGATCGTGAATATAAATCTTATGCAAATCTATGTCGCTGAAAGGAATCATAACAGATTCTTTAATTACAATTTTTTCATTACTAATACCTTGTATAGACAAATTTTCAGGTGATCGATAATAAGTATATTTTTCTACGGCATGTGGTTTAAAAATTGAAATTCCCGCTCCTGTATCAACTAAAATTTTGAATTTCCCTGTAGAATCATTAATGTAATACAAATTATTGGAGTTTACTGTATTTAAATGAATTTCTGGTAATTGTTGATTTGTGATGGGTTTTGAGATTGAGATTTCACTGTATTCGTGCAATTGATCTTCTCCGGTTGTTTGTCTTGTAGTTCTAATAAATTCGTTTGCGTCGTAAGGTTGTTCATAATCTGATCGTCTGGAATTTCTTCCACAATAGGCGGTTTGTCTCGATCTATGCGCTGGTAAAAATCCTGCGATTGTAATTCGTCTGAATAATCATAATTGTTTACGTACGATTCATCATAATATTGCGAATAATCATTTTCAATGTCAGATGGAAAGTAAGAGTCTTCTTGATAGTAAAAGTTGTCATGATCAACAAATGATTCGGGTTCATAATGTTCATTAAAATGGTGAGCTCTTTGATTCGGAAAATTTGGATTTTTCTGGATAACAGAAGGTCTTATTTGGTTTTGTTGAATGGGTCTCATTTGTGATGGATCTTGTTGGAATTGATTTCGTTGAAATTGTATTGGTTGTTGATTTGGAAATTGTTGTGTTCGAGTGTTCTGGTATACTGCTTGTGAGTTTTGGAATCTCTGAAAGTTTGGATTTGGATTCCTATTGAAATTTGGATTCGGATTTTGATAGAAATGAGGGCTTTGATAAGATTGGGGATTTTGATTTTAATGAGAAAATTGGGATTTTGATTTCTATTAAAATTTGAATATTGATTCGTGGATTAGTTGGTAATCTTCTTGGTTGAAAAGAAGTTGGTCCTTTATTGTTTGAATTAGATTGTCCGAATTTTGGGTTTCAAAATAGGATAGTTGGAGTTCCTTTTATTCTGAGGGATGCTTCCACCATGTCTGTTGGGTTACTCGCACGAATAATATGTCCGAGTTTTGGTTCTAATCCGGTTAATAAGGTATTAAGTACCATTGATTCTATTAAATTTGATTGTGCCGCTTTTGTGTTTGCGCCAAATTCGATTTTTTGAATACACGAGAGCATTTTTGCGTTATGTGTTTGTAATCTAGAAAAGAAAGTGAGGGCATTTTCGCCATTTCCCTGTTTTATTCTTTGCAAATCTTGGATTAGTGATGTTAAATCTCGTGAATCTCCAAAGTGTGCATTCAAAAGACTTTTGATATCTGTATACGTTTCTGGGTTTCGTGAATTTATCAATTGGGCTGCCTTTGATTTTAATTTATTTCTGATATGAATAGTCAAAAGAATTTTTGTTGACCTATTGCCATACGTTGGGCATGATCACAAGAATTCAAAAAGGTACTTAAGGAGATTGGATCTCCGTCATATTCGGGTACAATTGAAAATATTTCTGAAAGTCTATAAGGTTCGATTTCGGGAACATTTTCGTCTTGGTCATGAACATTATCATGATCATTGTCATCAGAGATAGACATTGTGAATGGAACTTGAATGAAATTGGGTGAAAATTGGGTGAAAAATGGGGTATGTCACTGTTTGGGATGGACAAAACAGAACTTTCTTTAAATTAATAGTTAGTTTCAGTTGTACTGCTGAATTTAATTCATACAGCTGAAATCTAATGACTAGGAAAGATGATTCTATGTTACTTACAATTATTTTCCTACTGCTAGGCGACAGAAGATGAAATCCTTTCTACTGTGTGAGCGTAACTACCCTGGGATGAGCCTCGTTTTGCGTGTTTCTCAGAGCCACAGAGACCGTCTTCTTGTCTTTTCGTTTTTCTTTCTTCTTACTTGCTAGGGTTCTTGGTTTTCTTCTTGTTTCTTTTTTCGTGTTTCTTTCTTCTTGTTCGCTTGCTGTTGGGTGACGGAAGATGAAATCCTTTCTACTGTGTGAGCATAACTACCCTGGGATGAGCCTCGTTTTGCGTGTTTCTCAGAGCCACAGAGACCGTCTTCTCGTCTTGCGTTGGGTTCTTGCTTCTTGAAGGTTTGGAAACCACCACCCTGGTATTTCGGGGTGTTGTAGAAATCCGCACGACTGCGCCAATTTGTTAAAGTGGATTTGTAGAAAACTTCTTTTTAAAAACTTTTTATTTTATTATAATATAAATACAATTTTACGGGTATGAAAATACACGGACGACTAAGGGAATAGAAGTCAATTTTACGGGTATGAAAATACACGGACGACTATGGGAATAGAAGTGACGCTCCTCTGATCGGGACATCCTTTTATAAGTTTGGAAATGCTGATGCAGAACTGCGTCTTGTTTACGATTCTGGATGCTTCTTGGGGCCCAGGTGGCTGAATGCTGACTATGCTGTCCTTATTGACCTTGCAACATTGTTGCATACTACGTCGCCAATAACTGCGTAGAATACGGTGATTTTTTGATATAACATATATATATATATATATATGTTATCAAACATAGACATCTCACACCTAGTCCCTGTTATTCACCATTGAAGAAAGAAGAATTACTAGCAGAGTTCCTACAACATTTAAATAATGTAACGCAAGTTATTTAAAATGGAAATCTATTTTTAAGAAATAAAATCGTCTCTTCTATACTTTTCTATTTTACTAAGTGAAGAAAGGCAAAAATTGTATTAATAGCATTTTTCCTTTGTGAAGATAGACAGATAAAGGTAACAATAATTATTTTAAAAGCATATAGAGGGCTGTGCATCTGACAGAAAAATTATCGCTCTAATCACGCCCAGGGTACCCAGGTGGAAAAAACTTCCGCAAAGTTTTGTGGTAACGTTCTGAAACGAAAGCTTCTTATTGGTTAAAAAATGTTGCGGTAAAATTTTCATAGGTGTCTTTCATTTAATATTCTAGTTATTCCTCTTCCAACCCGGAAATTAAATGGAGTAGGATGTATCATTTGGATTTGGTAATAAAATATATCTTCTATAAGGTGCTACCATCACTATACGAGCAGTTGCAACCATAAATTGACTCCGTCTTCATCTTTTTCTTCGCTGAATAATCCCTCAGCAAGTTGTCTTTCTACAACGAACTAAAGTCCCAAATTGAGGCATCAAAGCGAGTGAAGAAATCTTGGTGCCTGCCCTAAACTGTTTTATTGTCCATCGTCATTCAAAAGAAATCTACACACCCCACAAATAATCGGCAGCACCCGCTCCAAAATGAAACACCTCAAAGTGGCGGGCTATTTGTTATCGCAGTGTGCTGGGCGACGTCACGTCATGAATTGGTTTAATTAACATTGCCAGAGACTGTCGCACCCAGCACCCTCCTGTACTAAATCGCAGTGGGCGAGACAAAACAAATGATCAGCATGGGCGGGATCCAGCTCCGTTTTTTGTGTTAAATAAGAAGTTGGGATGGATTTATTGGAGGAACTACGAGTAAAACCGTCTTATTGACGACGTGGTGAAATCGAGAATTATTCGAATCCTACTAGGTCCTGGAAATGGGATAGCTTTCATACGCTGTCCTACTTTTATGTTGAAAAATCTCGTTATTCCAATTGGCGCTGTTATACCTAATAGAACCAGAGAAACAATAATAATAATAAAGTTTATTGTCAAATGTTTTTTATAGGTCAATAAGTCTTGAAAATAAACATACAGGAATATCACTGAAGCTTTTGGAGCTTGTACGTGATATTTTGTTGATAGTTTGACAGACGCGGACTTCAGTTCATGCGATGGGGATAGTATTACAATTTCATCAAGAAATGTGATAACATTTTAAGATTGAGATGGTTGACATATTTCTTACATGCAAACATATATAGGTATTTACACTTGTACACTAACATATATACATTTTATGGGTTCGCTCTCATAGATATACCGGGTGACACAGGATATCTGGCCACCCCTGTAACTTCTGCATTCGTGAACGGATTTTTCTGAAATTTGGTACAGTTATACAGGGTTATTCAAAAGTACTTTGACAAACTTCAGGATACAGGGTGTTGAAGTTTTATTTTTGTTTTCGTTTTATTCAAATTACTTTCGAAATACTGACCTAAATCAAACGAAAATTGGTATTGAGAGGTTTTTTGAGGTGTCGAATTCGAACCTGATGTTATTATTGCTCTTACTCGTAGGGATCGCCACATACACGTTTTTTTTTTAAGGTTCATAACTTTTTTGAGCGCACATTTTTCAGAAAAAACATCAATTTCTCTATCATATCCACGTAAGAAAGCTAGCCCTGTTACAATTCGCTATAAGCAAGCGTTTTCTAGATATTTGGACTTGAAAATTTCAAGTCGATTACTTGATAATCGATGCGTGTTGAAGTTATCACCATCATTTTGCATTTTTTACAAGAATGCTTAGGAAATGAATTTGACGTTTAAGTAAGTAGTTTTGGTTTTTTGTAGGGGGCGCCACCTATTCTTTTTATTTTTACTCGTTTGAAATAGTTATTTTTGTATTAAAGTGCAAAGTCTGTATATGTTTTAATAAAATTTGCAAGAAATATCAACATTTCATTTCAAGAAATTTTGAATATGTAGAATAAAATAAAATAAAGGAAACTGAATTGTATTCAAATAAATTGTTCGAAGTGTCCACCTTCAGCGAATATACAGGCATGCAGTCTTCTAGTCATTGAATCTCGTACCCGCTCAAAAATTATTGGTGTGTTTCACAGGCGTCTACTATTCGGTTTCTTAGATCTTCCTCGTTCGCTACTGGAGTTTTATAAACTAGTGACTTTAAATGTCCCCAACAATGTAAATCTAACGGGTTTAGATCTGGGGACCTTGGTGCCCACGCCTGGTTAGGTTCTTCTACACCCCTACCAATCCATCGATTTGGATAGACAGGGTTAAGGAATTCCCTGGCTACAACTCTAAAATGGGCCGGAGCCCCATCATGCATAAACCACATGCGGATACGAATTTCTAATGGTACATTCTGAAGTAGTCCCGGCAATTCATTTTCTAAAAAGTCTCTGTAAGTTGCGCCATTCAGTCGGAACGGAAGAAAGAAAGGACCTATCAAGTAATTAACAATTATCGCCGCCCATATATTTACAGAAAATTGATACTGACAATGTCTTTCACTAACTGCGTGCGGATTTTCTAGAGCCCAAACATTGTTATGAAAGTTTGTGATAGCATTTCGTTTGTCCTAGTTTGCCTCGTCCGTGAAGAGTACATATCTTAAAAATTGAGGATTTTCAGCCAATTTTCTCAAAAACCACTGACACATAATAATGCATTGGAGAAAGTCTCGTGGCAAAAAAGCTTGTACACTTTGAATATGGTATAGATAAAATTGTTGATCGTGGATAATTATCCAAACTGTGGACTGAGTAGAATTGAGATCTTCAGCAATTATTCTTGTACTTGTTTCTGGAATCTTCTCGAGAGCATTCAAAACAGCTTCTTCCAATTCTGGGGTTCGGACTGCTCGTGGTCTTCCAATAATATCAGCTGCCCTCTCAAAGCTACCTTTTTGTGCCAAACGACAGTGGAGACTGGTAAATGTTGGAGCTGAAGGCAGTACTCAATTAGGAAATCGCTCCTGGTAAATACGTCTTGCTTCGCGCGCATTGCCATCTGCAAGGCCATAAACGAAATGCATGTCGGCTAAATGAGCATTATTGTTTAAATAATCCGTTTTCTCAAAATTAGAGTTTTAAAATTCACAGAACCTTCAACAAAACAACAAAACGTTCAACTGTCACATAATATGTAATTACCAAAACTATTTACTTGAACGTCAAATTCATTTCCTAAGCATTCTAGTGAAAAATGCAAAATAATGGTAATAACTTCAACACGCATGGATTATCAAATAATCGACTTGAAATTTTCAAGTTCAAGTATCTAGAAAACGGTTGCTTATAGCGACTTGTAACAGGGGTAGCTTTTTTACGTAGATATGATAAAGAAATTGATTTTTTCCACTGAAAAATGTGCTAGAAGTACGCTCAAAAAAGTTATGAATCTTCAAAAAATAAAAAGACGCGTAGGTGGCGCCCCCTACGAGTAAGAGCAATAATAACATCAGGTTCGAATTTGACACCTCAAAAAACCTGTCAATACCAATTTTCGTTCAATCAAGGTCAGTATTTCGAAAGTTATTTGAAAAAAACGAAAATAAAAATAAAACTTCAACTTGGAAACTAAGCGTTTCCGGACATATATTCATTTGAACAATTCATATTGGAATATAGTGAGGAGTCACCTCCTGAAGTTTGTCAAAGTACTTTTGAATCACCCTGTATAAGCAACCATTTCGGATTTGATCACATTACAATCCAGTATGGCGGAAACCCGGTTTTTCTGGAAATGCCAGTAACTTTGTTTTTTCACATGGAACACCCTGTATATTTTTACATATCCAAGTTCAACAGGTCAAAACAAGTCCAAACCTTATGTCAAATATCATTTTTTTCAAACAATTAAAATTGTTTTTTTTTTATTTCACCTCGTGGATAAATGAGATTTAGTCAAGGCTATTCACAATGAGTCGCACATAACAGAGAAACATAATATTTTCTGAAAAATTATTTTTTTTGTCACTTATTGATTAATCAATTCAGTCACATCACATTTTGATCAAAAATATATTTTTTTCAAATGGAACCCCTCTGGGCCACCTACATGTCTCTCTAGAACATACATGAAAAAAATGACATCATTTTTGTATTTCGGTGCAGTAACAAATTGTATTCTTACCTTAACAATTTCTATGAAGCAACTATATTTGCTACTGAAAATATGTCCCTCTATACATGCTATAACAGAGATCAGAGACATAATACTAGAAATAAAAACAATCTTCTGAATATTTGGCCAAGCCTCGCATAGATTCAAAAAAATATTCCCTTCTCAGTAATTAACATATATAACAAATTACCTGAATCGTTAAGCCTACTAGGGAGCTGAAAATTAATTTGAGAAACCTTCTTTTCAAAAAAGCATACTATACATTGGATGAGTATTTCACAGACATATTAGACGGGTAATGTTCTCTTCCTTTTCCTTCAATTTATGAATTGTGAAATTTACTATTTTTCTTTCTTCTCCTGATTATATCGAGAAATAAAATTCTTATTATATCCAGAAATATAATTTTTAGTTATAGTGTGTGTGTTTGTGTAATTGTTTTATTTTATATTATATATATATATATATATATAATGTGTGTGTTTTTTATCTATTAATAACTTTGTCTTTACTGTAACATATATTTATTATTTAATTATCTGTGTTTTTATGTGTTTTTACTTGCTAGTTAGTGTAACCTCAATTATATTACATTTTACACCTTGAAAGGTACTTTTGAAAGAACTAATGAAGGATCTATCTATCTAGCTATCTATCTATACATTCGAAAGTCTACAACTAGTTCATGAGTTTCCTTGCAGTTCGAATAATTTTTCAACTTAGTAAGCTGTGGAAAAACATTTCTGAATCTTGTCAACCAATTGTGTTTCGTATCGTGACCATGTTTCCATTATACATAGGAAAATTTAGGTGTTGATTAACAAGCAGGAACTACGATTAGCTCTCCGACAAACCCAGCCGTACATGGTACTCATACACTGTGAAGAAACAGACCACTTCAAGAACACTGAGTTCGAAAAGAATCTCAAATTGCCTCAACAAATACAACGACGAACACAGACTAACATTACTTGGCGTCTACGTCATGTATCTGTTTTTTTACCTTTAACAGTTCATTTTACTAAAGGAGTTTTAATGTTTCTACTCATATTTCCTGTCAACTTAATTTTTATTAATTTTCTACTTTCCGTGTTCTCGTTCTCGTTCTCGTGCATTAGCAAATCTTCTATGGGTTCGTATTGTAATCGATCTAATGACTGGATAATATTTCACAATTGCGTGTTTGTTGTGAGAATCCTTTGAAATATTGTCCAGCCTACATTGGATTGTAGTTTATTTGGAAATTATGCAAAGGGTTGCGAACATATTAAATGATGCATCTATCTGAGTAAGCATAGCGATTACATTTCTCCATTCCAAAGGATTTGATCAATATTCTGGTATGCGAGAAGAATGGGGAGAATGCACATCACAACAGTAGAGGGGGATATATTCATGGAAATATGAAAAGAGAAAAGTTTGATTATATAAATTCGATAGAAATCATATTTTCATATTTTCAGCATCCTACTGGATTTTTATTCTTTACTAAACATATGAATGAATCTAGTGATTCTTTCATTCAAGAAACTTCTGTTGAAAGAGATGTTCTATTGAATAATTATCAAGGGAATTTGGTGTTGATTCCTATTCTGGATTCTATCCCGTTTTTTTGTATCCATTCAATCACAGAAACCAAAGTGATTGTTTTCCTTTCATTCAAAATATTTCGAATGAAAAAAACAAATATATCAGATGGGTTGGTTGGTTGGTTGGTTTAAGGCTGACGAGCCAGAGACAGGGTTGGCACTTAGCTTCCCTTGACACTGCGACCAGCTGGGGTCTATTGTATCACTCTGTCGTCAGTGGTTCCTCATTCAAACAGGTTTGTGCCCCTAACTAGGTCTAGAAGCCCGTTGATAAGGTTCTTCGGACTCATGCCCGTTTCCGGGCCGATCTCTCCAAAGATTCTGTGTCGCCCACCACTTAGGGCGTCACAGTCGAAGATTGAAATACAAGAGTTAGACCCGAGGCCTCCTCTTGTCTCTTGATGACAAGCCATTCTTCAGTATCTATCCCCATGTCCTGGGTTTTGATGAGCTGAAGAATCTTTTTGGTTTCCATTTTACCAAATGGCTTTGGAATCCACTCTGTTTCCGGGAGTTTCTCAGTAGGTGTTCGACCATCTGCTGATCCCTCCTCGGTTGGGTTTACGGTTTCTGGTGCCGAGTGTGATTCAACTGGAATCTCCTCGACTTCCATACCCGCTATCGGTGTTGGGTCTTCTTCAACTGGAAGTTCCCCAAGGTTGTTTGTGTAGGGGAAAGGGTCGTCCACACCTGCGGTGCCCCCTGCGCAGGTGTAAGGCAGATTACTCTGGGAGGTCGCCATGTATCCCAGAGGCTCCGTTTTGTATACCTGACTGGCTCAGGTATCATCCATCCCTCGGCACGGGTCGCTTGACGCCTTGGATTAAGCCATGTTGTGGTGGCATTTGGTTTGAGATTGACTTAGAGATCCGCAGGTTTTGACCATTTCTGGTCATTCCCACTGGATTTTCCTTGTCAACCCCGTTATCCAGCGATACCACTTGGAGGTAGCCACCTAAGTTTCCGCAACCCATCTTCATCTCTCGTAGGAGGTGAACATGTGTTGACGCAAACTACTCGCCATATCAGATGGGAAACAATATATTTATTTATGAAAGAAGCAACACAAAAGTGTTTTTTCATATCTTGTCATCCCTCTCGATCCTTTTGGACAGGATGTCATTGCCCACCCAGGAAGGAGAGTATTTTTCACTGTAGTTAAAATACATTTTCCACTGAAAGTCTTTCTTCACAAAGTAATCATCGTAATTAGTAAATATAAATTGTTATTAGGAATATTAGTAATCCTGCTAGTTGAATCCTAATGTTGGTTTGATAATTATACCGTTAGATTCGTATTACATGACACTGATATTTAATCAAAATCGTAAATTATGAGATCATCAACATGGAAAAGAAAAATAATAATCAAAAAAATATAGCTGAAAATTAATTGGAAATAAAATGAAAATGGTATGTAAGAAGAATTGGAAAATATTTTCACGTATCGTGAAGAAGAATTAAATAAAGGCAAAAAAATATCACAGACAGATGAGTAAAAAACAGAAGATACGGAAGACCCAACCAAAGACTCCACTTTTCCCATGCCCAGGAGGGTAGATCGATTAAGTAAAGTAAGTGAATAGGTAATATAAAATAACCGCTATTGTAGAATCGATATTGGAACAAATTACGAGAATAGATTTTTCGATTGCAAGTTCTCAGTCTTTCCAATATCAGAAAGTATTATCAAGAGATAATTCGAAAAAAATTTGATCTCTTGAAAATAGTCAGTGTTTAAGAATTGCATCAAAATTTCACTCATATTCCACAAGATAGCCATGGATTTCATTTGACATAAAATACGTAAACTTATTGCAACAAAAGTCTAAGTAAGAACTCCATATAGTGACGTTCATAGTGATGTTGATAATACCAGCAAGTTTTTGGTTGATTATGTCGAAGTTAAGTCAGCAAGAAAAGATCGAAATTGTTTTGATTGTGGGAGAAAATTACCAAAGCTGTTGGAAGAATTGTTTCCAAGTTCAAAAATACTGGGTCCGTGGAAAACTTATCCAGAAAACAACATAGGCACTGGGTTTCTGCTGAGGAAACAGAGTTTGAAGTTATACAGAGTGTAGTTGAAACTCCAAGAACATCAATTAGTAAATTGTCTGGGAATTTAGGTTCATCTTCACCTTCTATCCGAAGATTGCTCAAAAAAATCAAATTCAAGCCTTATCCAAAATGTATTCACACGCTTAATGAGAGAGACTACGATCAACGCTTGTATTTTTCCTTTTGGCTGCAGGGACAAATTGAAGAAAATATATCATTTATGAAATTCATTTTATTTAGTGATGAGTCAACTTTCACTTCAAATGGTGTTGTTTCATCTCAAAATTGTAGATGGGGGTCGGATGAGAATCCACATTTTGCAGTAGAAGCCCGTGATCAATATTCATTCAAAGTGAATGTTTGGTGCGGGATTTTTAATGACAGAATAATTGGACCATTTTTCTTTCGTCAGAATTTGAATGCTGAAACGTACTTGGATTTTTTGAGGAACGATTTCTACAATGAATTAGACAATTTCACGTTAGAAGAAAGGCGAAAAATGTATTTCCAACAGGATGGGGCTCCCATTCATAGTACTTTGGCAATAAGGGATTGGCTGGACACCACTTTTCCTGGAAAGTAGATAGGTAGGTTTTCAGAAACTCCTTGGCCGCCACGTTCACCTAACCTGACCCCATGTGACTTTTTCTTGTGATGCTATTTAAAAAATACGGTTTACAAATTTGGACCTTTTCGAAATATTGAGCACTTGGAAGAAACTATCCGTCATTGTGCAGCAGAAATTTCTCAAAATTTTTTGTTGAACGTTCGAAAAGAGATATATCATAAAACGATTTTATGTATAGAAAGAGAAGGAGAGCATATTGAGATATAACAATTCATATCTCAATATGCCTCATATATTATATATTATATAGAAATATTTGTAAATTTGTTGTTTTGTTTATAGAATATCTGAATTACTGGATTGAATAAAAAAACCTGTTCTGCAGAATGTCTTTTCAGGACCACATCTCATCATTCTGAATTAAGTTATACATTTATATCTAACACCAATAATTAGCCATCGATCAATGCTGAAAAAGATATGAAAATATACAGAATTTCTATTTTAGATTAATAGTGCGATAAATTAAATAGTTTTCCAGTTTATGTACGAAGTGAAATGATCATGCACGATTATCATCGAAACTTGTTTATAATCTGGAAAACACGATGTTTTTGAAGTGTCATGTCATCACAATGGTTGTGGAATTCTGATATAACTGTTAGATACGAACCGATGTAACAGCAAGGGTTCTGACAAAATCCTATTCTTTAAATATAGTGCCCTCTGGTGAGGAGAAAATGAGAAAGTTTTGTCATCATCATTGAAATTCAAATTTTCCAGTATAGACAAGATATTCATAAGAAAAAAAAATCATATTTTTAAATAGATGGGAAAATATTCAAAAAAAAAAGCTATTTCCAATTTTCTCGAATTATCTCTTGAAACATCGTTTCGCATAAAATTGAATTCTAAGTAACATTTTCAAAACTTTTTTATATCTTGCCATCTTACCCCACTTTTCGCCTTTTCATAGCAATTTTTTTCATTTGCCGCCATACTAGCGATCACGTGACATGTGTCAAAATCGATTTTCAGGTAATCGGACATGCACAAACTTTTCCCCAGAATATTTTTTCCAATACTCCAATAATAAACTTTTTTCCCATATGGTACATACTTTTTGGCGGACACTGTATATATATATATATATATATATATATATATATATATATATATATATATATATATATATATATATATATATATATATATATATATATATTTATATATATATTCATATATTATTCTATCATAGTGAAACGATTTCTAGATAAGGTAACTTTTGTAGGAAAAGCAAATATAAGAAAATTGTGGATTGGAAGTGAAAATTATTCTTGTGGTAACTCACAGACTTCCAAAACTCACGAACAAGCCCTGTTCATGTTCTTCCCGTATAGTTTTTGTGAGACTCAGAATTGCAAAGTAGCTAAATATTAACCTCGCCAACTCCCGAAACTTGGAAGTGGAAATGTCCAGCCTTATTTCTCTTTAAAACATATCACAAAGATACGAAGAGACTAAAAGGATTAGCAGAGTGGTGGAAAGTTCTCATAAGTGTACTCGAGATTATTATGCCCTTCTTATGCATAGAGTCTGCATCAAAAGCTTCCGTCCGCGAAAATTACAACTTCACTTTCTCACAGTGGCGTATCGAAAGCTGATTTTCTGAGGAGGCTTTGTGGAAAGGATCAGATATTTTTTCCCTTCAAAATTATCCCTTTTGAGCATAGGAAATCAGTACAATCATTCATGATTCAGCTTCTATAATAATAATAAAGCGGGTTAATTGATCATTTTAATATCTTTACATAGAAAAACAGAGCACTATATATACGAAAGTGAAAAGACAAAATGATGAAAAGGCGAAGACTCAACTTGACCATAAAAAGAAAACTGGATAAAGAGATCTTTATTAATTACACACACACACACACACAGGAGAAAGGAAGTTTTATATAAGAAAAATGGAAAATATATTTATACATTTTCTTTAAATATTGATTTCATATGGGAAACTTTTAAACATTATCATCATTACTATCATGCCATACCTGGATAAGTCGTCAACGTTTGAAAAAAAAAGGGTGTCTTTTATAAACCTTTTCAGTCTTTTTTTTTAAATTACTGTATACAACCTGAATTCTGATGAGGAATAACAAGAACGTATCTGTTGCGTGTTCTTCTCAGGATGAGACTCACTCATCTCACAAAAATGATCATGAATATTTTCTCAGACGACTTCTTCACAGTATGCAAATGTCAAATAAAAACGGGGCGTTTATTTGTTCAGCAGTCAAAGTTATTCATCTAAAAATTCCTCTTTGGATTTTTTTTTAAACAATATAAAAAACTATCACAGGTATGCATTAAAAAAATTCCACATATTCTTTATATTTTTATGTGCGCTGAATCTGAAAATGGCCTACGTTCTGTCAAAGAACAGCACAATTCCTGAAAACTCAGGTAACTATATTAAGTAGGGCAATACTTCAAAATGAATGAGAAATAGACTTAACAAATTAATTTTTAATCACAAATTTAAAATGAAAATCATTTGTGTACTGAAATGAGCTCACTAAAATCTTTTGTTCTTCCCTGTGATACTTGGTATATTTACCCTTGTGAAATGCCTATCTAAAGCATCCAACAGTAGGTCTGTCATCATTGTAATGCTCCATTTTTCCTTATATTTTTTTCATCTTCTTGATATCCTCGTGGAATCGTTTACCTTCACTCACAGCTCCGAAATTTTCAGGAAAGCAGTCAATGTAGGATTGGAGGAAATGCACTTTCAAACTCATCAGGCAACCATCAGGATGAAAATCAGTTACTTACATTAGTTTACGAGCTTAGTTATTAAGACTGAAAAAGTTCATTTAATTTTTTGCTTTTTAGTTTTTTTTCGACGGTTTGAATTTTTGTTAACAAGTTTTTACTCCAAATTTTTGTTCGTATTCAGCTTACCAAATTACATGGAAATGGACAATTTTGCCAAATTTTTATTTTGCATTGGAACAAAAATAATTTCTCAATTTTTTGTTTAGCCCAGTTGGCCTTGATTAGGTTAGGTTAGGTTAAAATATATACTAATTACATCAGTAACTCATAGTAATAGTCATTTCTTCGATAAGATCAATAACAAATCCTACAGCAGGAATTGAATTTTTCTGAACGCATTTTTAACGAATAAATCGGTTTTTTCAAATGGTACCTACTGAGAGCCATCTTGCCATTCGATAGAAAATTTAATAACCAATTCAACGATATACATTATGTACCACTTTCTTTTTGTTCAAAACTAAAAACGATCAATTATTGAATTTGTACAATATTTTATACAATGCCTACAAATTCCAATGAGTTATCCGTTTAGGTTTGATGAGATGAAAGGTAGCCGTGGAATCATGGAAAACAGTAGATGATTAATGTCATGTCGAAAGTGAAATACCAATCTTACTTGTCATCTCGTTTCGTTTGTAAAAATATTTTTTAAATGGAAAATAATATTCGTTATTCTCGAAACGAACAAATCGATATGATATTGATATACGGAGAATGTCAGAAGAACGCTGTCAATGCTAGTATGCTATTCGCTGTTTGTTATCCGTTAAGACGGCACCCATCGAGGACCTATTTCAGTAATGCTAAGGAAATAACCAGCTGATCAAAACCACATCCACTTCATCGTCAGTGAAGAGAGAGAGAGAGAGAGAAATATACTTTATTGTCAAAGAATAAACATGTTCTTATTGACAAAGTAAAAAATACAATTTTTTTACAATAATTGTAGGTAAATAATATAAAAATTAATTACAGTAACTACACATTAATGAAGTAGTATGTCAGATGCGCTTAAAAACGTATTTCACATCATTACACAAGAGTATAAAACATTTTTAAATAAATATACACATAAGATATAAACAAATTAACATATAAAAACACACATATAGCTGTACAATCATACGAAACTGCAAACTCTACCAATTCTCTGAATAGTACTCTTCCAAATTATAGTAAGCTCCCTCAAGTAATACATCTTTGACAGACTTCCGAAATTTTTTAAAAGAGTTAATACACTTTATGTGTAGGGGTAGGTGATTATATATTTTTATGCCTTCATATATAATTGATTTCCTGGTAAAAGTCGGGGAGGGTATAGGCAGAGGTAGATTCAGATTATTTACCCTACGTGTTCTGTGATGAATCTGATGACTTGCTAAATTTTCACGGTTTTCAAAAAATAAGCACACGGTTTCTAATATAAATAAAGAAGATAGAGTGAGTATTCTCTCAGAGACAGATAGCGGTTTGCACGAATGTTTGGGAGATACCCTACAGATGTATCTTAATGCTCGCTTTTGCAAAATGAATATGTTATTGAGCCTTTGTTGGCTGCACATGCCCCAGAAGGCAATTCCGTATCTGAGGTGGGACTCCACGAGGGCGTAATAAACTGTTTTTGCTGTTTCAGAACCAATCTCGCTTGTGGCCATTTTTACGGCATAACATCCTGAGGCCAGTTTTTTACTAAGAAACAAAATGTGTTCTTGAAATTTCAGCTCGTTGTCAATTATTAGGCCAAGAAATTTGGTGTTGTGTTCACGATCTGGTGTATCATGGCCAATAGTTATACCTTCAATGTCACACTTGAAGGAAAGTAATTTGGTCTTGTTGATATTCAATGCTAGCAAATTACAGTCGCACCATTCCTTAACTTTTTCTAAATCGTTCTGGATATTTTTCTTCAATGCTGAATAATCTTTTCCGTGCCACAAAATAGTGGTATCATCAGCAAAGAGAGTGAACTTGCCCTGAACATTAAGAAGCGCTAGATCATTTAGGTATAACAAAAAGAGTACTGGTCCCAAAACTGACCCCTGTGGAACGCCGTAGTTAATGTTTCCGCAGAATGAAGAATTCTGTCCGATGAATACTTTTTGCGTCCGGTTCGTCAAATAAGACTGGAACCAGTCAAGCGCACATCCTCTAAATCCATAAAATTCAAGTTTTTGCAGCAGTATTCTGTGACTTACACAATCAAAAGCTTTTGTTAACTCACAGAACGCTGCTGCAACTATTTTTCCATCTTTAATTTGCCCATAAAGATGTTCCAAGAGTTTAAACATTGCATCATTTGTACTCTTATTACTTCGAAAACCGAACTGGTTGTGGTTTAGTAGGCTTTGATGTTCTATGAAGGCCATGATGCGAGTCTTCACAAGTTTTTCGATTAATTTGGAAAGTGTCGATAGCAATGAAATAGGCCGATAATTAGAGGGTTGGTCGATTTTCCCCCCTTTATAAAGCGGAATTACCTTTGCTGATTTCAGACACGGAGAAAAATGCCCAGATTGCCATGAGTTATTGATAGCGGAAGCTAGTGCATCTAATGCAGAATCAGGCAAATTTAAGAAAATATTCACTGATATACCATCCTTCCCAGCAGAATTTTTGTTTCTGATGCTCAGGAGGACTTCTTTCAGTTCCTGGGTATTGGTAGGAATAAAATAAAAGGAATCTTTGGGGGTTTCAGTTCTCAAATAACTCATGGGGTCTGTGGAGGAAGTTATTTTGCTTGCAATATTACAATAGTAATCATTGAGCTAGTTGGGAGAAAGGTCATCATAAAGACCAACTTGATTTTTACGACTTGTTTGACGAATTTCATTCATTATATTCCAGCATACCTTATTTTTATATTTTTTGGCAATTAGTCTATCATTGTTATAATTTTGCTTCAAGATTTTAATGAGTTTTCTGTACAAACTTCTATAAACATGAAAGTATTGATGGAAATGAATGTTATTAGTGAACTTCCTGATCATATGCAGAGAACGAAGGTTTTCAGAGGAAGTCTTCAGGCCTTCTGTGATCCAAGGTTTTTTTCGTTTGGGCTTAATGATCTTAACAGGAAACGCAGTGTTGAATTTGGCAAGTAAAATTTTGTGAAATGCGTGAATTTGATCACTGACAGAAAAAATGGACTCCCAGTCAGTATCAGAGCATAGTTGATGAAACTTACTATAACTGGCCTTGTTATAGATCCTACCACGTTTTGGTTGGGGATTACTTGGATTTGGAGAGATGGAAAATTTACCCAATACAGCCTCGTGATCAGATAGACCAGCACTTATCACGGAACATGATACATTTTCGATATTCGAACAAATGTAGTCTATAGTTGAAGACGAGAATTGAGAAAACCTGGTAGGACCTTCAACATGCATGCAAATATTATAACAGTCAATCAGATTTTTCAGTCTTAGTGTGATAATGTTATTATCACTGAAATTAATATTGAAATCTCCCGTTACAATAATGTTTGCGCGATTTGGCAGATCACATAAAATCATTTCAAGCTTATCCAAAAATTCTGTCACACAAGAGGAAGGGGAGCGATAAATACATAAAATATGCAAATTGAGTTTTTTAGAAAATATCATTGACAATTCAAAACACTTTTCAGAAATATGGATATCGAATTTATTAATTCTTTGAAATGAGTTATTTTCAAGAAAGCTTGATTTTGAAACTATGAGAGTACCACCATGTATTGTATTAGATCTACAATAAATAGAGAGAGTTACATAATTAGGTATATAGAACAATTCGTTAGCTTTGAGCCAGTGTTCAGTGAGAAGAACAATGTCGGAAAAATTAACTTGATCCAAGAATAAAAACAAGTCATCTGCTTTGTGTCTAAGAGACTGAATGTTCAATAGCAGTACTGATAGATCATAGTTGTCTAGGTTCGATTGTGGACTTGGGATAAAAAATCTTTCGACATGGTATTTTTTGTTGTATGCGAGTTTGTGATCTGTGGAGTAGATGAGTTTTCCTCAAATTCGGATTTTTTACTGATATTCGCGTAGCTATTTTCCAAGATTTTTGTAACGATGTTTCTTGCTAAAAAATGTTTGCTAATCAAAGAGTTATTGATATTTGTATCCATGAAAAAAATATGTCTAAACTGGTTGAGGTATTTTTTCAACATGCCGTAAAATTCATAAATTTGATTTTCAGTCCATTCATCAAACTTTCCAAATGGTACCGAGAGAACCACAATATTGGTGTGGACACAATTACTCAGTTTAGCCATTATATTCTTCAGTGGCGGAACTTTTCCATTTCTAAAATCGTTCAATCCAGCAACTACAATGACATAATCATTCTGGTTGTAACTAGATGTTAATTCTTTGATATTTTCTATCACAGAGAGGAAAGATGCTCCTGATTTTATGAAACTTTCTACTGAAAATTTGTTAGTAACGGATTGAAATATTTTATTGAAATTCCGACCTTGTTGGTCAGATAGTATCATAAGTTTATTTTTGGAAAGTTTTTAACACTTTTTGGAACCGACTTGTTTTTCAATTATGGACAATCTATTTAGTAATTTTAGATCAGCTTGCTTCTTATCACTGAATACACTGTGTTTCAATTCATTCAACTCACTTCGGTACAACACATTGTCACTTTCTAATGTCCTGATTGAAGTTATCATATTTCTATTCAGCACTGTTAGTTCCTTGGCTTCAATTGCAACTTTTCTTTTTCTACATCTTTTGATTTAATTTCTTCTTGAAGAATAGTATTTCTCTCTCCTAGTTTGATTACCTCCTTGTCTAGTTGTGCTATTACACTCTTTTGTTCATTGAGTTTATCTTCAAACTTGATTTCGGCTTCGACCACCTCGTCAAAAAAGTTTTGTGATCTCCTTTTCTCTCTTGCGAAAAAAGATTCCTTCTCCTCAATTTCTCTGCATAGACGTGTTATTTCTGATTCTAGTTCTTTCACTTTATCTTCCATTTCTATTTCAAGTTTCTCTAATAATTGATTTTTCGAATTGTTTGATTCTTTGGCTACCGCCAGTTTTTCTAGAAGATTGTTATTTCTGGAAGTTTCATCCTTGTTCTTTTGTTCACATAATTTGGAGCAGTATATTTTTTGTCCCTCTATTATTTCGAAATTTTTGTACCTTTCCGTTCTGCAACTTGGATGAAAAACATTATGGCAAACTCTACAAATGTAATAGAGGAATTTTTTATTACAACATTTAAATCTATTTGTACTTTTGTCTTCCATTTCAGTCCTAGTCGGAATGTTTTCAAGATGAATAACAGGAGACTTTATAAGTGAGTGAAATTTTTACTAATTTGTATTAATTATACGATTCAAACTGACCTTTGGTGGAATAGTTTTTCCTTCACTCACAGCTTTTTTTTATCGTCATTCGTCAGTTGTTGTGGAATCTTCTAATGTAAACAACGATCGCAGGGGTGATTTACGATAGGATAATACTTGTATGTGTAGGGAAGACACTTCACATTCACTTTTGCCACTTTAACCAAATTCAAATTCTGTATTTTGGTGGAATTAGAATCTATTTTATAGCAACAATATCATGGGATGTTATGTAGAAGGTCCTAATGTGTCAGAAGCATTTCGTTCTCAAGAAGCGGAAACTCATGTTCTAGCATATGTTCATTTTTCTCCATCTGCCTCAGTGCGAGAATTGGAAATTAAATGTAGGATCAGCAGGGAAAATGCCAGGAAAGTATTGAGAAAACCAAAATATCGCTCCTATAAATATAGTTTGCATCAGCATCTATATGAAAATGACCCATAACGGAGAGAAGGTAATTTTCAAGAATGATTTGGATTCAACGTCTGGGTAGGAATCATAGGGACAAGAACCATTCAACCAATTCTTTTCGACGTGCCTTTGACGGGCCAACGATATCTACAATTCTTAGAGAACGATATGCAAAATAATATCAACGATTTACCTGAGAACATCAGGGAAAATATGTTTGTCAGCAGGATGGTGCAGGACCACATAATGCTAATATTGTTCGGCAATATCTTAGTGATACCTATGGGCAGAGATGGATTGGAACAAATGGTCCAATCAGATGGCCAGCCAGATCACCCGATTCAACCTCTATTGATTTTCATTTATGGGGTCACATAAAATCCAAAGTATACTCGAGGGGACCAACGTCTTTGGAGGATTTGAGACATAGAGTTGAGCGCGCATTTCAGGAAATTCCTGTTCACGAACTGATAAATGTGATGTGTATAATAAATAGAACTAGTCTATGTGTTAGGGAAAACGGGCAACACTTCGGACATATCATTGGTCATCAATAAATTAAATGACTTTTCGATGGCTGTGAAACTCTTCTATTGAAAACAGGATAATGGTATTGTGAGTAATAATTTGTTCGTTGAATGTTTCACTGTTTCAGTCGTTAGATTTATTCAAACAGTTTGATTATATTGAAGTTATCTTTTCTGTAATGGGTTTATTATCATTACATATTGTCAAGTCATCTATTTTTGGTAATTCATTGTTACCATTCTGAAGTAAAGTTTGAAAGAATGAATAGATGTCATGTTACCTACCAATTTTTTCAGATTGATTTCATTTTGTTAGATGGCTCTCTACGTTTTGAACAAAAAGAAAGTGGTAGATAATGAATATCGCTGAATTGGTAATTAAATTCTCTATCGAATGGCAAGATGGCCCTCGGTAGGTACCATTTGAAAAAAACAATTTTTTCGTTAAAAATGCGTTCAGAAAACTTCAATTCCTGCTGTAGGATTTGTTATTGATCTTATCGAAGAAATGGCTATTACTATGAGTTACTTATGTAAATTAGTATAAATTTTAACCTATTCGAGACCTCGTGGGCTGAAAAAAAATTGAAAAATTTTTTTTTTCCATTATAAAATAAGTATTTCGCAACACTGTCGTATGTAATTTGAACCGTAGAATCTGAAAAACATCAAACATACAGGATGTTCCATTTGAAAAATCGAAGTTGGTGACTATTCTGGCCAAACCGGAAATCGGCCATTTTGTTTTCATATGTTTGTCAATTGGAAATTGTGTCTCATATCTATGTACGAAATTTCATTCAAATCGGTTGATAAGTGAAGAAGATATAGCATGGCTTTAGTCCCATTCACCCGGTATAACAAGCACTCAAATAAATCAAAATCGGAGCTTTATTGGTGGGTTCAGAAATGATAACCTCCACTGGCCACGTTTATACCGTATGTGAATTTGGTAACCTTACCAGGTGTATGTGACCAAATTCAAACCAAATGTTTTAGTAATCGTTTATTTACATCGTGTTCTGTCAAATGATTAATTAACCAACTTGGTTCTGGTTTGGTATTTATTTAGTCATGTAACCAAGAGAATGGTTTGAAACTTTGCTATCTAATTCGGAATTGTGTCATCTGTCAATGACAATGTCTGGATGTCAGTGAGCTCAGGCTCAGTCATTTTTAATTTTATTTGTTCGGCAGTTTTTGTAAATCCAATCCAAAATTGATATAATTTTCTTGTCCAAAATATTTGGAGAAACGCACTGGTTTCTTCATCTGTCCAATTAATACCTTTGGACTTTTTTATATAAAAAATACTAACAAAAATATTTAAAACAATTTCCGACGTAATGATGCGGAAACTAAGGTAAGGAATCACAAAACATATTTTTCACTAACACTCTCTCGCTCTCTTTTTTATGGCTATTGTTTCCATTCGGCTCATTCAGCCAGTGCGATAACCACGACAGAACGCTTAGCAATCTTTCAAACCAAAATTTACAGTCACGGTTGGTAAAACTTATCATACTGTTTACACCATCTTAGTCAACTTAGTATTATAGTCTGGTACACAACAAATTCCGGTACCAAACCAAGCTAGTTACTTGACCAAGTGCACAGTTTATACCACACTGACTAACATAATTTGGTTGGAATATAATCATTAGTCAGCATACCAAGACACGGTATAAACGTGGCCACTGACTCGACTATAGGAAGCATTTTTGGTCCAAGAAAGCGACCAACTCATAACTCTAAAATCTCTTCATATTTCTGCGGGAGTTCTATTGAAGAGGGCCTTCAGCATTCAGTTCAAAACATAAAAGTTAGGTTAAACAGAAAAATTGCTCTCTTGTATTTTTTTTGGCAGCTCAAATCGAACGTTACCGGACAAATATTTCAAGAAAATAATCTTCGCCAAAAATAACGATTCCTGCGACATTCCACTACATGATGTTATGTTACGTTACGATCTATTTGAAAATAGTTTATGAAAGCAATAAAATCCGAGAAAACCGTGAACAAATTCTCCTCAAACCGAACCCGAAATCAATATACCATTATTGAAACTGTGATTTGGGTGATTAGTGAGATTTTAAGCAATATCCGTGGAAACCTGATAAAAAAAAAGATAATTGGGCCGTTAAAACTGATGTGATCAAGATGTTGGCCTCCGAGAACGATTATGCTCAGTGATTAAACAGAGAGGTTGTTTCCCAGCGCCCCATAATGGGATCCGTTATAGTAGAGGAGATTGGCAAGGGATGGCTAATCGAAATCTTGATATTTTTATGAACTTGCATTATCATTTTTTTATGGTTGAATATTCGCCTCTTCATCCAAAACCAAAATCAGTTGAACTTTCTACTTTTTTACGAGTGCCAGAAGAAATTGGCATCCTCGATTTCTACAAAGTTTCATAGAAAATTGAATTTTCAATCGACTGGTACAAAGTTTCTGGTAACCAGTATGATTTTTTATCGATTTTTCAATTTTGATTATGGTCGGAAACCGCACAAAATGAGTGATTTCCAAGCATTTCTGTCATCTGATTCTTATAACTCATACATCAGTGAATTCATAGTAAAATCCATTCATTCTACATTTCCAATAACTTTTCTGTAAAATCGGGGTGAAATATTTCATGCCCAGCCTGCTTGTTACTGCAATATTCAGTTACTCAGGAATTTCAGTATACAGTCCGTTCCCCCCCTACTAATTTTTGAACCACCTGGTATATCGCAACGAAATTTGAAGGGCTTGAATAGGAGATAAAAACCTACTTTTTCATGAGAAAATTACAGCTAAAAGTATATTATTCCATTTTCGAAATCTGCTCACAATTCTCAACAGTTTTCTCTAATACACTTTACTCCTAAATTCAATCGTTTTCGAAATATAAAAGTTTGAAAAGTGACATTTTGGTCATTTCAAACCCAACCAAAAACACTTGCTTTCAATCAAGTTTACATTGGAAAAAATCGTTTTCGCGGTAACATCTTGTTTACTGTCAAACTGAACTGCTAACTGTCAAATAGTCCGTTGAGCGACTAAATCCTTTTATGAAAAGTGTGATCATGGCTCGTAGTTTAGATGATAAATTTGAAGCAGTTTCAATATTTGGAGGAGCTGGAAGAAATTATCATCTGGCAGTCCGTATGTTTAATGATAGATTTCCCGAAATTCCTATTTTGAGGTCATATTTGCGCAATTTTTTAAATAAGCTCCAAGCAATTGGTACTCTGAAAAATGCTCCGAAATCAGGAAGACCGCCTCTTTCAGAAGAAAAAATGGTAGAAATTGTTGCTGTAATGGTAATCAATCCGACTCAGTCGACGTCTGCAGTTGCTGAATCCTGTGGAGTAAGTTCAAAAAGTGTCCAAAGAGTCCTAAAAAAAGAAAAGTTTCATCCCTATAAAATGAAAATCCTGAATGCTCTCACGGAGGATGATCCAGACCGGAGGGTTGAATTTTGTGAGTGGTTAACAAGAACAATTGAAGGAGAACGGGGCTTCCTGAAACGTGTCTGTTTCGCAGACGAATACACGTTTTTTCTCAATGGAAAAGTCAACAAACAGAATGTACGATACTGGAGCCATACTCATCCGCATATTTTTAGAGAGGGACATACCCAGTTTCCTAAAAAGGTGAATGTTTGGGCGGGGATTTTGGGCAATCGCGTTGTTGGACCGATTTTCATCAGAAGCAATCTTTACAGAAATCTTTTAGAAATTGAACCTCGAATAAGACAAATTGTATTCAACAATCAGGAAGAGTTTGAAAATTGTGAAATCATATTTTAGCAGGATGGGGCACCTCCCCATTTCGATCGCATGGCTAGAGAGTTCCTCGATACCAACTTTCCTGGGCGATGGATAAGTCGCAGGGGAAGTACAGAATGGCCACCAAGATCTCCGGATCTTACACTGAATGCCAAACAATAGAAGAGTTGGAACGCAGAATAATAGATACATGTGAAGAAATAGATGAACAGACTTTCATCAACGTGAGAGAAGCTATTCATAACAGGGCACTTTATTGTCAAGATTTAGGAGGGGGGCCAAATGGAACACTTGATGAAATAATTGTAGGGGTTGAATAAAAGTGTTATTCAAAAATAAATTATAATATTTTTTCCTTAGGGGGTATCTGAAGTCAAAAAATCTACGCCACTGAATCCCAAACAATAGAAGAGTTGGAACGCAGAATAATAGATACATGTGAAGAAATAGATGAACAGATTATCATCAACGTGAAAGAAGCTATTTTTAATAGATTTAGGAGGGGGCCACATTGAACACTTGATGAAATAATTTTTGGGGTCAAATGAAGGTGTCATTCAAAAATAAATTATAATTTTTTAGCTAACTAATTTGTTTTGATTGTGAATTTACAGAACACATTCGTAGGCTTCGAGATTTTCCCGTAAGCAGTACTGTTTATTCTCTTTACGCCTCTTATTAGTCGAATCAATTAAGAGATTTAACTACAAATTAATAACAACGTTTAGTTAGCAAAATATTTTACCGGAAGTGACCAAAATCCATACTTCATTTTAAACCGGAATGTCACTTTTCAAACGTTAATATTTCGAAAACAATTGAATTTAGGAGTAAAGTGTATCAGAAAAAACTGTTGAGAATTATGAGCAGATTTCAATAATGGAATAATATACGGGGTGTTCTATTTAAAAAAGTTATTGAAGATGGCGCTCAGCCACTATTTTGAAACTTTCAGCTGTGATTTTTCCATGAAAAATTAGGTTTTTATCTCCTATTTAAGCCCTCCAAATTTTGTTGCGATATACCAGGTGGTTCAAAAATAAGTAGGGGGAAACAGACTTTAGACGAGCACTGTAAGTCTTTATTCTGCTATCCTGAGGAAATTTACCTTGGCTTGTGTATACATCATTCCGCTTTTTTAATTTTCAGAATACTATCTCAGGATTATTTCTCAATTATCCATGTTTTCTTCGAAGAACCACATTTTTTGCAATGGTATAGAAAATAAGTTATTATAACGATATTTTTTCAATTTTTTTTTTTTAATGGCTTTGACATTTCGTCATTTCGGCCAGTCACAAGTTGAGTATTTTTATGTATCATTTCATAGTGTTCTGGGTAGGCCTTGTTACTAACTCCATACGCCACCTAGGAGCAGCACTGTTAATTTGAACGCAACAGCGAATCGTCGAGGACCATCCTCGGCCCGGCTACGAAATTTAACATTTAATTCTCTCAAATTAAATAGAAAAATTTCTGCCCTGGCCGAGAATCGAACTCACGACCTTTCGATCATGAGTCGGACGCTAACCCACCGCGCCAATCCCCCCATTTTTTCAAATATCTCATTTAATTTTCTTCAAATCTTTATTTCCATCCAACATATAGACAAAAAAACATTCACAGTTCAAATAATTTTTTTGCTTCCCTTATTTGCGAATGAATGGATGATCACCAAGTATCTACGTTCTTCAAAATTCCATTCATAAACTCCAAACCTTCTCAGAAAAACCTTCACGAACACTTCGATGATATGCTGTCCACTTTTTACTATGAAAATGGCTATCCTACCTTTTCTGTTCTCATTATTTCTGTCGTGTCATTTTTCATACCTGAAAAAATCCCACTGAAACATATCTGAGAATGGATAGTACGCACTAAATCTTGAAAACGATAGCTTGCAATGAATAATGCCTGATAGATATTGGAGGATCGTCCTTCTGATTTGTTCTGTAGGCAAATGGAACACCCCTCTTTTTCTCCCCAAACTAATATTGGAGATATCCCAGTTGAATTCCTGATTGTAAAAAATTATCAACGCTTTTCCCGTTTCGGGATAGAAGGTTTTCGCCTCTTCTAAGACATCAACAACGGTTAGATTTGTTGGGTTGGGTTTATTATACCACGATTGCTCTCAAAGTTCGATTTCATTTTTTAACCGACGAAACCAAAAAGGAGGAGGTTCTCTAGTCGACGCGTATATTTTTTTTTTTATGTATGATCACGCATAACTTTTAATTCTTCTCTCAGTGGATAGGGTGTACTTCGAAGTTGGCCCCATTTGAATTCAAAAGATGAAATTCACCCCTAAGGGTAGCAAAATGAAGGATATTGATCACTCACCCTCTGAATTCTGGTCCGTTAACCGATTCTATCAGGCATAACTTTGTACTGGGATCTTCGATTTGGATTATTCTTCTTTTATCAGATAGGGTATACCTCATAATTGATCAAATTTGGATTTCGAATGGAATTATCCACCCTTACGGGTAGAAAAATAGGGGATAATTGATTTTTCACTTGTGAACATTGGCACACATATGTAGTTGACAATGGCAGATCGCTAGTGTCATTATTTTTGTTCTCCTACATCCGTCACAATCATTATATTCTAAGAGAGGATGGAATGATATACAAAGTAATGGAATAAACTAACCAGAACAACAAAAATAATGTATATTAAAAAAAAAATAATTAATTTTAAGGAAATTAATAAGGTGGGAAAATTTTGGAAGTAATCAAAAAACAAGTAGTTAGTAATTAGTAGGTTTCAGCCACAAAAAATTGAAAAATAAAAACTTTTTAACAAAAATTTAAACCGACGAAACACGGAACTGCAAATTAAAAAATAAAATAAACCTTCTTAGTCTCAATAACCAAGCTCTCAAACTAATGTAAGTAACGAATTTTGAGTCGGCGCCAAACGAACAATCAACGAAGATCAATAAATTACTTCAAAAAAATTATCAGAATGTCACCGCCCAACTCGATGCCATCATTTTACGCCTTACCTAATTCATTTGCTTGTTTGTTTGGCGCCGACTCAAAATTAGTTACTTACATTAGTTTAGTAGCTTTGTTATTGAGAATAAGAAGGTTTATTTTATTTTTTACTTTTCAGTTCCGTATTTCGTCGGTTTAATTTTTTGTTAAAAAGTTTTTATGTTCGGTAGATCATAAAATTGGGCGATATTTTCGAGTATGCCTGCGCGGAAGGAATACTTGGAATGGGGAATGGAAAATGGAATTAGTGAATTCATTTGAGTTTCGACGTGCGAGAATGGTTGCTTTGGATTTGGCTACATTTTTTCGAATCTCCAGTTGGGGGCAGCTGCCCTTGCCTGCCCCTCCTTGGCGGCGCCCCCACCACAAATCGCACTCAATAAAATTTCCAGGCAAAATGCTTCCTCAAAAATTTCAAAAAAAATTGTGCGACTAGAATTAGAGATTCAATCAGGTCAGCATTATAGTGATAAAACGTTTTCTCGCCGTTGTATACTGATAAAACCACTAGTAGATTCGATATTGTTTTGCGATAAAACGACACTTGGGTTCCGTTAGAATTATATGTCAACACATTCAATTCCTATATTGGGAAACAGGAAATGCAAAATTGATTAAGTAAGGGATTTTCAACTCGCTATTACAGTGGTTTGATATTTTAATTGAAATATACCTTTTTCAGCACGTTAAATACCTCAGATTTTCAAGTATGGCAATTAATAATTGAAATCCGTTATTTTCATAACATCAACAATAATTCTCGTGGACTTCGGTTTCGTGGTTTAATCAGATAATAAGTCGCAAATCGCACATGTGATATAACCCTCGATAAAACCCCTAGCACTTATGATATCACCCTTGAATAATATCTATGGGACATCTAAGGAATTTAAATTTTCCATTTAATAAATATCGCTCATGCATGAGCAGTACCTAACCGTGTACCTTCTTGAATTTGATGGTTGAACTGATTTACGTTGTTTGTTTTGAGCACGAACCCATAAAGTACTTGCTAGTAAATATTTTGGAGTCTTGGTGGTAATATAGTTCTAGAGTAGATTTTCCTTTCGATGTATATTTCAATATGAAATATTCATGTTGTTGTATGTAATATAGATGATACCCCAAACCTTTGTGAGTCAGTATATTCACTTTGAAAGTCAAGTTATTAATCGTCGTTGATTCTTATTCTTAGAGTCCAGTATATTGATAATTATAACATCATATTTCATCTTGATTATCATCCACATTCATTTTGAGTGATTCTTCCTTCCAACAGGTTCCGGCGATCCCAACAATAGCAACTACCTGAAAATATAAAATGAAAATCTTCAAAAACTTCACAGTAATTGATTCGGGAAATAATAATAATAACCGTACTGATGAGGGCCGAGAGCCCGAAATACGTGTCTACGGTTAACACTTCTCTCTGAGGGCTATGTCCATTAAATTTCTTCCGTTTTGTTTACCAGTCCCCTCGATATTCTTCCCATTCATATCTATAATCCTGGACTCGGATGTCACGCAGGTAGCTATAGCTGCCTCCGTGGTGACGTTGGTTGTTGCCCTGGAATGCAGGGTCTACTAACTGAAACCACAAATGTGCGGCTGGCTCCTGTCCGTTGATTTGTCGTTTTCTACCAAGTGTTGTTCATCCTTGATCTTCTTCACCGTACTGATGAGGGCCGAGAGCCCGAAACATGTGTCTACTGTTAACCCTTCTCTCTGAGGGCTATGTCCATTAAATTCCTTCCTTTTTGTTTACCAGTCCCCTCGATATTCTTCCCATTCAAATAATAATAATGATAATAATAATAATATTTATTCAGTAAGATCATCAATGATGATATCGAAAAAGTCAATACAATACAATCGAATAAATCAATAAAACAATACAGTAGGCACAACAATAAAAATAAAATAAATAAATATTGCAATAACACTTAAAATTTGTTCAAGACAAACATCTCATCAGAAACTTCCTTAAAAAATGTATCCATATCTCTTCTTGCTGATGTGTTAGGATTTGTTAAGTTTATAATCATAATTTTATCTTTTTTATGTATATTTTATTGACTTATAGCATTTTCAGCATTGAATATTCAATACCATAAACTTGCCATACGCTTCAGGATTTGGATAAAATATATTTCGTTACTATCTTCAAGATTGTTCTTCTGATACCAATCAATGAATTCAGAATAGATGAACTGATATCTCCTTTCTGGCTTTCCCGGTATAAAATACCTACTCATTACATAACATTACATTCTCTCTGTTAAATCTTTTGCAAATCATCATTTGCATACCTGGAATGGCATTTCATATCGATAAAATAACATCCATTAATTTCTACCACTGGCCGGAATCAAACTCTTCGTGAATTATTTTATCCTATTTTGACTGTGCTATGAAGCGAAACTCTCTGACAACCACATTTCGGACTGGCAACTGATCCATTTTCTGCGAAGGCACTTGTAATAAACATTCCTGAAAAGGTCGGGACTGTCTGTTCATGTATCTGTTTATATATCTGTGAATTTTGTCGTAGTTTTGAAACCCATTTGAAGAAATAATCATATATTTCTCTGTAAACTGTCCTCGATGAATTTGGGAAAGGAATATTCTCAAAATATCTTGTTTTCTGACCACCGATTGTCTTAGGCCCGGTTGTTCAATCAAGGATGACCAAGTGATTGGGCTTAAACCAGGATTACCAATTTTGTTTCAGTTGTTCAATACGGGTTTATGAGATAAACCTAGTTTAACAATGGTTTAAGTTAATCTCATGAATTCGAGGGTTTAAGGAGATAATTTGCCGATTCTAACCTATTTGATTGTTTGACATTTCAATAAACATTGACTATTCTGAAAATTATTATTGTGTTGAAGATGCAAAGATGTTCGAAGATATAACAGACATAAGATTTTTTTTTAAGTTTTTGATATTATTGCCCCAAGAAGAAAGAGACCCGTATTTAGACAACGTACCGTTTTAGGTTTTTGAAATTTTAATTAAAATTTAAATTTTTTTATCAGATTGATTTTTCGTTATTATTTCTATTGTATATGGGTATATTATACCTATATAATATGTATTATATACGTGCAACACTGTATTCCATTCAGGAGTAATTTGCAATCAAATTCAACTTTCATAAAATTTGTCTGTAACTAGCAATATGTTTTTTTACTCATTTATGATAATTAAAAATGAAATAATTTTTTATGGACAAATTTATTTTGCTTTTTCATCCGTTGGGTTACTTTGGCCTATGTACATGCTATAAAGAGAAAATCACGCAAAATATAAAAGCCATGGGTCAAAGCCAGCCCTCAATATGCGGGTGACTTTGCACGCCATGTTTTTATATATATATCCACGTACAAAGTCTTAAAATGACAATTTGACTTAGCTTATTTGAGAGAGTGGTCAGAGATCAATATTTTGGTATATAATAATACCAATTTATTTTTACAAATTCATCGTAGACATTCTTTGACTTTACATAAGCCAAAGTCACCCGAAATTACGGTACCTAGAAACCATTTGGAAGAATGGACAGAAAAATAATTTTTGAATAGATTTCGCTTGCCGAAAGAAAGCGTCCGCACTAACAAAAATACAAAGAATCGCCCCTCAAATGACTACAAAGGCAAATCGTAACAAAAAATAAACTTCCAAATAAAAATCAAATCTTGATATTTTATACCAAAAACGTTTGTCATAAATAACTAAAATTAAATCATCACAAATGCAAAATGAAAAACTACATGATCTGTTCTCAGGAATCTCAAGCAAATGTTGATTTATTGTTGGTTGGTGAGTTATGTTTCGAAGATAATTTTTGTTTATATATCTCAATCATATTGGTTTTCTCTAGATTCCACTCCTCCCTCTGTAGTTCCAAGAAAAGTTAGTGTTTTTCTTTCATGCGTATTAATATCAACTTGTGTTCTTCGAATGATCGTTTTTGTAAATATACAAGATCTGCTTTGGACAGTGCCCAAGTAGAAATTTTGTCTTTTATTGTAAAGGTGCTATTTCTTTTTTTGGGACCTCCGCAGATGGTATTCTATTCATTACTTATTATAGCCCACGCCTTGAATATTTTCGAATTAGTAACTGCGTCCGTTTTTTACATTCTACAATATCTTGGTATTTTTTACCAGTGAAAAGAGAATGTTTTCCTCACCTTCATTGAAATTATGAGTCATTTCTTTCTTAAGAGACGCCTAACAATTAATAGAATACACTTGGCTTTTTCGATAAATTTTTCTGTATACTTTTGACAAAACTATGAATTCTCAGGTTAAGTTTAACTCATTGTTGATGTTTCGGAACGGTCCGAATGATGGTACAAGCGAAAAAATGTATTGCCAACATATGAAAACAATGAATTAAGGAATCCAGGATTAGTTTTTCATTGAAAAATGCATATCGTTCTAATCCATAGTTAATTAATAATCCGAGTTCAGATAATCAACGGTTCAAACTCGCATTGAACAACCGGGCCTTGGGGAGAGTTTGCCGTCCTAAGTCAGTTAAGATTCACAAATGTGTGACTTTAGAGCTTTTAGTGCTGCTTGGCTGTCCGATAGGATAAAGATATTTGCCCCCCTCTTTCAGAGCATTCTGGGGCAAATTTCTATAGCATGGGTTTCTGCTTGAAAAATTGTTGGGGCTTTGCCTAGGGATTTTGAGAGTCTGAAACTAGGAGGCTCGTTCGTTGTGAATATAAAGTGTTCGTCTAAAGTCCGTTCCCACCCTACTAATTTTTGAACCACCTGGTATATCGCAACGAAATTTGGAGGGCTTGAATAAGAGATAAAAACCTACTTTTTCATGAAAAAATCACAGCTAACAGTTTCAAAATGGCGGCTGAGCGCCATCTCCAAAATTTTTTTTAAATAGAACACCCCGTATATTATTCCATATTCGAAATCTGCTCATAATTCTCAATAGTTTTTTCGAATACACTTCACTCCTAAATTCAAATATCAACGTTTGAAAAGTGACATGCCGGTTTAAAATGAACTATCGATTTTGGTCACTTCCGGTAAAACATTTTGCTAACTAAACGTTGTTATCAATTTGTAGTTAAATCTCTCAATAGATTCGACTAATAAGAGGCGTAAAAAGAGTTCATTAAGGATAAACAGTACCGCTTACCGGAAAATCTCGAAGCCTACGAATGTGTTCTGTAAATTCACAATCAAAACAAATTAGTTAGCTAAATAATTAAAATGTATTTTTGAATAACACTTTCATTTGACCCCAACTATTATTTTATCAAGTGTTCAATGTGGCCCCCTCCTAAATCTAATAGCTTCTTTCACGTTGATGATAATCTGTTCATCTATTTCTTCACATGTATCTATTATTCTGCGTTTCAACTCTTCTATTGTTTGGCATTCAGTGGCGTAGATTTTTTGACTTCAGATACCCCCTAAGGAAAAAATCTAGAGGTGTAAGATCCTGAGATCTTGGTGGCCATTCTGTACTTCCCCTGCGACCTATCCATCGCCCAGGAAAGTTTGTATCGAGGAACTCTCTAGCCATGCGATCGAAATGGGGAGGTGCCCCATCCTGCTGAAATATGATTTCACGATTTTCAAACTCTTGTTGAATACAATTTGTCTCATTCGAGGTTCAATTTCAGTTTCTAAAAGATTTCTGTAAAGAACTCCTCTAAGATTGTCTCTGACGAAAATCGGTCCAACAACGCGATTGCCCAAAATCCCCGCCCAAACATTCACGTTTTCAGGAAACTGGGTATGTCCCTCTCTAAAAATATGCAGATTAGTATCGCTCCAGTATCGTACATTCAGTTTGTTGAGTTTTCCATTAAGAAAAAACGTGCATTCGTCTACGAAACATACACGTTTCAGGAAGCCCCGTTCTCCTTCAAGTGTTCTTGTTAACCTCTCACAAATTTCAACCCTCCGGTCTGGATCATCCTCCGTGAGAGCATGGAGGATTTTCATTTTATAGGAATGAAACTTTTCGTTTTTAAGGACTTTTTGGACACTTTTCGAACTTACTCCACAGGATTCAGCAACTGCAGACGTCGACTGAGTCGGATTGATTACCATTTCAGCAACAATTTCTAACTTTTTTTCTTCTGAAAAAGGCGGTCTTCCTGATCTTGCAGCATTTTTCAGCGTACCAGTTGCTTGGAGCTTATTCAAAAGTTTGCGCAAATATGACCTCGAAATAGGATTCTCGGGAAGTCTATCATTGAACATACGGACTGCTAGATGATAATTTCTTCCAGCTTCTCCAAATATCAAAACTGCTTCAAATTTATCGTCTAAACTACGAGCCATGATCACACTTTTCATAAAAGAATTTAGGCGCTCAACGGACTATTTGACAGTTAGCAGTTCAGTTTGACAGTTACCAAGATGTTGCCGCGACAACGATTTTTTCCAATGCAAACTTTATTGAAAGTAACGTTAGTGTTTTTGGTTGGGTTTGAAATGACCAAAATGTCACTTTTCAAACGTGGTGTAATATGTGTGTTCATTTATGTAATATTATATATGATTGTATATGTTTATATGTGTATTATATAAGTTTTGATACGATTTTTAAACAAAACTTTACACAACCATGTTGATACAAAATTCGACGATGAACTTTATAGTGTATGTTCTAACATTACTTTTCCCTAGGTGTTTTTATATTTACATTTTATATGTTCTAGCTTTACTTTTCCGTAGGTGTTTTCATATTTTCATTTTATATTTATATTTATTTTTCACAAGCTTTGTCCACAAGATTTATTCTTAATGACAATAAAGTATATTATTATTATTATTATTATTATAATATTTCGAAAACAATTGAATTTAGGAGTAAAGTATATTTGAGAAAACTGTTGAGAATAATAAGCAGATTCCTAAAATGGAATAACATACGGGGTGATATATTTAAAAAAAAATTGAAGATGGCGCTCAGCCGCCATTTCAAAACTTTTCATGAAAAAGTAGGTTTTCATCTCCTATTCAAGCCCTTCAAATTTTGTTGCGATATACCAGGTGGTTCAAAAATTTGTAGGGGGGAACAGACTTTAGACGAGCACTGTATATTACTCATCCAAAATATCGTGTTTTCTGACCACCAGTTTGGTTTGGCGAACCAATGGTCAAATGGTATGTATGAAAATGTATTCCTTGGTGGCAGAGAAAACCCTTGACACTGACAGTATAGTTTTGATTACCTTCATTGATCGTGGTAGGTATATTATCTCTTTTGTCAAAATTCGAAATATTCAGTTGTAATATCAAAAGACAGTGAGAATAAAGTGAAAATAATTCGACATATTTTCGAAAACTTGTTGCCAGGCAATTGACACGAGAGCCCAACGGGCTCTAGTGGCCATTGCCGAATGGCAACAAGTTTGAGGAAGAAATCTAGAAAATTATTTTCTACTCTATCGAACTCTCTTGTGCCATTCTATAGATTTGTTTTTGATGTTACGATCATAAACACATTTCCTCGCACAATGATAGATTGTACTAAACCGGTTTCGATTGATGTCTCACTTCTCATGCGAATTGATGACAGATGTCAAATTCAAAATATACGTTGTCAGACGATAAAAACGAAATACCTCAAATTATTCCCTCGGCAATTTTCTAGGTAGAGTATTCCCAAAGAGAGTAAACGTTATCTGACTAGGATATACTAATAAGCTCTAGCCAATCAGAAACTTGTAGCATTAACGCGTCATAGTGACGTACATGGACATGCGTACAGGTAGCCCACGTAACATACAGAGTGGTCCAATAAACATTGAAGAGCCTGTAACTTTCAGATAATACCAGAGTGCGGAGAGCACTAGTCCGCCACTGTCCAGGGAGAATGGTGTCTGTATACGTCACTATAACTCACAAATGATCTTTCATCACTTTCTATTAGTGTCACCATTGTCTTATGGGGAATAGACCAGCATTGACAATTAGCGGGATTTTTCCCGAAAATCGGGAATTTCAACGTGCGCTGGGAATTGTGTCGGGATTTTTAACAATTGTAGAAAGAAACGGGAATTTCATTACTATTAAGTTCAATATATTGAGCAGATAATCCAGAAATCAGGACACCGTTAACTGAAACGCGGAAAGCTGCTATGTGAACTAGGCATAACATTTGACGGTCGTCAACTGTCATGTGTCACTTCATTCCTGTTCCTGTCAATGTTTAATGTTTACTTGCCAATTTATGAGAACATATACATATATTTTGTAGATACTTTTATAATTCTTTGCTCGTTTGAATTTGTCGGTAAAAAACAATCAGATATAAGTTTCAGGATTTTTTGGGAATTTTCGGAAATTTACGGAAATTTTCGGGAATTCTCTAGCTTTTCGTCGGGATTTTTCTTCATATGGCGTTGGCAACCCTGGAATAGACTCTCCTATTCAGATAACGTTTACTCTCTTTGGAATATTCCCACTATAATACTGTTTTGATTAGCCAAAACGTACATGAATTATTTGAATTGGTTTCTAGAAATGTCAAAAAATAGTCATTAAAAAACAAGAGTTTTATCTCATTTCATCATGTTCTTCGGATCATACCGCCAGCCTAAGCTATGTTTTTTGTGCTTTACACACAAAGTCGATGGCACCCCACACCCGTGAGCCTTCCTTCGATTTACATAATGTCCTTTCTGACGTCCCGCCTTATACAAGAGCTCCGAAGTGGAAAATAAAAGTCATATTTTTTTTTAAATCCGACCTAGAGACCCTCTTATATAAATACATGAACATGTCAGGATATTGAATGTGATGTGTCTGATACTTTGCATGATCATAAAACGAGAAAGGCGTGCTACATCGGTCTGATGAGGCTATGATTTTTCGATAATATAACGTTTGATCCCGAAAGTGTTGACGGAAGGACCAGGAGGAAGTCGATACAGGACCCACTCCATAATGTTCTTGAATTGGCGGAATAGGTATCGGGTATTTTTTCCAATCCGTTTCAAATGTGTTCAAAGTAAAGAAGTACAACCCATTTGTATTATTTGATGAGTGACCGTATGGGATTTTCTAGTTCAGCAGAGGGTAGATCCACAATTACTTCGAAAAACTCCGTCAGAGAAACAATGTCTCTCCAAGGCGAAATTGACTTCCAATAATTTATTCATAGTATTCCCGATGACTGCAATAAAATACGAAATGCTATAGAAATACTTGTTTAATAGCTTCCCGTTTTATTGAGACATTTCCAGACCATTTAATGGAGTAACAACTTTGAGGATTATTAGAGGAATAAAGTGAAATGGAGTTTGATAAACTTACAGAACATTAAGAATGGGTATTATTTCACTTTCATATTATAGCTGGAGACAGCGGAATTGTACTTTCAGAACATAAATGGCAAATCCAATAATTCAATTACTTATTCATTGACCAATCAGCACTTACGTTCATCCAATATTGTCAAATTAAGTCCCAATAATAATAAAATCACTCAAAAAAATTGGTTGGGATAGGGGTCGATTTTTGCTAAAAAACGATTGTTCTTGCCAACGTTTCGGGTTTTATTGCATTCTTCATCAGAGCTAGAGGAGGACCAGGAGGAAATCGATACAGGACCCACTCCATAATGTTCTTGAATTGGCGGACTAGGAATCGGGTATTTTTTTCAATCTGTTTCGAATGTGTTCAAAGTAAAGGAGTACAACCCATTTGTATTACTTGATCAATGATTTTTCCGCTTATGAGTGACCATATGGGATTTTCTAGTTCAGCAGAGGGTAGACTTTTCCACAATTACTTCGAAAAAATCCGCCAGAGAAACAATGGCTCTCCAAGGCGAAATTGACTTCCAATAATTTATTCATAGTATTCCCGATGACTGCAATAAAATACGAAATGCTATAGGAATTCTTGTTTAATAGCTTCCCGTTTTATTGAGACATTTCCAGACCATTTAATGGAGTAACAACTCTGAGGATTATTAGAGGTATAAAGTGAAATGGAGTTTGATAAACTTACAGAACATTAAGAATGGGTATTATTTAACTTTCATATTATAGCTGGAGACAGCGAAATTGTTCTTTCAAAACATAAATGGCAAATCCAATAATTCAATTACTTATTCATTGACCAATTAGCATCCGAATTTACGTTAATCCAATATTGTCAAATTGGGCCGCAATAATAATAAAATCACTCAAAAAAATTGGTTGGGATAGGGATCGATTCTTGTTTGAGAAAAACGATGGTTTTTGCCAACGTTTCGGGTTTTTATTGTATCCTTCATCAGAGCTAGAGAGTGAAACTGGATTTTTTTCATTAATAATAGATTACAATTTAAAATTGGTTTTATACTCGTCACGATATAAGATTCATTTAATCAAAGGTTTTTTACATTTTATAAACTACTCACCAAAAATTGTTTTTAGGAGTTAAAAAAGTTGAAATTATTCAAAACGAAAAATACGAGTCAAACGGATATTTCAAAAACATATACTGTGACTTAAATCGAAGCGATCCACATATTCAAAAACAGTGAAACACAAGAAGTGACATATAGGGATTAAATACTGCTTTTTTATTCGACCACACAAATCTCCGAAGTTCATATAAAATTTCCATTTGAGATTTGCGTCAAACATAACGCCAAGTTTTGATTGTCTAGTGGCTTTTATTTTCAAGTCACTTGTCATTGATTACTCTCGTTTCGGACGTCCATCGTCTTAATGGATTTAAAATGTTTTCACGACGTTTCGAATGCTTGTATCTGCAATCGTCTTCAGGTGAATACTAAGAAGTTTATGTGCTACTTACCAATTTATATGTCTGTCGGTGCAATGGTGCGTGTAATTCCGCCATGTGCAGTGGTGGGTGTTATTTCGCGTGATGTGGTGGTGCGTCCGCCAGAAATAGCAATTAGTGGTTTCCATGCGTTCTTGATCTCAACGCTTGGTTGACTAAAGGCGTTATTGGCTTCGATGTAGGCGGCCTCTTTGAACTTTCGTTTGAACCAATGCTCCTCTCTATGTCATATTGTATATTATATTTTACTCATATTACATTTTATATTCATTCAATTACCCAATCTGATATCGAGAATCTGGATCTACGTGGACAATTTCCACTGTTCACAAGGTCCGCCTTTTGGTATTTTGTCTACTTCGACCAGATCTTTTATTATTTAAAATACAACTATTCGCATTGTCTAACATTTGCTTATCATCACATCGCTTTCACTCTTGGTTTCATATCTGTACTAATATGAAAATATTTCTATATGTAATCATATATCACTTAAGTATACTTGCTTATAGATATTAATCTTCACTCCCACTACCAAGGCTTGCCTTGTTGGGTAGTATGTTATTATGTACCATTGTGCATTTTCTCTTTATTGTATTCTTTCAATGTACCTTTGAGTTAAATAAATATAATTATTATTTTTATTTTGTGCTCGTCCAACCTTACCGATAACGGCCTTTTTGTCTATCCAATGTAGGAATTTTCGCATTCACATGGAACTTCCTAAATGCAATAATTACTGCTTCCATTTTTTCAGTCAGGTTTGGTCTTGATGATGAAACTTCGTAAAGTACTGCCGGATTGGAAGCAGCTCTTGATTAATAACTTGTTTCCGATCCTTCTGATCTTCTCGGAGACACCTCTGATGTACGGAAGGCAGATCACTGTGCTTTGTTGCTGCTCTTCAGATGTCTTCGGACTCTGGAGTTGTTTCGATACTCTCCTAGGAGTTTCTTGGGGTATCCATTCCGGTGAAGGTCCTCTCTGATGTGGTTTAATTCGGCATCTAGTGACTCCTCGTCGTTACATATGTGTATGTTTGTCGAACTCGGATGGTTGGAGCTGTAGTTGAGATACTGCCCCGTATGTGTCTTCTTTCTGTAGACAGAGGTGCGGGTTTCATTGCCTATTCTCTCAACGTTCACATCGAGGAAGGGTAAGGCACTGTTGGTTTCCATTTCTATCGTGAATTTGATCGAATCCCTGATGTTGTTAATTCTTGAGAAGAAATCCTGGGGATTTTTATGTCATCCACGTACCTCAACCACAGCTTTGGTTTGTTTTTTGCCTCCCGTAAAGCCAATTCCTCGAACCACTCCATAATTGGAGAAAGGGAAGATCCCATCGGCATAGATCTTGTATTATGCCAATTGTTCGTGAGTTTTTTATTTGAGAAAAAGTCTGCAAATTTTCAAAATAATTTGCTGTTTTCAGTTTCAATAATCCCCCTTATAAGAACATACCTGATCGTCAGCAAAACTGATCACATTCCCAGATGTGTTGATTTTAGATACTATTGTCACAAATTATAAAGCAGGAGAGAAGTTCCTTGTGGAACACCCTTCCACGTTGAACACTTTGTTTCTGAAACCTAGAGCTTACAGAGTATCAAGCATTATGAAGTTCTCCAAACTACCAAGTACACTCCCATGCAAAAAAAAACGCATAAGTTAATATTTGATAAAATTTGAAAACTCATAATTTTTTTATTTTTAGTTCCATTTTCATAAATTTTTCATTAAACTGTAAATGATTTATTTCAACTTGCATATCCAATCTTTTGTTGAATTCTGGCAGTCATTATACAGGGTTAATTGAAAGATTCTGTGGAATAATGGCAAACCAAATTCTTTCAAAATAACATTTCTTGTCAAGAATCATTATTTTCCTACATTTTGTTTTTTGGTTTATGTTTATACGTGCACCGGTTCATTTTTAAGAGCAAAATGAACTTGTCACCAACAGTTCACTTTGAGAAATGTACGTTATAATTTTTTTCGCTACATATTTTTCAACTGTTTATAGTAAAGAATCAGTCAATCATATACTTGACTATAAATTCAGTAAGACTGTTTATGTTAGTTCGTAACAGTAGATGTTGAAGAAATAATAATAATTAAAAATGTATTTTTACATTAGCAAAGCCCATACACTCACTGTTTAAAGCGTCTTTAAGAACCTCACAATTTCCAGACTTTTGGAAGCATAGTTATCTGAAACCTCTATTCAAAAATGGCTGACATAATAACATAAAGAACTACAGGGCCGTGAATTATATCAACAAAGATTTCCAAACAGACATCATCCACATTTCACTACTTTTATGGCTGTGCATCGACGATTGAAGGAAACGGGGTCCTTTAAATTCTGTAAACACTTGTGGTGCGAATAGAACAAGAAGAAATAATGTTACGGAAGAACAAATTCTTGAACGATTAGCAGCAGATCCTTCTACGAGCACTCGGGCTATTTTGTATAGGTTACAAGTGTCACAATCAACAGTAAGTCGGGTAGCACTTGAACAACTAGTGAATCCATTTCGCCTACAGAAGGTGATGGCCCTAGACGCTGGGGATTATGGCCCTCGTAGATTTTTTTGTTAATGGTTTTTGAGGATGTATGAGGGAGCAAACGACTTTCCTAGATATGTTCTATTCACGGATGAGGCATGTTTCACAAGAGATGGATATTTCAATAGTAGGAACAGCCATTTATGGGTTGAACAAAATCCGCATGGAATTTTTCCAAAAGGCTACCAACAAAAGTTATCAGTGAATATTTGGGTAGGAATTATCGAAAATCGTATCGTTGGACCCTATCTTCTCCCTCCCTGTTTGAATGGACAGAACTGCCGAGTGTTTCTTGAACATGTTTTACTTGAAGACGTACCTCTATTTGTCCGTCAAAGAATGTGGTATCAATATGACGGAGCACCGGCCCATTTCCAACGAATCGTTCGTCAATTTTTTGATCAAACATTCCATGATCGGTGGATAGGTAGACGTGGTCCCATACATTGGCCAGCACGTTCTCCGGATTTAACTTCACTAGACATTTTTTTGTGGGGATACCTTGAATCCCAGTAGAATCTGTGGAAGATTCAACGGCAAGAATTTTAGCAGCATGTACGTTAATACAGGATATACCAGGAATATTCCAAAGGGTGCGACAGTCGATGATACGGAGATGTCAATTGTGTATTGAACAAAATGGTGGTCCATTTGAATATGTGCTTTATTGCCTTGTTTGTTTCTATGTAGTGTACCCATTAAACTGTTTCTATCATTTAAGTAGATATTAATACACAATTATTGTTTGTCTTCATCAAAAACATGTTGATTGGATGATATTTTCCCAGATAACTCAATAAGAAATGGCTTGGATAATGATACTCCAACATAAACTTCAACAAATTAAGAGTACTTATCTTCAATTTTTCGTAAAAATTATCTCAAACCTTAACTCTTTTGAGGTTGGGTTTGTTTGTCAGTTGATCTGTCAAAACAATCATATGCAAGAAATTATGGTAACAAACTCAGTGAATCCGTGACATTGATTCGATCAAATAATATGATGAATGAAAAATGGAGTTATCGGTCTCATTCTGACTCACCCGTACTATGTTTCCGATTCTCCCAACACTAAAAAATGTTCAGGAGGTAGAAATTGGCATTATGCGATTATTGCACATAGGAAATGATGTCTCTACTAAGGACATATCTTCAGTTTTTCCCAATTATCTCAGAAACCTCCACTTTTAGGCACATGGAATGTTATGACTTTTAGGATGAGTATCGTTGAGCCGAACTGATGTCAAACGCTCATTTGTTCATTCACTTGTCCCAAGAAAATATGAAGGAACAAGTGACCACATACCATCGTAACTACGCCACTGGTTTACGAAAATAAAAAATTATAACTTCAAATTAGCACGTTGATAAACCTTGATTAGTGTACCGAGTTTAATTTTTTTTCCTTCAGGAATTTTGGAGAAAATATTTTTTTAGTACTTTAGACACCCTGTATCTCAGAGGGGATGCATTTTAGGACATACCTTGATAGCAACTTTTCACTTCGAAATGAGGTGAGGAATCTGTAGTCGGAGTTTGTCACTCTTATTCTGACTCACCCTGTATAAGTGAACTTTTCGCTCATATTAACCTCCCCATAATCGCGGTGAAAGAAATGCTTAATGATACAGAACCCTTGACTTGACCTCTATTGTATATTTTTTGGTGGAGCTCTCGGTTCATTAGTTATCACAATCACATCCCTGCTGTTTTCAGAGGGAACTTTCAACAGAATAATCATTCCCTTCATTGATGGCTTCCGAATGGTGTACTGTAATTCGATTTGGAAAATTGAAAGTAATTATATTTAGACGTGAATTTTCGATTCACACTAGAAATTGCTTTGGAACGATTCGTCACGTCTTAATGCTGAGGGATCTCACCCGGAGAATTTCAATTAATTTGGAAGCTTCCAAGTAATGAGTTATTCAGTATCAGGGCGCGGAGTGAAAATTCCGCGACATTCAATTGGAGAATCCGAAAATCCTACGTATCAATGGTAAAGAATTTTCCACTATGAATGGTTTCGACTTAATGGCAGCAGTAAAACTACCTGGGTCGATTCCATTAAAGTGGACATACTTAGTAACAATATTACTGATTTTATCAATATTCATGCTCCCAAAAAAACTTCCACTCCTAGAAACAAAAAACATGCACCTTGGATCACTTATACCATCAAAACAATGCAGAAAATCAGGAATAAAGCCCTTCATAATTTCAAAAAAGCCAACTGCCACCCCACTGGTCTTATTATAAACAAATTAGAAATTATAAAACGCAATCAAAGCTAAAAAAAAGCATATCTGAACCGAAGGTTTAGCAATTGTACAGCGAAAGAAATATGGCATGAACCAAAAAAATTGAATGTCACAAAAAATAAAAACTATGGAACTCCGGATTTTTTTTTAAATGCCGAGAATATTAATGAATATTTTATTGAGTCTACAAAAAATTGCATATCGAAAAACCGTGAACTGACCAATTATTATAATCATATAATATTAAAACTGGAATTGAAAGCAATTTTGCTTTCAAACAAGTCTCCAAAGAAACTGGTCGTGATATAATAGATATAAAATCGCAAGCCTTTGGCAATGATAATTACAACAATCATTCAACTTTGTTGTCTTCTTATAATACCCATTATATAAATCAAAGTTTCTCGAAAAACTATTTTCCCAGCACATGGAAGTTTGCTAAAGTCGCCCCTTTGCCAAAAATGAGTCAACCAATGGAATATAATGATCTTCGTTCTATTAGTATTCTACTCGAAAATTATCGAAAAGATAATGTAAACACAAATACGTAAGTTTTTGACAATCAGTATCCTACCAATCAATCGGGATTCAGAAAAGGGTATAGCCACAGCCCTTTCAGATGTGTTGTTCGTGCGCTTTATACCTCTATTAAAAAAAGTATAAAATGATCTAAATTTTCCCACTGCAGCGCCAGCTGCTGCGTCTCAATCGATAAATCCAGTTTAACGGTTTGTGTCTCTACAAAAGTTGAAATAATCTCGAAGGGAAGACATTTCAAGAAGGCCACTTGTTTAGGTCGTTGATAAATGTTATGAAAATAATTGGGCCCCAATTTGAACCATGTAGCACCCCAGAATTTGAGGTAATTGCCATTGTGTTTTCCACAAAATGACGATTGTTGAGATAATTAATTTCCAAATAATTTCATTGTATCCGAGAACAGGCCAAACTTGTTTATTTTATTCAATAGAATATGATATACATAAGGTTTACTAAAATTAGTGAAGACAGTGTTTATTCGTACTTTCCATTCATGAGTTAACAAAAATGTTAGCGAAACTATGTTTATTTTCAGATATATTATTTTATACGTGTTTATAAATTTTGTTGAGAATATGTTCAAATAATTTTAAGGGTGCACACATTACTGAAATTTCTCCTATAATTCTCTATTAATTTCCACCTATGTAGAGTGGTGTGCAAATAGATATATTCCATTTATTTGGAAAAACTAATGATTCATCAATGTTATGTCTGGCCATATACAGGGTGCTATGAATCAGCACACCACACCTGCAACACCATTGTTACGCAGTTGGCCTTTTATTGAGGGTACACTCCGTCAAGAAAGACCAATAAACGCTAAGTAATTTTCAAATATTATGAATAAATCACTTTACTTGAGTAATAAGAGCATCGACTGTCTGAGGATGGTCGAATCGAGATTGTTTCTCGAGAGCGGCTTCAAGAAATATCCCTTTCTCTCTATACTGGGAATGTGGGGCGTTTAGATAGAAGCAGGTACCGATCTCAGAAAGATTGTTAAATAATGCACTTGGAAAAGCATTAGCATATACATATACATATATTTTATAATAGTTACATAGCATTTCCATCAGTTCTATATACTGATAAAATGATAAAACAGTCAAAGAACAGTTGAAATTTTACATTAGGTCAGTTTTTGGCATTCTCAAAGTTAGTGGACTGAATATAAGTAAAAATGCCATCAATTGTTAAACAGACTGTTGATAAATATTATTTGAAAAACATGGGAACATAAAATAAGGAGATACATTTAAAAACCTATAAAAATTAAAATTGATTCAATTTGCCCCAACATAAATCCAGAAAAATATATGAACTTACCCCAGACCATCAGGTTTCAACACTTATTCACTCGATATTTGTTTTATACGATAGTAGTTTAGTTGTATTACTATTTTATTCATTTCCGCGAAAGTTGTTTATTTACGTTTATATCGTACTGTATATTAGACTATAGTTGTATTGGTAATGTTTTTATATGAGAGCATGAACTATCGGTTAGAGGTTTTTGGTGTCTCATCTCGTTCTTGAAGCATTAATAATATAATTTTTATTAATAGTAAATACTGTTTAACAGGGTATTCACTTTGTGAATTCATTACTCGTACAGTTCCTGTTGGAATTCTCTTTCTCAATAATTTCGCAATTTCACTGCAAGATGATTACTTGTCAATGAACTCATGACTGATGACTGTCTAGTAAAGAGCTGTTACTTGTTTGATAGCTACCGCTATATGATTACTATGTGAAAGTTTGAGCACTTCTCGTCACTCCTAACATAATAGTCATTATAAATCACCTAGTTATTTGTCACCTGTCATCAGTATTTACATTCTTGAGTAATTAATGGCGCGTTACTGTAGCCGAAAGAATGTATAAAAAAAATGAATGAGTTATCTATTTTGTGGTCGTTTGCATTCAATGAGCTGTCAAAACCTATAATTTATAGTTTCTCCGTTTACTATGAAATTCCTTAGATGTGCGTAACTCGGAGGGTGATGATTTGTTAATAGCTCCTTTGTGAAAGGGTGACTTTTTTATATGCATTCCAGGGCTAGACGGTGTTTATCTATTTTCAACTTGCCCTTGTTTATCAGTTGGGTCGAGTATTCGATTCAAAAATTTATTTTCATTCCCAGTGAATTATGTTTTGTGGCCATAGAGTTCATTATTTATTAATAACTTGTTTTTTCTTATATTTGAAAGTTTTTCTGTACTTATGGGGTTATGACAATAATGATATTGTAAATTTTTAGGCAGTTTCCACATTCTTCCAGAATATAGGAGTGACTGTGCCTTATAATGTGTAAAAATGTATAAAAATCTATCATCTCATGAATAATAACGTCATAAAGAAAGAAGTTCAGGTGAAACTAGCGGAATTCGCGGAAGCACCATATAAATCCAACTGAAACAACCCTTTAATGAATGCATGAACTGGGAACACTGAAATTTCGAAGTATCGATTGCTGAATATTCATGGTGTATTGGAGGTGAGTGATAGCATGAAACTCGTAAACTTTGGTTATTGGTTATCTAATTAAAACCGTGAATTCATAACCCCAACATCGAGCTTACGAATTTACATACATTTTTTAGGTGAGTCGAATGCCGATGACCGATCCTGGTGGAGAGCAAAAAATTGGATTAATTAGAGATTCAGCGCACATGTTGGGAAAAATGTGGGGAATTATTTTTGAACAGGGTGTGCTTGGGACGATATTGATGATGATAAACAATTGCGATATTTGATAACGTTTTTTTAGGTAGATTTAATAGAAGTACCTACTACATATTACAGTACTATTCATGACATGTTGGTATATTTTAAAAAAATACCTTCAGTTTGTTATAATCAGGATATATATATATATATATATATATATATATATTGTTATGTTTAGAAGTACGTTAAATATTTGAAGAGTTGAAATAAAAATTGTAAATAAAAAAAACCCATAAATAAAAAAATGTTCGTATTTAGTAATCTATGCAAAGTTATTTTACAGTTTTTTTGAAGATTCTACCGTTTTTCTGAAATCTTATATAATATTAATCGATACAATGTAAAATTAGATATTAATATTAAAATGGCATAAAATTGATAACAAAATGTTAAAAGTTCGAACATTCTGTATATGAAATTGGATCTAACACAATACCAATCCGGAATTAAGGTTTTGAAAATATGAAAAGCAGAAACGTCAAAAGAATGATTTTTACATGTCTTGTATATAGAATGTAAGGTAGTTAGAAATGTTTCGTAAATAAAAACTGTCAAAAAGGTGAAAATAATGGAAAGTGCAACAAAAAGGTGCGTGTGAATCGAAAATTCGAGAAGGAAACAAAGGATGTTGGTATCAAGGGAGAGAAATTAACAAGCTAAGCGAGAAAGAACAGAAAAACAATTTTGGAAGAACCGAATGAAAAAAATTAAAATTAAAAAAAAAACAATCAACATGTATTAGAAAAACAGTTATTTGACAAGACAATATGGGAAATACTATAAAGAACAATAGCAGATAGAAGATCCCAGATGCAGAGTTAATCTTACCTCTTTTCATTGGAGATTTACCAGTACGTGGCGAAGTCACAGTGGACAAAGGGGCTGCAGTTTCCAAGAACGGGAGAAATCCGAAATATTCTCGTTTCAAGAAGTCACAGGTATTTTTTGAAACCATAAAAAGTTACAGCAGTGCAATTAAAATAAAACTTTTAAAGAACTTTTTTTTGGTAGAACTAACTCTTCATGAATTAATATATTGACCACATAACCTATAAAACTAGGTTGAATTTCACTTTGAGTATCACATAACTTCACATTTCCTGTATATATTTGCTATGAAGCACTAATTAGGTTATTTATCGCAGAATAGGTAGTGGTAAGTTTTTCCTGAATAATGAAAGTTATTATTTTGATGAATTTCTGCATTATTTTCAATGTTTGAGCAACAATGAATTGCCATTTTCTGAAATTGACTTCAAGAACGACCAGAGGGCTCCACAGTAGAACTGACTTCTGAGATTCCATAGGCGTACCGATTGAGTTAGCTGAGGTGAAGGAAATAAGGTAAAAGGGTAGATGGAAAGAAGGTAATGGCCGGACATATTAAATATTTATATGGGTATCATTTATCAATACATTTTAAATAAATCTCCAAAAGGGGAACTTGCTTGAAGGGTTTGAAAATAGTAAAAATAATAGTAAAAGCAAAGTGAAACAAAAAATCTATATTTTTTGTTATGATGTCTGGTTGTGGGAAGTAAAGAAATTAATATAAAATAAAATAAAAACAATATATATATATATATAATATATTCTTCGGTTGCTTGACCACATATATATATATATATATATATATTTTCTTCAATTCCTCGGAATGAAGGTCTGATTCAGTCAATTCGTATAATTTCTTTAAACGACGTTTCGACATAGTACTTGCCATCGTCAGATTGAAAAAAAAAATGTTTTATTTCATATTTTAACACCTACAATAACGTAATAAAATAAGGCAGGAATTTAAATGAAATAATTTTGTTTTTAACCTGAAGATGACAAATACTATGTCGAAACTTGGTTAAAAGAAATTATACGATGAATCAGACCCTTATTCCGAGAAATTGAAGAAATTTATATATATATATATATATATATATATATATATGACCTAATTGAACTTTCAACTATCACATAAAAGTCAAGGCGACTTGACAGCCACTTACTAGATCCAATTCAAAATACTACGATTGAAGTCATAATTTGCCACCTACTAGATTTTAGAATTTTAGAAACTATTGCTTTTACGGAAACAACACAAGAGTTAAAAAAGTTTTACAATGAATAGTTTTTTTAACACCTATTTTTAAATTAGAAAATTTTGTTTTGTTAAATAGTTCTGGTGAAAAAATGACTTTTTATCGGTAGAACAGGTCCACAAAATGCCATGTTTTCAACCCTCCAGCAATTTCAATTTTGGAAGCGTGTAACTTTTCAAGGAAAGGCTAAAGAGCTTTTGTTCACATGAAAGACCCCCTTTAATTTCCGACGACAAGGGCAAGGAATCAACCCCTGAAAACCCTCGTACTTATTTGGCAACACCCTGTATGTAGTATGAATAAAATATAGTAGTGATTGATGACAATTTCAGAATAAATAAATACATTCTAAAATCTAACTTTCCGACTGGCCATGCCATCGGTTTTTATATACAGGGTGATTCGAAAGTACTTTGACAAATGTCCGGAAACGCTTCGTTTCCAAGATACAGGGTGTTAAAGTTTTAACTTTCGAAATACTGACCTCAATTAAACGAACATTGGTATTTAGAGGTTTTTTGAGGTGTTGGATTCGAACCTGATGTTATTATTGCTCTTACTCGTAGGGGGCGCCACCTACACGTCTTTTTCTATTTGAAGATTCATAACTTTTTTGTGCGTACTTCTAGCACATTTTCCAGTGGAAAAATCAATTCCTCCATCATATCTACGTAAAAAAGCTACCCTTGTGACGAGTCACTATAAGCAACCGTTTTCTAGATATTTGTACTTGAAAATGCCAAGTCGATTATTTTATAATTGATGCGTGTTGAAGTTATTACCATTATTATTCATTTTTCACAAGAATGCTTAGGAAATGAATTTGACGTTTAAGTAAGTAGTTTTGGTAATTACATATTATGTGACAGTTAAACGTTTTGTTGTTTTTTTAAACTTTCTGTGAGTTTTAAAACACTAATTTTGAAAAAATGGATTATTTAAACAATAATGCTCATTTAGCCGATATTTATTTCGTTTATGGCCTTGCGGATGGCAATGCGCGCGAAGCAAGACGTATTTACCAGGAGCGATTTCCTTATCGAGTACTGCCTTCAGCTCCAACATTCACCAGTCTCTACTGTCGTTTAGCAGAAACAGGTAGCTTTGAGAGGGCAGCTGATTTTATTGGAAGACCACGAACATTCCGAACCCCAGAATTGGAAGAAGCTGTTTTGAACGCTCTCGAGGAGATTCCAGAAATAAGTACAAGAATAATTGCTGAAGCTCTCAATTCTACTCACTCCACAGTTTGGAGAATCATCCACGATCAACAATTTTTGAGAAAATCGGCTGGAAATCCTCAATTTTTAAGATATGTACTCTCCACGGTCGAGGCAAACTTCTCCCGAAATGCTATCACAAACTTTTATAACACCATGTTTGGGCTTTGGAAAACCCGCACGCAGTTAGTCAAAGACATTATCAGTATCAATTTTCTGTAAATGTATGGGCGGCAATAATTGATATTTACTTGATAGGTCCTTTCTTTCTTCCGTTCCGACTGAATGGCGCAACTTACAGAGACTTTTTAGAAAATGAATTGCCGGGACTACTTCAGAATGTACCATTAGAAATTCGTATCCGCAAGTGGTTTATGTATGATGGGGCTCTGGTCCATTTTAGCGTTGTAGCCAGGGAATTCCTTAACACTGTCTATCCAAATCGATGGATCGGTAGGGGTGTAGAAGAACCTAACCAGGCGTGGGCACCAAGGTCCCCAGATCTAAACCCGCTAGATTTTCATTTTTGGGGACATTTGAAGTCACTTGTTTATAAAACTTCAGTAGCGAACGAGGAAGATCTACGAAACCGAATAGTAGATGCCTGTGAAACAATAAGAAACAGACCAATAATTTTTGAGCGGGTACGAGATTCAATGACTAGAAGACTGTATCTTCGCTGAAGGTGGACACTTTGAACAATTTATTCGAATACAATTTAGTTTCCTTCATTTTATTCTACATATTCAAAATTTCTTGAAATAAAATGTTGATATTTTTTGCAAATTTTATTAAAACAAATACAGATTTTGCACCCTTGATTTCAAACGAGTAAAAATAAATAGAATAGGTGGCGCCCCCTACAAAAAACCAAAACTACTTACTTAAACGTCAAATTCATTTCCTAAGCAATCTTGTGAAAAATGCAAAATTATGGTAATAACTTCAACACGCATCGATTATCAAATAATCGACTTCAAATTTTCAAGTCCAAATAACTAGAAAACGGTTGCTTATAGCGACTTGTAACAGGGTGTAACGAAGTTACTATTTTCCCGCTATATTTATCAGACAAAAGCTCCCTGTAAGGAATTAAACTCCACACTAATAATAGGTCTAGAAATGCCATTCGTGTTCGTGATAAATCCGTGGATTACCAATATCCTAATAAAACAGACTAAACGCCTTCCGGAAACAACGCGAATAACGCCAGACGTAGCTAAAATAGCACGCACGAATATAACCTGCGCCGGCTAGCGACTCTCGAGAACACATTTTTAGCGAGCAAGCTGGCTATATTCAAACGCCGACGAGACATTTCACTCCTCCGATAGAAGCCCGAGAAAGCAGTCCAGTCGAGCCAAGAGCACACGCTAACGAGCTAACGTCACGATAGAAGCCACCCAGTACAGTTGAGTCGAGACAGAGACGCACGCACCGAGCTGACGTCACAGCACGAAGGATTTTACAAGCTGGGTAATTATTCTGTGAAAGTATATTTTGTATCGCAATCGACAGAGTCCACAAAACGGCGCGCGCATATAAGTCGGTCGGGAGGCATTAGGAAAAGAGGGAGAAGCCGGCCGTAGTTCCGTTTCGACATATTTCAAAGAAGTAGTAGCTTGCCGACCCCAGCAGAAGTAGTCACGCGTCCGAATAGTATCCAGAGTGTGAGCCACAGCCCGAAGCAGTCCACGACCGTCCCGAACTTTGCCGAAGGAGTAAGATTGGAGTTTGGGTAAATATGGTATATCGGAAATATTTTGTAAGTGCCCCAGGTGTGATTTTGCGCATGATCAAACCATAGCCGTAAGAGGCACATATGCATTTCAATGCTGCGCTGGTAATTTCTGCATACGAGTCCGTACGATACCCCCCCGCAAGAGCTTTTGGTTACTAAGTTTACCCCGCTTACTTGAAAACACCCTCCCCGCTTTCTCTGCATATAGTGCTTGCCATGTGTTTATTTGTTGTGATAACTTGAGGCCGCCGTCAGCCGCCCTTCCTGTATTTCTTTGTTATTAATATACCTGTTTATCCTGTTTTTGGTATTCTTTCATTAACTATGTTGAGTATAATTGAAACATCTAGTGCGCAGTCGCTACCCAGGTCCGAAACCCAGTTAAAGGCAATTAAAGCCTGCCTTGCTGGCCCTGTTACAGTGTCACGACTATATTGACCCCCTGGAGTGTCTTTCTTCACTGAGACTGCCCGGAGCAAAAGTGGCCTTTTCCACTATAAACCAAAAGGTGGCGCCCGAGGAAAACCGATAATAGTGAAAAGCGCCAAAGTTTGATAATAGAGGGAGAAACCCCTTTACAAGGGGTAGCTTTTATACGTAGATATGATAGAGAAATTGATTTTTTACTGAAAAATGTGCTAGAAGTACGCTCAAAAAAGTTATGAATCTTCAAAAAAGAGAAAGACGCGTAGGTGGCGCCCCCTACGAGTAAGAGCAATAATAACATCAGGTTCGAATTTGACACCTCAAAAACCTCTCAATACCAATTTTCGTTCAATCAAGGTCAGTATTTCGAAAGTTATTTAAAAAAAACGAAACTAAAAATAAAACTTTAACACCCTGTATCTTGGAAACGAAGCGTTTCCGAACTAATATTTATTCGGACAATTCATGTTAGAATATTGTGAAGAATCGCCTCCTGAAGTCAAAGTACTTTTGAATTACCCTGTATACCAACGTTCCGAACCAAATCGCGTTTCTTAAAATATTCCTCAGACGTGACTGATATTTTTATGATCTACAATTGTAGGCTCTCTCTGCTAAGCGGGCAGCCAACAGCTGCAGACCTAACTGAAAATGTTCATCCATGAAAATAACCGCTGAAGTTTCATGCAGGTCGTTATGCCGAAAGTGTTCCTATTACTTTAGGGAATTGATACGCTGGCCCGGATTACGAGGATACATTATCTTCATCACCTACAAGGTGGGTAACCTACGTTTTCTTGATCACTTTGCACAGATCAACTTAGGAAGTACTGAATCATCATATGATCTATTGAAATATGTACTTATAAACTTAAGAGTATCTAACTCTACAGTTAATATTTCTATGGATGCTGAAAGCATATACCTAATGATGATATTAATGAGACGTATATTTTACAATATAAGCATAACTCCTGGTATTGATTTGAAAATGAAGTGCGAAGTTTATTTTTTATTTTTTTATTTCAAAGTTTAACTATATAAATACGTACTAGTTTTATTCGTTAGCCTGCTTGATGGCCATTTCAGAATGAAAAAATCGTGTGCGGTCGGGGGGGTCCCCGTCAGAACGAAGTTCCTTACGCTTTTTCTTCAACGCCGAATGTAATTCGATATGGAGATTTATCATCACGTAAGGAAAAAGCGTAATGCTCCCTCCATGCGACTCTCTCCCTCTCTTCCCTCTCCTCTCTCTCGCTATTTCTATCTCTCTCTCTCTCTCTGTTTCACTGTCTCATTCTCTCACTGTCTCATTCTCTCACTGTCTCACTCTCTCACTCTCTCACTCTCTCACTCTCTCACTCTCTCACTCGCTCACTCTCTCACTCTCTCACTCTCTCACTCTCTCACTCTCTCACTCTCTCACTCTCTCACTCTCTCACTCTCTCACTCTCTCACTCTCTCACTCTCACACTCTCACACTCTCACACTCTCACACTCTCACACTCTCACACTCTCACACTCTCACTCTCTCACTCTCTCACCTCTCACACTCACACTCTCACACTCTCCACTCTCACACTTTCACACTTCACACTCTCACACTCTCACACTTCACACTTCACACTCTCAATCTCACTCTCCACTCTCCACTTCTCACTCTCTCCTCTCACTCTCTCACTCTCTCACTCTCTCACTCTCTCATTCTCTCACTCTCTCACTCTCTCATACTCTCACACTCTCACTCTCTGTAATCTGTTATGTATATTGTTTATTTTTTCAATGCAAATAATGTAAAGTAAGGAACCAAATCAAAAAAATTCATTAAATATTTTATTTATTAAAAATTAGACATAAAAATGTGAAGTGGATCATAAATAATATCGAGGTAGCAGAATATGTTGCCACCAATCTCATGTATCCATCATTTTTTTTCTCAATATTTTTCCGTTTAAAAGTTGACGTTTTCTATTATATTACATTTAATTGTCATTATATCATGCAATACTATACCTATATATATTTTTCCAAACTCCTCCGTCACAGTAAAATATATTTTATTCCTGATATTATATCAAATTGACGTGCCACATATTATAATGTAAACCATTAATCTAACTTCGGCATACAAAAAACATAAGAAATCATGTCCAAAAAAGGATATAACCATCTAAACACACGTTATATAGAAATAATAAAGAAACAGAAATATCTTTCACGTATTACCACTCAACGATAATATCCGACTTGTATGCACATAGATATCCTACCGCTTATGTATTAGTCCAGGATCCATGGTCCAATTTTGCACTTGATTACTATCAAGCTAATCTTCCGTGAGTAGCTTCATTTTGATGAGACGCCCAACAATTTCCTGTACGAAACTCTCGATTGTGGTAGCTAACAGAGGTAGCAAGGATAAAATATGTCGATTTGATGATTCTCAAAAATTTATTACTTACTGGGTTTTTTTGTTAAATCTCAAGATAATTATCTAAATTATTTGAAAAAATATTTGTCCTACAAAATGTATGGTTTAATCAAAGAGTCCCCTCCTTCCAACATGTATCGATAACGGGGTCATCATAAATGATTACTAACCAGCTAATTTTTTTTTTTACTCAGTTAATATTTATATCATCTAACAGTCATATTGTCCTACAAATTGCGTGGTACGTTATCCCGGTCCTACGCTCGAAAGTAGTAGTACAGATCCTTGATGTAAAAATAATTACTATCAAGCTGAATCTTCGTGGATAGCTTCGTTTCGATGAGACGCCCAACAATTTCCTGTGCGAAAATTCTCGATTGTGGTACCTAACAGAGGTAGCAAGGATAAAATATGTTGATTTGATGATTCTCAAAAATGTATTACTAACTGGGTTTTTTTTTGTTAAATCTCAAGATAATCATCTAAATTATTCGAAAAAATATTTGTCCTACAAAATGTATGGTTCGATCAAAGAGTCCCCTCTTGTTATCATGAAGAAGCTGATACCTAAATTGTATACCACATTTGTCAATTCAATACTAACTATCGTGTGCAGATACATTGTACAGATTCTGATATACCAATAATAAGTTTAATCATTTAAAATATCAAATTCAAATAATAATTAATTTAAGTACGAGTAAAAAAAAATTACTTAAACATAAATGAAATTTATGCCAAGTATGGAGATCAATTATCTTGTTCAATCGCCATATGCCATATTTTTACAGGCAATGATTACAATCCTGCTTTTTTCGTAAAGGAAAGAAAGACCTTTCAATATTTTAAAGGAAAATAAAACTTTTCAAGATTCTTTTATTCAACTTCTACGAATTGAACATACAGCATTAACAACATCAAATGAGGTAGTTCAAATTATTGAAGAATATGTATGCAGAGTGTATTCATTAAAAACAAAAAATGATATCAAAAAAGGACGGTATGAGTTATTTGAAAGAGGGGATAAATCAAAAAATGAAAATGAAGGAATTTTAAAACAAAAAATTGATGGCAAATATGAATATTATTGGTTTGATGGTCCCCAAAGTCCATCTTTTGAAGAATTATCTTCTGACATACAAGGTACTAAGATTATGAAGATTTATCAGATGAATCTGATGAAGATTTTTTTTATATATATATATAAATACACAAATTTTTGTACCTAGTTTACTAAAAAATAAAGTTATTTAAATTTTAAAAAAGATTTTTTCATTATATCTTACAAATAGGAAAACGAAAAAATGACAATTACTGTTGGACTAGTGATACATACCTGTTTTCTTGTAGGACATTGTTTTATTTGGGCAGAGAACACACTAACCTATTATGTAATATTTTGGTCCTACAGTTAGTAATGAGAAAAATGGTCTTGTGGTATTAACAATTTCTGAGCGTAGGACCGGGATAACGTAACACGCAATTTGTAGGACAATATGACTGTTAAATGATATAAATATAAACTAAGTAAAAAAAAAATCAGCTGGTTAGTAATCATTTATGATGACCCCGTTATCGATACGTGTTGGAAGGAGGGGACTCTTTGATCAAACCATACATTTTGTGGACAAATATTTTTTCGGCTAATTTAGATAATTATCTTGAGATTTAACAAAAAAAATTCCAGTTAGTAATACATTTTTGAGAATCATCAAATCGACATATTTTATCCTTGCTCTGTTAGCTACCACAATCGAGAGTTTCGTACAGGAAATTGTTGGGCGTCTCATCAAAATGAAGCTACTCACGGAAAATTAGCTTGATAGTAATCAAGTGCAAAAGTGGACCATGGATCCTGGACTATATCATTTTATATTTCCCGCAAGCAGAACAGTTTTTTCAATTTTCAATTCGTTTATTTTTCTTTAGACATAGAAGTATAGAAATCGCCACAATTTATCACCTACAAACAAGTAAAAAAAATAAAACATGTTAAAATGTACAAAGATTAAAAAGTGTCCTATGAGTTGAGGAATTCACCAAGGGTGTAGTAACATCTATCTATCAAATATATTTTGAGAATTCGGGAAAATTCAGTATAATTTGTAACCTGTGTTATATTCTATGTAATTTGTAATGTGAAAATCATATTTATGACGTGTATTCATTTCGTGAACATTCCTATTGGTCATGAATTTTCAATTATTTTTGAAAACATATACAGCCATTTCGAATATATATAGAGAGACAAACGTCAGAATTTTGAATTCTTTGAATAATGTTTCACAAGAAAATTTTCTAGGTGCTCTAGCAGTTCGGATGGTTCCGAACACCTTCGGAATCATATGAGCAAGGACGCTTGTCACACAGACTCGTATATATTAGAAAGAGACAGAGAGAGACAAAGTCGCATGGAGGGGGCATAACGCTTTTTTCTCACGTGACGATTTCTACCAGTCAACACCTACCGCAAGCCACGAGTTACATTCACCTTTTCCACGAACACTATGGGAATAGCCAAGTCACCATTTTCGCAACTCAGCATTTCCATGGGAAGCTTGCAGAGTCGACATTTTTCTCAGAACTTCATATCATCATTTTTACTTGTTAGACATGATCTTCTCTCATTATTGTAGTTAGTCTAGATTTGATTCTTGAATTGTTCACATCTAAATATTTTTGTAAATGTATTTGAATAAAAGTTTTTTTTTAAGTTAATTCCGGCTCGAGTTATATAATTGGGGCAGTCGTTGTAGGATTGTTACGAGAATCCAACGCGGATAACTTTTCTATTTCTATAGTTAAGTAACAACCGTGAAGAGTTCCTACGGTTCCATTGAAGAAAACGTATGTTCCCTGGAGACGAAGCCGGAATACCGACAATTCAGCAGAAACCAGGCCAGTACCAGATGCCGAAAAGGATCGTACTGTAAGTCATTTTTGATTTTCATGTCAGACTCCTCTAGTTTCTCTCCATCCTTTAGTGAACGTGAAGTAAACTCAGAGCTAGATATAAATTCATTGACGAATATTTTGAGCAATTTTTCACTGAACGAAAGTACAATTTCAAATCCAATTGGAATAAATAATATTAAAAAATAATTCCGAATTTACAAAAGTTATGCTGAGACCATTCCAGATTTTGACGGCAATGTTAATGAACTTAATTTTTTTCTCGAAAGCGTGAACAGCATTGTTACCCACTTTTTTAATAATGAAAATTCAGGAGATTACCAAAATGAAAATTAGAACAATCATTAGCAAACTGAAAGGTCCAGCACGGGAAGTTGTGAATATAAGTTGTGTTAATAATATCGATGAAATTAAAAATGAACTTATTCGTAACTTCAGTGATCCGAGAAATGAAAACTGTCTGTCTTTGGATTTAAACAATTCAGACAATTACCGAGCGAAACTCCATACCAATTCCATGACAAAGTGAGGAAATTGCTAAATACAATTTCAAATTATCTTGCTATTCACGAACCTGATATAAAAATTAGGAAATTCAAACAGGGCATGTATAACCAACAGGCCCTTGAAGTATTTTTAGCGGGGCTAAGAAACTCCATAGGTGTAATGGTTAGAACTAAAGAACCTAAAACTATGCTAGAAGCAATCAATTTCATAAGGAAAGAAGACAATATAAAATATTTACAAGATTCTTTTTCTTCGAATCAATCCAATTCACATTCCAATGTACAAGTAAGGAAACAATCTCACCCAATACATCGAAATCAAAGCTCTCCTAGGCCATTTCAAACCAATCAACAAAGAACATTTCAAAACTTCAACCAGAATTTCAGGTACCAAAACCCTCGATTTTCCAATACCCCTCAGCAAAATTTCTCATCACAATTTAAACCTTCTTTCCCGACGGGACCAATCAATGTCCAGCCGAGGCCAAATTTCATTCAAAGATTCCCAAGTAACCAACAAGTTTTTGGCCCACCAAAAAATGTTTGGAAACCCAATCCAAACTCAAATCCTAATCAATACAAACCTACCCCGATGAGTACTACCACTAGACAGTTCAGTGCAAATCAACCCATAAACCAAAATCGTAAATGGGTTTCCGAAGAACTATACAATACCGAATATCTTGATGTTTCCAACCCTGATGAAGAATGTCCCTCAGAATCCCCATATGATTATTCAGAGCAGCCCTCTGATGAGAATGACGAATTCGTCGAATATCTATCTGAAGAAAATCGCGAGGATTTTCAAATGGTCCCCCCTCAAAACACACAAACATGATTGAATTCCACAACTCATTTGACAGAAGACAATTACCGTACGTCAATATAAAAAATCCACCCTTAAAATTGCTTATCGATACGGGAGCTACTAAATCATTTTTAGATCACGAAATAATTGAAAAATATTTTGTAAAATATAAAATTCGTGATCCTTTTGTCGTTTCAACCTCCTTCGCTTCTTCAAAGCATGAATTTTCAGTAACCATACCTACTTTTGAGGAATTTAACGAAGATAAAATTATGAAATTCTACGCATATAAATTTCACAATGTTTTTGATGGACTAATAGGAATCGATCTCATCCAATCACTAAACGTACAATTAGACTTCTCAAATTCAAGATTTATCACGCCTAATTCAGAATTGATTTTCGAACATATGCAAAATTTCAATGAAACATTTTCATCACGAAAACCCCCTCCATCAGATAATCAAACCAACAAAGACCAAGAAATTGACATAGAATCGATAGATGTAAACATTGACGAAAATCCAAATCTCGATGATGCTGATTTGCGAATTGACGAAACTAACCCTGAAAATAGAGATGAAGATGAAAACAAGACTGTACATACCAGTAACGAAAAACCGACTCTCGTAATTCCAATATCAGAAACTCCTATCAATTATTTCCAAAATCAGTTGTTTCTGAAAATAGTTTTTCATTCTCCAGGCTTACCAAAAATAAAACACCTATTTGAAAACAAAATAAGAACTTCAATTCAAATATCCGAAGACAACTTCGAACACGATATTATACAGACATTCAAAGAATTTACCTCCACAAACAAAACATTTGCAATAAATTTGGATAAACAAGCTTTCATTCCAAAATTGTGTGAAGTACTGAGTGACACATTCAAAAACTCTGCCTTCAAACACATTATTTGTAATAATGTAGTCGAAGACGTCAAATCCACAGAACAAGTCGAAATGGTAAAATTGTGCCACGAAGGTAAAACTAATCATCGTGGTATCAACGAAACTAGACAAGAACCACTGACCTACGAACCGAAAAAACAAATTTATCACAAGACTAGGGCGCGAATTAAAATAAGCCCTCGATTTAGAACTCATAAAAATGAAAAAATAACAGTGAAATTAATAAACCCTCAAATGAAACTCTACGAACCTATCATAAAAATAACCTTGGACGACCCCTACTTAATCAGGATAAAATTACTTTACAGAGTTCTTCTCGCACTGGCGGCAGTCAACGAAGCTCAAGAAATTAAAGTCACCAGCCTCTCCTCAAATCCTGGCATCTTACCCTACAAATTGGGAAATGCAAAATTACGAAATTTCTTTCATACGTTTATTCATTTCTATGATCTAGAACCCATAGAAAAAGAAAAAACTTAGTTTTCTGAACCCAAACAAAAGATCAAAAAGGGGTATATTCAATGGAATTGGTACTGTTTTTAAAACAATTTCTGGTAATTTAGATGCCGAAGACGGCAAAAGATATGATGATGTAATCAATACTTTAAAATCAAATCAAAACAATATTGCAACCACCCTCAACAGGCAGATTTCATTGACAACAAAAATCATCGATGATTACAATACCTCTCTCTCGCTAATTAAGCAAAATGAAGAAATGATAACATCCAAAATAATCGAACTCGATGCTGAACTTGAAAAACTTAAATTTGACTTCAACGGTTACATTACAGCAAAAACTTCTGGATCAAATAAATGCAATTTTGAACATTCTATTAGGGATACTATCAAATTAAAACATGCCACAACACGAAATGAAATATTATGGATATCTTCAAAGAACTATTATTTGGAAACGATAACTCTAGCATCCATAAATACTATGAAATTTTGGAATAGAATATACATTCAATTTTTTCCCAGTAATGTTCCCAGAAACCTATTCATACTACCACCTATACTCTGTACCAACCGAGAACAAAACCATCCTTATTCCCTCCAAACCTTATCTGGCAATGGAAAGCAATTTTTATCAGTACGAAGACACCCCATGCCAAAATACACACCCAGTGTATTATTGTACCAATGGAAGGCCAATCGAACAATCGAGGCAAATCGATTGTACATACCAGCTACTCCATCTGAAGAACGAAGAACCGAACACCTGCGAGCCCGTCCCAGTAACAATCGAACATGAAATCGTCGAACAGATCAATGCTGCCCATTACATCGTAATATTTCCTGAAGCCACCAAAGTGAAATTCAACTGCCAAAAGAGCGACCTTGCCACCCTCAGAGGTCCTCATTTCATCGAAGTACCCATTGGTTGCAGCTTCCAGACCCCAAGGAGTATTTATTCCAACAACGAAGAAACAAAAACCGGACAACCATTACTATTGCCAGCAGTAAAAACTTCCAAAGTCATCCAAAAACATCAACACGAACTGACCATCCACAACATACCTCTAGACCAAGTACATCGACTTCCACAGGGACCCCAGCTTACCTTTGGACGGCCCCAATATACATCCTATTAGTTGCATTATCAATCATCCTACTGGGTCACTTCCTGAAGACCAAATATTGGAGAGGGAGCCAAATAAGCCAACCCACCATGAAAAAGTCGTCCACAAGGAATTCCCAAAAACCACATCCATTTCCAAGGACCACCGATGAAGACGAATGAACCGATCCACCCCATATATGGATCTTTACATTCACCTTTTCCACGAACACTATGGGAATAGCCAAGTCACCATTTTCGCAACTCAGCATTTCCATGGGAAGCTTGCAGAGTCGACATTTTTCCCAGAACTTCATATCATCATTTTTACTTGTTAGACATGATCTTCTCTCATTATTGTAGTTAGTCTAGATTTGATTCTTGAATTGTTCACATCTAAATATTTTTGTAAATGTATTTGAATAAAAGTTTTTTTTAAAGTTAATTCCGGCTCGAGTTATATAATTCGCGTAAAGGATCTTCGTTCCAATAAATCGGGTGTTTTAGCTGCATTATAGTTTGTTCGACTTCTTTTCCGTCGGTTGGGAATAGATACATGGTGGTTTCAATGTTTTTCTCATTGTTAAGGATTTCTATCCCAAGCAGCATTATAGTGACGGAAACTGATACTGCAACTTCGACTCGGTGGTGATCACGTAATCACCACTAAATCTAGCACTATATAGTGGGAATAACTAAAATTTTATATGTGTAAGGTTGTAGTCACGTAATTCCCATCTATGGTAGCCACTCGACAGTTCGATAACTTATTAGTGTCATTTGAGGTGTCTGAAACTTTATGGCCACTGAGCAAACCACTTTGAGGGTTTTCAAACTCAAAAGTGGAAAATAACCGTTGCGGTAACCATCCTGTACCACTTAAATATCACTAAGGAGTCAAGGTCACTTTCAAGAGAGTATGATAGTTTTGGTGACGTTTTGGTAACTTCCATAAAACCTTCAATGTGATATGTGGTGATGGTTGCCACGTTCTTGCTATCTCCATGAGTGATAACCACAGTTCGCATTCAATAAAAGTCACTACAAATTACAATAACCTACAGAATTCACCATTCGACGGAAGCTAACCTAACTTTTCTCAAATTATTTTATCGTGGCTTACAAAAAGTTCGTTTTATCTGTTACATGAAACGTGAATGCTATTCATTCAATATGAAATGGGTTTTGCGTTTTCAATAGACAATTTCTCTCGAGTTTGTATAAAATGGTTATTTTAAATAGATCGGATATCTGACTTGTGCACCTGCTTACTATTTATACTTCAATTGGTAATTCTGTTTGCATGAATGCCATCATTTTCATTACTAGTTAATTGATAATTGTTACTTGATACTTGGTAATTGTTGATTGGAGCTGCATAAATGCACTATACTTGCTACATGTGTTTTTTTTAACAATTAATGAACATGTACCCGCAATTTCGAGGTTGAAGCTTTGGAAAGGCAGGTTATAATAGCCCGACGTGTTCGCCCCTTTCAAGGGTATAAGACCTATTGTAATTTTTAGGTTATAACTTTGAAGTGGTGAGTCTGCGACGTGGGTGCCACTTTCCAGTGGTGAAAACGATAATAATTATGTTCCTCTGGACACTTTATGATGGGAGGAACTTCACACTTTCTACCACTTTGAAGTTATATTCTTCAAAAGCCTCCATATTTACAGACAATTCTGGGTCGCCATTATTAGAGAAATGATCGAAATATTCAATAAAGATTTATTTGTCATCAGCACTGCATCAAAACGTGGTAATTTGTTACGTAAGTATTTGTTTCAACCTACTAAGATTGATAAAACAATGTTTGAGGGATTTATGTGCATAATTTCAGAGGCGAGTTCTTTCCAAAATTATGATGTTTTCCTTAAATAAAGTGTATTGAGATGGCGCGTACTCACAAACGAGCTACAACACCCATATTTCACATGAAACTTTCAATCGTTTTATTTTTAACCCGATCAGAAGTATCCAAATTCAATATACTTACTCAAGCGTTTGTATGTTTATATGTTATATATTTCTAAATTTGATCGAGTGTTAGAAATGAATCAGGCAAGATGATAAATGAGGAACATTTATCACAAAAATATGTTGCTGTACAGAGATCGAGCTATATATTATTAACACAAACGCAGTCAGTTGTTTGACGTGTCTAGTGTCGGCCACTACATACCCACGTTTTTGCCAGGTGACAACAAGGTGGTTGGAACGTAGATCGGAACGTTGCGACCACCAAAAAAGTGTTCTCAATTTTGGTACCCGCCGCGTGATAGAACCATGTATATTACGTGGCAGTGGTTGTGGTCAAACACTTCAAAGTTTTCCAGAATCGTGGCTGCTACGTTCCGTCCACTCAAAATGCTACTTAGTTAACGAGTTTTGAAAAGTGTCACTTTAAATGTCAAAATTAGTAAAAAATAAAAATTCTACGTTCATGCAAAAAACAAAACTTTATTGAATTATATTTAGTGAAAAAAGTGGTTCTTCATTGCACCATGCAATAAAATGTTCAATGCACTCATCTGTCATTCTACATCTGTCATTTGTGATCATGACAAACATAAACGTCAAATCGACGCAATTTTCAGTCAATTTTCTGTGATATTGTATTACAGTTTGAACAATTGCATATTTCATATTATTTTTTTGTTTTTGCATGAACGTAGAAAAAATATTGTATGCAAATCGTGCAATAAACAATTATCAATGTATAGCACAATAAATACTTTTTTCACTTATTTACACACATAACTTGTTTTATATTTAGCATTCCACCTATTTACCACCGATGCATTTTCTCGATTGTCCTAAGTGTATCTATATATATTTGGGTCACATCTGCAAGTGAATTTTGACCGACTTCTAGTCGTCCGATTAATTTGAAATTTGGCAGATGTTCCTAATTCCGGGGACATTGCATTATGGAATATGTTTGAGCAAAAAAAATGGCGGCTCCAAAATGGCGGACGAGATTTGTAATTATGGTCCGATTTGATTAAAAATTGGTATGTTGGGGTTTTCGGGGTCGGATATTAGGGATTGTTCGTCAAATTTAATAAATTCAAGATGACATACGTGTTTTGTGATTATGCTCCGATTCGATTCAAAATTGGTATGTGGGGATTTTCGGGGTCGGGGATTATGAAAATTTTTGTCAAAATTCATAAATTCAAGATATTATCGATAATTTTTTCTGCGAATTTATATTCCCGAAGTATTTACTAGTATTCGTAAAATTCCCTGTTTAACCCCGCCAAAACAAATGTTAACCCCCTTGAATGATACGCACACCCTTCAGGCATCCTCCTCTGCCACCCCAACGAGCCGCCACAAGCAGGCATCAATTCCTCAAAGTTCGTCTAATACCGGAGAAGCCCCGGAGTAAACAATTGCAGTTGCCGCGGCCGTTCAATGGGATTTACCAACCGACAGAGCTCCCGAAATGGCGAAGATTTCCAAGTCGTCTCGCTATTGTCGTACGGGATTATCAACCGCCGCCAATATTCCCGACTAACGGCGAAATTAAAAGAATTATACGTCTTTTGCGGCCCGGGGCTTAGCACTCAATAGACGCTCTCGAGTCGAAGGTTTCTGTAGGTCAAAAGCTGGCGACAGAGTCGTGGATTTTTCGGGGATATTCAGAGAAATAGACAAGAGAAGTGGGTGCAAGAGATCATCACTTTGTTTTGAGGTTAGTCCCCTGGGACTTCAGGAAAAAATAACCGGAACGGAACCGCCGCATGCACTTTTCCCCGAAACGCCTTTTTACAATCTTTTATTACACGCTTTATATTAGCTTCACTTGTATGTTTGTTTGTTTGTTTGTTTGTTTGTAACCGACTCTTTTGGGCGCGATTTTGACCCACTTCCAGACGTCCGAATGATTTGAAATTCGGCAGGTGTACATAATTCCGGTAACAATGCATTAAGAAATTTTTTTGTGAGAAAAAAAACAAAATGGCGGCTCCAATATGGCGTACGAGTTTTATGATTATGGCCCGATTCGCTTCAAAATTGGTATCTGAGGGTTCTCGTGGTCGGAAATTATGATTCCCTTGTCAAAATTGGAAAATTCAAGATGGCGGCTCCAAAATGGTGGACGAGTTTTGTGATTATGGTCTGATTCTATTCAAAATTGGTATGTGGGGGTTTTGGGGTCGGAGATTATGATTATTTTGTCAAATTGGAGGATTCAAGATGGCGGCTCCAAAATGGCCGCGAGTTTTGTGATTATGGTCCGATTCTATTCAATATTGGAGAATAATAGTTAAAAAAAATTATTAATAATAATAATAGTTTGAAAAACTGAAAACACGCGTTAATAGAAAACTAAACTGAAAAGTTGAAAATAAATAATAGTTTAAAAAAACTAAAAAACACGCTTTTATAGAAAACCAGACTAAAAAAATAGAAAATAAGAAAAAAAATTATTTTATTTTAGAAAAAGCGTGGGGTGCATGGTATCAATAATTATTTAGTACATTACACACCTAGGGCAGTAAAGTAATCTGAGCAAAACAATACATTGAAACAAGTGCCAAGTGTAACACAAAAGTAAAACAAGTGCAAACAAAATGCCGCAAAGAAATACCTGGTGGAAAACACCCAAAAAAGACGTTTCAAAAAGTGAGAAAACAAGTAGAATAGATGAAAACATTGTTTTAAGTACAACGGACAACAGTGAAATTTCTCGTTGCACAGTTGCAGAAGCTGAAAAACTTCGCGAGATCTGCGAAATTGTATACTACTTCTCCCCAGATGAGGCATAAAAAGTGAATTTCTGCATTTCCAATCATGCTAACAGTGGAATATAATGAATATAATGAATATAATGAATACTAACATTACTAAACCTGAAAGATAAACGCCATGTGAAGTGGAATAAATAGAAAAATCGAATTAAACGGTTTTCTTCACATAAAAGATTCAATATGAATTGAACCAGAAAATGGTAGATCTCAGGTGAAAAACAACTACTTTCCTGGCAAATACCACGCAGAACGTTGAATGATATTCACCTGAAAATCCATGCATACCTCCATATAAATGGACATTGAATGCAAATGTTTCTTTCTGATAAGCTCGATTATGTTTAATTTATGTCGTGTTCACCTAACAATCCGCATACCGGTTTCAGGCTTTTTGGCCCTCAGTGAAAAACAACCTGAGATCTACCATTTTCTGGTTCAATTCATATTGAATCTTTTATGTGAAGAAAACCGTTTAATTCGATTTTTCTATTTATTCCACTTCACATGGCGTTTATCTTTCACTATATGCTAGTCGGGCTTGCCACTCCTACTGAGAAGGAATCTTTTATTTAGAAACCTATCGAGGTGGGAGATTTTCGGAGTGTTTCTTTCTGTCACTAGGTACCGCCAGTTAAAAGTTTTCTTTTCCGGCGTACCTATAGGTGTTATAGACTCGATGATGGTTTTGGTTATGTTGTGTCTCGCTTCAGCCAGAGCTCTTCGGACCTTTGGCTGGTTGACTACTCCGTACTGATGAGGGCCAAAAAAGCCTGAAACCGGTATGCGGATTGTTAGGTGAACACGACATAAATTAAACATAATCGAGCTTATCAGAAAGAAACATTTGCATTCAATGTCCATTTATATGGAGGTATGCATGGATTTTCAGGTGAATATCATTCAACGTTCTGCGTGGTATTTGCCAGGAAAGTAGTTGTTTTTCACCTGAGATCTACCATTTTCTGGTTCAATTCATATTGAATCTTTTATGTGAAGAAAACCGTTTAATTCGATTTTTCTACTACTAAACCTAATACAAACACTAGAGAGCCCGGCAATGGGTCCGAGGATGAGAAATCCGCATTTTTTGAGGTTAACTTCTATTAACAATTACCTTCCAATCTCATTGATAACAACGTTGACTAAGATATTCGAAAAAGCCTTCGCGAACCGCCTAGAAAGGTTTTTCACGAAATATAATATAATTTCGGAGAAACAGTTTGGATTCAAAAAAAAGCGAACTGTACAAAAACATCGACAAAAGTAGACCATCATTATGCGTTTTTCTGGATCTGACAAAGGCTTTCGACACAGTGAATCACACACTTTTGCTGGAAGTCTTGGAAGATACAGGAATCTAAGGTAAATCAATAGAACTTGGGCAAAGCTAGATTCAAAACAGAAAACAGTTAGTCAAAATAAACAACTATAAAAGTTGTAAGTTGCGGTGTTCCACAGGGTACCTTACTCGGATCGATATATATTTAACAATTTAATGAATCTGGACTCAACTGGAACATTATATAGCTTTGAAAATGATACTGTTGTCATTCACTCTGCAACCACCTGGGAAGAATTGAAAAACAACACAGAATGAATGATCTTTCGAAAGATATTGATTGGTTTAATGCTTTGAAAAAGGAGGTTGTTTATCTAAAAACAATAATCAAACATCAAGATTTAATCATCAGAGAACTCCAAGAAAAAACTCGGTGGTTACAAGAAAAAAAAAAGTGTAACAAGTGTGAAGTCACAAAAAACTCAAACCAAAACATACACACAACTACGGCAAATACCCATCTAGAAATCAAGGACAAAGCAGGAGCTTTGGCAGTGTCTAAAGTACCGGCAACAGAAACAAATAGTCGTGAAAGTGAAACTGAAACTAAAACTAAACAGTATATAACCAGAAAAGAAGTCAGCGCTGCTGTTGAAGAAGTAAAAACGCTTTCTGTAATCGGAAATATTCAGAACCTTCATAAAGAAGAAATATATTGTAACGTAAATGAACTTAACTTGGTTTAAATAATTTATTTCACACTTAATCTACAATTTAATTTATATTACTACGCCACTGTATAGCTCGATGGTATGGGCTCGTTCAGACTGTGTACTCCCTCTTGAGGGCTGTCTATTTATCTCCGATACAGCATTCTCGATGTTTCGAATTCTTTCAGTTGGCGACCGGCGTGTTCCAATTGTTTCCAATATTGACCGTTGTTTTCCGCGGCATAGCGGCTGGATGGTTCTCGAATATCTCCGGGGATGATCTCATCGTTGTCGACGGCAACGCGTAAGGCGACAGGTCCGGCCCAGGTTCGTTACATTGCCCCCTTCTTAAAGACATTTCGTCCCGAAATTTTATCCTTGGAGTGTGACGATATCTGCATGACTCCCCATATCTGCACCGTGAAGTTCGATGGAAGTAACACTCCACGGTCTTCATGATCGGTCGTGGAAGAGGGTTACAGCAAACCAAAATCTTGACGCCACTGGATCTGAATATCGCCTCCAGCATACTTCTTATGACTCTCCAGTCCAACCCACAGGACAATTTTGGAATTGCTAGATCCACCAGATTCTGGTCCACCATAGTATCTCTTAGTTTGGTGAGACTCTTCCAGACATCTTCATAGGACGGTTTATCTTGGGAATGCCTCTTGGTAACTAGGTAGTAGATGTTTCTCTGGCCTTTCTTCAACTGTAGCACCCCACCAACTTCTGGATTCTGCTCCCGCAGTGTTTGGAGTTGACCAAATTTCTTGGAGAACACTGCGGCGATGCCCTGGACATTTGAAGATCTTCTGCCACACAGTGCGCTAGTGCGTAGTCAGCAGGCACCTCGAAAAAGGGCTCGTGACTCCTCTCTAGTAACCCCATGTAGAACTTTCTGCCCGTTTGAATACAAGGACATAAACTTCTCGAACGTCATATCATCCTCCGGTGGCTTGAGGGTGCGAACTTGGTCATGGTTTCCAGCGTAAGGGGCCAACCTGTTGAAATGGACGACCCTTGGTTTCCCTCGGGGTGGCTTATGGATTCGGTACACAAGGTCGTTTATCCTTTTCATGATTTTATACGGGCCTTCCCACGAGTTCCGCAACTTTGGTGATAGTCCACGACGACGTTTGGGGTTGTACAGCCAAACCAGGTCATCAACCTTGAATCCTCCAGCGTCGGCCTTGATGTCATAGGTCTTCTTCATTTTATCGCTGGCACTCTGGATGTTCAACCGGACTCGTTCGTGGATGTCGTCCATTCTCTGCCGAAGTTTGCTGACGTAGTCCTCTCCCGCAGTGTCTTGTCCTGGCGGTATCCCTAACTTCAGGTCACAAGGCAGTCGCAGTTCTCGGCCCATTATGATACTAGCAGGAGTTTGACCGGTTGACTCGTGTACTGCGGATCGATAGGCCATCAGGAACAAATGAAGATACTGGTCCCAGTCTCTTTGATGGTCAGAGACAACCTTGGACAAGTGGCGGTTGATCGTCCTGTTCATCCGTTCCACCATTCCATCGGACTGCGGATGTAGGGCCGTGGTTCTTGTCTTGCGGATGTTCAGCAGTAGACATATTTCTTGGAAAAGGTTGGATTCGAAATTTCTGCCTTGATCCGAGTGCAGCTCCATTGGAATACCGAATCGACATATCCATTCTTTCACCAAGACGTCGGCGACGGTGATGGCTTCCTGGTTGGGCAGGGCATAGGCTTCCGCCCACTTACTGAAGTAGTCCATTGCCACAAGGATGTATTTATTCCCGTGGTCGGATACGGGAAACGGGCCGGCGATGTCAATGGCGATTCTCTCGAACGGGCTGCCTACGTTGTACTGACGCATCGGGGCCTTGGGTCGTATTCGAGGTCCATTGCTAGCAGCACATACAGCGCACTTTCTGCACCAGTCCTGGACGTCAGCTTGACAATTGGCCCAGTAAAACCGCTGCCTCACTTTCTGCAGGGTCTTCGTCACTCCCAGATGTCCTCCGGCGACTCCATCATGGATTTCCGCAGCACTTCCTCTCTTCTGTTCCTGGGAACAATGATTTGGCGTCTGTCTTCCCCACCAATATCGGCCTCCAACACACGTTTCAGGATCCCATTGTCCAGAATAAGAGAGTTCCATTGTGCCCAATAGGACTTAACAGCCGGCGAGTAACCTGCGACTTCCTGCCATGATGGTCTTCGATTGCCCTTCTTCCAGCTGACGACTAAGCCAAGGTCGGGGTCTCTCTTGGTCTTTCTGGATCTTGCTGTCATTCCAGTTGTCATCCATTGCCGCGGTTCTACAAAGTGTTGCTTCTTTCTCTTCTGCTCGTCGGCAATGTGAGCAATCATCTGGACATGGTCTTCGCGACAAGGCATCTGCATTATTATGGCTAGTTCCGGCTCGATGTTCGATCTCGAAATCGAATTCTTGGAGTCTCTCGATCCAACGTGCTACTTGACCCTCAGGATTTTTGAACTGTAAGAGCCATTTGAGAGCTGCATGGTCAGTTCTCAACAGGAATCTTCTTCCATACACGTACTTGTAGAAGTGTTCCACTCCCTTGACAACAGCTAACAGCTCTCGCCTGGTGACACAGTAATTGCGCTCTGGTTTGCTAAGCGTCTTGCTGAAATAACCAATGACCTTCTCCTGTCCCTCCTGGATCTGAGATAGGACAGCTCCAAGTCCCACGTTGCTGGCGTTCGTATCCAAAATGAATTTCCCTTTGGGTAGGGGATAGCTCAGTATAGGTGCGTTGATCAAAGCTCCTTTCAGCTTCCTGAATGAGTCTTGACATTCTTCGGACCACTGGAACTTTGTTTGGCCTTCCGTGAGCTTGGTCAGTGGTTTAGCGATGTTGCGAATCCCAGCACATATCGGCGATAGTATGTGCATAAACCAAGGAAACTTCGAAGTTGGTGAATGTCTTTTGGGATGGGCCAATCCTTAACAGCTTTGATCTTCTGGTCGTCCACTGCTACTCCTTCCCCAGAGACAACGTGGCCGAGGTATCGTACTTCTTTTGGAACAGATGGCATTTCTTAGGGCTCAGTTTCAATCCGGAGTTCCTCAGTCGCAGGAATACTTCCTCCAAGTGTTTCACGTGGTCCTCAAACGATCTGCCGACCACAATTATGTCGTCGAGATACACTAGACACGTGTTCCATGAGAGTCCCTTCAGTACTGTTTCCATCAATCTTTCGAATATGGCGGGAGCATTACAGAGCCCGAATGGCATAACGGTGAACTGCCACAACCCTGAGCCGATGGTAAAGCAGTCTTTTCTCGATCTTCCTGAGCCAGTTCTACTTGCCAGTATCCACTCTTCAGATCAAGGGTCGAGAAAATCGTGGAACCAGCCAACGTGTCTAGGGTGTCATCTATTCTCGGGAGAGGGTAACTGTCCTTCTTCGTGACATTATTAAGTTGGCGATAGTCTACACAAAAGCGTGTCGATCCATCCTTTTTCTTCACCAGTACGACTGGAGAGGACCAGGGACTGTCAGATGGTTCGATAACTCCTTCTTTTCCCATATCGCTGACTATTTTGTCAGCCTCTTCCTTCTTGGCAAGAGGAAGTCTTCTTGCTGATTGCCGGATCGGTCGGGCACCCCAGTATCAATCTTGTGCTGGACCACATTAGTTCGACCTCCTTTTCCTTGTCCGGTATCGAAGATGTCTTGGTACTTCTTAACTAAATCTCTTAGTTTGGGCTGTTGAGCTGGTTTTATATCTTTGGAAGAGATGGCAACTAATTTTTCTAGTTCTGTGGGCAAGTTGTTGGGTTGGCTAATCGTACCTCGTACACTCCGGATCACTGAGGAAACTGGCGAGCAGTGCCCCAATATTGTTCCTTTCTTCAAGGTCACTGGAAAATAATTGACATTCATGACCCTTACGGGCACAAATTTGTCAGCACGCAACAACGTCTTCCCTAGTGCAATCCCTCGTCCAATTTTCTCATCATGAAGTTTGGGCTCGAACATCACCACGTTTCCACTGCTCGTACTCCCGTCCAGGCGAGCCTCCAGAATGGTTTCAGCCCTCTCAGGTACGCTTACATCTTCAGCCAACAACACACGGATCAACCCCTCACTTCTCCCATGAAGCACCAGCTCTTCTCCGTTGACACGTAGGACGCCGTCTTTGAAATCCAATTCAAACCCTCTGGAATTCATGATGTCCATTCCGATGATTGCATCGTCTTCGATGTCCGCTACAAGTGCCTGATGTTTCACTTTAGTGCTGCCCAAAATTATTTCAATCGGTAGCTCGCCATATACAGTAGCTGGCTCCCTGTTGCTGTGCGATTAGCTTCCAAGTTGTCGGTTCAATCCGTTCCGGTGTTCGGGCAAAGGAAGGCCCGAGAATTGTCCTAGTCGCACCTGTATCTAGAGCATGGTGCAAGGCTCGTTATTGATGAGACCGTCTACGAAGACACCTTTGTTCTGTCGTTGAAGGATAGCGACATATGCGTTGTTAACCGAGGCTTGCGGACACATGCCGACGATTGCCCTTCTCGTCGACCTTTTAGTTTTCCTGCATCAGAAAGCACATTTGTTACGCACCTCCGGTTTCTACGCACATGTCCAATTTTGCCACAATTCCGGCATCTTATCTGTCTTTTCTCAGGCAACACTTCCTTAATCACTTTCCTTATGGCAGCTTCCAAATTAGCAGGCTCCTGTGAGTCTTCCTCAATCATTCGGACTTTACTCTGGCTTTTGCAAGATTGTTTCGCTGCCTCGAATTCCAAAGCGCGTGCCAGTGCGTCTACGAGATGTGTTGGACGGGCTAGTGTCAACGCTTGTCTGGTTTCTTGGTCACGGAGTCCATCCAGGAATGCTTGAACCGCTAGTCGCTCCATTACATTTTCTGGTGTGGCTGGATATGCGAGACGAACCAAGCGTGCAATGTCAGTTTCGAATTCTTGTAAGGATTCGCCCGATTTTGGCAGCGATTTTTCAGCTGGGAGTGGTATACGTGTTCCAAATGGGCGTGGCCATACGTAATTCTAGATGTTTAATCAGCTGATCATAGTCCTCCTGTTCTTGGGCGGTGAGTTTGTAGAATATTTGTCGCTTCTCCACGTAATGCAAGTGTCAGTGCTACAGCTCTTTCCCCTGCATTCCATCCGTTTGCTTTGGCCGCTGCTTCAAACTGCCGGCGGTAATTTGCCCATGGAGTTTTCCGTCGAACTGAGGGCGGCTTCATGGAAAGCTTCCCTATTTCTGAAATGACCTTGACATCTTTTATACCCTCTTGAACTTTACCCACGTTCAAACTCAAGTCCAGCGTTGCATTTTCGTTAACCATCTCTGTGGAGGACGCACTATTAATTTGTTTTCCAGCTTACTGATCGTTTCCTTTATTTTGTCCATTTCTGCCTCGATTCCGTCTTTGATTCCATCGCTGATTATTTCCTTCATCTTGTCCATCTCTGCCTCGCCCCCATCTTTGATTTTATCTACCTCCGTGTTCATTTTGCTCCCTAATTTTATCTATCTCTGTCTCAACGGTTCCCATTCTTTCTTCTAGGAAATTAGCCACACCACACAATTCTTTTTTTAGGCCTTCTGTGTTTCCAGGAACTTCTCTTTCAGGCTTCTTGAATTTTCTAGAAGCTTCTCTTCAGATTTCTAGAATTTTCTTGAAGCTTCTCTTCCAGATTTCTAGAATTTTCTTCAAACTTCTCTTCCAGATTTCTAGCATTTTCTTCCAGGCTTCTTGAATTTTCTAGAAGCTTCTCTTCCAGATTTCTAGAATTTTCTTGAAGCTTCTCTTCCAGATTTCTAGAATTTTCTCCAAGCTTCTCTTCCACATTTCTAGCATTTTCTTCCAGTTTATTCATTACCAAACTTAAATCACCTCCGAACTTCGAATAAAATGTTTCGGGTCCTCACCTTCTTGTATAAGTCCTTCTGCAAGTCTTTCCTGGAGTACTTGCTTTTTACCTGTTGTTTCCAGTTCCCTTTCCTCCAATTCCTGTTTCAATTCCGCTACCTTCAAGTCCGCAAGGCGCACTTTTCTTGAACACATTTTGTCTTTGACGAGGTATCAGTCTGTTTCACACGAAAAAGTTTATCAGTTTGTTAAAAATTCACTTCGCGAATTCTTTTCCACGGGCCACCAGTCTATTGTCTGTTTCACGCGAAGAGTGTATCAGTTTATATTCCCACGCACAATTGTCCACTTCGCGAAAACCGGGCCACTGTCTATTTTCTGTTTCACGCGAACAGTGTATCAGTTTATATTCCCACGCACAATTGTCCACTTCGCGAAAACCGGGCCACTGTCTATTTTGGGCGTACAAAAAGGTCTATCAATTTATTTTTCTGACTATCCACTCCACGATCACTTGTTTATTTTCAAAATCTCACTTCCTACACCAATTGTAACGTAAATAAACTTAACTTGGTTTAAATAATTTATTTCACACTTAATCTACAATTTAATTTATATTACTACGCCACTGTATAGCTCGATGGTATGGGCTCGTTCAGACTGTGTACTCCCTCTTGAGGGCTGTCTATTTATCTCCGATACAGCATTCTCGATGTTTCGAATTCTTTCAGTTGGCGACCGGCGTGTTCCAATTGTTTCCAATATTGACCGTTGTTTTCCGCGGCATAGCGGCTGGATGGTTCTCGAATATCTCCGGGGATGATCTCATCGTTGTCGACGGCAACGCGTAAGGCGACAGGTCCGGCCTAGGTTCGTTACAATATCAAAGGCAAGACCAATATACAAACAATTCTTCAGATGAATGGAGCCATGTTCAGAACAAGAGGAAAAGACGCAAATTTTTGGTTGGCCGAACAGAGGAAACCTGCGTGGTGGAAACTATACCAAAAGTCGTATCCTTACATGTAACGCGCCTCCATCCAAAAACAAAACCAATTGATCTAAAGAACTTTTTAGCTCTTCATATTCCTGATGTCGAATGTGAGCCACACAACTCTAGAAAACCAGAAGTCTATTCATCAATGAAGGTAACTCTAAAAAAACAATTTCTAAAACAAGCTTGCAAAGTGAATGATCTTTTACTCTGGTATCATTTTTTGGAAGAAGGAGGAACCAACAAAAGAGGTGGGTCCTCATCCCCGAACGTAAACATAAATAAAAGCCCGAATAATTCTGGAGAATGCGAAGAAATTTTAGTTAATAATTATGATCTTTTACTATCCAACATTAGTGGACTAAATCAATATAAAATAGATGATCTTACAGTAACCTATTCTAATTCTAATTTAAAGATTTTGTGCTTCACAGAAACATGGATCCCAATGACGATATCACAAATTTTTGTATCCCAGGATATAAACTCATCAACTTCTTTGGTCGATCTCAATTTACTAGAGGAGGTGTTGCTATTTATGCCCATCAAGAGCTAATCACAGAACCTATATCTTTATGTACATGTGTTGAGAAGGACATAGAAATATGTGGATTGAAATGGAATATTGATTCATTTCAGTCAATTATTTTAGTATGCTATAGATCTCCATTTTAATGTATTTTTCGATAACATAAATCATATTCTTGAAAATCTCTTCAAACACAAAACGTATGTCTTTCTAACTGGTGACTTCAATGTCAACTCTATGACTGATCACCAGGCTAGTAATTTCGATATGCTCCTCGAATCGTATGGATTATATCCTAGGAATCATATACCTACTCGCGGTCGCAATGTACTGGACCAAATATACTCTAACTTTGAGGAATGTCTCTGTAACGTAGATATTAATACTGAATCAGACCATGACACACTTCTATTAAAAATTAATGTACCAACTAAAATAAGTAATAATGGTAATACAAGAAATACAAGCACTAGAAGAATCACTAGTAACAGCCAAATTGATAATCTTATTTCGTGCTTAACAAACGAACGATGGCATGGTGTATTCTCAGCTGATGGAACAGATTCCAAATTCGACAAATTTTACGATACATTGATGCACTATTTTAACGTAAACTGTCCGATCAAAACGAAAAAGTTCGAAACAAAACTAACAAACTATGGGTCACTAACGAGGTGAAAGAATCATCAGAAAACCTAAAAAATTATATGTGTTAAAAAAATCCTACCCCAGTCAGAAAATCTTTATAGAGAAGCTAGAATACAACATAGAGCACTTGTTAAAAGTACAAAAAGTCAATTTTATTTCAATAAAATAAATAACTCCACAAACAAAAAATAAAACAACATGGCAAGTTATAAATGAACTAAATGGTAAAAACAACAACTATGACACACCTGAAAATAAAAGACGGCAATGAAATACTAGATGAACCCTCAAAATAGCAAATAAGTTCAATGACTTTTTTATAAAAATCCCAACAGACACCATAAACAACAGATACAATCCAGATATTGTTATTCAATAACCCTAATAATTATTTCAAACTAATAGCATGTTTATTGCCCATGTAACGGAAAATGATGTTCTTGAAATAATTAAAAACAACATAAAAAATAAACCATCCTATGGCCTTGATGGAATCTCTGGAACTGTCAACAAAAAGATAGGACCCCAATATTGACCTTTAATGCATATTATAAATTCATCTTTTACAGAAGGGAAATTTCCCTCTAAGTTGAAAACCTCCATAATTACTCCTATTTTGAAGAAAGGATGCTCAGAAAACATCGAAAACTATAGACCACTATCAGTACCCTCGGTTTTATCAAAATTATTGAATATGCCATGATTGATCAGCTTACGAACTTTTCAAACAAGTACCAAATAATTAGTGATAATCAACATGGCTTTCGCACGAAACACTCTACAAATGTCCGCAATAACATCGTTCTATGAAGAAATTATGAAGCCATTGAAAACGGTGAGAGCCGACGGGAATCTTTTGTGACTTCAGTCGTGCTTTTGACTGCGTTCACCATGGCACACTACTAAATATGTTATACAGATACGGAATCAGAGGTAATATTTATGACTGGTTTAACTCGTACTTAAAAGATAGAGGTCAACGAGTAAAATATCCGAATCTGGAAAATCTGTTTTTCATCAATGGACATTAATGCACTAGGGTTCCACAAGGATCTATATTGGGCCCTGTACTGTTTATCTTATATATAAATGACTTGCCCTTGATTTTATCAGATATTTTACCACTTTATATGCAGATGACTCCACTTTACAATTAAAGATAAAAATGTTGACTCATTACAAAACAAAAATTACGAGCTCAGTCAACAAATTATCTGCTTGGTCCTCTGGCAGATCGTTGTTACTTAACTCTGTAAAACCAACTATACAACATTTCATACCATCAAAACTCAAACATACCGACACTAAACGTCAAATTAAAAAATACTACCATTGATTTAATAACAGATGTCAAATTTCTAGGAGTATTCTTTGATTCCACCCTGTCTTTTAGAACTCACTGTAATAAACTATGTAAAGTTCTGAATTCTAAATGTTATCAATTGAGAAACCTGAAAAGTGCATTAAGTTTGGACCATCTCCTAAAATTCTACCACGCTGAAATTCACTCCAGAATTTCTTATGGAATTATTCTATGGGGAAACACTCCAGCTGCACATAGTGTCTTCCTATGTCAGAAGCGTATCTTAAGATGTCTCGTAGGCTGTCCACCTGACCACTCATGTCGAAACATTTTTAAAGAACATAAAATATTGACAGTCAGTAGCATATTAATTCTTGAACTGTTGACATATGTACATTGTAATCAAAATACCTACAAAAGGAACTGTGACAAGCATACTCACGATACTAGGAAAAAAGAGAACTTTCAGGTACCTTTCAGGCACCTGGAACTATCCAAAAAATCACCGAATACTTTTGGTTTGTACTTGTACAATTTACTTCCACAGAAGTTGAAGAGTTTATCAACACATATTTTTAAACGAAAACTAAAAAATGTTCTCGTTGATCTATGTCCTTATACAACACAAGAATTCAGTAGCAATTTAGCCTTAATTTAGTTATACAACATTTAACAGATTATCATATAGATTTTTATTTGCATGTTTGTATGTTTCTATGACTTATAATATTTGTAAGTGTTAGACCTTTTTTACTGCTTTTATTGACTTTTTACTGTTTTTATTGACTTGTCCTATATGATATGATATGATATATTTTTATTCAGACAATGTTTACAAGAGAATTTTATGAATTTGCACTAGGTGGATTGTCTAAGCCTTATGGCTTGTATTACAACTCACCCCATGCTAGAGAGTCATTTTACAAAGAAAAAGAAAAAAAAAAACCTTAATCTAAATTTGAATATATATACCTAATTTTAAATAAGGTTGGTTGGTAGACATTATCAAAAGAGAAGGAGAATGGAAAACTGCGAAATTAGAGCGAGAGAGAAAGAGAGAGAAGATTAATGGTTTCAATACTATGTATGTAAGGTGATAACGACATGTTTTACACAGTAGTTTAATGCATGTCTAATTTATCAGTAAACAATGTTTTTTAGCTTGACATAGTTCACTTCAACGAATTTTTTCAATTCTATAGAAAGCAACTTTTGATTTGATTTTTCTGTATATATACTGGTACCATATTGAGAAGTTTAGCCGATATAAGTTATGAATCTTTGTGGTAGAGACTTTTTGTAGAATGGAACAGTCACTAGATTATTAGAATAGACCTCGTTTTGTAAGAATGACTAGTATATTTTAGGTTTTGGTTTTCATCATCCATAGAATACATTGGTATATATAAATTTGTTTAAGATTCAGTAGGTTAGCTTCACGATATAATTCATTTGTGGAGAATAATTTTTCTTTTTTAATATAATCTTTATAATTGTATTTTGAGTGATTTCTAGATCACATAAGGCTGTTTTGGGACATACCCCCCAAATAATGACACAGTATCGTATAATGGACTCTGCTAGTGCATTATACACCATCACAATTGTTTTTCTGCTTAAAATATTTCTCAACTGATAAAATTTACGTATAAGTTTGCGAAGTCTCTGAATTGTATATGATACATGCTCAGACCATCGTAGGTGTTGGTCTAAGATTACACCCAGATATTTAATTTTTTTAATTTTTTTTATTATGCGGCATGTGCAATGAATATGGTCACAGGTTTTTTTTTTTATTGTTATTTTATCGAACTCTGGTTGATCTCTAATATCAGCACTCGAATGTGATAAATTTTGTCTTATCAGTTTTGCTTAAAAGGCTACCATCTATGTAGTCAAAATATATATTTAACTCTTTGTTCGGCTTGTTGGTATACTTTTGTCCAAGAATCTCCAAAACATTATCGCTGTGTCATCTGCATATGAGATTACTGAGCTTTTGGTGTTTCTCAGTACTCCAATATTGTTTATGTAAATTAGAAGAGTATGGACCCATCACTGTCCTTTGCGGTACGCCTATGGTGATAGGAAGGGGGTTACTAAAACAATTATTGATTTTACTCTCTGAGTTCTATCCAAGAGATAATTTTCAAATAGATTAAGAACAGTGCCTCTTATCCCCGCTATTTCCAATCTTTGACAATATTTTGTGATCCACGGTGTCAAACGCCTTGGCCAGGTCTAGAAATATTGTTAGGCACTATTATTATCATTAAGATTAGCCAAGACGTCTTTCACCAATCTGAATATAGCCTGTTCTGTGGAAAAGCCTTCTCGGAAACCGAATTGCGCGTTTGATAAGATATTATTGGATTCTAGGAATTGCATAAGGCGGACTTTCAACACTTTCTCGAATATTTTTGCAAAATTATTTATAACTGTAATAGGCCGATAATTCGTAGCGAGTTTCCTATCGCCTGCTTTGAAAATTGGTGTAGTTATTGATTCTTTCCAAGCACCAGGTATAATCTGGTTAGGAAGCATAGATTTATTATATGAGACAACGGATCCGATAGGTTTTTTTTGTTGAATTTTTTTATCAAAAAGACCGAGATACGATCAGGACCTGCCGATGTGTTATTTTTTAGAGTAGAAATAGTGGAGATTATTTCATTACTTGTCACTGGATTGAGAAATAGCGAATCTCTTATATGAGGATTTACTTCCTGCGGAGACGTTTTGGTATCAATTTTTTGGGCCATGAGCGTTCCCACCTGAACAAAAAATTTATTGATATACTCAGCTTTTTCTAGATCTGAAAGATTTCAATACCCTTGGTCATCGGTTATATTTATATTGTCTGCTTGAGAATGTTTCGATGAATTTGTTATGTCATTAATTTCGGTCCAGATTTTTTTATAGTTATTATTTGCCGCCATTATTCTCTTTTATAGTAATCGGTTTTTGTTTTACGTATTAGATTGTTTAGAAAGTTTCTGTAATGTGTATATTCTATTTTCAGTTCTAAAGAGAAGTTTTTAAAAGTCTGATTTCAACGATCTCGATGTCTGATTGAATTTATTAGTCCATCGGTTATCCAAGGCTTAAGTTTCTTATTTTCCAATTTCAGTTTTTTAGTTTCAGACTTTTTTTTTTGAATGATTGTAAGATGTTATTAATATGTTTATACGCTGACAGTGGAGTCAGTTGAGTTCATCACATACTTCCCATTTTTCGACATCTAGTTACTACTAAGCTTTTTATAGTGTATATAGTTCTTTTCGATTGTTGTATCAGCATTATTATTTATCACACCTCGATCAGTTAATTTCACAGATAGTGCTATAGCGTAGTGATCGGTTAGGCTAGTTTTGCATATAAATGAATTAATGTTTTTCTCATCGAATGCATCATTTTTTTTTATTTAGTGAATATATGATCAATTAAACTTGAGGTATGTTCAGTGACTCGCGTTGGGTTTTGTGTTAATTTTAGGAAAGAAACCCATGGGTGGGCCATATTACAAACATAGATAATGGAACATGTGTCGTCTTCATTTAGTAAATTTATATTAGTGTCACCTATAAATATCTTCGAAATCTTTTTTATTTCTAGTTAAAAAAAGGTTCTCAAGTTCAGTAATATACAATTGTTTGTTTGTAGCTGGTGGCCTGTATGATGCTATTATTGAAAAGGTCATATTTTCCAGGATGAAATCGATAACCAAAATATTTGTTTCTGAGAGGTTATGTATTGTACTTATAACATTCCCAATTTGCTTTTTTACATATAGAACCACGCCATCGTTTTGATTAAATCTAGATTGGTTATAGAAAATGTTAAATTCAGGAATTTCGAAATTTTCTAAACTTTCAATGAGAAAAGTCTCTGATAAAACAATGACGTCAATTTCGTTTTTTACAGAGTCGATATATACTAGGAGTTCTTCAAAGTTTTTGTTCAGGCTTCTAATATTGAAGTGAACTATGTTTAAATGTTTCTTACCTTTTGTGTCATTGCAAAATTTATATCTTCACGTACGTCTGTTCTCTCTCTCTATACTGCTCCAGTTCGTCAAAGAAATCAATCATTCTATAATATTATATCCTTGAATTCTAAGAAAAAGTAAATTATAAAAGAAGTGTTACCAATTCAGTGTATGAAAAGAAATCAATCAAATTATACTTAATAATATACTGAAATAGTAATAAGATTTTCCTGTTTTTTTTTTTTTTCCAATAGTCACAGCATGAGTATTACCCCTAATATCACAATGTTCAACTGGAGCTATTTTTTTCTCAACCGAACATTTCGTTAAAAAAAAAAAAATATAAACTTAAGATTAACTCGATGATAATTTGAAAACAAGGGAAATATTTCATGTTATGGTGTTTATATAAACCAATGAGACGAAAGAAATAGAAGTGAAACAATGTGTTGATGTCGCCGCTGTCATACATAATTTGTTAAATCCTCACTGATCTGATTTTTTTTCTTACGGTCGTCAATTTAGCAAATATTTGCCCATTCAGTGTCCAAACGTTTTGTCTCCGAACTTCGCCTTCGTTTCATTCATAAGTAAACGTTTGTTTTTGTCAGGTCTTCGGTGATGAATAACTTTTTACCTTTAAATTTGGCTGTGTTTTTCAATATTCCAGTTTTGCATTCATTGTTTGCGAACTTTACAATTGTTGGTCGAGGTTTTCCTAATATTCCAGTTTGAGACCCTATTCTGAAAGCTGACATAATGTTACTGCTGTTCAAATTCATGGATTCCGGTTCGTTGAGTATTTGAAGACACTTGGAGGAAATATTTTCATTTTCGCTTTCTTGGATGCCGTAGATACAGATGTTGTTTCTTTTCTTATATTGCAACAAATCGTCCAACTTTTGTTCCATTGACTTTATCACTTCACCTTGGGTTTTTATAACTTTTTCGAGCTTCTCTAGTTTTTTGTTCACTATCTCGGTCACTGTTTTTGTTACCTGAGCAATGAAATCTTTGTTGGAGAATGCTTCCGCAATAGTTTCCCTTATAATATTCTGCACTTCTAACTTATTTCTCGTTCCCATGATTTTCCCTTTGCACTCAAGACTTAGCGGTTTATTTAACAGTTCACAATCGTGGGCGGTCGTTATTTGACGGAGCAAAGTTTACTGCGACTACTCTCGCTGGGACATCGGTCTGAACTCAAAATATCACATGTGATTTTACAGGATGAATAAACTATTGTATTGTATTGTATGGAACTAACAGTAAACCTTGAAAAAACCTATTTTGTACCGTTTGCAAATTATATGTCGTCTCTACCGATATTCAGCACATTGTCAGTAGACAATCAAGGAGTATCCTTTGACATGCAATCTGTGAATCCCACAAAATATCTTGGAATTTCTATTGACTCCCTCTTAAAATGTGAATGAGGTAGCTAATACGTTGAGATATATGCCATTCAAATCTAAATGCCTACGCTCTATGCTGGTTCCAACCTACCTGAATGTTATATATTATGCCCCAGTAGAATCTTGTTTACAATACCCTATTCTGAGTTGGGGGGGAATTCGTCAGACGCACCTGAAAAAATTAGATATACCACAGAAAAAAATTCTCAAAATAATCTATGGTAAAAAATATACTTACCCAACAAAATTTCTCTTTGTCGAGGCCAAAGTACATAACATTAGACAACTTTACTTGTTCACCGTTGCCAAATATATGTATAATAAATAATAGTTTGAAAAACTGAAAAACACGCTTTTATAGAAAACCAAACTAAAATAATAGAAAATAAGAAAAAAAATTATTTTATTAAAAAAAAAAGCGTGGGGTGCATGGTATTGCCTCGGCCAACAATTATCTGTGATCTGAGACATTGCTCACTTTACTGCCCTAGGTGTGTAATATACTATATAATTATTGATAACACGCTTTTTTTTAATAAAATACATGTTTTTCTTATTTTCTTTTTTTTTAGTTTGGTTTTCTATAAAAGCGTGTTTTTTAGTTTTTTCAAACTTTTATTCATTATTAACACTTTTTTATTAGTTCGCTTATGTGCCTATCCGGTACAGATCTTGCAATCGATTTTAAAATAACTTCGCGATGAGCTTGAAACTTCGGAAATGGCTCAGAACTGGATGACAATACAATATTAACTCGTTTTCTTGTCTACCTGTTTGTTTTTCGGACCACAAGAAGCTAGGTTGTAACGATATATCTGTTACATTTCTTATTGATATGCTCAGAGATTCATTCACTTCCCTATTGAAAATCTTAGCGACATCTAACCGTGGGTAATGGAACAATCATTACGGCTAAAGAAGAAGAACTGTCGCAAGGGATCTGACAGTACGATGATATTAGGCAATCCATCGACCTGTCAAAACGAAAGCAATATGGCGGTTGTTGGCACACATTGTAATTCGTCATAAGCGACCATAGTGGTAAAAGTGTTTATTTTGTGATTTTCTGTGCGAATTTGAGTAGTTTTCTCAATTTAGTATTATAATTCGTGCTTCAACTGAAGAAAAATGCCCTTTATTTGCATTGTAGTTAACTGTGGGTCCCGTCACGACAGGGATAGAGTCGGGTTTCACTCGGTGTCTACAGTATCAAATCATAAGTTTTTGACCAGTTAAAATGACTTATCGAGGAGGAGAAGAGCTCTATGTTAGCTGCAATCAACCTAGAAGATCTTACGGATTCGAAAACCATGTATCAGAGAGGCTGCAGCAGACCTACCCTGGGTGCACATTCGTGATAACATCCTTCATGGATACCTACCTATAACTTCAGACTTTTGTGATTTGATTTGTTCCGTAGAAGATCTTACGGATTCGAAAATCAAGTATCAGAGAGGCTGCAGCAGATATACCCTGTGTGCACATTCGTGATAACATCCTTCATTCCGTCATGGATACCTACCTATAACTTCAGACTTTTGTGATTTGATTTGTTCCTACGATTACTTGTATGATTTTGCCTACTTGTATATATCTGAACTATTGTACATTAGGAGGTCCCATTTCAAATAAAGTTCATATATATATATATATACATATATATATATATATATATATATATATATAAATATATATAATTGATATATTTTCCACTTCAAGAGTAGAGAAAACTCCAAATGAATGTTCATATATATGTACCTACCTCCTCAAAAAACATTCTTATAGGTAGTGTTATTGAATTACTGGAATACAAATTTTCTTTAGGATTCTGGTGACTCAATAAATGAAAATATTTAGAAATATGTCTTTCAATCTCAACCTTCCCTTTTTAGATATTTCAGGCAATTATCGAAAGCCTCGATCAAGTCTTGTGAAGGGTGTGTAGTTTGAATATCTCAGTTTGATGTCCATCGTCTTATGTATTCCAAACTTTCAAGAACATTAAGACGATGGACGTCCGATATTTGAAAGGTTTACACGATATTTTGAATGTGAATACTGTATTCAGACGATTGCAGATACAAACATTCGAAACATCGTGAAAACCTTTTCAAGAACATTAAGACGATGGACGTCCGAGACGAGAGTAATCAAGTTACCACATCGTCTACAACCTTCAAAGGGTATTGTAATTTATTAACAGTAACAATTGGATATATCGTGTTATCTATCGAAATTGTACTATATACAAATATCAATATTGTGTAATTTTTTTATAATTGGTATTAAATTAAGAGTAATCAACTTAATCAGTAAAACAACAAATAAACAAACATTTATTTGAATATATTCATTTGAAACATTTTATTTTTTAAAACAACTGAGCAAGAGGCAAGTCGTCCAATAAATTTTTTGACTGGATGGCATTGGCCACTCAGCTTCCAAATATGTGCGTGACATTGCCTCTAATATAGCACCAATATGACCACCTACTTCACTGTTTCCGGCCATACAAGTACAGTGAGCAGTACAAATGCTTTCATCCTTTTCAATTATGTACCAAACATCTGAAGGTTTTTAATTTGGCTTTTGTGAATACTTGACCTGAAAAAAAGTTATGTCGATTAGAAAGAACTATTATGAAAGTTGAGAAGTAATATTCTTAAATATCAAATCAATGTCTCTTATAATAAACAAATGTGGCAAAACATAATAGAACAGATCAGAAGTTATAAATTGCTTCTTATGTATTATTATTCCTAATTTATAATAATTCACTTCGATGACTCAAGATTTGCAACTGTACATGTACCCATTAGAAAAAACCTGCTGCATAGGAAAAAACATACTAGAATAACTAAAATATATAAATGATTCTGAATTTTTGTTCTTACCTTCACGACGAAGCCAGATTCAAAGTATGTATGGTTAAACTTGTATAGGGCTTCATCTGCATTTGGGAAAGCTGAGTAAAACCAATTACGAAATAATATCGATATTACAAGAGGAGGAGCACCAATAATTGAACAATTCAGTTCAGAAATATTCAGTGTAAAAGGATCTAAATCACTGATCAATCCTCAACTTTATTTTATACCTGTAACAAATACATTGATAAAAATGTAAACAAAAGATGGGGATATATTTTCAAGCATACCGTTCACCAAAGCCTCTGCTTTTCAACAATAGTGTCTTCAGGTAATCACTCTCCATCTGAATATTATTAATTAACAACACAAAAGCTCCGATAATAACCAAAAATACACTTTTGCAAGCCAAAGGTACACACTGACAATGATATTCTTATGGCGATTATCGGTATGTGTGCCAACAACCGCCATATTGGGTCACGTGGTATGGATTGCCTAATTTGAAGGGAGGTGCGTGGCATTCTCTTCCCTTTCCGATCTCTTCGCAATTAAGATATATTGTATTCTGAAGCTCGTCAGCCATCGATTAACAGAATAGAATATGCCATGTTGAAATAATTAATTAATCAGAGCATTTTCCTTCCTCCGCGAAATTGATTTCAAATCTGTGAATTGATAAGTGATCCCAAGGTATGTATTGGGAATGATGTTTGGACCAAAGATATTTTAAACATGTCACGTTCAGATAATTTATAGCGAGAACGTCAGGTAGTCCTTCACAAAGAAAGATATTTCTGAAATCATCTAGTATTTTGTTCAAGTGAACAGTGATTAGATTTGTTCAGGTCAATCTGACGAACAATTGCAGTGCCGTTCACTATATATTTTTAAGGAATTCTGTTAGAATTATGAATGCCACATGTAGTATATCGGATTGAATTGATATGTCGGTGTTCAATCTTATCTGATTGGATTGCTTGCCCTGACAAAGCTCTATTGAGATTTAAGGAGGGTTTCGCAAAATATGATATCACTTACCTTATTTGGTATGATATAGTTAGAGAAAAAATATATATTTTCCATGATTTTATATATATATATATATATATATATATATATATATATATATATATATATATATATATATATATTTCATGTAAAATTTGGTCCTTGAAATTTGGAATATTCTTTGATTTTATAGAGGCCTTTCTGAAGAAGTATTTGACGGCTGGTTAAACAATAATTCTCATATACTTTTCTTGAATATAATTGAAAAGTCATTTTCGTATATCAAATTCTACAACTTGATGCCAAATTCTGATTCTTTCTTTTTTTATTATTCTTGGTAAAGTATAATCTTGGCTGCTGTTTAAATCATTAAATAATATATCGGATTGAATTGAAATGTCGGTGTTCAATCTTATCTGATTGGATTGCTTGCCCTGACAAAGCTCTATTGAGATTTAAGGAGGGTTTCAAATATATGATATCACTTACGCTGTATTTGGTATGATATAGTTAGAGAAAAATATATATATATTTTCCATGAGTATATATATTTCATGTATAAATTTGGTCCTTGAAATTTGGAATATTCTTTGATTTTATAGAGGCCTTTCTGAAGAAGTATTTGACGGCTGGTTAAACAATAATTCTCATATACTTTTCTTGAATATCATTGAAATTGAAGTCATTTTTGTATATCAAATTCTACAACTTGATGCCAAATTCTGATTCTTTCTTTTTTTATTATTCTTGGTAAAGTATAATCTTGGCTGCTCTTTAAATCATAAAATAATTCTTCAATTTCAGTATTGAATATTACTGACAAATCTCAGCACAAGCTGATTTGTTAATTTAATTTTAAGCAATAATCTTTTGATGAGATTACACTCATTTGTAACAACTATACGTTGAGGAGTGTATTGAGAAATTCCAAGTTTCAAGAAGTAGAATTTTTGTATATGAAATTCTGACACAAACAATATTGTTTTTCATGTTAAATCGCTGAGAACACACTCAATGGACCAGAAGATGATGCTTGTGAAACTAGCAAGGCGGTCCAAAGAACTCCACACCTCTCTTCACTGAATAGTCTGGGCATTCTATAACAACAATTAACTTGTTTAACATTACAAGGTTAGGATCACACACTTTCTCCATACCGGTGACGAGCGGACGTTGTTTTGCGATATAGAGTGTGCTCCGCGATAGTGAACCCTATTGCGATTCTCGACCTTACAGGCATCGCGCAAGGGAGAAAGTGAGGTTAGAAAATCTAAAAATCGTCTAGAAAAATAAGAAAACTCTGAAAAATCCCAAAAAACACATGGAAATCTAAACATGGGTGATAAACAGACCAAACGAGCCGGAAAAACCAATGAGAAAAAACCAGTCACCAAAGGAATTCGAAAGAGAAAATTCAAAGCTCCAGAAAATAGGCAAGAGAAACGAGCATATGAAAAACCCGAAAATAGAACGGAAGAACACTCCCAAAAATCCGGATACCCAGAAGGGAAAATTCAATAGGGACAATGGGCGACACAGTTAAATGAAATAAATAATTATATAGATATTTTTTTCAATATACCACGTTTATGAAACGGACTAAAAAATATGAAATAATGATTTAAACAAAACTTTTTTTTCAATATACCACGTTTATAAAACAGATTAAAAAGTCTAAAATAGTTGTGTAATTTTTTTTTTTTAATATACCACTGACTAATAAGTATAAACTGATTATTTAAATATTTTTTTTCAACATACCATGTTTACAAATCGGACTAAAAAGTATAAAATAATTTCTCCTAACCCCCTTACAGATTCATATCCCCATAGAGACTGTCCTAAACATTTTTGATTGTGAATTTTTAATAGCAATCAAAATAGTTGTAAGATTTACTACGAAAAAAAAAATATTTTTAACTCAGTATGTATGTATGTTCAGGTCAAATCTTACAAGTGAATTTTCTCCGACTAACGTGAAATTTGGCACGTGTTCATATTTCCGGTGACAATGCATTATAGAATTTTTGCTAGAGAAAAAACAAAATGGTGGCTCCAATATGTCAAAATTGGTATGTGGGGGTTTTCGGGAACAGAGATCATGGCGACGAGTTTTGTGGTTACAGCCCGATTCCAATAAAAATTGGTATGTGGTGGTTTTTGGGGTAGGATATCATGATTTTTTGTCAAAAATCCACGAATGATGACCGCTCCAAGATGAGGACGAGTTTTGTGATTATTGTCCGATTCCATTGAAAATTAGTGTGTGGGGGTTTTTGGGGTCGGACATCATGATGTTTTTGACAAAACTCACGAATTCAAGATGGTGGCTCCAAGATGGCCCGATTCCATTCAAAATTGATATGTGGGTTTTTTGGGGTCGGAGTTTATCAATTTTTGTCAGAATTCAATGAGATGACGGATTTCATGAATGATCAAAATGAATTTGATAAAAAAAATTTAAGACAAGCTTTCATACAAATGCCCTAAAAAGCAAAAAATAATTTCTTCAATTGTTCGACCTAGGTTATTCTGTGAGTAGTAGATTCAAAAGCTTGCCGCGAATATAAAATAGGTAAGATAAGAAATTTATTCACCTTCAATAGTCTAGACCTGCGAAAAATAGTCACAAGTCTCCAAAAAATATGAACAATAGCTCATTCGATTCGGGATACAATTCTGAGAAAGATATTTTTTTGTTATTTTCTGCTGTCAAAAATTGCAATTGTTATTAACAAAAAACAAAAAAAAGGGTTTAGTTTTTTGGAAATAACTCTGAAACTATAAGTGATAGCGGAAATGGAAACTTTCCAAATCGGTCCAGCCGTTCTCACGTTTTGCGCTTACAAATAATCGAGATACATTTTTATTATACAGTGCTCGTCTAAAGTCCGTTCCCCTCCTACTAATTTTTGAACCACCTGATATATCGCAACGAAATTTGGAGGACTCACAATCATTCTTCATTTAAAATGTTCACTTGTCACAAGATGACTTCATAGCAATCGAAGAGATTTTAAAATGAATAATCGATGCTCTATGGAAGTAAGTAATCAAAACGTTATCGATTGTAAATCTCCAAGTACATAATTTTAATTTCAAACAGAAACGTTGCTCAAATTAATTTTTACAGGTATTTATTTCTTGAATTATAATTTACCTTTCCACTCGACTTTCTTGCTCCATGAAAAATTCCATTGAATTCGATGGAGGACTGAAATGTAATCGACACATAGGAATCATTTTCTTGATTCATATAAATTTCAAAATAAAGATGGGACGTAACGCAGTTGTAGGTTAAAATATTTATGCCTTCAGTTCAGTTATTTATGTGAATTCGGGAACTTCAGTGATGATTATTTTTGAGGAAAAAGTGATATGACATGATGAATAGGAAAAATCAAGAGATTCCCGAATTCTTATGGGACCAACGAGTCTATATAAAAAATATCCCTTCATGAAATCATTGGGTTTTGCAAAAAAACGATTTTACGATCGGGATTTTTTTTCTGTTTGAAGACAGAAAGCTGACAAAATTGTTAAAATGAAAAACTTTTCCAAGACAAACTTTTGTTCAGATGCACTGAAAAGAATCATATTTAGATGTGTGATAACCGCTAATAATAGACTCAGAAGTTTGTCATGCGACCAATTCACATTGAACACAAAATAACTTCCTCACACATATAATAAAACATTGCTCCATTTTAGTACATTTGAATACATGTTAGTGTTATATTTATTTTATTTTTGCCCCCTTAATTCTTGTGATTTTAACATGGAATCCATTATACTAGACCTCAAAAACCATAGCATATTGATTTTCAAAAGAATCAATCGGACCATTAGCAAAAAAACCCGTCGGCCACCTTGAATTTGGACGAAAAATCCATAATCATCGACATCGACAAATTCCTATACGAATGAAAACCTAGATCACAAAAGTTCATCCGCCATCTTGAATTCTCGAATTGAGACATGTATCATAATTTATTGCGATACCAAAAATCTCCAGATAACAATTTTGGATAGAATCGGAACATAAATCACAAAATATTTCCACCATCTTTATATTTTGACATTGAATTAATAATATCTTCGGCCCCAGTTACCCTTGAGAATCAATTTCGAAGGGAGAACGAAACACACCCTGTGTATCATTTGAAATTACTTAGTTTTTCGCAATACATTTCGACTCTAGCATTGAGTAATTGAAAAATAATTTATATGGTCATTGAAAACTCGATTTCAATCATACTCGGAAAATAACATTGAAAAACATATAATGAAATAAATCGGCTGTTTAGTTTGTGTGAACTTTTGTCGGCGCCACTGCTTCCATCCAGCAATTGACTCGAATGAATACCCAAATCCAAAATAAATCGAGAACGGCCAGGAGCTGTGTTGCTAATGTTCAGTTTACTATCTGCACTCCCACTCTTGGTAAATATATGCCTACAAACTCGACCTGAGGTGCGTTCGATTATAGACTCCTAGAGTAGAGTAAAGTTTTTGAAGGTTTCTTAAATTTACTCTGGAGTTGAGTACTATTCATGTAATATTCGAACGGTGCGGAATTTATTTGGAGTTGTTTACAAGGTCCGAGTGACAGAAGGTTCTGAGATCGGAAATATTGTTAAAAAAAAACGAAAAATGACAAGAACAGTGAGAGTTGATGAAAACCGGAGGAAAATATTGTTGACAATAGCAGATAACTTTTCTAGAATCTTGTTCGCCAATTGTGAATTAAATGTTAGTATTCATAGTAGGGGATAACAATGGTAGATTCGAATGTCATGTGATGCTTTCGAAGCAGCTTTATTAAAAATAGGTCCTAGGAATACGAGTGGGACAGTATGAACTTGGCAGACCATATGTATCTCCAAGATTACAACTATTATCAGTGAACAGTATTAAACACTTTCACATAAATAATCTCAATCTTGGGTTGGCTGTGAGAGTGTGAGACACAGCATAAAGAGGTTTTCGGTCCCCCAGAGTTGTGTCAATTTTGTGGAGTTAAATAAACCCAACTATTTTGTAGAGTTACGAGAGTTAACTCGGTAGCGAATACTCGGGTCTTTTCGAACGACAGTCTTAGGGTGGGTATTATAAAACTATTTCGACAGATAACTAGAAGTTAACTTGTGGATGACGTCACATGTTATAGTTAACTTCAAAATGTAGCAGTTAACTTTATCGGGTGGAACGGGTGTCGGTTAAAGTTAACTTTGTAGAAAATTCTCCTGCTCCTGTCAATATTGTATATGAGTCATATAACCTCAATTTTATTGTTTTGATTTTTCGTTTTCGCAAAATGTTAGCAAACGATATCCACGTAATTTTTTAGGAACTTTTAACCGATGATGAAGAAGATGCTGTGAATATTGTTAAAGCCCCTCGGCGACAAAGGATATTTAGGAATCGGTTAGACCATTTCACCTTGTGGAACGAAACATAATTTAAAAACCGATTTCGACCATCAAGAGAGTCTGTACGCTTGTTAATGGGGCACATTGAAGCAAATTTACAAAGACCAACTGATAGGTTGGTAGAAAATATTAACGAGAACATTTCTAGTACCTATTTTAATTATTGTCGAATTATAAATATTTTTATTTTTAGAAATTATCCTCTATCGCCAGTAACACAAGTGTTGATTACACTCAGATTTTATGCAACTGGTTCATTCTTGGTAGTTGCTGGAGATTTTGGGGGTATACACAAGTCAACTGCTAGCAGTGTTATTAGAAAGGTCACAGGGGAAATTGCATTGTTATCGTCGAATGTTCGAATTAAAAATAAAACTAACAAAAACAGTTTTTTTATTTCATTTAAAACAAACAAGATGGTGTGAAAATGTGTCCTTATCACCTAGATAAATATATAGTATTTTTCCATACTGTATGAATAATCTTCGGTATGTCGAATATCTCTTTTTTTCTCTTCTTAAGTCTCTTTTTTTTTCTTCTCAACTCTCTTCGAAGATTCTCTTTTTCACTTTTTTTCTTAGCCACACACACGATAGTCAACAGAATATTCACCGGTAAACCAGAATTTCATTGAATGTCAACAATCACAAGAGATTCGACAAGTTTTAAGTGTACAATGGCTAAAATCATATAAACATTAATGTTTCGAAAAGTAAACAATGTGTCATCACCTAGATATACATTTATAGCCACCCTTTTTCCATACTGTATGAATAATTTTCAGTATGTTGAATAATCTCTTTTTTCTCTTCTTAACTCTATTTTCTTTCCTCACAACTCTCTTTGAAGGTTCTCTTTTTCACTAGACGATTTTTTACAGAATGTTCAAAAATCTTCGCAAAACTATTTATTCCAGATATAGGTCGGTAGTTGTTAAAATTACTTTTATCACCTGATTTATATACAGGGGTGATTACCGATTCTTTCCATTGTGATGGTATGTCACCAGATTTGTACGTTATATTAATGAGATGGAAGAGTGGTACCACAATGTGTAAATGGACATTTTTTATCAATATCGAGTTCATTCCATCTGACTTGTTTTTCAGTTTAGATACTATATTGATAACTTCATTACTAGTAACAGGCTGTAGGAACATCGATGGTCCAACTAAATTGTCATTCAAAAAGTTTTATAGGGAGATTATCAACTTTTTCGATTTTGTCAGCCATATTTTTTCCTATGTTAGTGAAAAATGAGTTGAAGGTATTAGCTTTCGTTTTATTGTCGGATATTATGTTTCCCTTTGTATCTAATGCATTGACATTAGTTTTTGTTATATTTTTGTTTGATACTTCATTTATTATTTCCCATGTTTTTTTGTAGTTACCACTGTTATCGTGAAGCTTATTTTTGAAGTATTGATTTTTTGTTGATTGAATCAGTTTATTCAATTTATTTCTATACTGTGAGTATTCATTTTTTAATGCATGAGAAAAATTATTTTTCAGCAGTTTTTTCATACGATCTCGGGTTTTTATTGATTCTATTAACCCTCAGTTATCCACGGTTTGTTTATGTTTTTTGTTATCTTGATTTCTTTCGTAGCCTTTTCTATATAATTATAGAGTTTTTTAATAAAGCTGTTATAAGCTAGTTGGGGGTTATCGTTCTGAACTACATCTTCCCATGTCTCGGTTTTAAGTAAGTGATTCAGTTTGGTATAGTTAATTTTTTTGTATGTGGGTGGTTTACAATCATCTATGGGTTTATTGTTCTCTTTTTTATTTTGGTGATAATTAATGATATAGTGAAGTGGTCGGATAGATCAGTTTCTATTATTGAGGGTTTGAAAGATGTATTATTTAATCTATTTCTAACAAAAATATGATCTATTATGCTTTCAGATACATTTGTTAGCCTTGTTGGTTTGTTTATATATGAGATAAAGCCGTTACTAGTTAAAACGTTCACATAATTATTTACTTCGTTTGATAATTTATTTCCTAGATTTATGTTAATATCACCTAGAAATATTTCAGTGTCAAGTGGTTTTAGGTTGGTAAAGTATGTTTCAAGGTCATCAATATATGTTTGAGTGTTTGTGGAAGGTGGTCGATATGAGGCGGTTATTCCGATTGTTGTACTCAGTGTAGAAAAGAGATTTTCAGTAAATTTGTTTCGCTTATAGGAATTATGTTTACTTTTGAAGATATTGTGTTTTTTATATAAACCAGTAGACCATCGTTTTGGTTTGTTTTTGACTCATTATAATGAGTTGTATAGTTTGGTATTGAAAAATTATCCACATCATCTATAATCCTTGTTTCTGAGAGTGTTATAATATCAATGGTATTGTAGTTTTCTTGTATGTAGACTAGAAGTTCGTCTATATGTTTATTTATACTTCTGATGTTGAAATGAATCATACCAATTTTTTCCTTTCCAGCATCACAATCTCTATAACATTCTTGTAAGGTAGGGAAATTTTTTGTGTCTATTTCCTCTTTGTTATCTAATATATCTAAAAATAATAGGTCCCATTTTGATATACCGAAAATATGTGACAGTATTTAAAACGAGCGATTTCGTCGCTGTTTCCACCGGACTATTGTTGATAGGTTGTTTTCGTAAAACTTGAGTATCTACTGTAATTCCATAAGGCGTCGTCTTCGACAGAAACTAATCTTGTTGTCTTTCACTACTTATATCGCCTAGAGAAGAGACACCAGTCATGTTCCCTTCAAATCCGTATTTATTCCTCAAATCCACATCCTTTTTTGGCCGGATAAATGCGCTATGGGTCGTCGTCGAAACCCTATCCTCTCTCTGATATATCTGCTGACATAATTTTTTGATAGGTAGGAAAAGCAATTTCACGGTCGGTAATAATGTTGATTTACCGCCTCTTCAAACATAAAACATAATATATATTCATAGCAATATTGCCTGAATATTGAAAAGCACTCCGAGAAAAACAACGTTTTGCAGGGCTTATACAAAAAAAATATTGATTTCATCACGATGAGTAATATTTGAAACAATCTTCTGCGTTTTTTTTCTCCCAGGAAGTAACAATAAAAATACAGAGGAATGCGGGGTTACCTTAATAAAAAATAATTTTCTATTTGATGTGTCAATGACTTTTTTATACATCGATAGAGTCCAATTACAACAGTTAGTATAATAATTGTAATAATCAAAACGATAGAATCCTCAAAAATAAATAAAACCCCTGGTGTTGATGACATCAGAGCAGAATCATTGAAAGAAATAAAAACAGAAATAGCGGTTCCATTCACCAATATATTTAATAAAGTAATAGAAACTGGAAAATTTCCCAAAGAATTCAAAACCAATCTATAAAAAAGGAAACAAACACGAAGTCTCGAACTACAGACCAATAATAACTCTGATCTCCAACATAGCGAACACTAGAAAAAAATATAAAAATAGGAATAGTAACTTATTTGGATAAACATAAAATTATCTCTAGCAACCAATTCGGCTTTAAAGATTAGACCATCTTTATGTGTATTCTTAGATCTTGCCAAGGCCTTCGACACTTTGAATCACTCAGGAGGCCCTGCAAGACATGGGTTTCAGAGGAAATGCATTTAATCTTATGGAAAGCCTTTTGAATAACAATGCGTCAAAATTGATAAAGTGAAGTGAAAACGGTACTGTAGGGTGCGGAGTACCCCAGGGAACAGTTCTGGGCCCAATTCTCTTCACAATCTATATCAACAGTATACTTGAAGGTGACTCTACTGGAATTCCAGTTTTCTCCGCTGATGATACTGCCATACTGTATAGTGCTGAGCGCTGGAACGAACTGAAAACTAAAGCGGAAGGAGAAAATAATAAACTATTCGATTGTTTAAAAAAATACATTCCATTAACTATTGCCATTCTCATTCTATGTCACTCACTACCCAATATGATACACTAGAAATCACATATGACATAGCTATACAATCAACAGAAAAAATGAAATATCTTGGAGTAGTGATCGACAGACATCTGAGATGGAACTTCCATGTCGACCAAATAACGAGTACGGAGTATTATCTATAGATTCAAGTATCAAATGATAAAAATCTATTATGCACACATAACATATGGAATCTTGGGTTGGGAGTAGCACCATCATGCTTGAAAAAACTCGATGTCCTTCAGAAAAAGTTCTTGAAAATTATTTTCAATAAACCAGTTAAGTACCTACTCTTCATACACACTATTCAAAGAATCTAAAATGCTAGACCTCAGACAATTATATTTCTTCAAAGTGGTTAGTGAGCGATATAAAAACCGAGAAAACCTAAGTTACGTAAATCACACGTATAACAAAAGATATAAGGCAAATGCATCTGTCCATACAATGCTCCCCACAAAAACAATAGTCCAGACAACTTATAATTACCTTGCTCATCGACTATACAACTATTTACCTATAAAAATTAGAAGCGCGCCAACCACATTTTCATTCAAAAAACAAGTGAAGTATCTTCTTATTACAAGAATAGATAGACTCTTAGTACAAGAGAAATTGATCCCTCGTTCACATAAACTTAACACCAAATTTTAACCTACTGTAACCAATACAATATGAAAAAATGAGCTCATATCGTTTCAATGAATATATACCATTTCTCTATTATCTATTCTTATCCTTTATTAGAACCTTATATAAGTAAAATATTTATAATCTCACATTTTACATAAGTACCACTTTTTTCCTTTCTTTTTATATGTACGTTCCAACGTATTTTATATCTACACATTATATGACAATTCACACCATTTAAAAGGGAAAGAACATGCAATACCTTAGTGGGTTCGTTGTTTGTTCATATCTATATAAAATTATTTCTCTTGTCCACAGCTTCTCATATCACTTATCATGTCTTCATGACCTTATGTATGTATGTAAACTTATGAATTATGAATAAACTTTATTATTATGTTATTATAAACTTTATTATTATGTTATTATAATAACGTTTGAAAAAAAAAGGAACTTAGCCATAGGTATCCTAGTTCATTTCAAATTGTTTCTAAGGTACGAGATTGCACCACTCGTTCAAAGTTTAACTATTTTTCAGATTTTTTTTTAATTTCATTATTGATTAAAAATATACTAATTAACTTTGGAGTCCTCTTTAAAGTCGTAGATAGATAGACATTTTAGACAACTTTCACATGTTTGCTACAAAAAAAATGCATTACAAAAAAATATATAAAAGTGACAATAATAAAAAGATAATATAAAATCGTTTACTATATACGAATTCGAAATGGCAACCGCATCAGTTCTCTGAATACATTGATATTTTCGTGTTTTCTCTCTGTACAATGTCTTCTGTTTGTTGTCATTTCTTTCTTTCGCGTGTTTTCTAATTGACCTGACCTCTATAACAGGTAGTAATAAGTCTCTTCAAGAACAATAATCCAATACTAGATGATTTCGAATTTATCTCACTGTTGAATTTTTACAGTCAATTATCCTATATTTCATGCCAGATTTGACAAAAGCAGACACTCCCCCGTGTACTCTTTTTTCTCTACAAAAATGAGAAGTGATCGTTTTGTATATTCTTGAATCTAAGAGCAGCATCACTCAGTGTTCGGAAAAACAGATGAATTTTTCAGTAATTTTTCCAGGTACAAATTTCTTTGGTCCACTTCATTTGAAAGGATTGAATGTTTATATGGAAAACTACAAAAATTTGATAACCTTGCCACAGTCGATGCGAGCATTAATATTTTTTGGTTTAAATCATTAATAACGTCACCAATTACAGGGTTCGTTAAAGAAGTTGCTGCAAGTTTTTCCTTCGCTGAAAAAATCCATTTACACAAGCAGCTTTTCGGTCAACCGTCAATTCATTGTTTCAGTTAGATTCGAAAAATCAACCGTATCTTTAGATGAAAAATAATATTCCAGATATATTGAGTTCATTTTTCCACCGACACTTCTGGGAAAGAATCATTCTCAGTCATTTGAGGACTTACTCCAGAAACATGCAAAAATTCAGACCTTGGCAATGTTTATTTATCGATAGTATTTTTAACTTCCAATGCAGCAACACTAGGTTTGATAATGGTTTTCCTTTTGTGAAAAACCCGTCTGTTACTATTGATATTTTTGTATTTTTTACGGAATTCATTGTTTAATCATTCTCAGTTTTCCACATTAATTTTGTATATACAATCATAAAAAATGAGGCTAGGGGCTAGGATCCGGTATTATTATGACCCATTCTGTAGATAAAATGGCATAAAAGTAGTCGTAGAATCTTCCCTCTCTAGGTTCACCATACGGAATGTCCAAATCGGTTAATAACACAAGTGGATTTTTGGTCCTATCCTAACTCAACTTGTATATTTAAGTGAATGAAGATGCCGTTCTGACTCTAGAATCACTATACAAAAAGTGGCGTAGTTTAATGCTAATCGATTTAAAAATATCCATTCGCGAAGTTTTGCGGTCATATTCTGACTCACCCTATATATACAATTGTAAAAAGTACTATATGGTCGCTATGAATTGAAATTAGTTGATTTTCATAAACACAAGTTTTATCCCTGATTTTGACTCACCCTGTATATTGAATTAGGACATTAATAGAATGGATGTGTGGGTCCAACAGTGAAACTATTCGATGTTATGCGTGAAAACAATAATAAAATCGTTTCTAAAATTGATAACATCCTCATCTTTAGAAGTACCTTTATTGGAAAGTGGAAATAAAGATCTCAATAATCCATTTATTTGATTATTCTTGCAAAATCCCTCACTCATAAGCAAGTTGAATTGTGGGAGTTTCAGAAGTTCCTAATTCCGGAAATTAGGTATTACAAATCAAATTGAACCTTATTTCAAGACATTGTACGACATCTAACAATATTATATTGAACTATTTCAGCGGAAAATAATTCGATTTTTCTCCAAGAGATGGTAGCAACGAAAATTTGTAGAAAATCTGAATCTGACATCTATGTATGAGAAACCGAATCGAAGTCCTAGATGTCGCGTATTAAGGGGAATTAGATATAAATTATTATCATTTCAATTCTGGGCTTTATTGTATCACATTTGGGCATCCACCGAATTAATTATTGAGTGTAAGAAAGCTGAAAAACCTTTAAAATTTCCTGATTATGTGCCAAGTAATTCAGCGCTTTACACTCTTTCCTGATTGACACAATCGATGGAGAATAACAGTAACATAACCTCAACTATTCCAAATTCAAATCTATTCCATGTTTTGAATATAGGAATCCTACTGGATTTCCCTTTATACCTTTTACCAGAGACAAATTCAGAATGACAGTAAGCAATATGACCCTTGTGAAGATTGGGGCAATCGGAGGAGTTGCAACAATCACCATGGGGTTTCTCTTCAAAAATAAGCTCAACAAGAACATCAAAGGAACAGAGTACTACAAGAGTGCTCTCAGTACTGTTAGAAGTCATCCAGCAGCTGTCCATCTTCTTGGAGAACCGATAAAAGACCTGACTATTGATGTTGGCAACCAGAGAGATAATTTCACCAAAGGCGATCAGGCTCAGTATAAGGTGCCATTGAAAGGATCGAAGCAAAGAGGAACTTTATATTTCTGGGCGGAGAAATATGTTGATGATGGATGGGTGGTGAACAGAATAGAATTGGAAATTGCTAATTATGTCGATAAACGATTGTTGGTTAAAACAGGTCCTTATGAAGGGTGATATTTTTCCACGTGTATAATTAATAAAAAAACTCGAAAATCCTATATAGAAAAGAGTAGATTGAAGAATTGTTCGAAAAGAGATGAGCTTTTCTTTTTGTGAATGTACAATCAAGTGAAATATAATGTGAAATGTTACCACAGCAAAACAACTTAAAAATCTGTTTTTCGGTTTTCTCAATGCATTGTTATATATTTGTCTATGAAATATAAATGAGACTCTTTAATTTTTATTGCCTCCCAATTTCTTCAAGAATTATCTCACAATATTTTTTTAATTTTCCCTAAATATAAGCTACTGAATTCTATTATTTTTTTATGGAATTGATTCTCATGAATTTGATGAAAATTGTGGCTTTTAAATTCTTATAAGTGAAATTTTTTATTTTCACATTTTATTTTGTACATCAAATGGAGAAGAAGCCAATATTTCCAGCAAATATTTCATTTTTTTTCAACAAAAAAGTTCAAAATTCTTAGATATAAAATGACTGATTTGATTCAGCAAGTTTTCAAACTTTATTTCCATTTTATATTTTTTGACTAAGGAGGAATGAGTCCCCAATCAGTTCTGAAGGTCATTTACTGATGAGGAATGAATTTATGTGTTCTTTAAAATTTTACGTGTCATCTGACACGTTTCTAGAACATGGTAGATACAAAACATATCCTATGTATAATGCATGAGAGAAAAAGAGCTCGAAATAAATTTTTACAAATTTCTGAATCGACTCTCAGTATAGCTATTGATTCATGAAATAGATGTGCTATTTATTTGTTTCCTTCCCTTTGAGGTGCACCATTTCAGTCACTTCAGTTATTTCTCTATCCATATTTGTATCATCAGTGAAATAGCTGTAAATGAAAATGGAACTCATGAAAATATAATGATTAAAATTACAAACAGATATAGGTCCAAGATTGGTCCATTGAATTTTTAAAACCACACAAGCTTGTACGGCAGTGAAGAATTGTCTAGAATTAATCTCACAATATAATATAACCATTAACTGTGCCATTAAAACCATTGTTGATTCAACAAATTAATCGCACTGTCTGTAATTCATGTAGTGTATAAAACAAAACATGATTAACAAGCTTCTCATATAAAAACAGCATGCACACTATATAGATAGGTATATATGATGCAAACAAATAAAAATTTAAGAGCATGTCAGAGCTTGTTCATGAATCCCGCCACATTTTATTTAACTTTCAAATTCATAATTTGTATTTCTGTATTGAAAGCTATAACTAGTGATCGTATATATACCTGTTGATATTTATAGTCATAACACATTGAACTATACCTCAAATTTAAATTCACGGCCCTGCAGTCTAAGCATATTCGATAAAACTGATAAATGATAAAAGTAACCAAACTAAAGAGTCACAAGACACAAATAAATGGCCAGTCCAGTTGGCGTTGGCCGATGAGTAAATGTCCTCATTGGTCACAACTAATCACGTGATACACTAGAGCCCGGTGGCCTGACGAAACAATCATAATAGCGCGGGTTATTTGAATACTCCTTTGTAAGTATATTTTTATTGTGTCAGAAATATAACTCTCCTTTCAGTTATTTTATAGGAAATATTTGGATGATTTAGATATATATCTTTTGTTAACATGTTTTATCTGTGCATTTGAAACATGAAATGTTTACGATATATTTCTAGAAGGTATCTTTTGAATGTTTCAATTGGTACCTCTATTACAGTTCCGTTGACATGTTTCAGACACCGTGTATGTGTTTACTTGATAATAGTCTTCAAAATTTTCGACTGTCGTGGAATGAATCTTCATCACGTCTTTAAATTTTTCGACGAGAGGGAATGATCCCACTTCCCCAGTTTTTTACGCTTGAATGAATCTTATTTGGTCTTCAAAATATTCGACTGATGTGGAATGAATCTCTATCACGTTTTCAAATTTTTTTTATTAATCTCTGACCAATTCTCAAGTTCCTTGTATCTAGTTTTCAAAATTTTCGGCCGATGTGGAATAAATCGTTATCGCGTCTTCAAATTTTTCGACAGAAAGCAGGGAATGAATCACTTCTCAAGTTTTTCGACAGCTGTGGAATGAATCACTATCTGGTCTCCAACATTTTCGATCGATGTGGATATAATCTTCATCTCGTCTTCAAATGGAGATGGAATTAATATCTGCCCAATTATCTTCTGGCAATATGAATAGAGAACACACATGTGCCCCTTTTCTGAAATATATTTATTTGCATATGAAGAATAAGCTAGAAAGCTCAGCAACAAACTGAGAAATTGAAAAAATAATTCAAAACTGAAAATGCCAAATTTTCCGTGACATTCAATAACGTACTCCTAGCGCCTCTGATTGACGTATGCATCGTTGCTCACACAGTTCAAACTTTTACCGCTAGTTGCTTCGAGCTGTCAACTATAATTTCATCTGCCTTCGTTTATATATTGTACAATTATTGTTATTATCATAGTATTTCCATTTTTTACTGAAACCGAAGTGGGGTTGGATTCATGTTAGGGTTGTAGAAAATAGTATTGTCTATCAATATTTCTGACACGACCACAATTGGCGCTAGTGTTGGGGGGAAATTAATTAGTGAAGGTCAAATTGAATTTGAATAAGGGAGTCTCGCACAGTTTCCAACTTCAAAAAAACCTTCAAAAACTTCTGCCTCTCCGATTGCAATAAGTTCATCAGGGTTGTGTAGAGAATCAAAAACGGAATATGCTGGATCATTTATTTTTAGTCTCAACGTGTTTATATTTTTGTATATAAAAAAGTTAGGTTAGGTTATATTAATAGGGAGTGTTGGTGCCAGTCCCAATCTAATTCGTGCTTTTTCGACTGGCATCTGTAAAAATGCCATTTGGACCTTAACGCTGAAGAACGCCACTTCTCTCTCTTGTTGCTTGACTTCCGTTGTTATCAGTTGTTAATATGTTGTGATTGAACAAGATAATACCACTTATTCAATCTCTATGAATACAAATTTGATAAAAGAAATATATAAGCGGTTCAAGACCAAAAGTTATTGAATATCAATTTGGTGATTTTCCATAGTCAAACAACTGCCATTGGAGAGGCAGAACTTTTGAAGTTTTTTTTTAAGTTGGCAACCTTTAAATTTGAAACTTTCGACAACATTTTGGGATTTGAATATTATTTTCACAAAATGTGATTTTTGAGAACCGAACTGATGCAAAGAAAAATTTAAATAAAATCATGCGTATCCCCTATTCTTATACTCGCGTCATCTATACGAGTATTTTAATATTAAAAAAGTTAGCGTTTGTCTGAAGATATCTGTAATTGCAACTTCGTGTTATTCCTCATAGATGGATGAGTATTTCACCGTTGTAAAATCTATTATTGTCATTTTGGTAATTGAAAAAGTTCGAGTTTTTTGATGTTTTTTGTTCATTTCATGGTTTTAAGAACGTTTACTAAACGGGATAATTCGTTCTTCAGTCCGAAAGAAGCTGCAGAACGAGAACATAACAATTTCAAAATATTCAGGTACATATTTTTATATCTCTGACAATATTAGCATCATTTAATATCATTCAATGTAATTCCAGGTAAACGTATAGTTAGTCCACTAATGCTCCCTGAAAATAGCCGTTTGACTTTCCTTATGTGTTTTTGCCTCCTGAAGAAAAACGTGGAGATCTCATATAGGTACCCCTTTTTTGTTCTAGAACGTAATTTTCAAGCTCCGTTTTCTCGCGCAAAATTCACTCAATATAGGGTAAATCCAATAATTATTGGCACTAAGGACAGTAGAATGAAAAAATTACGAAATTTTAAAAAATTATCGTAATTGTAGTGAACTTTTCGATGAGTGTTGTACGCTGTACTTCAGAGATCAATTAGGTACTATGGTTTCTTCTTAAAATACCTTAAGAAATAAAAAAAATACAATTAATAAAAAAAGGCTATTTCACCAGTTATTGGCACTCAAGCCCTAGTGATTGGCACAAATTCTCTAGTTATTGGCACCGACAAAAATATATAATAGTAGAAAAACTTGCAATGCAATGCAAATTAAAGGATCAGTCAACGGAGAAAGTAATTTTATTTGATACTCTGAACAGTTTTACATTTCGAATTCAAAACAAGGAAAAACATTCTCAGTAAATACAAAAGAAATAAATATTCCTAATTTCAATTGTACTTATTCAGGTTGTCCAAGTGAAAGTGCATTCTGTTTTCATCTATTGAAAAACACTAAAATGCTATTAATTTTCATGAACAAAAGAACCATTCTTTTCAAATAAAAATTCTGATTTTTTTTTCCATCAATTAGGACCTAAGTTCTTTTAATGTACAAACTGCACAAGTTAAAAAATCTTTGTATATCGCTTTTTTTGCAAACAAATCATATGATAAGTTCTTGTACATACTTGCTGGTATTTTATTCCAATTTTCTTTGGTGTAATATTGCAGGTACATGTGAAACATAGGCCATTCTCTAAAACAATATTGTTTTCTAAACTTAAGTCTCTTCACAAACATTCACAGAAAAAACATTAAATGATATCCACCTGAAAATCTATACAAACTTCCATTGACAATGAAAATTTATTGCAAATGTTTCTTTCCGATAAACTTGATTGTTTAATTCATGTCAGGTCCGCTTTACGTTTTTTTTATTGTTATCAGTTTTCTTTTCTTTCAGTTTTTTCTCTTTTCCTCTTCTATTCAAGAGTCTTTTTTGTTATTATTTCTTTTTCTATCAGTTGTTTATACTCTGTTGACGATATTACAAAAAAAAGATTTATTTTTGTTGAATTTAAATCTGTCACTAATTAAAAAAATTTGGGGTAGTTGCTCTCAAAGTGCTACATATACTTTTTTGTTATTAATGATATCAGTTGATAGATATTCAATTTTTCAATAATATCTGAATATATTTCCTTGGCAGAAAAAATAATTATCAGTAGTGCCAATAACTGAATTTCTTTTTTGTGGTATTTGAACTAATTATTGGCATCGGTGCCCATTAACTGAATTTCATATGATTTCTGGTACTAATCATTGGCCCCCTATTATTAATATTTCAAATACATGGCAAATAGACTGTTTTTTTTTCGTAAAGCTATATCAAGTATAAGAGAGATATCATTGCAGTTATTTAGATAGTGTTTCTTACGATTCAACATAAAAACTGATCACTGATTTTCGGTATAATTTCATACAAAATACAACCGGTTCTATTGAGAAAAGCATCCTTCAACACGTGGGTACATCCAAATTCGTCCTTAGTGAAGGACTCTTTTATCTACAATGGTTGCAAGATGTTCAACCATTTACCAGATTATATAAGGGATATTACCTACAATGATCATTTCAAAAAGGCTGTGCATTTATTACTTATTATAGCTTGGAAGAATTTTATTCTGACACTTTTTAACCCTTTACTCTTCTATCTTTAAACTTATCAATTAATTTTATCAATTAATCTCATATACCCACATCATACTCATGTTGCTTGGTTCTTTTTAGTGTCATGACCGTGTTATATATAGATATAATTTTAGATTTATGTAAGTGCTTTGTCCATATGATTTTATTTTCTTCTTGACGACAATCATTTATATTTTTTTCTTCTCTCTATCTCTCTAAGCAAACTGTGATTGAGTACTATTCACTATTCATAATTTATCTTTTTATATTGTCAGATGTGATTGTTTTTCGTTTATGGATCGATTTTATACATGTATACCTACATATACTTATTTATTGTATTGTTCTTTATTGTAAATTGTAAACTATGCTTTGTCAATGAGAATCTTATTTCTTCAGATAATAATAAAGTACATATTGATTTAATCTCTCCTCGCATCACCAACAAGCAACAAAGTGTTGAAAAAGGATTTTTTCGATAAAACCGATTGTATTTTGGCCCAAATTGTGCCGAAAATGAGTGATTTAGTAGTAGTACTTTATTTTTATTTAAAATAGGTAAGCCTAATATACAAACTTCTTGATTACACTTAAAAAAAAATTTTTACATCTCATATATACATATATAAAAATAAAAATATATCTGGCAATTGATAGCTATGCAGGACAAGACAGTAACAGATTCAGAACCCTATACCAATAATAATACTTCAATAATATAACAGATACCTAGTGCTATAGAATGTTTTTCCCACGAAGATGTTATAAACTCTCCAATACAATTTGTCCAACAATCATATAGAGTTTTTATATACTCTGATAATGATGACTTGAAAGAAGATAAAGATACTGATGATTTTATATTCTTTAGGTGGTTTATTGAATTCATTTAACCCTTTGAAAAATAGCGATCTCATGCTCATACTAGAATTCGTTCTGTAAATATGAAAATCAGCTCTCATTCTTGTGTTATAGTAATGAATTTTATCATTTCTTATTAAGAATTCGTTGAAATAGGAAGGTAGTAGGCCTTTGTTCAATTTATAAATGAAAAACATACTCATGTAAAATAAACGCGAACTAATAACTGAAAACCATTGCAGTGTATCCAACATCAATTTAATTGGAGTATATCTATTACATTTCAGTATCAATCTCATTCCTCTATTTTGTAGCTTTTGGAGTTGAGAAATTCGGTTTTGGTTAAACAAGTAAATTATTGTATAGAAAAAATCGAATTAAACGGTTTTCTTCACATAAAGGATTCAATATAAAATTCTTTTAAGTAAATTATTGTTGCGCAGGTTTTATAATGGAATTATAAATGGTAACTGGACAAACATGGACAGCTCTTTTGAAATTCTTGAAAAAAAGTAGATTTTTTTAGATATTTTTCTAATGATATATTCTCCATGATTATTAAATGTTAGATTATTATCGATCATAAATCCCAGATATTTGAATTCATCTACAATTTCCGAGGACGTATTTTCAATCGCTATATCAATCGAATCAACAAGTATATTATCATATTTATATTTAGTTGTAACAATCATTGATTTGGATTTATCTACATTTAATTTAAGTTTATTTGTCTGCAAATATATTTCGATATTGGCCAATGTGATGTTTATTTCTATTAGGGTAAACCCGTTGAAGTGTGACCTAGTTTTCAACGAGTTGATTTGTATGATACATTATAAAATATTTTGGAGATTGCTAAGGACCTGATATTTGTTACCTATGGTCTTTAGGGACTTGACTACATACTTTGAAATCTAGGTATTTTTATAACATCGCATATAGAAGTTATCCATATTTAAAAAAAGAACATGGTCATGGTCACACTTTCCCGTTTATTTGGGGTAAGTGTGACAATGAAGTTCAGCTTAGTCAAACTGTTTTATGTTTGGGGCAAAATATTTTTTCTTGAATATTTCACAGCCTGAGGCTTTTTTATGCTAAGTTTGTGGCGTCTTTTGAAACTGCCAAACCACTCATCCCCAGGAACATTATTTTCAAATGATGTTTTTATTTCATTTTTAGTTACATATTCACGAACAAGTTCTAACAGTTCCAATCTCGATATTCCAAATCCCCACTGCTCCATGATCTTCAGTCCCTCAGCCAATCTCGTCTCCTCTTCGAGCGGAATTGCTGGAGCTCTACCTTGTGATTTGCTTTTCACACCTCTAGCACCAGTCAGATGATAGAAGAGGGTGGTTTTTGGGATATTAAACACATTATGTGCCCGGTATATCGAGATAGCACCTCTTTTTATTTCTGCAACTGCATGTGTTAAGTCATCTCGTGAATATTTGGTTGCTCGATCGCTTTTTCTTTTGTAGTTTTTAACCATAATTCAATCTGAAATTAAAAGTTGAAGCTAGTTTGTTTCAACACAAATATAAGTTCACATTTGCCCCGTACAGGTGGTCACATTTACCTCACTCTCCAACATGAACGGGGTAAGTGTGACCCAAGTCGTAATTTAGATAACAATTGAAATAACAACATTTCTTCATGCACACACTTATACTCCCATCCTTATGTAACACCGTCAACCGTAAAATCTTTACTTACTTCGTATTAATCACTTCTCACAGAATATCTAAACAAAGTCTACACACTGTATGGACAAGTGTAATTGCACTACCATAAACAAACTCCCTAAATACCGTTGTTCGCCATATTGGATAAATTTCAAATTTACACAGGCAGCTGTTTCAAGAGTTTGGGTATCAACCCACGAGATGCCACTAGTATTACTACATTGTAGAACATTTTATAACGAGTTGTCACACTTGCCCCACAATCACACTTCCCCGGGTTTACCTTATAGCTTGTTCTAAACTGTGATTTGCACAATACACCAATGTATCATCGGCAAATGAGCTGATAGAGCAGTTCCCTGCAATTTGACGAATATCATTTATATAAATAATGAACAGAAGGGTCCCAAAACGCTGCCCTGAGGTACTCCAATGCTATTACTTAATTTATTGGAATAACTTGAACCAATTTTTGTTTTTTGACTTCGGTTTTTCAGATAGTTTTCCATCCAATTATAAACAGTACCTGCAACTCCATAATACCTCAGTTTACGTAGTAAAATGTCTCTATCACGTTTCAGATCCAGAAAAACTGCAATGACATATTTATTCTCATCTATTTGTTTTTTCCAATTTAATAAAGTATATTGAAGAGCTGTTTCACATGAATAACTGTTCCTAAATCCTGATTGGTGATCACTAAGAATATTATTACTATTCAAATAGTTTATCGGCTGTGAATGAGCTGCCAATTCAATTACTTTCTCAAAAGTTGGTAATGTATTTATGGGTCTGAAATTTTTTGCATCTATTGTATTTGAAACTTTTGGTATTGGTATAATAGTGCTAATTTTGAAGCTATCGGGAAATATTCCATATTCAAGCGCAGAATTTATAAAATGTAATATAACATGTCCAAGGCGTAGGTTATGCTGTTTGAAAGAAAAAGGCATTTTTAGTGCGAGAAAACGGTGCTTGAAAATCACGCTCTAGAAAGAAAAAAGATTCTCTAACTCCAAAACGGTATGAGACCGCAATGTTTTTCTGCCGGATTCGAGTTTAGAAGACAAAAAGTAAGAAAAGCCTCTCTGCTATTCTCAGAGAGCATGAGTGGACTAACTATACATTTACCCCTAATTTCATGAGGAAATTGAATTATCACGTGAACTGTAATCCACATTTTCTGCTTCTATTCCAGAAAAAATGGCAACTGCTCTTCTCGAAAACGAAGTTAAACACATGAGATGTTCTCTGTGCAACTGCTTCTTGTCCGTACCCCCGATTTTGATCATTTCCAATGACGGAAAAGAAAACCTGTGTGGAAGATGCGAAAAAGTAACTGATCTTAAAGAAGCAACGAGGAATCTATGTTTCGAAAACCTTGCCAGGTTTCTCAACTTTCCTTGCATATACAATTACTGCCCCGAAAACCTCCAATGGGGAGAAGTGGAAGAGCACGAAAGAACGTGCAAGTTCAAGAGCATACAGTGCCCGATATACTATCAGCACAACTGCACAGACGTGGTCGAGATATCCCAGTTCGAAAATCACATGAAAAAGAAACACAGCACCAATATGATTTACGGTAACATACTCGATCGCGAAATCGGGACGAACTCTTGCACGGTGAGCTTTATGAAGATAGACAATGAAGAATTCATCATATACATCTTTCAAGACCGCATCTTTGTCGGGTCTCTGGGCCCCATCAAGAAATACACCAAATACAGCGTAAAAATTACAGCAGACCAATTCAAATACATATCCCTCTCGTACCATAACCAGGAAATAGTCGAGTACAATGAAAGGAAGCACTGCTACAAATGCAAAAGGGGCCAGTGCAACATAGACTATCACCTGCTTTCGTGGAACTACGTAAATGGTTTCGACGATGATTCCCTGATGATCCACAAAAATGCCATCAAGGAATTCTTACACGAATCCCCCACTCTACTCATAACTGTAAAACTCATAACTGAAGATTTCGACGAAGCAGACGATGTTACGATGACGAGAGTTCGAGCTATGAAAGAACAGCTGCTCGACCGTAACAGTTCTGTCATCTGTCGCATGATGGAGTGTGTCATTTGTCTCGAATACATGCTGGAGGAAGTCTACAGTTGCGTCGCTGGTCATCTCATCTGCGGTCACTGCAGAATGGGGCTCAGGAGATGTCCCGTTTGCAAGGATAGGTTGGGAAACACGAGGTGTCTCATGGCAGAAACTTTGGCCAGGGGAGTGGAGTTTGCTTGTCAAACCGAGGGGTGTGATTTTGTTGGCAGTCTGAAGAACTTGGCTGCGCACGAGACAAAATGTCAGGGGTTACCTAAGACTGAATGAAGACTTTCGGATTCATACAAAATTGGATAAGATACTAAATAGAAGTTATTTTATTCTTTTCGGAGTTCAATTCGTAATCAAAACAATAAATATCTATGAATTGTGGAAACATCGTCAATTGAGCTCCTGACCCAAACATTATTTGATTGTTTTTATTTGTGATGTGATAAGTTTCAATTTGCTACCTATTTGTACAATTTTGACTAATTTTTATAAAATATATATTTTTAAAGTTGATTTTGTTCTATATATCTTTCATAAGTTCAATTATGTTATTTTTGAGAAGGTATATTTTTGACTATACTACAAATTTCTGTTTCAAAATTAAAAGAAATAACAGTCAATAGGGAACACGCATGTGCCCCTTTTCTAGACTATTTTGATTTGCTCATCAAGGTTAGCTTAGGAAAGCTCAGCAACAAACTTAGAAATTGAAAACATGTTCAATGTTTTTGATAATTCGAAATTATAAACGTCCATTTTTTCATCACATTCAAAAACATCCCCCTGATGGACGTATGCATCGTTACTTCACACAGTTCAAACTTTTACCGTTTCGAAATGTCAACCATAATTTCGTCTGTCTTCGTTTATATGTTGTGCCCATATTTTCATTATCGTGGAATTTTCAAATGTTACTGAAACATCACATTAAGGGCGGGTTGTATCACCTCTGGTCATCTTTGGTTTTGCAAACTGCAGGTTCTTTCTCTTTTTATTGTCTTGATCTAGAAAGAGAGAAAACGTGTAGATAACCTTTACCAAAAGATGACCATCTGTGTTACAACCCTCCCTAAAAGGGAATTGAATTTATGTTTGGGTTGTAAGAAATAGTATTATCTATAATATTCCAGGAACAAACACAACTAGCGCTAGTGTTCTGGGAAAGTTATTCGAGGTCGAATTGAGGAGCAACTTTAAATTTGGAAAAAAATATAGGATTTGTGATATTATTTTCACAAAATGTAATTTCTAAGAACCAAACTGAGGCAAAGAAAAAATAAAATCATGCGTGTTCCCCACAGCTTCCTGTTGTTTTGAGAGCGAAATATACCGATGTTTCCGATGCGAGCGGTGCTATTGGTTGAAAAGCGGCATCTATCAAATTCCATCAATCGTGAACCTGGAATTGGAACCTCGAAACCTGGTCTCTGTACAGTGTACAGTTCACCCCAGAAAATAATGTTGACTGCCTGCAGGCAGGTGTAGAGCTCGTCCAGTATTGAAACGACCACTTTGGCCTTCCCCTACCTAACAACCAATTCTTCTCGAAGATGCCCGAACTATGGCTGGTAATAGAAATTCCATAGGCGTACCAAATTATTTGGTATAGGCGATACAAGAGAAGTAGAGAACTCACTCCTATAACTTCTGAACGGAAAAAATATTTTTCGACAAATCTGCCAGAGGGATATAGATATATTTGTGTAAGAAAATTTTAATAAATAAATGCACTACATATTTATTAATTAAACAAACCTAACCTTTCAAACGCTGCATGCCAAGACACTAGTGAAGATTCGCCGTAGCACTGCAAATTGTGTCTAATCGTGTTTTCCCCCTCTCTACCTACCAAACGGTCGTTTCAATACTGGACGAGCTTTACGACATATTTTGTGTCCGGAATGCCCTAATACCCCTGTAGAATGCATTCACTATTGAGACAGCATGTTTGTCCTTCCCCCCACTTAATAAACAGTTCCTCTCGAAAATGTCCGAAGCGAAGCTATTACAAAGATTATAGTTCTACTCTTTGGCTATCACGAGAAATTCCATAGGCGTACCAAATGATTTAGTGAAAGCGATACACAAGATGTATCATGAATTTGATAGCATCCTCCATAATGTCTTCTTCCGCTACTGAAAAGTACTTACCCCAGACCCCGGGGCATTTTTGCAAGGTGACATGAAACAATATTTAATAAACTACACTTCTTAACCTAACAAACGTAACCCTTCAATCGCTACATGTCATGACACTGCTGAAGACAGTGCAGACGATGACAATCCTGCCCACTCGTGTTTTTCCCCTCTCTACCTAGAGCTCATCCAGTATTGAAACGACCTTTTGGTAGAGCTCATCCAGTATTGAAACGACCACTTTGACCTTCCCCCACCTAACAACCAATTTTTATCGAAGATACCCGAACCATTGTCTAACTATGGCTATTAATAGAAATTACATAGGCGTATCAAATTATTTGGTATAGGCGATTCACGAGACGTAGAGAACTTACACTCCTATAACACTCCTATTTCTTTTTCCGCTACTGAATAGTATTTACCACTGGGCATTTTGGCAAGGTAACGAGTAAACTATTGCAAAGTTGAATAAATAACTGCACTACCTATTTTATTAATCAAACAAATCTAACCTTTCAAACGCTGCATGCCAAGACACTGGTGAAGATTCGCCGTAGCACAGCAAATCGTGTCCACTCGTGTTTTCCCCCTCTCTACCTACCAAACGGTCGTTTCAATACTGGATGAGCTCTAGGTAGAGAGGGGGCAAACACGAGTGGACACGATTTGCTGTGCTACGGTGAATCTTCACCAGTGTCTTGGCATGCAGCGTTTGAAAGGTTAGGTTTGTTTAATTAATAAATAGGTAGTGCAGTTATTTATTCAACTTTGCAATAGTTTACTCGTTACCTTGCCAAAATGCCCAGTGTTAAGTACTACCCAGTAGCGGATAAAGAAATTGGAGTGTTAGGAAAGTAGTTCTCTACTTCTATTAATAGCCATAGTTAGACAATGGTTCGGGTATCTTCGATAAAAATTGGTTGTTAGGTGGGGGAAGGCCAAAGTGGTCGTTTCAATACTGGATGGGCTCTACCATTGTGCTGTCTCAATACTGAATTCACTATCCACTCTAGTTATCAATACTATTGTCGAAAACTATCAATGGTACCGATCTTAGATCATATATGCTAGTACTGATAGCAAAATACTATCGATGTTTAGCCAACACTAGTTTTAAGGGGGGTGCGCAGTGGTTTAGCGCCCGACGATTCGCTGTTGCGTTCAAATTAACAGTGGTGCTCCTAGGTGGCGTATGGAGTTAGTAACAAGGCCTACCCAGAACACTGTGTGAATGATACATTATGTGTGTGATTGTCCCGCCGTCATAGACGTGCATTGAAATAATCGGGGATTGCAGTATTGCTTAGAGCAGACACGCTTTATCCCCACCCCAACATCCTCCTAGTCTACGCCGGTTAAAGGCCGGTTGGGAACGGATTTTCCGCTAGGAGGGATGTCCTAAATGCGCCGAAAGGAAGCAAGAGGACATAGAGAGAGAGAGAACACTAGTTTTGAAGTTTTAACCTTACTCAAATTATTTATTTTTCAAGAAGTTGAAGAGTAATTCCATATAATATTGTTCGCGAATATGGATACTTTATCAGTTATCGAAGAAACTCTCAAGTCGGTCAAATGCCACTTTTGCCAGCACGTATTATCTTTTCCCCCGATTCTCATCAGTTTTCAAGACGAAGCAAAAAATAAATGTGGTAGATGTAAGGCGCTCAAGAAAGGTCAATGGGTCAGAAATCTCGTTTTTGAAAGTGTAGCTCAACATTTGTCTTATCCCTGTATACACTGTGACAAAAACATTCCATGGGCAGAAGTCGAAAAACACGAATTGTCATGTAAAGAAAGGGCTATACCGTGTCCTTTTAAAAAATCAGGATGTGAATTAGATGTTGTCATTCCAGTAATGGAGAGCCATTTCAAATATTTGCATCCAAGAAAAGTGTTCTATGATAAAATTGTACATGATATTGACCTCAACTGGCAACGGACAACTCCATTGTTGTTGATAGTAGAAAAAACTGTTTTTATTGTGTATTTAATGCGCGACGCTATCTTCGTGGGGTGTCTTGAAAAACAAACTAAATTTTCTCTCTTCAATGTGGAATTCACTGGACAAGATAACAGCAAAGTTGTCAAGTACAAGAATCAAAAGATTGTGGAGTTCGATGATAGGCTGCATTGTTATGAATGTATGAAAGACAGATGTGATATAGCTTATCACCCGTATTCAAATAAGTACACGAAACCTTCGGTAAACCAGGATATGAACAGTTTCAATTTGTTCAGTATGATCAGTATATTGAATGCCCCAACACATGTCAAAGTAACGCTCACCCTAATATCATCGAAAGAACCTGATTCGTTGCAGGAAATGAGCTTCTACAATGTGAGCAATCTCTTGCGTAGTCAGTTGGAGTGCCCCGTTTGCACGGAATACCTCGTGGGTCCAATATTCGCTTGCCGGAAAGGACATGGTCTTTGTAGAAAATGCAAGTTGAGGATTCAACAATGCCCCTCCTGTGAGACTGAATTCGAAGGATCCAGATGTTATCAGCTTGAAAATTTAGCAGAAAACATACAAATAGTTTGCTCCAATAATAATAGTGGTTGCAATTTTGTTGGAAACCTTCAGCAAATCTCCTTACATGAGAGTGTGTGTGATTTGAGACAAAATCAAAATTTGCAGCAAAGCTCTATACCCAAAATATCTTCCAATGAAGCATGATGTGCATTCTTATAGAAAAGTTTTCCGTGATATTATTTTTTTGGACACTATATATGAATTTAACAGGTTGACTGCCGACTACTCCGATCAGAGTGTTTCGGAATCAATCGGCGAAGCCGACCACTCCGATCCCAGTCGTGGAGGGCATAGTGGTGTCGGATGGTGCGATGGGATGGTCTAGAAAAGCCTAGGTGTCGGTTTTTCATCCGCACATTAAAGAATAGTGGGTCAGTGATGGCGTTACGCGTCTACTCAACTCATTATCTGCTAAATAGATATATTGTCGCAGCAAGCGTGAACTTCTACGTCCATCTTGACAATATCAGAACTGAATGGCGCCAGCTTGTAGATGCGGTACAACCATCGCTGGGCCATCGTGTATAAAGACCTTTAGTCTCGCTTCATATTCACACACCATTATTAAGCCGGCATTGCCGAAAGAAGGTTGTATCCCTTGCGGCGACCTTCGTTGAACTTTTGTTCAAACTGTGTCAACGCGTTTTTTTTTTTTCAATTTATTGATCCATAAATGAAGGCAAAAAAACAAGTAACACATTACGGCATCCGAGGATTGCTTAAAAAATATGGTCGGCAGTCAACCTGTTGAAGAATGTTTTTATTATTCAGAGGGTTTATAATAGGCTAGGCAAAAACAAATGAAGAGTAGAATTATGTACTGGGTGAATCTCCAACAATGTTCAAGTCTATAGCTCCTTTGTATGTTTAATACAAATATCGTGTGTATTAAACATAAGGCATGTTTTTACCTTTTTACTTTTTATTCTGAAAAATTGTCTGGAAGCACTGAAGATGAATAAATGACATGAGCTTTTCATTAATAAAAATTTGAAAGAAAAATAAATCACATTTTTTTTATGAAAATATTTTCTTTACAAGTTAGGTAGTTAAATACATAGTGTATAAGTACTATAGGGAAACGCGGGCCGAGCTGATTTGGTCCGACAAAGAGGAACATTTTCCAGGGCGATTTTATTTTGCAATTTGTTCTGATTCCTATACTATCCACAAAATTATTGGTATGTGCTCCTAGAAGAGTGATTTTTTACGACTAACATTATTTCTCATAACATTGTTTTATTTTCTTACCTAGAGGTGTGAGCGAATGCCAAGCCACAAATTATTAAAACCTAATAAATCCGTGAATTTGGAAAAGATAAACGAAAGACACGTTATTCATTCAAGTTTTGAACGCAAAAGCCACGAATCATCGACTTCAGTCAATTTAAAAAAGATAGCAAGAAGTCAGATATGTTGTGGAAATGAAAATGATTGAAAAAAAATGTAAACTTTTATACAAATGCACTAAAAAGAAAAAATATTTAATTTAATTGTTTGACCTAAGTTGTGAGTAGCAGATTCAAAATCTTGCCGCGCAAGAATACCTATTTTATATTCGCTGCAACTTGTAAGATTTAATTACCCACCATTGACAAATTAAAAATAAAGAGACTGAAACATTGGCGATCTTGACCACCAAGTTTTTGGTACGGCCAGTCGCGCATGTAGGCGCTGCCCGCAATCAACAGACGACTGACATGATAATTTTCCAATTTCGACATTTGTCAGAAAATGACAAACCACGTAATAATTTCAGAATAATTCTACTGTTAATTGTCATCGAAAAATTAATTATAGAAATTATACTAATGGACTTGAATTATGAACCCAACGTCGAAAATGGAATGTTTTGTTATTCGAGTTGACGCTGAAATTCCTCGAAATATTCTTTCACAAGGTAAAATATAAGCTGCTTTTCACAAACTGATACTTATTTCCATCCATTAGTTGCAGACATTTTTTCACAAACTGATACTTATTTCCGTCCATCAGTTTCCATTTTCTATCGCCATTTGAGGAAGTACGAAGAGTATCATCAAACTGGAGTATTTGTTAAGTATACCTACTCGTTCTCCTTTGTGCTAATATATGAACAAAATTATTGAAGGTTTGTTGTAAATGTAATTTGTTTTTATTTTGGTTGATTTGATGATAAGACTGAAGAATATTTTCAATTTTGTTGTTTTTCGGAGTTTTATTGTTTTGTCTGTAGTTGTACCTTGTCCTAGATACAATAAATGTGTTTTTATAGTGTTCAACTTATTATTCTTGTTTTATAAGATCTTTGATTTTGTTCTTGATATCATGAAATAAAGATTTACTTTGAAATTTAATTTTAACCACGAACGAACTAACAGATTCTACGAATCGATTACTGTATATATTTTATCAGTGATCGATTTGCCATTCCTGTATTTCATATGATACAACCATTCATATGGAATAGAAGAATGGCAAATCGATCACTTATAAAATATATACCATATCAATCATATAAAAGTAACACATTTGAAAAACCCGCCTTATCTCATTCGGTTCTACCAACTGTATTTAGTTCGGCCAGTTGCGAGATATGTCGCCACTGTCTAAACGTGGTGCCAACTTTTACTGCAGGTTTGACAACTCTCTTTATTTTTAGTTTCTCTATGTTACCCACGGACGTCGGAACAGGTGAAACTAAATAAAAGCTTGTGAAAACACGCACCAAACACTTCGAATAGGGGAATCTCGCACAAGTTGCAACTTGAAAAAACATTCAAAAGTTCTGCCTCTGCAATGGCAATAAAGAACACGTCTATGCCCCTTTTCTAAAATATTTTGATTTGCACATGAAGATAACCACCTAGAAAGTTTAGCAACAAACTCAGAAATCAAAAAAATGTTTAATGTTATTCGAAATTGTAAACACCAATTTTCTGATCACATTCAGAAACGTACTGCTAGCGCCTCTGATGGACGTATACATCGTTACTTAACACAGTTCAAACTTTTACCTCTAGTTGCTTCGAACTGTCAACCTCAATTTCATCTGTCTTTGTTTATATCTTCTACTGATATTTTTATTATCATAGTACTTTCATTTGTTACTGAAACATCACATTGAGATTGAATTTATGTTTGAGTGGTAAGAAATAATATTGTCTATCAATATTCTTGAAACAATATAAACACTTTGTGACGAAAAATAAATGATTCAGCTTGTGATTCTCTTCACCACACACGATTTCCGTGTAAATTGACCTTGCGCTGTGTTACTGTCGTGTAATGTAATAACATTTTCCGTGTGAAACAGTATAATCAAAGATTAGAGGTTAGGGTATTAATTAATTCAAATACAAATGAGATTAAAAAAAAAGCATCAAGTAAACTCCTAATCTATATCCCTGCCTAATGTTGTGTGTCCCACTAACCAATTTTAGCACGAGAAGATAAGAAGAAGGCAATATAGCACGGAAGAGTTTACAGAATTGCTTCGAGCAAGTCAACTGTATTCGACGGACGAAGCCCTTAGCTTAACTGGTTAAGGGGAGAGCTCGATCATAACGCCGTAGGGAAGCTAAATCCAAGAACTAAAAGATTAGATTGCTGTGGTTTAGTTAAATCATAAACCTTATAACTGATGGATTGGCCGTCACGTGACTTCAACAGACAGTTCCTGGCGGACTATATATGAGAGATAGATGTGAAGGATAGAAATACGACAAGGCAGAAGATACAAATTGGCTATGGCATTACATTGGAAAAACCTATTTCTTGTTATTTTTTCAAGGGAAATATTGACTACTTTGAATGAGTTGAGTTTTGAAAAAGTTCAAGGAATCACAGTGAGGAAAACTTTATGCGACATATTTTCATGATATCTTTCAGAAACAAAAGAATTCCATTGAGCCTCCATCTAAATGAAAATGATTTTTATATCTCTTCCAAAGTTATCAGAAAGTTCAGGAATGGAAAAAAGTATTGATAATTAAATTTTTATCCGATATCATGAAGTTAGAAGTGCAATTGAACTAAATTGGGAACTCCGGCGATTTCAAAATTTGTTATCATTAATACGTACCTACATAAAAAACGTTTATGTATTCTATAAAATTTCGTGTCTGTAAAAAAATGGCCTCATTAATTTTGGGAAATACCTAGGAAAATAGTTCGTGTTATTGGGAATGAAAGTGATATTTTTTCTATCGAGCGTGACGCTGATCGACGGACAATCCGTAGGGAAGTCTGTCTCATTTCAGCCTGGCGATGTAAAAGTATATATTTACTCCGGCGGAGTAAAAGTATGCCGTTACTCCAACGGAGTAAAAATTCCATGTATATTTATAATGTTCGAAGAAAACATTCTTCAATTTAAAAACATATATTTCTACGTTCTCGTAAAAAAGGAAAATTTTGTGAATCAAATAAATTATATTATACTTTCATAAATATTATTAAACAATATTAGTTTAAGCAATTGCTCTGGAAAAAACATCAAATTCTATGATACTAATAAAACCTAAATCTGTCAACTTCAGCTACAATATAAATACCGGCACAAAAATAAAACCAAGTTATGCAAACAAGAGAAGTCACGTAAAATGTTACCAGTTTGTGCGTGACTGAGAAAATAAATTGAAATTTTCTCATAAGTTCATTCTTCGGAAATCTTTGAAAAATCCACAAATCACTACCGACGTTCCATACTTTCTCACCTATGAAATTTCACATCCAGCCCTTTTTTGTATCTAACTACACACTTGTAGGCTGCACACGAAGAAGGCATATGTATTTAAGAATGCTTATAACTTGTCAAACAGTTAAGAAACACTGGATAAATTTATAAAAAACTTGCAAAACACCACACGAAAATACATATAAACAATATAGGAAACCAATGTTTTGCCTGAATTCCTTTTGTCCTTTTTCACAGGTCCCGATATCAATGGTCTCTTTCTCACAACCAGTCCATATATATTATATGTCTATGAGTTAAATACATTATTTCAAGAAGTCGGAAAGTAAATCCATATAGGATATAATCTTGTTCGAGGAAATGGATACTCTATCGGAAATGGATACTCTATCAGTTATCAAAGAATCTTTCAGGTCGATGAAATGCCACTTTTGCAAAGAGGTATTATCTTTTCCCCCGATTCTCATCAGTACTCAAAACGAAGCAAATAATAAGTGTGGAAGATGTAAGGCGCTCAAAAAAGGTCAATGGGTCAGAAATCTCGTTTATGAAAGTGTAGCTCAACATTTGTCATATCCCTGTATACACTGTGACAAAAACATTCCATGGGCAGAAGTCGAAAAACACGAATTGTCGTGTGAAGAAAGGGCTATCCCGTGTCCTTTAAAAATATCAGGATGTGAATTAGATGTTGTAATTCCAGTAATGGAGAGCCATTTCAAATATTTTCATCCAAGAAAAGTGTTCTATGATAAAATTGTACATGACATTGACCTCAACTGGGAATGGACAACTCCATTGTTGTTGGTAGTAGAAGGAACTGTTTTCATTGTATACTTAATGCAAGATGCTATCTTCGTAGGGTGTCCCGAAAAGCAAAAAAAATTTTCTCTCTTCAACGTGGAATTCACTGGAGAAGATAACAGCAAAGTGGTCAAGTACAAGAATCAAAAGATTGTTGAGTTCGATGATAGGCTGCATTGTTACGATTGCATGAAAGACAGATGTCAGATTGCCTGTCACCCATACTCAACTACAAAACCTGCGGTAAACCAGGATATGAACAGTTTCAATTTGCTCAGTATGATCAGTATATTGAATGCCCCAACACACGTCAAAGTAACGCTCACCCTAATACCATCGAAAAAACATGATTCGTTGCAGGACATAAGCTTCTACAATGTGAGCAATCTCTTGCGTAGTCATTTGGAGTGCCCTGTTTGCACGGAATACCTCGTAGGTCCCATATTCGCTTGCAGGAAAGGACACGGTCTTTGTAGAAAATGTAAGTTGAGGATTCAACAATGCCCCTCCTGTGAAACAGAATTCGAAGGATCCAGATGTTATCAGCTTGAAAATTTAGCAGAAAACATACAAATTGCTTGCTCCAATAATAATAGAGGTTGCAATTTTATTGGGAACCTTCAGCAGATTTCCATACATGAGAGCGTGTGTGATTTGAGGGAAAATCAAAATTTGCAGCAAAGCTCTATACCTTCCAATGAGGCATGATGATTTGCATTGGATGGATGATTGTGCATTCTTATGGAAATATTTTCCGTGATTGTATGTTTTTGGACAATTTGAAGAATGTTTTTATGTTCAGAGAGTTTTTAATAGGCTAGGCTAAAAAGTTGTAAATTGAACTTTAAATGGAAGAATCTAAAATAAATTGACAAGAGGGCACAATATGGATTATTTTTGTTAATTGATTAATAGGTTATCAGAACCTGTTTTTCTCTTATATTTCAAGACCAATATTTATACATTGGTAACAGTTGATAGTAGTAATAATAATAATAATATGCTTCATTGTCCAAAGAAAGTAATCTTATTGACAAAGTAATTTATCGTTAAGGAAAGAAGCGGTTATTAAAATTATTTATGGAAACAGTCTGTTAGTATCTCGAGAAAATTAAAATTGTAGGGCACAGAACAATACAAAAAAGAAAAACTATGCACTACAAAGTAATGTCATATAAAATATAAAAATATGATAAAAGAAAAGAATATAAAGGTATAAATATATTTTCAAAAACTGTCGTAAAACTCTTGCAGACTATAATAGGGTCTAACACTGAGGAGGTCTTTTAGAGTTTTTCTGACACGAATGTAATCCAAAGTTTTCAAGTGATGTGGTAGATGAGGCCATTAAACACAATCGAGTCCTTAATGAGGGTTGACGTAGGTAACGGTAGTCTGAGATCATTGGAATGTTGGGAGGCATAGGTAAAGGTGGCAGAGGGAAAATTTGTTTTATGTTTGTGTAATAGACAAACTGATTCTAAAATGAAGATAGGTAGCATAAACCGTAAAAATCTTGTTCGTGGCAAATAAAGGCCTGCAAGAGTCCCGTCATCGGACTTTGCACAGGGATCTGAGTGCTCTTTTTTGTAAATAAAAACTGACTCAATTTGGGCTTTAGTACAAACGCCCCAGAATGGGATTCCATATCTTAAGTGTGACTCTATTAGTGCGTAATAAGCGCTTTTTGCTGCAGTTAAGACCAATTCATTTGAGGTAACTCTAACTGCATAGCATCCTGAAGCAAGTTTTTTATTAAGAGATGCAATGTGATTTTAATTTATTGTCTATACTAACCCCAAGGAATTTGGCATAAGTTCTGTTCTCAATGAAACTTTGATTTGAAGTTAAAGGTATGTTGTCAATACTACATCGGAATGATATAATATTAGTTTTAAGATATTGAGAGACAGGAGGTTAGAGTCGCACCAATCTTTGATTTTAATAATATCCGAACAGATAGTTTTGTGAAGATCAGAACTATTTTTATCAGTCCATAGTATCGTGGTATCATCCGCGAATAGTGTGATTTGGCCTTTTATGTCTATAGAAGCCAAATCGTTTATGTATAGTAGAAACAGTATAGGGCCTAGTACTGATCCTTGTGGTACTCGGCTGTTTATGTCAGCTGCGACAAAGTTGTTGTAGACTTAACAACTTGACTTCTACCTGTGAGATAGGAATTAAACCATCTATGAGTATTTCCACTAGTGCCATAATGATGTAGCTTATGCAGCAGAATTTTATGATTTACGCAGTCAAAAGCTTTGGATAAATCACAAAAAACTGCTGCAGTCACATCTTTAGTATTGATGTTGTTATATACTTCATATAGGAATGAGAATATGGCATCATGTGTGCTCTTCTTGGATTGGAACCCAAACTGCTTACTATTAATTATATTATTTTGTGACAATAATTCAGTAAAACGATTTTTTCTTCTAGGTGTATGAGCGGATCATATGGAATTTAAGTATTTGTTGTTAGTTTTGCAGCTATTGAACAGTAATATTTGTTCAGTATATCTGCATGTATTGTGTCTACTCGAGGTTGTGCATTCTTTCCTGTAAGGTTGTTTATTATAGACCAAGCCTCTTTTGCTTTATTATTTGCATCAGAAATCCTTTTCTGATAAAAGTTCATTTTTGCATATTTAATTAGCCGCCTATAGATGTTTCTTTATTTCCTCACATAGATATGAAATGATTCAATGTTGGTAATTTTTTTTATATAATTAAGTGAGCGTAGGTTTTGTGAGGATATTTTTATGCCTTTAGTTAGCCACTGTTGTTCATTGTTCAGCACTGTAGATTCTTCCGTACATAACTTTCTTATATAGCCTCATGATCAGACAAACCTGGTGAGATTACAGAGCAATTAATAAAGTTAACATCTAGGTTGCTACATACATAGTCAATTGTAGACAAGCCTTGGTGTGTTATACGAGTAGGAGAGTCAACATGCATTTTAAGGTCAAAAGAGTCAAGTAAATTAATCAAGGATTGTGAAGTAATAAATTCTAAATCTGCATAATTCATGTTGTAGTAGCAGTAGTAAAATGATGAAGGAGCAAAATAGCATCTATAAATATATATATATATATATATATAATATATATATATATATATAAGTAAATGAAAATTTTGGCATTGCAGACAAAATGTTTAAATTCAAGAAAAAAACATATTTGAGCAGGAATCGAACCTGCAATGTTTGGATTTCTAGTCTATACTCTAACCATCTGAGCTCTCGAAGACTCAGGTTCCACTGTGTTTCGAAGATATCGCTTTTTTCCAGAATTTAACATGTTGAAGGACACAGGGAAATATAAAATCGTCTGTGCTGTGACACAGACAGACTTGTATCTTTGTCTTGAAATCCGTAACTCAAAAAATAAAATATTTTCCCAAGTATCTTTGAAAAAACTTTGCAGTAAAATAAAATATTCTCTCAGGTATCTTCCAAAAAACAAATCATAACTCAAAAAATAAAATATTCTAATCTTGGGAAAAATACTAACTCAAAAAATTGTAGATCACACTGTACATAGCGTGACACAGTAATTACAATTAAATGAGTTTCTTATGGCAAATACGGCCTTGTGATGAAATTGGGAGGGACAAATTCTGGCAGGGTGGAGATTTAAACCGATATTTTATGCAAGAAAACGACACAATACAAACCTATTGCACACAATCTGTGACGTAATCACATGTCTCCTATAATAACTATGCAAAATTGAACGCCGTTCCACGTTCTGTCCATATGATGTTAGTGTCCATCAACATGTTAATGTTAGTTGTTGTGGGAATGGATTATGATAGGTAAGGGATCTCATGTACTATCAGTGGCCATCGAGATCAATTTTACCTTTTCCTAACGTCGCCGTGGATTGATGGCTTCAGTCAAGGGTCAGGCGATGATCTCCGACCACTGAACAAAGTTGAGATCCCTTACCTCTCATAATCCATTCCCACAACAACTAACATTGAATTCTGGAAAAAAATGATATCTTCGAAACGCACTGGAACCTGTGTCCTCGATAGCTCAGATGGTTAGAGTGTGGAATAGAAATCCAAAGGTCGCAGGTTCGATTCCTGCTCAAGGATGGTTTTTTTCTTGAATTTGAAAATTTGTCTGCAATGCCACAATTTTCATTTACTTATGTAGTAGAATTATATACTGGGTGAATCTCCAACAATGTTCGAGTATATAGCTCCTTTGTATGTTCAATACAAATATATTTATTTATGGGAAACACCCTCTTGAAATGTTGAAGATTTAAATACATATGTGAATTTCAAACCATACAAAAATGAACACAAAGATAAATACTAAATGCACACTTAGTGGATAACGGTAAAATTGTCAATCACCTCTCTGATGTCATCATCAACAGCTCTTTTCTAAGGTTTGCTGACGATTAGATATAAAAGAAGTGACAAGCTTACTAATAACTACCTAGGATATCTATCATCCACTACGTATTGTTTAAAAAAATATATGTTTGCGTTTACACTACATTGCAGTTAAAATATTGGCAAGGGTAAAATGCACAAGTACTTATATCGTAACTAATAAAGTCAATTTAATTATTTAATAATTTTTAGTGCGTGATAAAAGCGTGTTTTTTAAACGACAATTTTTTTTATAATTTGGAAACGTTATTTCGAAACAGACTCAATTCATTAACTCCAGGACATCATAATTCCACTTTCATTGTCGCTAAAAAAAACTTCCACACTTTCGATGTACAATCATTTATTAAAAAAAAAACAAATAGAAAATATCACCAATAACTAGACTCTAGATACCCATTGGGCTTCTCGAATTTTTTATTCTTAAAATATTCCGTCAACAATAATTCTAACCTAGTAACAGCCCCTCCCGTACATTGTTTCCTGCAATCAGGCAAAAAATTATTCACCAGGATCATGACTAGTTTTTGGAAAGCCCTTCCGTATCTCGCCTCCATTTCAAAGCCCGCCGTTTCGAGGAAAGTGTGCAGCATTGTAGCCGTGATGTCCACTTGGGGCTCTAGTTTGAGCTGCGAAGAAAGCCACCTCCAACCATTACGGATGCTGTGTGGACTGCCATTCTGGCCCTTCTTCGGCTTGACCACCATGATTGCGGCGTAAAGCCTCATGATGCCTGAAATGAAAAATATGAAACGTTTCATGGTGTTTTGTTTCTCGCATTATTACCTTTCTTTTAAATGCTAAATTTCAAAATTAGTGTTAAAGCAATAGTCACAAGGTGATATTGTGTCCATATGTCGAGTAATAATAATTCAAAAAAGACTGAAATTTACGTGTGAAGTTATCCACAACCACAAAATACACTTAGAAAAATGTAACTCGGCTGCAAAAATCTCTATTCCTCGTTAAAATGATCAAATTCTGTAGATTGATTAATGCAAGAGATAATATTTAGAATACTTTGTCACCCCCGGAGCTCGGTTGTAATTGGGGTGAAAATGTTGAAAAAATTAAATTTACATTCAAACAGCAGCGAGAGTTTTTCCGTTTGCAGAATCAAATTCGGGAGGTTCAAATACATTACACCTGATATGTGAAATCATTTGTCGGCCCGACAGAGGGTGAGTATTGGAGGTAGAAATATTGAAAAAAAAAAATATACAGTTCTAACGGCAGTGTAGAGTTTTTTCGTTTGCAGAATCCAATTCAGTAGGTTGAAATACCTACCACCTAATATATAAACTCATTTGTCGGCCCGTCGTAGTGCGAGTATTAAGGGTGGAAATATTGAAAAAAAAATATTCAGTTTAAACGGCAGTGTAGAGTTTTTTCGTTTGCAGAATACTCACCCTCTGACGGGCCGACAAATAATAATAAAATGTTTATTCATGTATAATTGAAAATGCTACATATATGATATGCATATAAGTATCGAGTTCTATCGAATAAACAGGAAATATCACTGAAGCTGTTATGAATACAGCTTGGGCGTGATCGATGGTGTGTGGAGTTTTGAGTTCATGTGATATAAAAACTTTTTAACAAAAAATTAAACCGACAAAAAACGGAACTGAAAAGTAAAAAATAAAATAAACCTTCTTAGTCTCAATAACTAAGCTCCTAAACTAATGTAAGTAACTAATCTTGAATCGGCGCCAAACAAACAAGCAAATGAATTAGATAAGGCGTAAAATGACGGCATCGAGTTGCGCGGTGACATTCTGATCATTTTTTTTAAGTAATTCAATGATCTTCGTGATTGTTGCTTTGCCGACTCAAAATTAGTTACTTACATTAGTTTAGGAGCTTAGTATTGAGACTAAGAAGGTTTATTTTATTTTTTCTTCAGTTCGTGATTTCGTTGGTTTAATTTTTGTTAAAAGTTTTATTTTTCAATTTTTTGTGGCTGAAATCTACTAATTATTACCTACTTGTTTTTTGATTACTTCCAAAATACTTACCCACCTTTCTTCAACTATTACCAGTTAAATAATTTGATTATCTACTTTTATTTTTGTTGTTCTGGTTAGTTTATTTCATTACTTTGTATATCATTCCATCCTCTCATAGAATATAATGATTGTGATGGATGTAGTAGAACAAAAATAATAACATTAGCGATCTGTTATTGTCATGTGTGCCATTGTTCACAAGTGAAAAATCAATCCCTATTTTTCTACCCGTCAGGGTGGATAATTCCATTGGAAATCCAAATATGATCAACTATGAGGTATACCCTATCTAATAAAAAAAAGAATCATCCAAATCGAAGAACCCATTACAAAGTTATGCCTGATAGAATCGGTTAACGGACCAGAATTCAGAGGGTTGGTAATCAATATCCTTCATTTTGCTACCCTTAGGGGTGGATTTCATCTTTTATTACTAACTTCGAAGTACACCCTATCCACTGAAAAAAGAATGATCGGAATCGAACGTCTCAGTAAAAAGTTATGCGTGATCATACATAAAAAAAAAATATACGCGTTCACTAGAGAACCTCCTCCTTTTTGGTTTCGTCGGTTAAAAACAATTGAACAACTATGAACTAATAAAAACAACTATCTATATAATAAAAATGACTCTCGATTCTTTGTAAGCGCAAAACGTGAGAACGGCTGGACCGATTTTAGGATAGTTGTCCGGAAATTGGAAAATTCGGGTAAATAAAAAATGTCGCGGAGAATAAGACTACCGGGTCATTTATTACCAAATGAGGAAATAGCTCAGCCGGTTACACTGTCGCCTACCAAGTAGAAGGTCATAGGAACGAATCCCGGTCAGGGTAACATTTTTTTTTATTTTATAAAAACAACGGCTGGACCGATTTGGCTAATTGTTTTTTTGAATGTTCGAATAAGTTCTTTAGGGAAAGAAAGGATTTTTGGAAAAGATATTGGAAATTTCTTTATTCTGGAATAGTTTTCAGGAATATATAATTTATATAATAAAAATGAATGTCTGTTTGTGTTGGTAAGCCCATAACATGAGAACGGCTGGAGCGATTTGGCTAATTTTTTTCGAGAAAACGGGATAATAAAAAATGGGATAGGATAATGGGATTACGGGAGAAAGCAATAACGAGAAAACGGGATAACTGCAAAATGGGGTAACGGAAACAAGGGATAAAGCGAAAACGGGATAAGTGTCTCCGGGAAAAAAATTTAGGGAATATAGCAGTTTGGACAAGACGTCTGTCGGGTCAGCTAGTGCACTAATAAAAACATGACAGGAAATAATTGATTCACATCCGATAAAACAACGAAATAATTTATTATAACAGGTGGTATGTATTTCGACCTCTTGAATTCAATTCTGTTAACCAAAAAACCCTACTCTGCTTTTTAAACTGTTATTTTTTTCAATATTTCTATTCCCAATACTCATTCTCTGACGGGCGACAAATATTTTCATGTAGGAATTTGAACCTCTTGAATTCGATTCTGTAAATGGAAAAGCTCTACACTGCCATTTGAATGGAAATTCGATTTTTTCAACATATCCACTCTAAGTACACCCCCGCCTCCAGGGCGATGAAACATTTTAAATATAATTTCTTACATTAATCAACCTACAGAATTTTATCATGAAATGGAATAAGCTCTACATTGTCATTTTAACGAGGAACAGATATTTTTGCAGCCGAATTTAATTTTTCTCAGTGTATTTTGTGGTTGTGAATAACTTCATACCCGTCTGAAATTTGACTACTTTCAATAAATTCTATTTCATACTGAAAATCTGTCAAATATTTCCTATAAGATCTTGTTTCTCTTTGAAAGAAAATTACCTGTCATTCGTTTGAGGAATTTATCTTGTTTTTCGATCTGCCCATCCTTATACTGGTACCCCTGCTTTGTATAAAACTCCTCGTCGGACTCTCCAACTTGTCTAGGGATGCAGTAAGGAACCAAATAGGGACAAGACTTGTAGAAATGGCCGAGCAATAAATGTCCGAAAATGGGAAAATCATTCCACAGCGAAGCCATAACCGAAGCATAACAAAACGCCGACTCGGGATTACTGGAAACCATCAAATCGCCCTGCAGTACAAACTTCTGAGCTAACAAGTCCAAACAGAAGGCGATACCCTGCGGATGCCTTGAAGCATTTATCCTTTTATCACTGACTACGATATCTTGTCCGCTTAAAAGCCATTTCAATTTGTTATACTTGTCAAGCATGTGGTCAGAATTAACACCGGACAGGGAATTTACGGGTATATTGATGGCTTTTTTACAATCGAATTTGAATTGCTTCTGCGAAGCGTCATCCTGCAAGCTTTTGAAGCTCTCGGTGTGTTTGTCTAAAAAGTCTGAAATCTCTGTATACATTTTTAGGTTCGCTAAACTAATGTAACGCATAATACTCGAAGCGTCGGCTGCCTTAGCTTGTTGTGGTTTATTTTCTGCTGAGACTGGTTCTTTTTTGGTTGGCGTTGATTGAGTGACTGCAGCAGGGGATTGCTCGGGAACCGCAGAAGGCTTGCTCACTATTATTTCTTTGGAATTATCGACTGTTTCGTTAGTTTTTAGAGTTTGGGTGACTATGTCCTCGATTTGTCGTTTTACGTCTTTTAACATCTCCAAAGTCTGTGCCGCTAATCTTTCGTCGTCCTCGCTCACTATCTCGCTCCTACATTTATCTATTATTTTTTCGAAATTGCCTGGAAGGACCTTGAGCAATTTCAAGTGATCACTCAACTTGGTTTTGAGTTCGTCGTTTTGGGAACACTTTTTCAAAGTCGGCATGATTTCGTGGTACACTGCGCTGAAGTCTTGTTGGTGCTTTCTTATTTTGTCTATACAGGCGTGCATGATTTGCTTCTGTCGTTCTCTCTTTTTCAGTTCTTGTTCATGTGCTAGTCTGCGTAAATGTAAATTGTGGTAATACTGAGCGAGTTTCGCGTGGGAATTTGTTGTATTTTGGTCGTAATCGTGCATGGCTTGAAAGATGTTGTTTTCTTTTTGTTGAGTATCTTGTATGAAGTTCTGTTGGATCTTGAGCCATTGCTGTTGCGTGTTTAATTCTTGCCGTTTGGTAAAATTTTCAAACTCACCGATACGAGCCTGAACTCTGTTTCTAACTTCTTCTTGCCTCTGGGTTTCTAATGTTTTTATTACGTTATCGATTTTGTTCTCGGAGTTGGGAGCTGATAATACCTCGGAATATTCTTCATTTCTCTTTGGAGAAGACTTTTTAGTCTCTTCTGGTTTCGGATCTTCTTCCCGAACATACCTCGAATTTATTATGTGTAATTTCTGCAGAGCTGATATTTTCAGTAGTTCTAAATCACAAACTAGTGAATCCATTTAAAACGAAATCGTTTAAAAAAACAACATAACCTCAACGAGAAATTTTCAATTGACAGTTCGAGTTTGGAACACTGTGTCATCTGTTGAAGGGTAGAAAAAGTAGGAATTGGTAGCAGCGCCCATATCTTTTGTTCGCAATACAATTTAGCATTGATTCTTCTTTCTCTTTAAACAATGTCGAAATTCACAGCTGGAACTGAGTGTCCCTTCTTTATTCCATGCCAAAACACTAGACGTTAAGAAGACCTTAGCTCCTATTCCGTGCAGAGTACGTGAGCGGCAAACTGTACGCAGTCCCCATGCTGACGTCACACCATTCGTAATACTCCCCGATACTTGGACTGCAATTTATAAACGCCTGCACTCTGCAATGCAAACGTGAGTGCAGTCGATATTCGTGCATTTCTCTCTTGGCAAATTTACGATAACAGAATGAAAATAGATTACAAAGTCGACTACTGCGATTAGATTGTAAAAATAATAATAATAACGTTTATTTCAAATTATATACATGTAATACATTGAAATAAATAAATAAGTGAATAAACGTGTTTGCTCGCGAAAGCATCTATATGTGACAAATATAGTTTTTTAAATTAAAGTTCAGTAATAATAACAGTTGATTGTAAGTGAAGAATATTATTTGATGACAACAAAAATCAGTACGAAATATATACCTATTTTATAATTGATGTTTAAGGTTAGTTAAAATATAACGGATATGAACTTATTTCAACATGAGATGTAAGTGACTAGTGTGGTGAGAGTTTGTAAGTATAGCAGGTAATTAAGTACCAATATTGATAATAAAGACAGCAAATGTGAAGCCGAAACAAATGAAGGTTGACCATCGCTCGGACTCTTTCTAATCGGCAACGTTGAATTAATGCGCATGCGCGAAAAGGGGGGGCGAGACAGGTATTGGTTGCCATAACTACGCGCTGCCAATATGACAAGGAAAAACATAGATCAATATTCGTAGCAGGGTTACTATATATATATACTGACAGGGTTACGGCATAAAACAGCTTTAGGAGAGTTCGGGTGACCAGACGTAAGGTGAGGAAAGTGTGCCACTGCTGCCAACATATACTAATTATTTAGGTTTTTATTGTATTCATCCTTGTTCATCTTGAATGTTCATCCTTGTTACTCTTCGAAATTTGAAAATAAGTTCTATAAAGTTGGCGATTCTGGCACACATCAGACGTCATCAAAATGGAGGTTTGGCCGTAACCCTGTCAGTATTATATATATAATAACCCTGTATTCGTAGTTAATAAATATATGGTTAACAGCGGCGTGTATGTTAGTTTGATTTGTGCTCTGATGCGATAAACTTATAATGGGAAATAAATCCAAATAACATGAATGCTCATAACAACGAGCCAATAGAATCAACCGGGTCTAATGACAGCTTGCCAGGATAAATGAATATTACTGTATATTATGCTACCATTTTTCAGGAGTATATTTTATGCGAACGATAGATAAATTAATCGCTGTATGACAACTCTATCTGATTCTCTGAATTGAGACATTCAAATTGTTTTTTAAATGAAAATATTGTTGGTGCAGTTTTGGTTTCCAAGGGTAAGTAATTGTAGAGCCGGTTTGGTAGATAAATATATGTTATGTGGGCGATTATTTTTGTTGAGCATATCGTCTGAGACATGCATTGGCCTTATGTCTTGTATTATGCTTGTGATTTACATAGTAATAATACGCCAGAAGTAGATAATAAAAAGGTTAAGGTACCGATTAATGGAAAATTCTGGCACACAATGCTAATCAATTTAGGTGAAAATTCTATTTTTTGCGTATAATAGGAAATACGCATTTGCCTCTATTCTGAAATATTTTAATTTGCACATGAAGATTACCACCTAGAAAGTTCAGCAACAAACTTGGAATTTGAAAAAATGTTCAATAATTTTCATAATTCAAAACTGAAAACGCCAATTTTTTCATCACATTCAAAAACGTACTCCTAGCGCCACTGATGGACGTATGCATCGTTACTTCACACAGTTTAAACTTTTACCGCTAGTTGTTTCGAACTGTCAACTATAATTTCATCTGTCTTCGTTTATATGTTGTACTAGTATTTTCAATTGTTACTAAAACATCACATTGAAAGTGATGTGAATAGTATTATGTCTGTCGATATTACTGACACAACCACGCGCTAGTGTTTGGGATAAATTATTCAACTTTTAGAATTTTGGAATTTGAGAAATTATTTTCACAAAATGTAATTAATGCAAATAGAAAATAAAATCACGCCTGATCCCTATTGCTCTTATTCAAATTGTCAAGTATGAAAAATATTACCCGATATAAATATAGCAATCACATCTTTTTCAAAATTCAGAATTAATTTATCAGACCTGAAGATAAAATTTAAACATAATTAAGCCCAGAGTTGAAAATTCCATAGTTCATTTATTTATTAGTAATTCATCATTCAGTATCACATTTATTGAAATACAGTATTTCCTGCATATTTAAAGTTCATCGCCGTTCATTAACCAGGTATAGGTTCTCCATTCAATTCCTGAGCACTGAATGGCAAGAAAGCTGATTCTGCAATAGGCAGCGCAATAAATCATGACTCAACGATATTTATAATATAAATTGAAAATATTGTTTTTGGCTTTTTTCTTTTTATTATGCTGCCAGTCCATGATGACACATCTCCTTCCCTGGGTTTTTATTATAATGTTAGTGTTACTTTTATTTACTTCTTTTGGTCATTGTTCACTTCTCTATTTTTGTATTCACCATTGTGTTATTTTTTGCCCTTTTATAATTTTCAATAAACCATAATAGTTTTCAATTCACTTTTTTTTATTTTACTATACCAGGGTGGTCACAATCACAGAAGTAAAATGTTTTACCTCTCGCATGCCAAGCAAGATAATTAGTGGGCACCCTAAACAGTTAGGGGGCCAGGATTTCACAGGGTCTCCCAAAGTAGGGCGTGACAAAATAATCCGATCACTGAAATTGTTTTCAATATGCTGAATTGGCTTTATCGAAAATTTCATTAGGTAACACAATAATTTATCCCACAATAAATGGCGTAGTGAAAACATAATAATAAAATATTGATCAAATGTTTATGGTACTATCGATAAACGACATTAACAATGAAACCATACAAGAAAAAATATTTCCATAATTGAGGTTATAAGATATAAATGGTATAACTTCTCTAATGTAATAAAATCATTGCAATGCTTCCACGATTGTTCTGCAGCATGGTGCACTTTTTCAACATGTGATTTCAAATTATCTATACGACCTTCTTGTTTCAGTTATTGCATTTAACGCAGTTATGATCTTTTTTTACAAGCCTTTTTAAGTTGTAATAACGCATACACTCACTACACTCATGAGTAACGTTCACGTTCATTGTTTATGAAATGCTGGAAAACACCAATTGGTGCGAGCCTATAAATCACATCTAAGTAACACGGAATGTTCTGACGTCGGCATGGGCACTGCGTACGGTCTGCCAGTCACACTCTAAAGTACCTCTGCACGAAATAGGAGATCATGTTTTAACGTCAGAGTCATCTGTCGAGAGATAAAAAAAGAATGCACTGATAACCTCTGAAGTCAGATTAAATGACCTTGAAACATTCACATTCGCCGTGATATCATCATGCCGTATACAAAGATGAAGGTCTTTCCCATCCTCCTCTGTTTACATATCAAATCCAAGTACTTCATTCGATAATATTTTAATCATAGATAAGAAAATGAGGTGAACATTCAACAAGTAATTTTTTTCAAAAACAAAACCAATTTCAACAATTCAATATGTCATCGAATTTTTTTAATAATATATTTTTGTGATAACAATTCATGTTCAGATGCCTATCCGACGAAATAGCCGGGTTCGAAAAAACAGTTCATTGGAAGTGTACATCACCAGAGAAAGAAGTAACACATGGGGCGCTGCAGAAAATAATCCAACTGGATCAACAAATGTGGCGAGGAACCACAGGAGATCCGTTTGGGCTTTACAGGTAACACACTATCTCTTACTATCTACTGACTAGTAACTGGGGCCGATAAATTTCAATGGGAAAAATCGCAAAACGACATTTTTCCGTGTTGGGGATGTGTTATTGTCCATATGAGAAACTTTATGAAGATTTTGAAAAAAATCGATCCGACTAATAGCTTTAACCAAGGCGGCAAATTTGAAAAGTTAGTCGACCTCTAGATTACATTAGTTATTTTCTCCATTACACCATTTGTATTCCATTATACTTAGTGAAATAATGATTATTTGCTGAAGTTATTGAAATTTAAAAAGTTGTTATTAGGAAATTTCTGTGAATTTCGTGTTTCCAAACAGGTGTGTGAGGGTGTGTTTGTGTGTGCGCGCGCGCAGTTGAAGTGCCAAAAAAGCAGTGTTGCCAGCAGACAGCACGGAATATTCCTAGAATATTCTCTAAATATCCGAAAAGAGAAGAGTATATTCCGAATATACATGGAATATTCCTAGAATATTCACATGCCTCTAGCATATTCCAGGAATATTCCAATATGCATATTCCTGGAATATTCTCTGGAGAATGTATCACGAATATTCTCGTGAGAATATTCCTGTATGAATATTCATGTGTGAATACTTATGGAATAATCATGTATGATTATTCATAGAATAATCAAAATTAATAATAATAATAATAACTTTATTGTCCCAAGAAACATTGCTTGCTTGCTTGTTTTTATGGTTTATCCAAAATACTGGATAATATACCAGTAAACGGGGGCTATAGCCACAAATTCGACCCCCCTTCAATGGGCAAACGGGATTGTCTCACTCGAAATGATACCACGAATGCCCAAAACTTTCACAACAATAATTAATAACTTTGCGATGCACGTGGAACGGCTGTACAAAAACTAACATTAACCTGACTTTCTGCTCGCGTGGTAGACGTCCATCACCCACGACACCAGAAAGTCGAATCCCCCAAGAAACATTACATGTTTATGGTTAGGGACTAAACTAGTTATAAGATCAGAAAATACATATATACATCATGGAAGTAGTCAAAAATGAATTGTGGATTGCCATAAATTCACAATAGTTCGAGAAAGTATATATTGAATATTTTGTATTGTATATTCATGAAATATTCTCCCTTATTTATATGGAATGAACACCAATAACCATTTTCGAGTTCAAAATATGGGAAAAGTATGAAAAAAAGTGCGAATAGATGTATTTGATTTGCAGAGTTTTTGTTCAGACAAGCTGACAAAAATACACTACTGTACTGACCAAATTATAATTGGTCGGAAAACATCGAGGTGCACTTTCACGACCAATCAAAACCATTCCGCGCGCGTCAGCGTCTGTCGTTCATCCGGTAGTCGTAGCTTAACCCGATGGCAGAGCTGAGCCGTTTTTTGGCGCCCATGTATTCAAAACGTATTCGTTCTGTGATTCAAATACATCCATTCTGGTTAAAACGATGACGTCATATATAAAACGATTCAAAACGTATTCATAGAGTTTTAAAGTCGAATTCAGTTTCAAAACAAAATTCGTTGTTTTGTGATTGTCATAATTGAAGACGTGAGTGGATAAAGATGTTATGTTCCAATTTTTTTCAGTAAAGTAAGGTCAAAATTTTGTTTATTGGATTTTTTCCATTCAAGACTAACTGAGCAACGGTGTGTCCAAGTGGTTATCGGAAGATCATAAAATTTCACTCAAAAATGATTCATTAAAGTGAAAGATGGATGGATGGTACATACGAGAAAACTTTCATTTATGCAAAAAGAAACAGATTTTTTAGGATTGTAACATAGCATCACCTTCATCCACTCGAGTCTTCAATTCATAATAATAGCCCAAATAAATCTTGGTAGTGGGACATTTCACTAATAATTGGTAGAGTTTAAAATTTAAAATGAAAGACATTGTACTAGGAAATTATATTTAACAACTGTTAACCTACAATGAATGAAAAGGTCGGTTTATCAAAATATTGTCTACTACTTTCTCACAGAAAATTTCTTAGGTTAGGTTCGATTATTGAATCGTATTCGAAATTAAGCATTCTTGCGGTTCGTAATAATAATGACGTCACGTAGAATCGTATTCATATGCAAGATTGAATACGTTTTCACGCCAGAAAACACCTCTCTGTAAAGTTGAATGCAATTTTAAATTGACATTTGACATCTTTTGTTTTTTTTACTGGTATGGGTTACTTTTGTATATTTGTATGTGACACTACTGTGTTTGGAATTGTTTAACAAATATTCTTTATAATCACCACAGTGTGGTAAAAACACTTTTATGTTACCATTCATTGCATAAAAATTTCATTTGTATATCACTGATCATTTCATTTTCAAGGCGTTTTCTTCAAAATGCCTAAAAAAAAAGAAGCAGTGCTTGGTATAAGGAAGAACACCAGGAAACTGAAAATATTCTTAATGCAATTTTTTCACAAACTCCGTCACAGCATGCAAAAGGACAGTCAAGTAATCAAGTTGAAACTATTAGTGATAGAATGGATTCAAGTTTTTCTGATTCAGATAGCAGTAGTTCGATCTTGCAATTCTTGTTTATCAGAGATATCTCCGTAGTGACAGAAGAAACGGGTTAATGAAATATGTGTTATTATTATTATAACTATATAGAAATAGACCTGTTCAAATTCATGTTGTTTCATTTCATTGTGGAAATCAAATGTTTTTTTTTTCTGAGTGGAACCTGCAATTCCAATCCACAAATACTCTGCACTACTACATAATTTTTTAAATGAAGTTTTGTTTCTTGGCGAATGTAAGCAAATACATTGCTTGAATTGTCAGGCATAATTGTAGAAGTTCATATTATTGATGTAAAAGTGCCATTCAAGATTTTATATTTGAGGACACTCATGTGGGAAAACGGTTGTATTTTTCTTTATTTTCTTAGTGCGAATTTACACAATCCAATAAAATTGACCAATATGGGTTATATTTACACCTGACAATTTATTGGTCAATTTTGGCAACAGTTTATACTCAGGAATACCAACATACTGGCAAGAAATGGTTCAACTATAGGAAAAGTTCCGAATATTATTCAATAGCTTATTGAATTGATTCTGATCCATTCTTAAATATCGTTTGGATTGATTGGGCTGCACTCAGGAATTTTTCGTGAACTAATGTCAAGTTTCCTTTCCCTCTTTTCTCAATCCAAGCTCTAATCCACCATCTTCTACATCTCTGTCTTTTATATACAGCAATGCACATTGCTGCGAATATAATGCAACGTAAATCATGTTTTTTTTCGCACAATCATTTTTCTCGCGGTTAGGGTAGGGTATGTGAAATCGCGTAAATAATAACATGACCTGAAAATCTCTTTTCTAGCAGGCATCCAATTCATGGCCGAAAGTTACTGCAAATTGCCACTAAAAATTGATGAAAAATTAGAACTGATTCTAAACTCATCAATTTATTGGCCAAGTTCAAATTGACGCCAATTTTCTGTTTACACCTATCAATAAAATTCAAGGTCACAAAATTGACCAATTTATTGGATCGTGTAAATCCGCACTCAATTTCTGAAATTTCCGGGAATGGTTATTTTGTTCTGAAATCCCTTCAGGATATTTAGGGAATATTACTAACATATTCCTGAATTACTTTGAATATTCTCGGAATATTCATAGAATATGTTCATGGAATATTCTAGGATTATCCTTTCTGGAATATTGTAGGTATATTCTGGATATACAAGGAATATGCCCAGAGGATATTCCAGGAGTATTATTTCTGGAATATTCTGGATATTCCGGGAATATTCAAGGAATAACTAAAATTTTCCCCACCAGCACATTCTAGGAATATTCCAAAAAAGATATGGCACGTTTAAGGATATTCCAATATCCTAAAAATAATATTCTATGAAGATTCATGGGATATCCAGTGCTGTCTGATCATAATCCCTGTTGAAATATCACAAAATACCCACTTATACCCGAATATTTTTTTTATTCATTAGTGTGCTAATTATTTTTAAATAACTAACTACAAAACACCAGGATTTTATGGGCTAAATGCCCTTATATCCAGGGACCCGGACCGGACCGTTATGAAACCGAAACGGAACCGATATTTTTTCATGAACCCAAACCGAACCCATATTTCAACTTCGATTATTTCGTGGTACCGTACCGGAACCCCTTAAAATCAAAACTGTTTTTTCGGTTAATTTCGGTTCTCTCTGTGAAATCAATCTGATTGATGACTTGAGTCAGATGTCACTCGGAAACACCATAGAATAATACTCCACTAATGGAAAAGGCAACTGCCAAACTTTAGCGCCACTATAGCACGTCCTGAACGAGGGTGATCTCACACCGCGCGGAACACAGAATCATCAAAGTCGAATTTTCTGACCAATCAAAACAGAAATAATATTAAATGGTGTGTTATGATTGGCTCAGAAATTCGACTTGGCATTTCAGGACTTCCCATTCCGCATACCCGTCTGAAAGCAAAGAGAGTGAACGTTTACTCTCTTTGGTCTGAAAGTACTCTGAATGGTTGAGTTCTTTCATTTGTATGCGAAGTGTAGCACCGAGTTACAGTGAAAGAGATACATATTATATTTATCTATCTCTACAATACTGACAACGGATACGGTAACCTTTGTTTTAAGATGCCTAAAAACCCTGGTGTATTCACTGATTCGATTTTGTTTAGAATTTTTGGGGGACAACAAATGAAAAACGTTAAATTCTGCTTAGAACTTCATTAGTAGATGGCGCTGTTGAGGAATGTTTGTTGTTTGTGTCACGCAAAATGTCAAACTTCAAACCTATGAAATTTTCTTTTTCTGTCAACATTACTTCATGCAAAAAATTGTGAATTGATCGTTTACAAAGATTATAGTGCTACGAACAAGATCCCGCTCAGAACAGTTGGCGCGTAAATGAGATGAAATCCTCGAAACTTACTACAATGTTTACATCTGTCTGTCAAAAATAAGATTTTTCTTGAAGTCTCCCTGGCGATTTTTTCAAAGTTATTTCTTCTCAAATTGCCTTTTTCGGATCATGGAAACTTCCAAGAAGGAATGAGAAAAGGTAGGAGAGTGGACTGATGTCTCTAGATGATGAATTAACTTGAAAATTGAGGGGATTGGAAAATGTCCCCGATGACATTGTTCCATTAAACTTTCCGATACAAACTATTACCAAGCCATTCACTGCCCATCTCTGCCGGACTATTACCTCTCTAACAACCTTCTGACATAAACAAAATCAGAGAGTTCATTGTAGATATCATAAAATCTGTTGATGAAGTTGAGAAATCGATGAATCCTGGTGTGCGACAGTCTAGGCTGCTTCCAGCTATCTTAGAATGACTTCGCCGGAAAAGGTGAGCCCTACTAACAAAGAAGAGGGGAGAAAAAAATAATCTAAATGCTTTTCTTTTATTTTTCAGTAACACCCCGCATGAGATAATCGGAGGAGGGCGATCTAAACCAAGCAGTTGTTCGGAAGAACAAGGCCCACTCCCTAGATCGATAAGGCTAATGACTATGATTAGGATGATTATCACTTTTTAATAAACACATGAATTTCAAAAGTAAGCGTGGACTTTTCATTCTATGAAGATATATTGATTTTGGCTAGTGAATTCCGAACCGTCCCATAGGGTCCCATAGCTCTTTGGAAAAAAATATCCACTATATTTATAATTTTCCAATACTTTTAGTCAGAAGACTGTTAACTCATGGGAAAATTTTTATACAAAATATATATAATATAAAAAATAAATATAAAAGTAATAATAAAATTATTTGACTTGCTAGTTACTAGATACATTACAATCACAAGTTGAAAAAAATGATTCCAATGGGCAAAGGTTCAGAGAAGATTCAAATTAATTCATACATATACGAGTAATTTTACTAGTAGTGGAATAATATTAGATTTTAGCTTCAGAAAGTTAGGGGACTGCGGGAACTTTTTACTTTACATTAGTTTTGATGTGAGGAACAACATATAAAAAGTTACCAACCATAAAGTATGTGCTTAATTAAATATTTAACAAATAAGTTGCCAAATTACATTATATATTGATTATTAAAAAAAAATTAATAAATAATGGTGCCACTCGCAAAAATGGAGAAATTGACATAAAAAAGGTAGATAAAAGTTTTCTTTAAAATAAAAATTGTAAGCTGCAGATTTTTTTCGCCAACGTGCGAAAAAAATGTGAGGCGGAGACTCTGAAGTGCAGCGCTGGAGGAACACGTCGCCACGATCGAAAATGGTCCAATAGTCTCAAAATGGCAGCTGTTGAGAAACTTCGCAATATTTCATTTCCATACCCAATATCGGCAAACTATAAGTCGTTTGATAGAGCTTCACTATCTCACAAATTTTACCCGAATTTTTTTTTCTCTTAGATATACACATAAATAACAAATAGGTAGCTGTAAATTATCATTAATGAAATCTACCTTGACGACTGGCCACGCCATCGTTTTTTCAATGTCATATTCTGGTTCAGCGACCTCAAAAACCCCTATAGCATCAATTTGGGTAAAATTTTCCTAACAAAATTGTTTTTCATTGTTTAAACAATTAATAAACAAGCAGGGCACGAATATAAGTTTATAACTTTTTTCTGCAAGCAATTTCTAAGTAATATCAGAAGGTTTTAGGAAAATCCATGGAGTCCTCCAGGATTCCAAAATAATGCATGATTTTAAGCTATTTTTACTCCGCTATATGAAGGTAATTTGAGTTCTTGCGATAAGATAGTCGTGTTGTCTGCCAAAATAGTGAACAACTCTTAATTTGTTAAAAGGCTGAGAGGTTCTTTCACTCAGATAGGATTTGAACCAATTGAAGCTTCGTCCTCTGCAGCTGTAGAGATGAAGCTTACGTAACAGTCAAAAGCTCTAGATATGTCGCAAAACACTTCCTCCAGACTAGAATATAGATTTTTTCAAAGTTCAATTGAGTAATTGTATGTAATTTACAGCACTTTATAAAATCATTATCCGCTCCATCATAAGATTTTTATCACGAGCAAACAGGGACAGAAATACATAAGTACCAACTCGGTGGAGCTGTATCAATAGAAAATTAACCATACAAAATAAATTGGTACGGTTCATAATTAGAATTATTTCGGAACCCTCTCGAAAATTCTATATAATAGTCGGGGTTATTATATATATATATATATATATATATATATATATATATATATATATATATATATATAATACTGACAATATATAATTACCCTGATAAAACTGACATAAGTACATGGAATAGTTTGTTCTAAAATATGTTACATCGATCGATCAACCTCAAAATATTTCACAAAGAAATTAACATAACCTTGAAGGCGACAAAAGCACAATCATAGAACGGATCAGGAGACACAAATCACAAAAACACCCTGTGTGGTATGGAATTGCAGTTTACTGAATTATGACAAGAAACGACGTCGGCGCCATCTGAAACTCTAGATAACTCCCTTTATCAAGTGGGCTGTTGTCCCCCAGTTTGTCCCAATATTTTACAGGTATAAGTGAATACACCATGTTTTTAGACATCTTACTTTGTTTACTACTCTACATCAATCAATATTAGTCCTACACTTTTGCAAACGAAAGTTCGTTTTGTTTTCTATCAATTAACAAATAAATTTTTTTCATATCTCAAAATAAGACAGTATAGTTCTACCTAGCTATAAATATAATTATTGATATGGTTCACTCATTTCTTTCCAAAAGATCAAGCAAGGCGCAATCAGTGGGAAATATCTTCTATGCGAGATGGCTCCAAGTAGATGGCTTACCTTTTAATCAATTCCTTTTTTTCCTGTCACCTTGGCCCCTCTACTTCTGAGAATATTCTGCAATTCATCTAATCTCAAAAAGCCAATTTCATTTGTTGCAAGACTCATTATCAAAACCAAATTGAATCATGTAAATTGTAAACACCTCAACCCTCATCTCTTACAAATACATAATTGACATTTGTCAATTGACACGTCAATTTGACGCAAACGTAATGTGATGGCGCCATCTGGCTCAAGCTTCGCGTTGCATCTCCCATGGGCACCGGTGGCTGGTCAGGTTGACGAGAGTCTTAAGCTGGATTTATAGTTAGACGGACTGTAAATGTAGACGCACTGTAAACGTAACAAACGGACTGTAAAATATTATTAAACTTATAAATCGACGGAACGGAATATTTGCGCATGGGTAGAAGTGATAGTGACATTCAACATAACCTACACATTATACGAATCATAAACAGCCTGTGTTGGTTTGGATTTGTATTATATTCTAAATATTCATCTATGCTTTCGTTTTCTGTGTCACAATGGATTATGAAATACATGAAGGTATGTTTCTTGGTGCCGTGGGACTGTTGTTGTGTGCACTAGCATTGGAAAAGTGTCGACAAACTCGAAGAATAATAATTATGCGACTAAGACGTTACAAAACAAGACCCATAAACCGTAATAGAAAAGTAGAGACTGCCTACAATAATTTTTTTAAAGATGAAGACTGCTGATCCAAATGCCTTCTGGATCAGCAGTCTTCATCTTCAAAAAATTATTGTAGGCAGTCTCTACTTTTCTATTACGGTTTATGGGTCTTGTTTTGTAACGTCTTAGTCGCATAATCTGAGCCAAGCAACGTGGGGCGCGTTTAGTACTTGGATGGGGGTCCTCTCGCGTTAAAATATCTCAATCATTAATCCCCACCATTAATACACTAGTTGATTAATAGTTATTTAATCAACTAGTGTATTAATGGTGGCGATTAATGAACGAGATATTTTAACACGAGAGCGAAGCGAGCGCGTTAATGTTTGAGATCATTAATCGCCATTTTTATATACGTGTTGATAACAAAAAAATTCCGTCGACCTCGTTCCTGGGGTCAACGTGAAATTTTCGATATCCATTTCCTTCATCTAGGAGGAAACTTACAATATTTGGATTTTAAAATGCATAAATTTGTATGTTTGGTTGCATATATCACGAGTATGCATTAAAAGATCAATTGAAGGTTGATAGGGGTCATAAACGATCGATTTCGTGTAGATTAAACAGACTCGTTAATACGAGCTGTCACCGGAAAATAACTACATATATAGCACTGACCTCTTTTGAGTTGAGTGAGTTTTTTAATTATCATCATAGGGGATGAAGAACTCCAGTTGAAGGAAAAGAAAAGAAAATTAACAAGCGAATAATTTGAAAATTTATAAAAAAAAAACAAAGAATTAATAATGATTATATATTGTTACATGCCATATTTTCACTATTTATTTATTTTACCCATCTAATCTATACACATAACATGTATTCAATACGGCATCTAAAAATCCTGTTAAATTCAGTTTTCTACATATTACATATTAAGGAAACGGACCGCAAAAAACCCTTGGACCGAAAAAAAATTTTCTGAACCGAATCGAAATTATATTCTGAGAACCGTAACTGAATCGGAACCGAAATTTTCAATTTCCCTTGGACCCGAAATTTCATTTGAGTCCGAGTCCCTGCTAATATCACAAAAACCAGCGAGTCTCAATGAAATCCTTTTTTTTTGGTATCATGATCAACCCTCCCTATATCTCGTTGCCTTGGGTTGGACATGACGTCATGACATTTCCTGGGTTTGACAGACGTGGGGACGTGGGGATGTCATGGCCGACGATATAGACTTGTGCACACATTTTGAATAACCTGAATAGAAGTAATAAGTACAATCGCTGGTGGATTGTTTTATTCCACAGCCTCCCTACCGTAAACCTTACATGGTGTCAGGTGTGAAAACCTAGTGGCCACGTTGGACAAGAACACCGGGATCTGTAATCCACGTCCTAGAAGGATCTTGAGGGATAAGCAGAAAAAATATAGTTTTCGAAATAACGTGAGTAGCAGCAAGTGAAGATGGAGTCATACTTCAGGCCCCCTGAGCATTTGTCCCTAGACGGTAGTCTAGCTGACAACTGGCAGAAATGTGACACATGAAAGTCTTGAGTTGCACTTAGTCAGCCATACATGAGCTGAAATGTCATAGGTTTGTTCTTTATCAGATAATGGTTTCAGCTGGGAAATCGGCAGGGAGGTCAGGTTGACGAGTTACATCAATAGCTGAAGCCAAGCTCGACATGTCACCACATTTTCACACTGGTTCTGTTTGGAAAAGAACAGTCTTTAATTGAATTATTTTTTAATTAGAACAGAATAATGACTCTTAATTATCTTAAATATGCCATTAATATGTTATAACCCTTACCTCTCTATAAAATATGGAAAAACCTAAATTTGGCCTTACTATAACAAAATATTAATATTTCCATTCTTATTTATAACAATCATGAATAAACTGAAAATTCCTATGGGCATTTTCGATGGAAAGGTTCAATTTCTAAGTTTGTTGCTTAGGCTTTTAGGTGGTAATCAAAATATTTGGGGCACCTGCGTGTTCCTTATTATCGCCTCCTGGTGGCACGGTGTACGAATAAAACGCAGCCATGCCAAAGATTAGGCCATGTCAAAGATTATTGTTCTACGAACCTGTACTCTGTGGCCATGTTCTGTGACAGGTTTATTAGGATCTTTGTGTCTCGTGTGAGCTGTCAAATGTCTTACTCTGACGTCTGTCAGTTCGGCTCCTATGTCTTTTTTGTGATCATTAATTATATTTGTGAATCTTGTTTTCGTGGCTGTGAAAAATATTTTACGTTTGATGTGACCTAAGTGTTGATTTTATCTTCAAATGGCATCTGATAATATATTCGGATATGTGCCTCAAATTGGGAGCGACGGATATGTGAGTATTTTCAGTATTTACCACAAGGTTGTCATTGGGAAATGCTGTCATCACTATTAATTATAAATATTTAAACGGTGTAGAAGTTCGACAAACATTTATTCTGCAATTGCGACATTATTTTCTGGGAAATATATTTTATGGGTAGTTTTTCTCCAACCTACTGAAGACAGATTTGCGTCAGTCAATCAATACTTAGTGGGTGATATTTTCCTAACTCCTTTACCCACCCTTTCCTTTAAAATGTCCATTTTCTCTTTATAAATCAATTATTTTATTTTTTACGAGTTGGGAAGCCGCTTCCTTGTTAAATGTCTATCAATGCACCTTTATTACCTCAATGTCATTTCAAATTATAATTTTATGCGATGATTGAAAGTCTTGTTGATTAATAATTTTTATAAAATAAAATCAAATGAAAGCTTGTAAAAAATGACCACATTAGTTTTTATACTGCATGAATACCCCAATCTCAACTTCATGTCCTTGATAAAGGAAAGAAGCATTAACACAGTTTAAGTTTAATTAACCTTTCATGGTCACATGATTGAGCAATATATCAATAGGTTTATATAAAGAATATCTGAAGGGATTCTCTTATGACAATTAAAACCTTATAAAAATACATAGTAAAATACCCACTGGACATTTTCAAGTTCTCAATCCTATAACTCAAAACTACATAATTTTATTTAGAAAGTATCACATTTGCATAAAATTATAGTAGATTTTGTATCTTTATTTTCACATGTAAATTTTTTTGTGAACCAGAGTTTTCTGTTTCAGACAAATTTATTCTGAAAAAAATGCAGTTTAGGGAGAATCCACAAATTTTAAAAATACACTTTTGTAAATAATCAAGTCATAAAAAAATATAAAAACTTATATTCGCGGCAAGTTTTTCAATCTGCTTCTCACAGTATAACCAAGGTCAAACAATTATTACACAAATTATTTTTTTCTTTTTAGTGCATTAGTATAAAAGCTTGTCTTAATTTTTTTTATTGGAAACTCGCCCTCCATTTTGTTTTTTCTCTAGCAAAAATTCCATGCATGCATTGTCACCGGAATTCTGAACACCTGCCAAATTTCACGTTAATCGGACTATTTGAATAGAAGCTCGTGTTTAAAAAGGATTTTTATTAATAATTTTATTTTGTGCTTTCTAGTAAGTCCACCTTGATCTATGCATTTTTGTTAGAGCATCGTTATTATGAGGCCTTTTTCCTGTAAGATCGGAGCTATCTATTTCTTCAATGAGGAGACCATCTAAAGATTAACTCGTCCATCAACCTGGAATTGCCATTTTTAATTTATGAAATCAATAATCTTCGACTAAATTCATAATCTCTGACCCCGAAAACCTCCACATACCAATTTTGAATATAATCGGACCATAATCAAAGAGATCGTCCGCCATCTTGGAGCCGCCATTTTAATTTAATAAATTTTGACAAAAAATTCATAATCTCCGAACCCGAAAACCTCCATACACCAATTTTGAATAGAATCGGACCATAATCACAGAGATTGTCGGCCATCTTGGAGACGCCATTTTGATTTGATGAATTTTGCCAAAAAAATCAAAACCTTCGACCCCAAAAACCTCCTACATACCAATTTTGAATCGAATCGGACCATAAACACAAATCTCGTCCGCCATCTTGGAGCCGCCATTTTATTTTTTCTCCATAAGGCATTGTCACTGGCGTTATGAACACCTGCCAATTTTCAAGGTAATCGGATGACAGAAAGTGGGTCAAATTTAACTTGTAAGATTTGATTACACACTTCAGGATAGGTGAAACTAAATAAAAGCTTGCAAAAAGAAAATGAATTATTTCAAATCCATTATTTTCAGGACAGTAAATATCCAGTAATTAGATTCACACGTTTTTAGACATGCCCTTTGGTGAAACTATCGTATTTTTGCCTTCTGAACACAAATCCAAGGTCAAAATGTGGTATTCTTAAATACTTTCTGAGATACAAACTTCCAGAAGTACAAAAAGCCTTATTTTTTAGCGCTATTTTCGGCCACTGAAAACACTCACCATTCGTCCTTTTAACAAAAACACCACACATACACCTTTATGAAAGTGTTTTTAGTAGTTTTTTGTAAAAAAAACTGCTGTTTTCTAAAATATCCACTCTTCCTAGAATATAGTAATTCTTATATTTACGACGTTGATTGCCTTAACTCAACGTTCAGAAGTCAAACGCTACAATAGCTGCATTTTGTTGACCCTCCAATCTCTAGTCTACAGCCCAAGACACGCCTTTGGCATGGATGTTTTTGAAGACGTGGCACGCCTTCTCCATTAGTGGTGACTTTTCTCGTTTTTTGCCAATTATTATTGAGGCACAATAGTGACAATCAGTCGCTAGATGCAAGTACACGCTACATCATAGACATCGACCAATAGAAATCACTTATGCCAACTAATTGAAACCTCGTGATTGGCTGTTTCTTCTTCCACAGCATTCAATCTAAAGGGTACATTTTAAAATTCAATAATTTCTTCAAAATACGTGACCGCCAAATTTTTTTTTTTCAAGCAGTTAGATAAATGAACTCTTACATAAACCAAAAATTTTGGTGATACACGAATTCTCTAAACTGCATTTTTACCTTTATTCTTTCTCTATTAGAAATCTCCAATGGTTTTATTTTCGTTAAATGTGTTTTTTTTTCAGACTGAAGAGCCTACCTGCAAACTACGACTCAAAGTTATTTGTGCTAAGAATCTTATGAAAAAGGATATATTTGGAGCAAGGTGAATTTATCTTAGAATTTATTTTCTCTAGTTTTAAAACTCCAGAAAATTTGTACCAATCTCGTTTTCATTGTTTTTTTCTAGTCTCAAATCAGAATTCCAATCCATCTGCATAAAAATAATTGAAAAAGTTAATAAATTATTATTATTAACATAGAAATAGAATAGAAGCAACTTTATTTTTTCATTTCCAGTGATCCCTATGTGAGAATTGACTTGAATACCAACAGTGGAGATGAAACCATTGATTCAGTTCTCACCAAAACGAGAAAGAGGGTAAGCATACTGTCTCCTTGAATACTTACTAAATCCTAATACAATGTATATTTCAGACTCTCAGTCCTGAGTGGAATGAAGAATTTATATTTAGGGTAAGAAACCTCTATCTACTAATGAAAATTTTGAAAATACCAGACTATCGAAAATAAAACTATCAAAAATCATATTTTATCAATTTTCAAGTTGTAGAATCAAGAAAAATTTGTCTGCAATGCCACAATTTTCCGTTACTTATATATATATATATATATATATATATATATATATATATAAATGTTAGCCACTATTTCACTATAAAAATAAAAATGTTCTAAATACATAGCGATATTCATTACGAACCAAAACCCCAAGAATCACCAAACAAAACATATATATATATATATATATATATATATATATACAAGCTGATTCTATTTGGGGTTGCAGTCAGGTATAGGGCTGATTAGGAAAACTCTTTGGTATCCCTCAAGGTTTCTGCAATCTTTATTGCCTTCCTCAGGACGATAACAATCCATTACCATTACAATCCATTACCATAAGTATGAACCAATATAAACCAAGAGATACATAAAAATACCAATAAATATATTGTTACTAGCATATTTAATTAATATGGATAATTAAAAAAAAATATTCAAAAAATTGTTTAGTAATTCAATTTGAAATATGGAACTGAAATAAAATAAATTAAGTTTTTGTTATGTATTTTGAATTGTGCAATTACAATTGTAGATAATATTATAGAATTCGCTAATATGAATTACTATGTGCAACTCTAACCCGATTTTTCACCTTTCATTTTATTCTACCATTTATTGTTTCAATAAAAAATCACTCCTCTTTCGGCGGTACACCCGATCTTATATATCCTCGTCCTTGGCATCTAGAATCTTCGAGTGGTTTGTGGAAACATCGAGATCATTCGATGAGTAAAGCTCAGCGTGAGGTCAGCCAGTCGGTCGTCATATTTCTGGAATTTCGCCTGAATAAAAAACCGTCACATCATCTGGCCTGTGCGAAATAAACAACGCAGTAACGTACTGTACTTATTTTCGTAACAATAATTTAACCAAAAATTTATATATATATATATATATATAACTTGTTTTTCAACATTTGTTATGAACACTTTATTATATTATTTACAATTGTAATTACACAATTCAAAATGCCTAACAAAAACTTCTAATTTATTTTATTTCAGTTCCATATTTAAAATTGAATTACTAATCAGAGAATATATTCAAGCTGATTAATAAATAAACAATTTTTTGATTTTTTCTAAAAAAAATTAATTATTCCTATTAATTAAGTATGCTAGTAACAATATATTCATTGGTATTTTTGTGTATCTTGTGGTTTATATTGGTTCATAATTATGTTAATGGTTCCCAGAAAAAAAATAGATCCTTAAAATTAATATTTAAATTAATTATTTAAAAAATTGCATGAGAAAAAAAAAATAAAAACAAAAAAAAATGATGACCATTTTCGAAATTTTAAAAATTCTTAAGGGACCTCTTAAAAATATTCGATCCATCTAAAATTTCAAGAGGGCTCCTCAATTACAAAAAACTAACATATTTCCATGCGAGACTTAGAAAAATAAATTAGTCAGTCAAAATGGGTCACCCTAATATATATACAGTGTGACCCATTTAAAATGGAACCACCCCTGTAGAATACGCATTTTTAAATCAATCTCAAAAATATTTTTTTTAATATTAAGCATCGAAAACTATCTTGACACAAATTTTCATAACTTCAGTTTTATTTCCAAGGCACACTATGGTTTTTTTTCTTTGTCAAAAACGGCAAAAGTTTATTAGGCAAGTTTGACTACACCACTGGATTCGTAGTCGTTATAAATAAAAACAATCAAAATTTCATAAAAAAATATTGGTTAACAACGAAGTTACAACAACTTCAATTTTGGAAACAAATTATTTGATTATAATTTTTATTTAGATTATAGACATATTTAAAATCTGGCAACACCGTCGATACAAAGTAGAACACCAGTGAACTTGTACAGTGAAAATCCGAAGTGAATAGCTCATTCCCTTCTACAGTTATAAGAATGGTAATGTGAGCGATTTGTGGTGGAAGCGATTTTGTAATAAAAATTTGACTAGGCCACTGGATTTGTAAATTATATTCCCTCATTTATTTAAGTGTAGGTTATAAGTGTATTCGAAAAGAGCAGAAAATTTGAAATTCATTTTCAAGTTATACAATAGTACATTCTTCCATAGCCGATAAAAACGAAATGAACAGAAACAAGTTTTAAAGTATATATTCAACAATAAAATGTCATTAAGCAAAAACTAAAATAAACATTACTGTAAAATTAAATATTTGAATTTTTGTGGCTTCTACCAAACCTCCATTTAGTTCGACACATTTATCATATTTTTTACACTATTTCTTATTTGTTGAGGTGTAATTTCGGCACAAATCCAGTGGCGTAGTCAGATTTTTATTACAAAATCGCTTCAACCTCAAATCGCTCACATTACCATACTTTCAGGAGTTATAACTGTAGAACGGAATGAGCTATTGACTTCGGATTTTCACTGTACAAGTTCACTGGTGATCTACTTTGTATCGACAGTGTTGCCAGATTTTTAATATGTCTATAATTTAAATAAAAATTATAATCAAATACTTTTTTTCCAAAATTAAAGTTGATGTAACTTCGTTGTTAACCAATATTTTTTATGAAATTTTGATGGTTTTTATTTATAGCGACTACAAATCCAGTGGTGTAGTCAAATTTAAAAACAAAAATTGCCTAATAAACTTTTGCCGTTTTTGACAAAAAAAACCATAGAGTGCCTTGGAAATGAAAATTTGTGTCAAAATACAGTTTTTGATGCTTAATATTATTAATTTTTTTGAGAGTGATTAAAAAATGAGTATTCTACAGGGGTGGTTCCATTTTAAATAGGTCACACTGTATATATATATATATATATATATATATATATATATATATATATATATTTTCACAGAAACAAGAAAATTAAGATATTTTCTCTCTCCCTCTCTCTCGTGTGGATACATGTAGTGTCTCTATCATTATTGATTTAAAACACTGCCTTTTAGGTCAAACCGGCTGAACATAAGTTGATTCTGCAAGTTTTTGACGAGAACCGACTCACACGAGATGATTTTCTGGGTATGGTGGAGCTGCCCTTGGTTGGTTTGCCTAAAGAAATAGGCGACAGATCTTTACCGACTGTGAAGTATTTGTTACAACCAAGGAGGTAAGATTTGACAGTTGTTTAGAAATGACTAATTTTTTACAGTAGTTTTTTTGTTTACTGATGAGTGGAGATTGAAAGAAATAACTTTGTTAGCAGATTCAGATGTTGATTGATATACAGTGAAATATTTCGAACAATCGGAGCAGATTCGTATAGTGAAACTAATTTATTGCTACGAAATATATTCTGGTAGGCATATATGTTTAAAATACTCAAGAAAAGAAAAAGCATTTGTATTTTGAAATACAAAGTATTTCAATATTTTTTAGGTATTTTCTTTACTAAATACATGAGGAAATTATTTGAAATGTATTTCAAATGGAGTATTTGAATTACTTCTTAGGATTTTAAATATATTTTAAGCTTATTTCAAATGCTTTCAAAGTTTTGTAGTAAGTTCCTTGGATATTTGAAGCACTTGAAATTGTTTCTATTTGGTTAATTTAAATAGTTTTTTGTATGTATTTGAAATACTATTTGATTATTGAAATATTTTCCTTCATTCCTTAGTGTTTGAATTACATTGTCTGATATAATGTAGGTATGCAAATTAAACAAAAAAGTTCATTGAAATTTTGCTTTCTGACAAATAATTCGAAAGGCACTATAAAGTATTTAAAATATTGATAGAAGTATTTCAAATACATTGAAAACAGTGCAAGCATTAAACAAATTAAAATAGTGTATTCGATTGATTTGTTTGATGATATGAACAGGATGTTCATAAAATCAGATGTGGAATCATCTGTGACTGAAAGATAAACTTTAGTCACTATCTTCCATCATTCAAGATAGCCTCTTGTGGGGTATGCATGTTGAAAAGGAAAACATTCTCAATTGAAAATTGAATAGAAATATTTTTCTGAAAATTGAAAAATCTACGTCAATAATGAAGTTTTTTTTTGTAATATCTAACAGAAAACAACTACCTCCCCGGCTAAAGCCACGCTGGACATTGAACTACATCTGTTAGATATTACAATAATAGTTTAAAAAAACTAAAAAACACGCTTTCATAGAAAACCAGACTAAAAAATAGAAAATAAGAAAAAAAATTATTTTATTAAAAAAAAAAGCGTGGGGTGCATGGTATCGCCTCGGCCAACAATTACCTGTGATCTGAGACATTTCTTACTTTACTGCCCTAGGTGTGTAATGTACTATATAATTATTAATACCATGCATCCCACGCTTTTTTTTAAATAATTTTTTTTATATTTTCTATTTTTTTAGTCTGGTTTTCTATAAAAGCGTGTTTTTTAGTTTTTTTAAACTATTATTTATTTCCTACTTTTTGGTGTGGTTTATTTATAAGAGCGTATTTTATTAGTTTTTTTAGACTATTATTTTTATTATTTTTTTGCAAATTAAAAAATGGAATAATCTCATCAAATTAGGTAATCATAATCTCCGACCCCAAAAACCCCCACATACCAATTTTGAATAGAATCAGACCATAATCACAAAACTCGGCCGCCATTTTGAAGCCGCCATCTTGAACGCAGAACAGATGGTCTCGCTCAACGGAGAAAGTTCAAATACTCAACTGGTGAGTTGTGGGGTACCACAAGGATCAGGGCTTGGCCCCCTTTTGTTCTTGGTGTACATCAATGATCTGGCAAGCATCAATATCAGGGGTAAATTCACTATGTTCGCAGATGATACTACAATACTTGTGGCATGGCAACAACAGTGATGAACTGAATGAACACATAGCTACAGACATATCCCTGGTGAAAAACTGGTGTGATTCCAATAAATTATCATTTAATGTCTCAAAAACATGCATTGTAACCTTCAGATGCACTCTGAATGACATAACTTAGGAACTCGAGAATAAGTACCAAACCATCAGCCAAGTTTTTGTGACTCCATGTGGATAACAGTGTGTCTTTCAATACTCATATCAGTACTTTATGCAAAAAATTGTCATCAGGTTGCTTTGCAGTAGGGGTCATATCATCAGAATTAAATACATCTGCAGCGAGAGCAACATATTTTGCTCTGATTGACTCACTGTTGAGATATGGAATTTGTTTTTGGGGGAATAGCTCTCAATTTCTATTGAACTCAGTGTTCGTTTTACAAAAGAGGGCTGTCGGATACCTTTGTAAAGCGAACCAGAGATTCATGCAAACCCTTGTTTATTACTCAAAAATATTAACATTGACATGTATCTTTATTCTGGAAAGTGTATGTTTAATCCACAAAATTTTTACAATAATATCCAATCTCTGTCAACTTACAAGGCGAGGTGATAACTTTACAGTTTCCTACAATTCCCAGAAGCTCCTTGGTAAAGGGGTCAATAATTTATAATGCTAAAAAAATGTTTAACCACCTGCCTTCACATATTCGTTCTTTGGTGGCACATAATAGATTCAGGATGGCTGTCAAGGAGTTACTGCTAGATAGAGCATATTATAATTTGAAAGAATTTTATGACAATGTATTTTAAGTATTTGATTTCGAATTGTAATTTTAATTTAGCTTTAAATATGTGTCTGTTTATATACAACGTGTACTTGTTATATACAAAAATTTTTTAGTATGCAATTAGGACTATTTATTGATCCTGGCGTTATTGTGACTTTTCACATATATGTATGTACATGTATGTATATATGTATGTATGTGTATATATGTGTGTTTATATTTATACGGTTTGTACTCTTTTTGTGTTTTAAATGTTTGTACTCTTTTATATTTGAAATGCTCATAACTATTTTATAATTACCTTCTAGCTTTGTCAATGAGAATTTAATTCTTTCGATATTAAAGCATATTTGATTTGATTTGATTGAATTTTTCAATTTTCACAAAAGAATCATAATATTCGCCCCAGAAACCCCCACATACCAATTTTGAATAGAATCGGACCATAATCACAAAACTCGGCCGCCATTTTAAAGCCGCCATCTTGAATTTTTCAATTTTTCAAAAGAATCATAATTTCGACCCCAAAACCCCACATACCAATTTTGAATAGAATCAGGCCATAATCACAAAACTCGGCCGCCGTTTTGAAGCCGCCATCTTGAATTTTTCAATTTTCACAAAAGAATCATAATCTCCGACCACGAAAACCCTCAGATACCAATTTTGAAGCGAATCGGACCATAATCACAAAACTCGTACGCCATATTGGAGCCGCCATTTTGTTTTTTTCCACACAAAAATTTCTTAATGCATTGTCACCGGAATTATGAACACCTGCCAAATTTCAAATCATTCGGACGTCTGGAAGTGGGTCAAAATCGCGCCCAAAGGAGTCGGTTACAAACAAACAAACATACAAGTGAAGCTAATATAATGCGTGTAAAAAATAACCTCATTATTCTCGTAGATTTTTTAATTTTCAGAAAAATATTTCTATTCAATTTTCAATGTGTTTCCCATTTCTTCCGGTCTTCCTGATGATCGTGGAAGCGTGAAATAGATTTTCGTCGCCAAAAATGTATTGAAGACCTAGTGAATGCGATGTCTCTCCTGCGTCAATGTTACGAATGATTTCTGGTGAGTACTCTCTTTTGGAAAACATTCTTCTTTGCCTCATTCATCTTTATGAGTTCTTAATTAAGACTGGAATAGAAAATTAAATAACTATCTGAATGAAAATGCAAATTTTCAATTTCAGATTTTTTCTTTTGTGTTAGGGCATTTTCAGAATATCTATCAGATGTAGTTCAATGTCCAGCGTGGCTTTAGCCGGGGAAGTAGTTGTTTTCTGTTAGACATTCACTAAAAATAACTTCATTTTAATCGTGGATTTTTCAATTCACAGAAAAAGCTTTCTATCAATATTCAATTGAGAATCTTTCCCTTTTCAACAATTGAGAATGTTTCCCTTTTCAAAAGTGTATATATTCAAATATTTTCAAAAGAAATATACGTAGGTTTTGGGAACCACTTACACTTGGCCATCTCTGTTAACTTGTCATTTTAAAAACATGTACATTCTTTGTAAGGCCCATCTTAGAGTGTTTTGCTGAAGTGTTTTTGGGTACATGAAATCGAAATATTGACAAAAGCCTCAATAGCAAAATCCAGCTGAAGGAAAATAAAAATTATCGTTAAATGTATTGTTGTGGATATTATGTTGTTGGGTTTATCTAAATGGATTTGGCTCTTTTGAACGTTTTTTATAATATCCAATGAGTTTGATAAGAGCTAATTGAGGGATTTCTGAGTCTCATCAAAAATACATTTGTCAAGGCAGAATTCAAAATGATTAATTAACAAATAAAAGTCAACAAAAATGTACGTACATTTGAATAGTGATGAACTCAAAGCAGTGTTTACTTCTTGTTTGAATATAGAAAATTATAAACCTTGCAATTTCATCGATAACATTAATTTGTCTATTTCACATGCTCTGGTGAATAAAGTGTGACTTTCTTTCAACTTCCATTCATTCAGATTTGCTGTTTTCGACTTCAATGAACATTTTTTTCTCTTTTATGAACCTCCCATCTTGCTTTTTGGCAAATATCTCAACGAAGCGATTTTAGTGCGCGTTCAAGGGTTCGGGGCCACCTAGAACTGTATCACGCTTTCCTCTATGATACCAATCTGCCTCCCATAGCTGCTCCGGAAGATGCACCCGTGGACGAACAGGAATGGGAGATTGTAAGTGAAGCCAGAGAGGAGTCTGCTGCTCAGGTAATTATATTTTTCGCTCACTTGTTGAGTTCGTAGGGAATTCGTTGGGACTATGTAGATGAGTTATATTTAGAGCAGTGGTGTATGGTGATGAGTTCCTCAAGGTGCTATATTGGGGCCTATTTCTTCATCATCTAGGTTCGCGATGTTTAGAGAATCAATTTTTTTCTGTGAAACTTGGGTATTTATAATTTCTTCTGATACAAAAAGTAGACTTACTCTGAATCATTTAATGAGAAATATGCTTTGGAAAAATACAAAATATGGGCATTTTCAAACATGTTTTTCTCTTAGGGATAAAATGAAATATGAGAATTTAAAACTACTTAATAATAAATCAGGTAAATTTTTCCTTTATTTTGAATACAAGAAATACAGAACCTGTTGAAAAGTACCCCGATACCAATAGGGGTAAATTTCATGAGATAATGATTTAATATAAATTATAAAGAAATCAGAATTTTTTTAAACTAATCCGATGCCAAAAATAATAAATACAATAAAATCATAAAAAATTACAGAATATGCTGAACATATAGAGGTGAAAGGAAATATGTGGGTCGATCATTTAAATAATTAAATAATAAATCAGTTAATTTACAACATAACCTTTTTCTTTATTTTAAATACAAAAAATTCATACAAAAATACGGAACCTGTTGAAAAGTATCCTGATACCAATAGAAGTAAATTAAATGAGATATGATTTAATTAAAATTATAAATAAATCAGAATTTTTTGAAATAGGGCGAAATAAAATATGTGTATTGAATGAATGTGGTTTTTTGTGGAGGAACAACGTTTCTTGACATGTTTTTTGGGTAACCTTCCACAGTCTGAAAATGATCTCAATTGACATCCGTCAGTTGAAAAAGCAAAAAAGACTCTGCGAGCAAAAATCCAAATTATAAAACAATTAAAGGAGATTTAGAAGATTTTGAAAACGGGGGCAGATATAGTCCACGAAACGTCAAGCAAAAACTATATAGAGAAGTATCTTTTGAATTTTTTAAAAAAAATTTTTGATAGGCAAATTCAGAAAACGGCAAGTTATTGACAAATTGAATCATTGTTCCATAGGAAATATAATTTGGTGAACGCAATAACTTATCGGGGTGAACTAATGGGGTGAACTAATCAGTTTGCCCTTTCTACACTTGTATAGATTTTCCTGATTATATTTTCATTTTCAGACTGTGGAAGGTTACCCAAAAAACATGTCAAGAAAAATATGTGTGTTAAAAATAAAAAATAATAAATAAACATCAGTTATGTACAAAGGCATAGAGGGGCCAAAAACAAAATATATTTTTTTAACATTTAAAATTGCCACTTTGAATTGACAATTATCACTTTCAACTGACAATTGTCACTTCGAACTGACAATTGTCACTTCGAACTGACAATTGTCACTTCGAACTGACAATTGTCACTTCGAAGTGACAGCTGTCAGTTCAAAGTGAGAATTATCACTTCAAAGTGACAATTGTCAGTTCAAAGTGACAATTGTCAGTTCAAAGTGACAATTGTCACTTCAAATTGACAATTGTCACTTCAAAATGGCAATTCCAGATGTTTTTGTAAGTGACAATTGTCACTTCGAAGTGACAATTGTCAGTTCAAAGTGATTTTCAATTGTCACTTCAAACTGACAATTGTCACTTTAAAGTGACAATTGTCAGTTCAAAGTGACAATTGTCACTTCAAAGTGACAATTGTCACTTCAAAGTGACAATTGTCAGTTCAAAGTGACAATTGTCACTTCAAAGTGACAATTGTCAGTTCAAAGTGACAATCCCAAATGTTTAAAAAAAATATTTTGTTGTTGGCCCTTCTACGCCTTCGTAGTTATGTGGAAGATAACTTTTTTTAATATCGTTATATAATCATAAAAAATTACAGAATATGCTGAACATACTAATAAAGGCGAAAGAAAATATGCGAGTCGATAATTTAAATAATAAATTTACATCACTTATTTGGCAAGGTAACTTCATTTTCAATGTTGAATATAATAAAATCATAAAAAATATGATTGAATAATTTCTGCCAAATCAAGAGAAATTTTTTTTTTCGTATGGTCTATGTCTCTACAATGCCATAAAATGGTACCAGCAAAAAAAAAGGAGAACTTCCCCTGAATGCAAATAGTGATTAGGTCCTTTATATACAATAAAATGGGATAGGACCAGAAACTAACCCCTGTGGTACACATCTGCTAAGTGTTTTCCCTTGAACGAGAACATTACATCATTTTTATTTTTAGAGTTCTTATCAGAATTGACAATTTATTTTCATTTATTGTAAATGATATATAAGTTCCCTGTATAAACAGCTTGTTACTTGGGAAGAAATAAATAATTATGGTAAATCTACAATGCCACAAATATATACTTCACCTTTTTCTTCTCAAAGTGGTATTTCTCAAAATGAAAAAGATACGTTCGAGCAATACACATTTTCTCATGTTTCATTTTTGTTTCTTGGAATGCATTGAATTACAAAATGCACTAAGAAAATCCCGAAGTAAACTTTTCATGAGAAAACGAATTTAAATCGGGGGTTTTCCTTTGAATATAAATAAGGTAGAATGAGCAAGGTTAGTGACAAATATTTCATTTCATCATTGGACTATGGAACAAAAGTAATCTGAGAAAAAATATTCCTTACTGTTTGAATTGAAGATAGTTATCAATACCATTGTTTAGATGACCTCTTAGATTACAATTTTTAATTTTGGTGTGTTTTTGGATATATTTGTTATGTTTATCTTTCACAGTGGGAATAGACACAAAATTATTTACCATGAGTAACTTTCGATATAAAAATTATAACAATAATGAACTCTATTTTCCGTTGTGAAAATATTAATGGTATAGGAATAGTCAATAAAAAATATTATGTATGTCAAATATATTGAAATTGTGCATTCCGAAATATACTGGGTATTCCATTTAAAACAACACCTTAAATTATTCTAAAATAGTTTTTTAAGGTAAAATTCTCGGACAGCGATTTTTATTGTCGGCGGAGAGCATTTAATATAAAAAAACCCTCCCTGCTCCTGTTTCCCAGATGCGCTATAAATAAATAATAGTTTAAAAAAACTAAAAAACACGCTTTTATAGAAAACCAGACTAAAAAAATTAATAAGAAAAAAATTTATTTTATTTAAAAAAAGCATGGTATCGCCTTGGCCAACAATTACCTGTGATCTGAGACATTTCTTACTTTACTGCCCTAGGTGTGTAATGTACTATATAATTATTGATACCATGCACTCCACGCTTTTTTTTAAATAAAATATTTTTTTTTCTTATTTATAATTTTTTTAGTCTAGTTTTCTATAAAAGCGTGTTTTTTAGTTTTTTTAAACTATTATTTATTTCCTACTCTTTAATGTGGTTTATTTATAAAAGCGTATTTTTTAAGTTTTTTTTTGCAAATTAAAAATTGGAATAATTTTATCAAATTAGGTAATCATAATCTCCGACCCCAAAAACCCCCACATACCAATTTTGAATAGAGTCGGACCATAATCACAAAACTCGGCCGCCATTTTAAAGCCGCCATCTTGAATTTTTCAATTTTTACAAAAGAATCATAAATTCGACCCCAAAAACCCCCACATACCAATTTTTAATAGAATTAGACCATAATCACAATACTCGGCCGCCATTTTAAAGCTGCCATCTTGAATTTTTAAATTTTTACAAAAGAATCATAATATTCGACCCCAAAAACCCCCACATACCAATTTTGAATAGAATCAGACCATAATCACAAAACTCGGCCGCCATTTTAAAGCCGCCATCTTGAATTTTTCAATTTTACAAAAGAATCATAATATTCGACCCCAAAACCCCCACATACCAATTTTGATCAGAATCAGACCATAATCACAAAACTCGGCCGCCATTTTTTAGCCGGCATCTTGAATTTTTCAATTTTCACAAAAGAATCATAATATTCGACCCCAAAAACCCCCACATACCAATTTTGAACAGAATCGGACCATAATCACAAAACTCGTCCACCATTTTGGAGCCGCCATCTTGAATTTTTCACATTTTACAAAAATTTTAATCCATAATCTCCGACCCCAAAAACCCCCACATACCAATTTTGAATAGAATCAGACCATAATCACAAAACTCGTCCACCATTTTAAAACCGCCATCTTGAATTTTTCAATTTTCATAAAAGAATCATAATATTCGACCCCAGAAACCCCCCATACCAATTTTGAAGCGAATCGGACCATAATCACAAAACTCGTCCACCATTTTGGAGCCGCCATCTTAAATTTTTCACACAAAAATTTCTTAATGCATTGTCACCGGAATTATGTACACCTGCCAAATTTCAAATCATTCGGACGTCTGGAAGTGGGTCAAAATCGCGCCCAAAGGAGTCTGTCACAAATAAACAAACAAACATACAAGGGAAGCTAATATAAAGCGTGTAAAAATCGACATGTTTCAGGGTTTTTCATTAGTATATTAAAGTATAAGTGGATAAAAAGGGCTTTAAAACACGCGCGATTTTTCGAGCACGACGGCGCAGCCGGAGTGCTCGAAATAGAGCAAGTGTTTTTAAGACCAGTTATCCACGAATACTTTACGTTATTTTTTTTTATTGGTGCACTTTGAAATCATATATACTGGTATTATTACTACAAAAATAGAACTAAGAACTAATAATGCAGAAGGTTGAATTCGTGATATGACATCAGTATACCTTTCGTTGTCATGGAAATGAGAAAACATTCATTTGCAATTTGTTCAAAGATCAATATTTGTTGTCACCAGAGCTCAAAATGAATGATTCTAATATCGATTTTTGAATAGTGAGGCAGAATCGCGGTAAATACGCGGAAATCCAGTGATATGTATATAAAAGAATACGAAGAGTTCATCAAATGGATGGAGGAGCACATATAAATGACCGAATTGTGAGTAATATCTTATGTGACGTTACAAGGTAAGACTGTCAGATCAATAATCAAAAATTAGTCATATAGACTTACGTTTCTCGATTTGTTGATGTTGTCATGGTTACCTTTAAAAAACGCGCGTTTTAAAGTTCGATTTAAACACGCTGAGGCGTGCTTTAAATGGTAAAGGGCACCAATAAAAAAAATATTTTTTTTATTGGTGCCCCTTTACCATTTAAAGCACGCCTCAGCTGTTTAAATCGAACTTTAAAACGCGTTTTAAAGGTAACCATGACAACATCAACAAATCGAGGAACGAAGTCTAAATGACAAATTTTGATTATTGATCTGACAGGAGTAACATCAAATAAAATATTACTCACAATTCGTTCATTTATATGTGCTCCTCCATCCATTTGATGAACTTTTCATATTCTTTTATATATATATCACTGATTTTCGCGGTATTAACGCGATTCTGCCTCACTCTTCAAAAAAAACGATATTAGAATAATTCATTTGAGCTCTGGTGACAAAAATATTGATCTGTGCTAACAAATTGCAAATGAATGTTTTCTCATTCCATGACAACAAAGGTATACTGATGTCACATCACGAATTCAACCTTCTTGCATTATTAGTTCTTATTTCATTTTGTAGTAATAATACCAGTATATATGGGTCAAAGTGCACCAATAAAAAAAAATAACGTAAAGTATTCGTGGATAACTGGTCTTAAAAACACTTGCTCTATTTCGAGCACTCCGGCTACGCCGTCGTGCTCGAAAAATCGCGCGTGTTTTAAAGCCCTTTTTATCCACTTATACTTTAATATACTATTAAATTAATTTATCCAGGGTTATTATGTTTTCAATGGGATACCCAGTAAAATATGAAAAATGACAAAATATGAAAATTAAGTAGTTACAACGTAGAACAAGGAGAGTTTGAGAGAATAAAGGAAATTATAAAATCGAAATAGTGTAGTGAATAAAACTGGTATTTTTTCGAATGAATTTTGAATTATAATTTGTCCTATGCTTTCAAATGGTCTGGTAGATCATTGTAAAATTTTATTACGTTGCAGAAAATTAATTTTTGTTCGATTTGTTATGATTTTAGTAGTTGCTAGATTTTTAGAACATAATTGAGTAATTATTAATTTATTGAGGATTACAAAGGTATCTATAAATACATTTCTTATATTATAGATTTTTTAGATTAGTTATAGATTTTTTTTTAAATGTCATTCCTATGTTAATTATTTTTGGTTTATAATTTTCAACACAATGAAGGTGCACAGTCTCATTTTGTGTAATAATTGAATTTCTAGGAGTTTTCTTGATCAAACAAATTAAATACTGTTGTACAAGGTTTGCCCAAGAATATTGACACCTAATACACTGACTTTGCTTTTTGATTACAGCCCGTATATGTGACTCCATCTACCGAGTCACATACGCCCCTCCCTCAGGGTTGGGAGGAAAGACAAGACGCTAACGGAAGAACATATTATGTGAATCATATAGCCAGAACCACGCAGTGGGAAAGGCCGACGCTAAGGTAATTATGATTATGATGGTTTACAGAATAAAATTAAAAAGAACTTTTTAAATACGAGCGTTTATTTAAACACTTAAAAATAACTTTTTTTTTTCGAATTTCATAATAAAATCATGACTTTTCTCCATAAAAACAATCAAATCCCAATTTTGAATAGAATTGCACCATAAATTATTAAACTTGTCCGCCATCTTGTAACAGTCATTTTTTATGGTTGAATTTGAACAAGAAAATCGTATTCAGTGGACATAAAAACCCCTTGACGTGATTTATGAATCGATTTCATGAATCGTCAAACTCATCCGCCATTTTCAAACCGCCATATAGAATTTCCGAATTCCGACCAAAAAATCATAATATCCTATCCCGAAAATTCTTACATACCAATTTTGAAATGATTCTGACAATAAATTTACTAAACACGTCCGCCATTCTGAAACCGCCATCTTGAATTTCCGAACTCCGACCAAAAAATCATAATCTATCCCAAAAATTTTGACGTACCAATTTTGAGATTATTTTGGCCATACATTTACCAAACACGTCCGCCATCTTGAATCCGCCATCTTGAATTTTTGAACGTCGACCAAAAATTCATGATCCAACCAAAAATATTTTAACATACCAATTTTGAAATGATTCAGGCCATAAATTGACCAACACGTCCGCCATTTTAGTGCCGCCATCTTGAATTTTTCATATATAACACTGTCAAGTTGCATTGTCGCACAAACCATATAGGCAAGCCAAATTTCAAGTCGTTTGGATTGATGGATGTTCCCAGACCAATGATATTATTCATCAATTCATATTTATTTCTCATGTGTTATTCAAGGTTCTGGTCTGGGGCCAGAACTGCATAAAATAAACAACGAATTTAAAAAAAAAAACCCTATCACATTGGATATTGACATACTATTCGTTTCACGATCCGAAAAGTATTTGTTGTAAGTATTTGAAATTCTTTGGAAATATAAAAATTATATCTTGATATTAAAAATCCGGTGTACTTCTCTTATTTTTGATCTTTTTGCTGTTTTAGTTTCTTGTTTATGTTAAGTAATCTTTTTGGAAATATTTTCAGGATATCCAATACTTTTTACAATTAGTGTTTGAAGTATCGATTTTATCTGCAATACAGAAATCTGTAACATTAATAAATAATAGTTTAAAAAAACTAAAAAACACGCTTTTTATAAAAAACCGAACTAAAAAATAAATAAATAATAGTTTTAAAAAACTAAAAAACGCGCTTTTATAGAAAACCAAACTAAAAAAATATAAAATAAATTTCAATTAGGAATAGTGTAAAGAATTTTAATAAACATAAATAATAATGTAAATAAGAAAAAAAATATTTTATTTAAAAAATAGCGTGGGGTGCTTAATCTGAATCTTAAAAAGCACCCTACGCTTTTTTTAAATATTTTTTTTTCTTATTTACATTATTATTAATTCATATTTATTTTCAATTTTTTTAGTTTGGTTTTCTATAAAAGCGAGTTTTTTAGTTTTTTTAAACTATTATTTATTTATTTTTTAGTTCGGTTTTTTATAAAAAGCGTGTTTTTCAGTTTTTTTAAACTATTATTTTTTTTCAACTTTTTAGTTTGGTTTATTTATAAAAGCGTGTTTTTATTTTATTTTTTTAAACTATTATTTGTTCTAATCTCCTATTAATTCCGTGATTACTATTAGTAACTGTAATTATTTTCCAAATCATTGATGTGTACAGCTGTATTAATAGTCAAATCTCGATTTTGGAAGTAATTCAAAGATTTTAACGTTGTCAATATATACAGTGAGACGCCATCTTGAATTTTTCAATTTTCACGAAAGAATCATAATATTCTACTCCAAAAACCCCCACATACCAATTTTGAATAGAATCTGACCATAATCACAAAACTCGTCCACCATTTTGGAGCCGCCATCTTGAATTTTTCAGTTTTCACGAAAGAATCATAAGATTCGACTTCAAAAACCCCCACATACCAATTTTGAATAGAATCGGACCATAATCACAAAACTCGTCCGCCATTTTAAAGCCGCCATCTTGAATTTTTCAATTTTTACGAAAGAATCATAATGTTCGACCCCAAAAATCCCCACATACCAATTTTGAATAGAATCAGATCATAATCACAAAACTCGTCCACCATTTTAAAGCCGCCATCTTGAATTTTTCAATTTTCACGAAAGAATCATAATATTCGACCCCAAAAACCCACACATACCAATTTTGAATAGAATCAGACCATAATCACAAAACTCGGCCGCCATCTTGAATTTTTTAATTTTACAAAAGAATCATAATTCGACCCCAAAACCCCCAATACCAATTTTGAATGAAACGACCATAATCACAAAACTCGTCCACCATTTTGGAGCCGCCATTTGAATTTTTAATTTTACAAAAAATCATAATCTCCGACCACGAAAACCCTCAGATACCAATTTTGAAGCGAATCGGACCATAATCACCAAACTCGTCCGCCATATTGGAGCCGCCATTTTGTTTTTTTTTTCACACAAAAATTTCTTAATGCATTGTCACCGGAATTATGTACACCTGCCAAATTTCAAATCATTCGGACGTCTAGAAGTGGGTCAAAATCGCGCCCAAAGGAGTCAGTTACAAACAAACAAACATACAAGTGAAGCTAATATAAAGCGTGTAAAAATGATATCCGGTGTACTTCTCTTATTTTTGATCTTTTTGCTGTTTTAGTTTCTTGTTTATGTTAAGTAATCTTTTTGTAAATATTTTCAGGATATCCAATACTTTTTACAATTAGTGTTTGAAGTATCGATTTTATCTGCAATACAGAAATCTGTAACATTAAAAATGGAAAATGTCTTATTCCTCAAGACAGCTTACTACAAAAACCTATACAATAATAATAATAATAATAATAATAATTTATTGCACTTGCATTACATATTGCAAACATATAACAAAATACAAGCCAGTCATCAGAATATTAACAATAATGTGAAACATACCCAGAAATTATATAAGGGTACAGAAAGGATTCTGAATCTGTTACATAATCCAAGTACTTCCTAGAATAGGGTTCTAGGGAACATAAGAAAAGCAATTGGGTTCTTTCGCTTTCAAATGGGCAGGTAAGTGATTGTACAATTTTATACAAGAATACTGGGCAGCTTTCTCAATACAGGCTAACCTGTGATAAGGAATGTTGTAATTTGAGATATTTCTTGTACTATGACTATGAGTTGTTTGGAATTGTGAGAAAAGAAAAAGCCTATTTTTGAAGACGAATTTGATACATTCAAATATGTATATTGCTGAGACATTAAGTATATTTAGTGATTTGAAGTGATTTCTACACGATGTGAGAAAACTCAATTTCTTAATTATTCGAAAATATTCAAGGCTTCACCACTTCCTCCCCAAAGAATATCGGATGTCATTCAACGTCCGTCGAGACATTAGCCAGGGAAGTAGTTATTTCTTTATGGATATGCGACCAACATACATGTATAGGTTTTTGTAGTCAGCTGTCTTGAGGAATGAGACATTTTTCATTTTTAATTATATCGATTTTAATAAAATACTGATTGGAATTATTTCGGAAACACTGAGAATTATGCAAACCATGACCAAATCCAAATATTTTTGCAAAGTAGTTTGAATGCCAAATACAAAATACTAAAATGTGGGGTTATTTGAAATGAATTTTGCCCTTTTTGACATTTCTTTTACTATTTTTGTGCCTTAAATACTATATTTCTGAAATATTTTGAGGATTTTCCAAAGTTTCACAATATACTCAAATACTTTTGGATATTTGCAATAAGTATTTGAAAAGTTTATTTTAATAATGAAATTCAAATACGAATTATCTCGGATACATTGAGAATTATGAAAACAATTACCAAACACAAACATTTTTGTTTGAATACGAAATACCAAAATGGGAGCGTATTTGAAATGAAGTATTTTAATCACAAAGACATACTTTAATTTTAAATACTCCCTGATCTATCTGTGGACACTGTTTTTTCAAAATCATAGCCATTAATATTTGAAATACTATTTCGTATACTTTTGTAATTTTTGCTCTTTTGGTATTTTAGTTATGTATTTTTGAGGATTTCCAGTACTTTTGAAGTATATCGAATACTTCTGTATATTTGAATAAGTATTTAGAATTTTCACAAGTATTTGAAATATTCATTTTAATAATGAAAATTATGCGAGCAATTACCAAATACATCAACAGTAATTTCTATGCCAAGTACAAAATAAAAAAATTGGAGTTAATTTGATGTACTTCCATTTTAATTACAGACCTGCCTTGGTATACTGTTTTGTTCAGTTTATATTAATCGATCATTATTAAACAGTATTAATATTAATTCAACTATTAGAAATTTAATTTTCAGCATTATTCGTTGTTTCATTATCGCTTCCTTTTCTGCAGCAATAGTACTTCTGAAACCAGAGCTGTGGAAAGAGAGGAACAGCGTGAGGTGTTCGAAAGGCGCTACCACATAAGTGCGGACGACGAACAAAATGGTCGCAGCGAAAATTCCAACAATGCTAGTCAGGTAGGGAAACTCGCTTTTCTTTTCTGGTAACTGCACGTTTCATGTAAATCACGTGGTACTCGTTTGTCGTTATCAGGATATACAGAAAGCTTCAGTATATTGAATTTTTGGTGATTTTTTTTTTGCAGTTGCAGTCAATGTTTCCCTTTTCAAAAATCACCTTATTAAATTTTCAGATCTGTTGGAATTGTATAAGAGTTCGAACCTAGATTATTTACTTTTTCTTTCAGCCTGCTGTTCAGTTGCCTTTTTTTTTTAATAAGTTTTTATCAATGTAAAACTTATAAAAATTGTATGAAGTTTTCACAATCAGTCTAAAATAGCATATATTATATTTTTTGAACTTGTATGAGATTTGTAAAAAATCATTTATGAACCACATTTTTTTTCCTTCTTTATATGCAGAATTTAGTTTTTCCGACTTGAATCTCGGAATTTCCGAGTGTAAACTTCAATATTTTGACTTTAAACTCAGAATTTCCGACTTTAAACTCGGATTGTAGATAGTTAGGTAGAACTAGACAATTTCCGAGTTTAAAGTAGGAAAATTAAAATTCTGATCTCAAAGTCAGGATATTCCTGGTTTGAAGTTGGAATTTCGGTGTTTAAAGGAAATTCCAAGTTTGATGCCAACAATCAAAACAATATTCAAATTATCCAAACCCAATCCATTAGTAGAGCCCCGACAGTGAACCCAAGATTCAAGTTTCCAGCAAACACCATGATGGAATGCCTCAACACTTTAGCAGAAAGGCCAGGAAATTAACAAATCTCTAAGTTTTGTTTTTTTTTTTTTGCAAATTAAAATATATATATATATATTTGCATATACAAAATAATGTAACTATCACTGAATTACGAATGTATAACAGGCTGAAGGACTCCGGTCGGTAGCCTATTGGGTAACCAATAAAGTACTTTTATTATTATTATTATTTCCAAGTTTGAAGTTGAGAATAAAATTACGTAGTTGAGATTTTTGTTGACGAGTTATAATTCATCTGTATAAACAGCTTTCTAGGAAAAAACTATGGAAAAAAAAATTATGGATTTTGTAGGACATCAAAATCAATAAAAAAAATTATAAAAAAAAACGTTTTTAAGGAAAAGCTTTTATTCAAATGAGCTAAAAAGTTAAAAATAATTGCTTTGGATGTGCGATATAGGTTATTCCGTGAGTTATAGATTCAAGAGCTTGTTAAGCAAAGCGACAAGCCTGTAAGTTCTGAGCTATCTAGTTCCATCCTGGAACTGCCATCAACAATTTATGAATTCTGACAAAAAATCAATAATCTTCGACTAAATTCATAATCTCCGACCCGACATACCAATTTTGAATAGAAACGGTCTATTATCACAAAACTTGTCCACCATCTTGAAGCCGCCATCTTGAATTTATCAATTTGATAAATTCATAATCTCCGAGCCCGAAAACCTCCACATACCAATTTTGAATAGAATCGGACCATAATCATAGAGATCGTCCGCCATCTTGGAGCCGCCATTTTGTTTTTATGAATTTTGACAAAAAATTCATAATCTCCGACTCCGTAAACCTCCACATACCAATTTTGAATAGAATCGGACGATAATCCCAGAGATCGTCCGCCATCTTAAAGCCGCCATTTTAATTTTATGAATTTTTACAAAAAATTCATAATCTTCGACCCCTGAAACCCCCACATACCAATTTTGAGTCGAATCGGACCATAACACAAATCTCGTCTTAGAGCCGCCATTTTGTTTTTTCCATAATGGATTGTCACGGGAACTATAAACACCTGCCAAATTTCACGTTAATCGGGCAACTAGAAGTGATTCTTATTTAACTTGCAAGATTTGATTACAGACAGGCAGACACCGGGACAGGTGAAACTAAATAAAACCTTGTAAAAATGAGGTTTTCTCAAAAAGACAAAATTCCTGAATTAAATTGCGAAAAAATTATCCAGAAATGAGAAATCTATAAAAACTTGGTAATTTTTTTGTAATATCTAACAGAAAACAACTACTCACTTGGCATTAGCTATATGTTAAGCCATATTTGATAGTGGAAAAGATCATAATTCTAAAAAAAGATCTGAAAGTGAACATTTGTATTCCAACCTCTTTTTTCATGAATTTTGGAACTCAAAGAAATGGTAGTAATAATAAAAGACATGAAATAAATTTGAATGAACTACTGAATATGATTGTAAAATGCTTGTGTAACTTGTTTCTAATTTTATTTTCTGTTGTTAAATATATTTTTATTTCACCTTATCTCCCTTTAAAACATGTTTCCTTCAGAATGCAGTCTGTATTTCATATTAAACTTGGTGGATCGATAACAATATTTGTGCTTTCTTATATCTCGTCATATCCATCATCTACTAACACTAATGGAACAAGTCTTGCATGGGCATTTTGTTTGCATGATCGTCAGGCTGATATTGCCAATACAGACCAGGCCGATAACGAAACAGTGGAATGTGAAAACGTACCCGAAATAATTGTCGAGAGAGAGCACGACCAAGACGAACTGAACGTAAGAAATAGTTTGATACTTGACAGTTGTGATACGGATTACAACGGTTCGGCGGAAAGTAACGAGAGCAGCAGGAGGAGTTCCGTGGATTTACCTCACTTTCAACTCAACATCGACGGAAATCATCGTCTCGGCAGAGACCAGAACGGCCTTTCGGAGGTTGGTAGGCTTGCGCTTCAGTGTGAACCGTCATAGATTTCGTTTGTTTGTCTATTCGCTACGATGTGTTGTCGATTTTGTGTTTGTTTGTTTTTCAATACTTGGATTGGTAGATTTTTTCTGATTGCTGAATGATTTCATACTTTTATCGGCACGGGTTGTTTCGATATGCATGGTTTATTTGGCAGATTACATCTTCAATTCATTCAGTATGATGTTATCTGGGGATACCTCTAACTATCAACTATCTTATAAAATCATACACTTAGGCAGGTTGTATCATCTCTGGTCATCTTTGGTTTTGCTAACGGCAGGTTCGTTTTGTTTTTTATTGCAATGATCTAGACAGAGAGAAAACCTGTAGTTAACCTTTACCAAAGGATGACCAGCTGTGTTACAACCCGCCCTTACCTGTTTAGAGAATGACTTTATATATATACATGACTGTTATACAATAAATAAATGATAGCACACTTTAAAAAAAGTTATTGAATACCTCTGATCATCATAAGTTATAAAATCATATACATGCATGTTTACCGAAATAATTTACATATACATAATCAAATTATCTAACTTATACATTCCACAATGTATATTTATAATTAACTTATAAAATCATACCCTTGCACATTTACAGAAATACACATACAATTACGCCCTTGAATACAAGTACTTCTTATACACTAAGTACACATACAATTACACACTTTTATGATTGCACTTACATATACATTACTTCACTAGCCTTACTTATATACTAAATATACATATAAATACACACTGGATTTTTTTTTACAAATTGCTACTGCAGTTTCTTATTTAAGGATGTTACTTCTGATCATCAACTAACTTACAAAATAATATACTTACATCCTGTTTTCGGAAAGAGTTTATATATACATGACTGCACTAGCAGCTTGTCTTATTTATAAACTAAATACACATACGGTTACATGCTTGAATAAAAGCACTTCTTACTTATACACAAAATTACTCACTTTTATGATTGCACTTACGTATACATTACTTCACTAGCCTTACTTATACACTAAATAAACATATAAATACACATACAATTACACATGACTGCACTAGCAGCGTGTCTTACTTATACACTGAATACACAAAAAAATACATCTTGAATAAAAGTACTTCTTACTTATACACCAAGTACACATACAATTACACACTTTTATGAAAGCACTAGCCTTACTTATACACTAAATTCACATACAATTACAGCTTAATAAAAACTTCTTACTTATACATAATCTACTTACACTTTTATATTGCACTTACATATACATTTCTTCACTAGCCTTACTTATATACTAAATATACATATAAATACACACTGGATTTTTTTTTTACAAATTGCTACTGCAGTTTCTTATCTAAGGATGTTACTTCTGATCATCAACTAACTTACAAAATAATATACTTACATCCTGTTTTCGGAAAGAGTTATATATACATGACTGCACTAGCAGCTTGTCTTATTTATACACTAAATATACTTACATCCTGTTTTCAGAAAGAGTGTATATATACAAGACTGCACTGGCAGCTTGTCTTACTTACACACTAAATACACATACAATTACACGCTTGAATAAAAGCACTTCTTACTTATACATACTTATACAATAAGTACACATACAATTACACACTTTTATGAAAGCACTATCCTTACTTATACACTAAATATACCTACAATCACACAGAAAAGAGATGGAGACTCACATTGGTTAGCTACTGATCATTGTCAGTGGTTTAGAATTACTTTGGTGGTGATGAGTGATTGGAATAATTAAAATATACAGGGCTCGCCATAAAGTATGCAGAATACTGAAAATTTCATCGAAGATAAAAATATTTGCAACCCTTCAAACTTGTTGGAGTAAAACTGGTATGTTGACAAAAATTGTTCAAAGTTGCGTAGTCTTGAAACTACATGCGGAAAGAAATTAAATCTCCGTTATTTTGGAACTTTTGTTTTTACTAAAAATCACTTGTTTTTATTAAATAATTCATTTTAGAAATAACTGAGTGAAGGACCACATCATAATACCAATATCAACCATGAATTGCTTATTCTGAAAATACCTCAGTATAGAAGGGAAATTCGTGTCTGTAATGTATAATGTAAAAGAGAGTTGGTGGCGTGCAGACAATAATTTTTTAATTCTTCGCAAAGCTATCATTGGGCTGGGATCGAACCCACGACCTCATGATTACCAGTCAAGTGCTCTCCTAACTGAGCTAACGAAGACGTACGTTCTCATCTGTGATCGAGATATCGCTTTCTAGAATTTAATGTTAGTGTGTCTAGGAAAGTTATGGGGTGGAAGGGAACTCTTTTGATATCAAATAATCATCAAGATCCAATTTACCTTTCACCTTGCGTTGTCGACAGTTTGCGATTTTTGGTAGCTCAGTTGGGAGAGCACTTGACTGGTAATAATGAGGTCGTAGGTTCAATCCCTGCCCGAGGATATATTGTTCTAGAATTTGAAAATTCTTGTCTGCACGCCACCAACTCTCTTTTACCTCAGTATAGAGTTTGTGGCTTTGCTCTGGATTTTATGAAGTCATACTTGAGTTTCAAAAAGTAATAATTACAGAGTCGGTCGTCAATATTTATACAGGGCGTTCCACAGTGATCTATATTAGAACCCCTGCTTTTTACACGCTTTATATTAGCTTCACTTGTATGTTTGTTTGTAACCGACTCCTTTGGGCGCGATTTTGACCCACTTCCAGATGTCCGAATGATTTGAAATTTGGCAGGTGCACATAATTCCGGTGACAATGCATTAAGAAATTTTTGTGTGAAAAAAAAACAAAATGGCGGCTCCAATATGGCGTACGAGTTTTGTGATTATGGTCCGATTCGCTTCAAAATTGGTACCTGAGGGTTTTCATGGTCGGAGATTATGATTCTTTTGTCAAAATTGAAAAATTCAAGATGGCGGCTCCAAAATGGTGGACGAGTTTTGTGATTATGGTCTGATTCTATTCAAAATTGGTATGTGGGGGTTTTTGGGGTCGAATATTATGATTGTTTTGTAAAAATTGAAAAATTCAAGATGGCGGCTTGAAAATGGCGGCCGAGTTTTGTGATTATGGTCTGATTCTATTCAAAATTGGTATGTGGGGGTTTTTGGGGTCGGAGATTATGATTATTTTGTCAAAATTGAAGGATTCAAGATGGCGGCTCCAAAATGGCCGCGAGTTTTGTGATTATGGTCCGATTCTATTCAATATTGGAGAATAGTTAAAAAAAAATATTAATAATAATAATAATAGTTTGAAAAACTAAAAACACTCGTTAATAGAAAACTAAACTAAAAAGTTGAAAATAAATTATAGTTTAAAAAAACTAAAAAACACGCTTTTATAGAAAACGAGATTAAAAAAATAGAAAATAAGAAAAAAATTTATTTTATTTTAAATAAATCATAGTTTTAAAAACTTTAAAAAACACGCTTTTTATAAAAAAACAACTAAAAAATAAATAAATAATAGTTTAATAAAACTACAAAACAAGCTTTTATAAAAAACCAAAAAAAAAAAAAAAATTTTAATTAATTTGACTTAAGAATAGTGTAAAAATGTTTAATAAATATAAATTAATAATAATGTAAATAAGAGAAAAATTTATTTTATAAAAAAAAAGCGTGGGGTGCTTAATCTGAATCCTAAAAAGCACCCCACGCTTTTTTTTTAATTAAAATTTTTTTTTTCTTATTTACATTATTATTAATTTATATTTTTTAATTTTTTTTACACTATTCTTAATTCAAATTTATTAAAAAAAAAAAACATTTTTTTTAATTTGGTTTTTTATAAAAGCGTGGTTTTTAGTTTTTTTAAACTATTATTTTTTATATATGCAAATTCTACTATTTTCATAATATTTCAAAAACACTTGTTGCACATGCAGCTGTAACTTTCTTATCACTGACCAAAGTACTACGAGAGAGAGTAATCACATGGGCTAATAAAAATAATTCAACATCAGCCATACAGCTTTGCGAAGATTCACGCTGCGTAATCCTAACAAGATATTTGAGACCTGTGCAGAAAATCAAATGGATATGATCTCCAACTGTCCATAATATCAGTAACCAAATTCTAACTCTATAAGAAATGCCTTGGAAAATTAAGCTTGGCTGTACCTTCCACACGAGTTTTCTGTCAAATTCTTACTCTAACCCAGGTCGCATAATTGTAATGGAATTGAAAAAAAAAACACTTGACAAAATCACCTCGTTATTGGTTGCAGAGTGACGACCAACTCGACAGCCTGTCAAACAACTCATCCAGGCGGGACTCGACCGTCTCCACATCTACCAGCAATAGCAATTTGCAGAACAATCTCGAAGGTCTAGGGGAAGGCTTGCCGCCGGGCTGGAGCATCCAGCGGGCTCCGAACGGCCGGCTCTTCTTCATTGACCACAACGAGAAGACGACTTCGTGGGTGGATCCGAGAACGGGCAGGGCCAGCCCCATGCCGAACCAAGCGGCGGCGCCCGTCGTCAATAAAAGGCCGGACGACGATTTGGGGCCGTTGCCCGAAGGGTGGGAAGAAAGGGTGCATTCTGACGGCAGGATTTTCTTCATCGATCATAGTGAGTTGGATGTTGTAATTTTTTTTCTCTTACTATATTTAATTATTGGAATTCATGATTTTGTCAGATAACATCCCGCCACCAAAATCCTCAACATACCTGGATATGCTTCATTACAAAATAATTTCCAGTCCCTATAACTATTAGGCACATTCATTTTTTATCAGTTGGCTATGCTGTATTTCTGTCATTGGTAGTTGTTGCCAACATCATGTGTATTGAAACCTCACATTCAGCCACATTGGAATTGTAAATAATGAAAAAAAGAACAACATTGCAAGAGGTAAGTTTTAACCATTGGAAAAAAGAAGAAGAGAAGTATATAAAGAGGAGGAATGAGGTTGTCCTAAATGACAGTTGACAATTGATACCTATGACCACCGACATAACCTTAATCTAGACCGCTAGAGGTCATATCCCCATCACTCGAAAAATTCATCCAAATAGAATTTACGAGAACGTGTCTGCGCAAAGCGCAGAAAGCACAAATAATGTCATTTCAGACATTGACATCCAACGAGGAGCCATTATGTGATTTTGAATCGTCAGACACAAAATGCGCATACTCTAAAAGCTCTTTGATATCTTGAAATTGGATGAATTCTCATCATACGGGATCAGCAGTCTAGATTAAGGTTATGTCGGTGCCTATGACAGATACACAAATTGAACAACTCCAAAATATAGCCAGTTTTGCCAACATCAAAATACTGCATATGTTTAAACCTGCAACTCCTAGCAAAGCAAAAATATTTGTGCTGTAAGCTATTTTAATGTTTTTTCCATAACTGTCTCAGTTATAACATGGTAACATAAAGAACAAGGTTAAAACCATTCACAAGATGACAGTTGACACTTGTTACCAATGACAGTTGACACTTGTTACCAATGACAGTTGACACTTGTTACCAACGACAGTTGACACTTGTTACCAATGACAGTTGACACTTGTTACCAATTACAGTTGACACTTGTTACCAATGACAGTTGACACTTGTTACCAATGACAGTTGACACTTGTTACCAATGACAGTTTGACACTTGTTACCAATGACGTTGACACTTGTTACCAATGACAGTTGACACTCGTTACCAATGACAGTTGACACTTGTTACCAATGACAGTTGAAACTTGTTACCAATGACAGTTGACACTTGTTACAAATGACAGTTGACACTTGTTACCAATGACAGTTGACACTTGTTACCAATGACAGTTGACAATTGTTACCAATGACAGTTGACACTTGTTTCCAATGACAGTTGACACTTGTTTCCAATGACAGTTGACACTTGTTTCCAATGACACTTACACAAGTTGGCCAACCCCAAAATATAGCCAGTTTTACCAACATCCAAAAACTGAATACCTCTTTAAACCAACAGTATATTGTAGGACATTATTAAAAATACATTTAAATAATTATTGAATATCCCCACATTTCCATTACGTTCCTTATTGGATATTTTCACTACGGTAATTTTCTCTAGACACCAGAACGACGCAATGGGAGGATCCTAGGTTATCAAATCCTCAAATAGCAGGTCCGGCAATACCTTATTCCAGGGATTATAAGAGAAAATATGAATATATGAAGACCCAACTGAAAAAACCAGTAAGTCCGAATGGAGTGTTTGAAAGTCCTGGTCTTTTTATTATACCTCTCGTGGATATGAACAAACTCAAAAAAATTGATATATTAAAATCTTTAAGCGGATAAATTTCTGAGAAATCACCAAGACTTTCAGACATCCCGTTTTTAATCTCGTCTTCAAAATGTGAACTTTTTTTTTTGTAGTCGAATGTTCCAAACAAATTTGAAATAAAAGTGAGAAGGCGGAGCATACTTGAGGATTCTTATAGGGTGATTACCTCAGTTTCTCGAGTGGATTTACTCAAAACGAAGCTTTGGGTGGAATTTGAAGGAGAAGTTGGATTAGATTACGGCGGGCTGGCCCGAGAGTGGTTTTATCTGCTTTCCAAGGAGATGTTCAATCCATATTATGGTCTCTTTGAATATTCCGCCATGTGAGTTTCCACAGATTACAATTTATAGCTGTAAAATATTGTCTGGGTGTTCCACAAGAAACGCTTTGGGGGCCACTATTGTTCTCTTGATATTGTGAAATTTGTAATTTCAGGGACAATTATACTTTACAAATAAACCCATTCTCAGGAGTGTGCAATGAGGAGCATATGAGCTATTTTAAATTTATTGGAAGGGTGGCAGGCATGGCTGTGTATCATGGAAAATTACTGGACGGTAAGTCTATCTATGTTTTCCAACTCATTCCACAATTTAGTTAATGAGAGGATGATCTATTTGTCGCTAGTATCTCTTTGTGTTCCTCAAGGATCCATCTTTGGGGCCTAATTATTGTGTTTTTTGAAGATCCTGCTATTATGGTGTTGCTCAAAATTCAATCTTCAAGGTAGTTCCGCCACACGAGACAGTTGAATAAGGAAATTATTTTCGACGGAATCGAAAAATTTCAAAAGACTTTTTGACTTGAAACGCGAAAAAAAATTTTTTTTGAAGGAGGGCACTTGCCCCCCCAATTGACTCTAGAAAATTTCGTTGTTATAGAAAGTCGGCGACTCAAAAAATTGATGTACCCGAAAAGCGCAGCAAAAAAAAAACAGACCCCCCTCCCCCCTCACTAGAAATCATACGTCATGGGAAAAAATTATCGTTTTTCGATAAAACTTCAATGGACTTTTTTGTAGTACTCTTTTTGAACTTTTTTTTTTGGGGGGGGTAACGTTAAAATCGATGGGGTCAACTAGGAGAAAGAGTTTTTTTTCGCGTTCAGACCCTCAAATGGTCCACCGTCCTTCTTTAAAAAGTCCCCTGGCACAATCTGCATTTCTCTACGACCCCCCTCCTTTAGGCTGTGCGCTTCCCCGTGGACTATTTTGAATAACGAGAGTAGTTTTGATTATATCTGTCAAAATAGATGGTCAAACACTTTGATTTTTTTTCACAATATCTGTGATATCCTGCTCTAGCTCCTCCTCGTTTTTCATAAACTTCTCTCCTCGTTTTTCACAAACTTCTTAATTTCAGTACTAACGGTAGAATTAATAATGTGCTGTTTGCCTATGCATGGTCCATATGTTACGTGTCAATTGAGTCAACTTCAATTATATATATATTTCGGGTAGGGATGGTGAAACTTGTTAAAATTTTATAAAGGTGTTGTTCACATGTTAAACAATAGGTATGCCAAATTTTAATAATTTCCTAATTCAACTGTCTTGTGGCGTAACTACCTTAATGCCTTGTGTTCCCACTATTGTCCCCCATTTATTGGGTCTCTTAGTGTGTTTCTCAAGAGTACATTCTTGGTCTCTCGATTCATTATATTATTTTGATCCTCAGTGTCCATCTTTGGGCACTTGATACTGTGTGTCACGAATATTTATTCTTGTCCTCTTAGCATTGTGTTCAATGATCCATTCTCGGGCTCCTATTATTGAGTTAACCAATAATTCATCTTTAGGCCCTTATTCATATTGTCTCCCTTTATTATTGAGTTCTTTCCAAAGGTGTTCCATCCTATTATTTTGATCCTAAATGTGTTTCTCAAGGATTCATTATTTGTTGTGTTCTACAAGGATCCCCCTTTGGGCCATTATTGTGTTTCTCAAACATACTTCCTTGTTCATTTAGCACTGTTTTCAAGGATCAATTCTTGGCCTCCTATACTTGTGTTTACCAAGAATTTATCTTTAGGCCCTTATTCATATTGTCTCCGGCCTTATTGTGTTTCTTCTCAAAGGTGGTGCTATTATTTTGATCTTCAAGAATCTATCTTTCTGCTCTTATTATTGTGTTTCTCAAGTGTGCATTCTTTACGAACGCAACATACTTAGGGCCCATATAATTGTAAAAAAAGTCCGTCCTCAGACCTCTATTATTGTGTTGAAAAAATGCCATAATTAAGACCTTATTGTGTTCCTTGAAGATCCGTCTTTAGGCTTCCATTAATGTTTTGCTCAAATATCCATTTCTGAATCTCATTATTGGGTTTCTCAAAGATCCATTCTTGTTCTCTAATCGTCATGTTTCTCACAGTTTCATCCTATTATTTGATCATTTGGCCCTAGATAACAACATAGGGCCTTATTGTTTGTTATCTTTCTCAAGGATCTGTCATGGACCCATATTATTGTGATCCTCAAACCTCCTCAGACCCCTATTATTGTGTTTCCTAAAATGCCATTTTTAGGACTGAAGATTCATTGTGTTCCTTAAAGGTTTGTTCTTAGACCCCTATTATTGTGTTTCCAAAAATGCTATCTTTAGGACCTTATTGTGTTTCTCAAGAGTACATTCTTGATCTCTCATAGTCAAAAATTCATCATATTTTGATTCTCAGTGATCCATCTTTGGGCACTTGTTAATGTGTTTCTTGAAGATTTATTCTTGTCCTCTTAGCATTGTGTTCAATGATCCATTCTCGGGCCCCTATTAGTGTGTTAACCAAGAATTCATCTTTAGGCCCTTATTCATATTGTCTCCCTTTATTATTGTGTTCTTCTCAAAGGTGTTCCTCAAGTATCCATCCTATTATTTTGATCCTCAAGAAACTATATTTGTGCTCTTATTATTGTGTTTCTCAAGTGTGCATTCTTTACGAACACAACATTTATAGGGCCCATATAATTGTAATAAAAATCCATCCTCAGGCACCTATTATTGTGTTAAAAAAATGCCATAATTAAGACCTTATTGTGTTCCTTGAAGATCCATCTTTATCCATTATTGTTTTGCCCAAATATCCATTTCTGAGTCTCATTATTGGTTTTCTCAAAGATCCATTCTTGTTCTCTAATCATCATGTTCCTCACAGTTAAATCCTATTATTTTATCATTTGGCCCTATTATTTTGTTTCTCAAGGATGCATTATTATCCAAGAAAACATCTAGATAACAACATAGGGCCTTATTGTTATGTTTCTCAAGGATCTGTCATGGACCCATATCATTGTGTTCCTCAAAGGTTCATCCTCAGACTCCTATTAATGTGTTTCCGAAAAATGTTATCTTTAGGACCTTATTGTGTTTCTCAAGAGTACATTCTTGGTCTCTCAAAGTCAAAGATTCATCATATTATTTTGTTCCTCATTGATCCATCTTTGGGCACTTGATACTGTGTTTCTCGAAGATTTATTCTTGTCCTCTTAGCATTGTGTTCAATGATCCATTTTCGGGCTCCTATTATTGTGTTAACCAAGAATTCATCTTTAGGCCCTTATTCATATTGTCTCCCTTTATTATTGTGTTCCTCGAATATCCATCCTATTATTTTGATCCTCAAGAATCTATATTTGTGCTCTTATTATTGTGTTTCTCAAGTGTGCATTCTTTACGAACACAACATTTTTGGTGCCCATATAATTGTAATAAAAATCCGTCATCAGGCCCCTATTATCGTGTTAAAAAAATGCCATAATTAAAACCATATTGTGTTCCTTGAAGATCCGCCTTTAGGGTTCCATTATTGTTTTACTCAAATATTCATTTTTGAATCTCATTATTGGGTTTGTCAAAGATCCATTCTTGTTCTCTAATCGTCATCTTCCTCACAGTTTCATCCTATTATTTGATCATTTGGCCCTATTATTTTGTTTATCAAGGATACATTATTATCCAAGAAAACATCTAGATAACAACATAGGGCCTTATTGTTATCTTTCTCAAGGATCTGTCATGGACCCATTTCATTGTGTTCCTCAACGGTTCATCCTCAGACTCCTATTATTGTGTTTCCGAAAATGCTATCTGTAGGACCTTTTTGTGTTTCTCAAGAGTACATTCTTGGTCTCTCAAAGTCAAAGATTCATCATATTATTTTGTTCCTCATTGATCCATCTTTGGGCCCTTGATACTGTGTTTCTCGAAGATTTATTCTTGTCCTCTTAGCATTGTGTTCAATGATCCATTTTCGGGCTCCTATTATTGTGTTAACCAAGAATTCATCTTTAGGCCCTTATTCATATCGTCTCCCTTTATTATTGTGTTCTTCTCAAAGGTGTTCCTCGAATATCCATCCTATTATTTTGATCCTCAAGAATCTATATTTGTGCTCTTATTATTGTGTTTCTCAAGTGTGCATTCTTTACAGACACAACATTTTTAGTGCTCATATAATTGTAATAAAGATCCGTCATCAGGCCCCTATTATTGTGTTAAAAAAATGCCATAATTAAGACCATATTGTGTTCCTTGAAGATCCGCCTTTTGGCTTCCATTATTGTTTTACTCAAATATCCATTTTTGAATCTCATTATTGGGTTTGTCAAAGATCCATTCTTGTTCTCTAATCGTCATCTTCCTCACAGTTTCATCCTATTATTTGATCATTTGGCCCTATTATTTTGTTTATCAAGGATACATTATTATCCAAGAAAACATCTAGATAACAACATAGGGCCTTATTGTTATCTTTCTCAAGGATCTGTCATGGACCCATTTCATTGTGTTCCTCAACGGTTCATCCTCAGACTCCTATTATTGTGTTTCCGAAAATGCTATCTGTAGGACCTTTTTGTGTTTCTCAAGAGTACATTCTTGGTCTCTCAAAGTCAAAGATTCATCATATTATTTTGTTCCTCAGTGATCCATTTTTGGTTTCTCGAAGATTTATTCTTGTCCTCTTAGCATTGTGTTCAATGATCCATTCTCGGGTTCCTATTATTGTGTTGACCAAGAATTCATGTTTATGTCCTTATTCATATTGTCTCCCTTTATTATTGTGGTCTTCTCAAAGGTGTTTTTATTATTAAGAAACTTTATTCAGTATAAATATAAAATAATAATAGAATTACAATGAATAAGGTTGAACAAAGTAGTAATCGATAAGTGATCTTTCACTTGTTTCGATATTTATAAACAAAATAACGTATCATAGATCCATCCTATTATTTTGATCCTTAATAATCTATGTTTGTGCTTTTATTATTGTGTTTCTCAAGTGTGCATTCTTTACGAACACAACATTTTTAGTGCCCATATAATTGTAATAAAGATCCGTCATCAGGCCCCTATTATTGTGTTGAAAACAAATGCAATAATGAAGACCTTATTGTGTTCCTTGAAGATCCGCCTTTAGGCTTCCATTATTGTTTTACTCAAATATCCATTTTTTAATCTTATTATTGGGTTTCTCAAAGATCCATTCTTGTTCTCTAATCGTCATGTTTCTCACAGTTTCATCCTATCATTTGGCCCTTATTATTTTGTTTCTTAAGGATTCATTATTATCCAAGAAAACATCTAGATAACAACATAGGGCCTTATTGTTATCTTTCTCAAGGAGGCCCCATATTATTGTGTTTCCGAAAATGCCATTTTTAGGACTAAAGATTCCTTGTGTTCCTTAAAGGTTTGCCCTTACCCTTAGACCGCTATTATTATTGTGTTTCTTGTGTGCTATATGTGTTCTTTAAAGGTTCATCTTCAGGCTTCTATTATTGTGTCCCCCGAAAACCTAATTATGTTTTTAAAGGATCTATTTTGGGTCTCTTATCGTTGTGTTGCAAGGTCTCTCATTATTATATGTGTTCTTTGAGGATCTATCTATGTGCCTTGTCATTGTTTTGTCCTCAGATGAAAACACAGATTTCTTTGACAGAGCTTGCTGATAATTGAACTCAATTGTTTATCAAGTACCCATCCCTGGCTTTATATAATTGTGTTCCTCGAGGATTCATTCCTGGTCCCCCATCATAGGGCACTTATTGTGTTTTTCAAGGCGGTATCGTATGTCCTTATCATTTCTTATATATAAAAATATTCAATGTCTTTTTGTGGAGTATTCGAAATATCTTTGAATTTAAATGTATTTTCGGAAAAAAGTTGAGTTTCTGAAAGTACTTTGTGAATAATTTACATTTCTTTCAGGATTTTATTTAAAATTGTTGGAAATTAGATCCATGAATATTATTAATTTCCCAAAATCTTTAATGCTGCTATTTACCATCTTATCTTTCTTTTTGTAGCTTTCTTCATTAGGCCTTTTTATAAAATGATGTTATCGAAACAGATCGATCTGAAAGATATGGAATCTGTGGATTCCGAGTATTATAAGTCGCTTTTGTGGATAAAAGAAAACGATCCGTCCGATTTGGGCTTAACCTTCTCTGTCGATGAAGAATCTTTCGGGCACACGTCTGTGCACGAACTTATGGAAGGTGGTGCCGATATTCCCCTGGATAATTCCAATAAGGACGAATATATAAGGTAAGTTTCTTCGATGGTGATGTTTTTCTTTTAATTTCTTGGATATTTTCTTAGGTGCATTATCAAGTGGAGGTTCATAGAAAGGGTGCAAGAGCAGATGAACGCCTTCTTGGAGGGTTTCAACGATTTGGTACCGCTGAACATTGTGAAGATATTCGATGAGCACGAGTTGGAACTATTGATGTGCGGGATTCAACACATCGACGTGAAAGATTGGAAAACAAATACTCTTTATAAAGGCGACTATCATTCCAACCACATTGTGATACAGTGGTTCTGGAGGGTGAGAAATCGGCAATTGTGGTGTTCCACAGGGATCCGTTTTGGGGCCCCGTTGTGTTTTCTGTTTTTTTACAAGGGTTTTTTTTCTAGGTGGTTTTGTCGTTCAGCAATGAAATGAGGGCTAGACTTCTGCAATTTGTGACCGGCACTTCGAGGGTGCCTATGAACGGATTCAAAGAATTGTACGGCAGCAACGGACCACAACTGTTTACCATCGAGAAGTGGGGAACGACCGACAATTTCCCCAGAGCCCATACTTGGTAGGTGATCTGCGGATATAATTTTTGATTGATTTTTTTTATCGAAGTAGGAAACACTTGATGGTTTTTTTTCAGCTTTAATCGTTTGGATTTGCCCCCTTACGAAAGCTATACTCACCTGAAAGACAAGCTAGTGAAAGCCATCGAGGGTTCTCAGGGCTTTGCGGGCGTCGATTAGCACCTAATTTACCGGAAATCTGCATTTTTGAACTTGAAGGAATTCTGTCCATTAATTAAAATTTAAGCTTCAATATAGTCTATTGGAATATTATACATAAATTATATATAAATATATATATTTTATAGTTATACATAAGTTGTCATTTTTATTCTGTATACTTTGTAAATAATACACATGTCTGAAATATATTTACTTGTAGATAAGTTTTATGTTTGACTTTTTCACTATTCAAGAAGGAAAACACCAAACAAAACCAGTTTTGATCTATTGACCTGGGCACTGATTCACTTTTTTGGTACGGCAACGGTTTCCGTGCGCTGTGCTGCACAGCCGGCAGCGGTAACAGCTTGCGAATACCACCGGCCCCCGACACGGAAAGTCCGAATTTTTTCACGCTTTATATTAACTTCACTTGTATGTTTGTTTGTTTATAACCGACTCCTTTGGGCGCGATTTTGACCCACTTCCAGACGTCCGAATGATTTGAAATTTGGCAGGTGTACATAATTCCGGTGACAATGCATTAAGAAATTTTTGTGTGAAAAAAAAACAAAATGGCGGCTTTAATATGGCGTACGAGTTTTGGGATCTGAGGGTTTTCGTGATCGGAGATTATGATTCTTTTGTCAAAATTGAAAAATTCAAGATGGCGGCTCCAAAATGGCGGCCGAGTTTGGTGATTATGGTCTGATTCTATTCAAAATTGGTATGTGGGGGTTTTTGGGGTCGGAGATTATGATTATTTTGTAATAATTGAAAAATTCAAGATGGCGGCTTTAAAATGGCGGCCGAGTTTTGTGATTATGGTTATTCTATTTAAAATTGGTATGAGGTTTTGTGGGGTCGAATTTTGGTTTTAATATTAATTCAATTGGTATGTGGGGTTTTTGGGGTCGAATGGAATGATTAATATATACAGGGCTCGCCATAAAGTATGCACAATATTGAAAATTTCATCGAAGATAAAAATATTTGCAACCCTTCAAACTTGTTGGAGTAAAACTGGTATGTTGACAAAAATTGTTCAAAGTTGCGTAGTCTTGTAACTACATGCGAAAAGAAATTAAATCTCCGTTATTTTGGAACTTTTGTTTTTACTAAAAATCACCCGTTTTTACTAAATAATTCATTTTTGAAATAACTGAGTAAAGAACCACATCATAATACCAATATCAACTATGATTTGCTCATTCTGAAAATACCTCAGTATAGAAGGGAAATTTGTGTCTGTAATGTATAATGTAAAAGAGAGTTGGCGGCGTGAAGACAAGCATTTTTAAATTCTTCGCAAATCTATCCTTTGGCAGGGATCGAACCTACGACCTCATGATTACCAGTCAAGTGCTCTCCCAACTGAGCTAACAAAGACGTACCTTCTCATCTGCCATCGAGATATCGCTTTCTAGAATTTAACGTTAGTGTGTTTAGGAAAGCTATCAAATGATCATCAAGATCCAATTTACGTTTCACCTTGCCTCGACGACAATTTGCGATTTTTGGTAGCTCAGTTGGGAGAGCACTTGACTGGTAATAATGAGATCGTGGGTTCAATCTCTGCCCGAGGGTATCTTTCTCTAGAATTAAAAAATTCTTGTCTGCACGCCGCCAACTCTCTTTTACCTCAGTATAGAGTTTGTGGCGTTGCTCTGGATTTTATGAAGTCATACTTGAGTTTAAAAAAGTAATAATTACAGATCGGTCGTCAATATTTATACAGGGCGTTCCACGGTGATCTTTACTAGAACCCCTGCTTTTTACACGCTTTATATTAGCTTCACTTGTATGTTTGTTTGTAACCGACTCCTTTGGGCGCGATTTTGACCCACTTCCAGACGTCCGAATGATTTGAAATTTGGCAGGTATACATAATTACGGTGACAATGCATCAAGAAATTTTTGTGTGAAAAAAAAACAAAATGGCGGCTGCAATATGGCGTACGAGTTTTGTGATTATGGTCCGATTCGCTTCAAAATTGGTATCTGAGGGTTTTCGTGGTCGGAGATTATGATTCTTTTGTCAAAATTGAAAAATTCAAGATGGCGGCTCCAAAATGGCCGCGAGTTTTGTGATTATAGTCCGATTCTATTCAATTTTGGAGAATAATAGTTGAAAAAATTTAATAATAATAATAATAGTTTGAAAAACTAAAAACACGCGTTAATAGAAAACTAAACTGAAAAGTTGAAAATAAATAATGGTTTAAAAAAACTAAAAAACACGCTTTTATAGAAAACCAGATTAAAAAAATAGAAAATAAAAAAAAATGTATTTTATTTAAAAAAAAGCGAAGGGTGCATGGTATCAATAATTATATAGTACATTACACACCTAGGGCAGTAAAGTAAGAAATGTCTCAGATCGATGAAGGTAATTGATTGGTCACAGAAGAAAACTTTGAAATTTATTTTATTAAAAAGCATTATCGCTTTTTAAATAAAATAAATTTTTTTCTTATTAATTTTTTTAGTCTGGTTTTCTATAAAAGCGTGTTTTTTAGTTTTTTTGAACTATGATTTATCTCTTGCTGCTCTGTTAACACTTTTATTACACCAAGACAATGAAAATAGACGATAACTACTGTATACACAGACAAACGACATTAGAAAATGTACTGCACTGTGGAGCTCGGGAGGGATCATACTATACCTGCCCCCACTTGCACATGGTATCCAGGTTTTCAAGAAAGTCTTCAAATCATGGTGGAACTGCCATACTAATGAAAAACACTGCTATTGATGACCTCGTGTTCACTAAAGTCGACAAATTTATTTATTTATTAGAGGATAACTGTACTGTAAAGATGATCATTAATATATTATGTGCTTATATCGTTCTCCCTCCTCAATGTTAATACTACGACGGCGTTTTGGCGCCATCCTACCATTATAATTTTTTATTGAATTCTCAAAATGTTGACTTTTTTTCTCAACATTTTGAGATTTTTTCTCAAAATTTTGAGATGTTTTCTCAAAATTTTGAGAATAAAAGTCGAAATTTTGAAAAAAACCTCAAAATTTTGAGAAAAAAAAAAATTTTGAGAATAAAAAATGAAATTTTGAAAAAAAAGTAACAATTTTGAGGAAAAATCTCAATTTTTTTTAAAAAAAGTCAAATTTTGAAAAAATCTCAAAATGTTGAGAAAAAAATCTAAATTTTGAGAAAAAAAAGTTGAGATTTCAATAAAAAAAATACTGGTAGGATGGCGCCAATACGCGTATTTGAGAAAAAGAGTCAAAATTTTGAGAAAAATCTCAAAATGTTGAGAAAAATCTCTAAATTTTGAGAAAAAAAAGTTGAGATTTCAATAAAAAAAATACTGGTAGGAGGCGCCAATACGCGTATTGGCGCCATCCTACCAGTATATTTTTTATTGAATTCTCAAAATGTTGACTTTTTTTTCTCAAAATTTTGAATTTTTTCTCAAAATTTTGACTTTTATTTTCAAAATTCTGACTTTTTTTTCTCAAAATTTTGAGGTTATTTCTCAAAATTTTAACTTTTTTTCTCATAATTTTGAGATTTTTTCTCAAAATTTCGACTTTTATTCTCAAAACTTGAGATTTTTCCTTCAAAATTTTGACTTTTTTTCTCAAAATGTCAACTTTTTTATTCTTAAAATTTTGACTTTTTTTCTTGAAATTTTGAGATTTTTTCTCAAAATTTTGAGTTTTTTTCTCAAAATTTTAACTTTTTTATTCTCAAAATGTTGACTTTTTTCAAAATCTTGAGCTTTTTTCTCAACATTCATGGTATTAAAGTAAAATAGAAAAATAATCTGGTTGAGAATTATTCAAGAAATCTGAAGAAACGTACAAAGAAAAGTTAGCAAAGGAAGTGTATTTTGTCTCTCAAACAACCTCATGAATTTCGTTTTCAGAAAAGTAAAGGCATGGGTAAGGATGTTCAACTACATTTGTAATAAATGATTTCTAATAAAGAAACAATACACTAGCTATAATAAAAATAGAGGATCCATGCACTTGTTACTTTTGAAATAAAAAGTCCTTTGTTTGAAAAAAAGGATCGATACATTAAAAAACGTGCCATCTCAAATCAATAAACTAGTTTCAGACACCTAAGGGGAGGACCATGACCCCTCGCCTGAGCATGTTTAGTGCATCCTTAGCCAAATTGGAATCTCAATAACCCAGTCTTGGCCCCACAGGTTTTTTTTTCTCAATATCAGCATACAAAAATAAATTTATAACAGTTAAGGGTAAAGCCACCAAATTTAACTTTTATTTTTATGCCTATAGTTGTTAGGTGGGTTCCTTCTATCAAAATTTCATGCACGTATATAACATCTAATTTTGTGTTTTTTTTTTAGTTCATAAAGTTTTTGAGTTGAAAACATTTAAAACTCTAATTGCAATACAAAAACAAAGAGTACAAGATCTTGGTTATTGAAAAATACCCGTTAATTTGAATCTTGAAATTATGAATTGTCCAGTCCAGAAAATCTCCATACAACTGATTTGTCACAGTAGATGAAGTGGTGAATAGGTACTGCCCCAACCTCCGCAGTATTCCGTGTGTACCAACCTACCATATATGTATTAAGACCAATACAGCAAATGTGAAGCCAAAACAAGCTGATCAAATGCGCCAACAGGAAGCAAGGACCATAAACCTAGAGAGAGTGAAGCCAAAACAAATGAAGCATGACCATCGCTCGGAATCTTTATCGGCAACGTTGAATTGATGCGCATACGCGAAAATGGAGGCGTGAATGTATTGGTTGATGTTTGGTTACCATAACTATGCGCTGCCAATATGACAAATAACCCGACTTCACTTTCATTGCATTGCTCTTATGGCCAGTTATCAATATTCATAGTTAATGAATATATGGTACCAGCCAATACATCGTACGCTGGAGTTGTCCCAAAGAGAGTAAACGTTATCTGAGTAGGAGGTACTAGGTCTAGTCAATCAGAATCTTGTAGCATTAACGCGTCATCGTGACGTACATGGACATGAGTACAGGTGGCCCACGTAACATACAGAGTGGTCCAATATACATTCAAGACCAGATATGTCAAGGTACCTAATCCAATTAAACAATATGACTTGAAATAAAGCTTGAAATGAAAATATAGCCAAAATTCAAACCAACGAAACAAAACTATAACCTGTAACTCTCAGATATCAGAGTGCACTAGTCCGCCATGACATGTCCAAATACGTCGCTATGACTCACAAACAGTGAGTTCACTGCTCACAAATGATCTATCATCTCTTTCTATTAGTGTCACCATTGTCTTATGGGGAATATAATATCCTACTCAGATAACGTTTACTCTCTTTGGAGTTGTCCCACTTCATCCACCAGAAGTGACATGTTAGTTTGGGAATAGATTAGTTGAAAATAATATGATCATAATATAGAAAATAATGTGTAACGTATTGTAGTCTAATTAGTCATTTCCGATGAAACATAAACGAATCATGTACAGTTGGGTGCATAAAAAATTCGTACAAGGTTTGTATGGTGTAAACCTGCCTATGATGTTCCATATTTCATAAAAGAGTAGTACACGTACAAAGAGAGTAAACGTTTTCTGAATAGGAGGTACTAATAAGCTCTAGCCAATCAGAATCTTGTTGCATCAACCCGTCATAGTGACATGAACATGACATGAGAGCAGGTGGCCCACGTAACATACAGAGTGGTCCAATATACATTCAAGAGCCTGCAACTCTCAGATACCAGAGTGCGGAGTGCGCTAGTCCGCCACTGTGCAGAGAGACACAGATCACAAATGATCTTTCATCTCTTTCTATTAGTGTCACCATTGTCTTATGGGGAATAGACTCTCCTACTCAGATAACGTTTACTCTCTTTGGTACACGTACACATTTGACAAAAATTGTTTCAATTTTGATACTACTTGTCAAAGTCGATAGGAAGTTTGATTAAGATTGACAAGCCTGACTCACAATAGCCTATAACTGCTGTACGACTTTTTTATGCACACAACTGTACTTCACGAGGTATAACATGAAATAAAAGTACGTGAAGATCCGTTGCAGGAAGTTATTTTTCAAGTTAAGTTCATGATTTTAAAAATGCATTAATTGGATCATGCCTACTGCGGGACATGACATGAAGGTATATGAGCCGAATCATATAGAAAATTATAAGTTATTCACTTGAATAACCCCCCCCAAACACTAGCGCCAATTGTGTTTGTTTCAAGAATATTGATGGACAATACTATTTCTTATAACCCAAACTTAAATTCAACCTCACTTTCAATGTAATGTTTCAGTAACAATCGAAAATACTATGATAATACAAATATTAGTACAAAACATAGAGGAAGTCAGATGAAATTATAGTTGACAGTTCGAAGCAACTAGCGGTAATAGTTTGAAATGTGGGAAGTAACGATGCATACGTCCATCAGAGGCGCTAGGAGGACATTTTTGAATGTGATGACAAAATTGACGTTTTCAATTTCTAATTATGAAAAACATTAACCAAGTTTGTTGCTGAACTTTCTAGGTCGTAATCATTAATCATTATGTACAAATCAAAATATTTTGGAAAAAGGGCACATGCCTGTTCCCTATTCTAATAGGAAAGAAGCATGATTTAATTTTCCTTTGCTTCAGTTAGATGCTCAAAAATTACATTTTGTAAAAATTATTTTTTAAATCCCAATTTTTTTTGAAATTTTCATGTTTACAGGTGCTCCTTAATTCAAACTCGATTTGACCTTCACTTGAAGAACTTCCCCCAAACGATATCGCCAATTGTGGTTGCTTACTGCATAGTTCCGTCGCCGGAAGTATAGCCACGCCTAGTTTATAAATTTAAAAAATTTAGGTTAGGTAAAAGGTAAAACTAGTTCAAGTACAAAATCGTTCGTTTATCTAATCATTTTCGCAGCCAAGCAATCGAAAACACGTTGGATAAGAAACGATTATCTATCTTATCGTCATCAAATACAAATCACGAACAATAATGGAATCGCTCAATCCAGAGGAAGTTTTGAAATTTTTGGACCTAGTGAACAATTTGAAACACTACAGCAGACGAGGATGGGAGCTGTGCCAGGTGAAAGATCACGAACAAATAGCAGGACACATGTATGCAATGGGTATAATGACATTTTTGTTAGGAGACGACTCCAAGCTAGATAGATTCAAGTGTCTTCAACTAGCACTAGTCCACGATTTAGCAGAATGCATTGTGGGCGACATTACGCCTCACGACAACATACCGGAGGAAAAAAAACACGCCTTGGAGGATGAGGCAATGAAAGAATTGACCAACTACGTGGGAACCAAGATAGGCTCTCTGATTTACAACCTCTACAAAGAGTACGAAGCTAAGGAGACCCCCGAAGCCAAGTTCATCAAAGACCTCGATAGATTCGATTTGCTAGTCACGGCTGCACATTACGAGAAACGAGACGATACCCCGAAGAAACTACAAGAGTTTTTCGATGCAACGGAAGGCAAATTCCAACACCCTTTCATTCAAAAACTAGTCAAGACCTTGGAAGAGAGGAGATCTAGTCAGATGGTGAATCATTTGGAAGATTCCAAAGGCACTTAGACTTTCTTGGATCCATCAAATGAATACGGTTTTGTTTTGAATGAAGATATCCAGATTATTTTATTTTGTTGACATACCAAGTACCTATTTTTTATTTTGAGTTATATTTATTATGAATTTAGTTTAAATAAACTTTTTTATTCAACTGAACTTGTTATTTAGATGATTTGACACGAAATTTTCATGACTCAGTTCAGGAGAGTGACAAATATATACAACCATATGTTTTATTGGGGTCAGTATATACCAGGTGTCCCAAATTCAATGTGGCAAGCAATATCTGGCTTGTTGAAAGTAAAAAAGTACATTGACAAAAAAGACAAACATTTTGTTCGTTTCATTAGAACATTCTGAATATTATTGCAAATTTGGATTTTATCTGACGAATTCCTATAAGATGTTTTAGGTAGATTTCAATAATAATAATAAAAAATTTCAATTCCAGTAAGATCATTGGTACCCAGCGAGCAAAAGAACATCTCAGAGATGTTAAAAGTACGAGATTTTGAGACATTGAACATCCACTGCGATGTTCTGTTTATAGATGAATAGATCATCCAATGTGCGCTGCAGGTGGCGATTTTCAGGATGTCACAAAAAGAACTTGTCCTAAGTTTTTTTGTAGACACAATAGAACAATCCCAAAATGTTTTGCGCATATTGAATCGCTGTAAATAAAACATTTTCAGAGATCACTTTCTGAACCCTTTTGTTATTTTCGACATTTTAAGGTGTTATATTCTATTTTATATGGAGTTTTTTTCAATTTTTATACCACCAGGAATGCCTCCCTCTTTTAGGACGTTTATCATGTAATCTAAATGGAGATTCTTCATGAAAAAGAACTTGACACATTCTGAGTGAACCTTTTTCATTAATTTATTCTGTTAGGATCATAGTGTTGATGTTGAAATTTTTTTTTTATAACTTCCTAGGCTTTAATATTTCTCAGGGTACTGAAATTAAGATTTAAATAATAATAATAATAAAATAATTTATTAACTTCAGGTACAATATATAAACATAGGCAGAAGTAGTGAATAAGTTAATAAACGAGAGAAGTCACATAAACTGTTTCCAGTTTGTGTGTGACTGTGGAAATTACAAACAGGAAGTAAAAATGTATCATGTAGTAAAATAATAAAATACAATATTAATATTTAACACTAGGTGTTTGCGAAACATAGATATACAATTTTATACACTTAACATTAATATAAAACATATATATGAACAGTTTGTTCTTCAAAATAAAATTACATTTACGATATAATAAAATGACAAATTTTTGGGAAGGTTGTTATGTCATAGGGGATATTTATATAAAAAACGGAAAAATGTTTCTGTTGGGATGATTAGGAATATAATAAATTATGTATCTCTGTACGAGGCAAGCTAGTGATGTAGTCATTTAATCTTCTTTTGATTTCATTTTGATTTTTTGACATTTTTATTTGATTTGGTAGGGTATTGAATAGTTTAAGGCTCAGGTAGCTGTGGCTTTTTTGCCCTACAGCTTTATTCATGTAAGGTATTTTGAAATTATTTTGTTTATTTCGAGTGTTGTATTCGTGTTCTATTCTAGGATGTTTGTGTTTTGATTTGAAACATTTGATATTAGTATGTAAAAAGAAGAGCTGTACGGGATCAAATATATTCGTTTCGAGATAGAGAGCATGTGTTGGATGAGTTCTCTTTTTTTGAAAATTATTTTAAGGATTCTTTTTGTGTCACTATCAGTTTATTCATAGTAGTCTTTCAAGCTGATCCCCAAGTCAGTATCCCATAAGTAATATGCGTTTGAATGAGAGCGAAGTATAACGTTTTGAGTGTTTTGTTATATAGCATATCTCGTAGGACGGTGAAACGATGCATAAGAAATTGCAGCTTTTTTTTATTACAGTTATATTATATGGGATTTCATTTGAGCTTGTCATCTATAATAATGCCGAGATATTTGATCTGTTTTACAGATGTGATGGTGGAAAGAATTTGCACATTAAGGGAAGTAAAAGATGGGAGTAACTGCAGAAGCATAAATTGGTAGGTAGTACAGTTTTGCTGAGAATTTATTGTGAGAGTCTATGGAAAACAAGTTTGATGTTTCCAGATCCATCTCTACTATTTATTCAGGAAACCAGGTTGTGTCCTCATAAAAAATGGCTGTGTCATCAGCATATGTAAATATTTTTCCTGTTGTTGGAATTGAGAATAAGTCATTGAGGTAGATATTAAACAGAGTTGGGCCCAGAATGGTTCCCTGTGGGACACCATATTCTATTTTCTCTCATCTCATGAAACAGATTCTCATCTCATGAAACAGATTCGATGTGAAATATACTTACTAACCACCAATTTTGAAGATAATTGCAATATGATTAGATATTTTCTCATATATAATGCCAATTGTATCTCTAGGAAGGAAAAAATTTAGTTGAAATTATATTTTGAAAAATATTCAATTTTACAGTGATTCTTCAGTTTTATCACAAACCGAATTCTTCTATTTGAAGAGTCAATATATTTTAGGTCGCATAAGTCTGTTGGAAAATATGACTGCTGTTGCTCAATGCACAAGGTGATTGTTTATCGCTTGTATAATATGTATTTGACTATTTGTGTTTGAGTGTTTAATTAAGAGTGAGGATAGATAAGTGCTATTTTTTACCATGTTCTCATTTTACGAAGGGTATTTTTCTGTGTAGACCTACTGGATGGTCTAATAGATGAGAGGTGTTAACTTGTTGCCGCCATTTTAGATTCATCCTTATACCCAGCAACCCATAAAAAGGAATTTATTCATTTTATCTTATATCATTTTTATCAATTATTTTCTACTGTGGTTTGATTGGCATATTAGAATATATTTTCTCCTCGAAAGATATCTTTTATTTAGAAGTAATAAATATAATGTCTGCTCGATATAAGCCTGATATATACCTTAACAATCGGCAAAAGGGACGCTGAATAAGCATTAAAGCAAATCAGGCAATAATGAAGATAATACCTTCGATAATGACCATCTAGCTAAATGTGTTTTTTATCTTAATTTAAAGTTAGGTTAAAGTAGGAAAGTCATTTTAGACATATTATCCAGTGCGCCTTACAATGGGGTTCTAGAGCTTTTTCAGTTTTTAGATTTGTTTTTTGAATTCCGTAGAAAAAAACAGCTGATGTTTCACCTTGCCAAAATCAAATCAACCGTTATAGCTGATATTCAAACAAGAGCTTGACAATTTTGTGTATTGATTAAGTAATAAAGAATTGAAATGTTTAAGAGGAAATCACTACCAAATTTTAATGAAAATAATTTAGCAATTCTTGATAAGTTATTGTGAAAAACTCAGTTCCTAATTTTCAACCAACACCCTGTGGGATATCCAAAGGGCAGTGAAATGTATATTTGAATTAATATCCAGAATATTATGCTTTACCATTTGCTTTCAGGTCTACCGAAGGTGACATCTAGATTTATGCCAAAATGTTAATTTTTTCAGTTATTTTTGTGATTTTGTTTTGAGGTACATTATTGATAGCTCTATCCTATCTTGTAAGATGAGATGTTTAATAAACTTCATATTAGTTCATCACATGTTTCAATGTTCTTCCTCTCTTGCAGTTATATTAATGCAAAGTGTTCTGATCTTAATACTTTTGCTGCAGCAACACACACGTTGTATTTCAATCCCTTGTATAATTTAATTTAATTATGTGCTCAAGAGGTCTACCAACTTATTAGATCATGAATAACGCGAAATGGCTATATCTTTCTTTGTAAAAAGTTGAAAAATGTTACCAATTCAATACTGAAAAACATTATGTTGCCCTATATACTTACTTATTATATTAAATCCATGAAAAAAAAATTTCATCTTATTGATGTAAGATTCACCTAATTTGTTCAGACTAACATATGAAGAACAGCAGTTATTATTTATTCCTTTATATCCTTTAGTGACATGCACATATTCTACATTTTTTTGGGTATGACTTGAAAAAACGATACAATATGGATTTACTAAGTTTGAGTATCCCGATGGGAATTTCTCCCACGAGCTCTCAGAGATATGCTGCCAAAAATGGGGAAAAAATCCAAATTAGAAAAAATCTACGACGAAAAATTTAAGTTACTTATATCTAACAGAAAACAACTATCGTGCGAAATCCCTAACTTTTAACCTGAATAAATCTGATTTACATTTTGATTAAGATATTTGTATGGAAAACTTTTTATCCAATCTTGATTGAGAAAGTTTGTTATTCAAATATCAGAATGAAAATGCAAATACCTAGGTATTCACTATAGGAATTTTTCAGGGATATTTCACAATATTTATTGTGATATAAATTTTATATATCAGATAATGTCAATGTCCAGCATGCTATATATAGTGGCTGGGAAGTAGTTGTTTTCTGTTAGATATTACAAAAAGTAACTTCAATTTTTCATCGTAGATTTTTTCTAATTCTGAAAAAAAAAAAATCCAATTGAGATCGTTCTTTTCTTTTTCAATATATAATAATATCCTGTACAACTCGCAATGCGAACTCTTGAAGACCACGCCAGAAGTACAGCAAGCGACCTCACATAGATCTCAACAAAAGCAGTTGACGTGAATATCCCAAAAAACTTGCCAAAAGCACAGTTTATAATTATTTAGCTATAAACTGTGCCAAAAGGCTGTCTGTATATGCGAAGTTCCCACATAACTCGCCAGAGGCACTGCCTGCGATGATCACACAGCTAGCTTTCGTGCGAGCTCACAGAGACCTCGACATGAGATGTAAATGATAATTTCCCAAAGTACTCGCCACAAGATTTCGCAGAGATCTTACCAGAGTGTATTATTCAAGAATTTCCACGTGGGATATCGCTAAGACCTTGCTGAGAATTTGACGGAGATATAGAGCTCTCAACAACCTCTCAGAGAAGTTACAAATGGCGTCACAATTTCCTAAAAAGAGTTCGCCGAGATATATTTAGGACCTATTTGTGTTGCCTGGGGACGTTATTGAAGTAGGGAAAGTAACAAAAGGAACATTTGGCATCACTACAGAAACCGAGCGAGTCTGCTGCTGTTGTGCTATCTGGGATGGGACACCCTGTACACAAAATACTCAAAAATAGCTTGACCCGCTTAGTTTTTTGGCAGTTCTCAATGAAATCGGTTGAAAACAAAATTGCAATTCAAAAATCAACACACGTTAATTACTAATTACCAAATGCACGTAAAACCCCGTCCAAATCATGGGAGTCGAAGTTCCGCAGGCAAGCAGCCAATCCAATAACCAGCAGACAAAACCACCGGAACTTAAAACCTACAGAACGATGTCATAAAGAACGAAAACGACCTCCGTCAACCATAACCTGCCCTGTGCAGACTTCGTTAACGAAAACTAATCGCCGTTAGTAACATCGTCCATGTATTCGAGTTGCCTTTGGCGCCGTCACGTGCAAAGCAACAAATTTGCCGAATCGCTCCGAACCGAGATCTGCACCAGCGATCGTTGACGATCCGATCAGTTTGCTTCCATGTCGCGGTCTGTGTGAGTGGCAAGCAAAAGTGTATGTGGTGATTTTGCGAAGTTTCATTTCTGTCGCATGCCTAGGTGAGTGGATGGATTTTCTTATCTTTCCAAAAAATGTGTTTCACGTTGTGGAATGAGTCTAAAAATAGTTACGCCATGACAGAGGAACTTTGTGCGAAGTTTCGAGCAATTTCAAAATATTGCGACAATCTTACAAAGTACGATTTAGCGGAAAGCGGAATAGCAATTGCATGAATGAAAAGAGGGACGATTTCATTCGTTTTTTACATCCCTAAAACTTGAACTGTCAGAGAAAGCTGGATACCTGTCAGTACTCTATAATTATCAACTAATTATGATAGTTCTTCATTTTGAGGTTATGTATCTGCAAAATACAGGCATATAAACCAGAGCTGCAAACTTAATAGGTTAACAGTTTTTTTAAATATTTGTAATTATTTTAAAATAATGTTTATTCTCAATTTTGCGTTTTCCGTAATTCACAAATTCCAGGTAATATGTGAAAAAATATATGGAATAGGTATAACAACAATTCGTATTTAATTTTTAATTTAATTAAAAACACATTAAAAACCTATTACTTGATAGTTCCATAGAAAAACTAGAAAAAAGCAAACAAAAACTGATGAAAAAAAAAAGGAAAACATCTCAACCGAAAATAAAAATAAAGTTTTCTTCATCTCGCATTTTTTAAATGTCTATTCACTTCTAAATTCATGCCTGATAAAGCTCATAGTCAGCAAGTTCTGAGTTGATAACTTCCTAATCTTGGTGGAAATTGATTGATCATCACTCAGGAAACGATTTCACATAATAGTAAGCTCATCGGCGTGCTACTATTTTATGCAAGAGGGAACCTCTGTTTTGACTGTTTCTCTATTGGAAACATACCGTCACGCGGTTTTTTATCTGAGAAAGTTCCTGCATTTTTAATCGCAGGGTTGAATTTTGACCATACTTTATGTTATTTATCAAAAGGTTTCGATACTCTAAATCACCCTATTATGAATATACCGGGTGTCACCCCTTAAACCTAGCAGAACCATTTGCGAATTTTCAATTTCCAATTATGCCATAATTTGTCGCTAATTTATCGCTAATTTATTACCACAATTATAAATTTGTCGCTCATCTTTAAAAACAAATTATCCATGGTTCTGCTAGGTTTATATGAAGCTGGCAGAACCACTTTGTACCTATCTACTTTTGGAAAATACCAATACTACCATAATTTGTCGATAAGATATCGCTAATTAATTACCACTTCAAAAAATTTGTCGCTCTCAGTTAAAAAAAAAAATATGGGCGATAACGCGGGTTCTGCTAGCTTAACGTTAAGGTAGTTCCGCCACGAGACAAAGAACTTTTCGATTTGAAACGAGAAAAAAAAATATTTTGAAGGAGGGCCCCCATAATCGACTCTAGAAAATTTCTTCATTATAGAAAGTCGGCGATTCAAAAAATTGATGTCCCCGAGAAGTGCAGCAAAAAAAAAATATTTCAGACCCGGCCTCCCCTCCCCCCCTCACTAGAAATCATACGTCATGGGAAAAAAATTATCGTTTTTCGATAAAACTTCAATGGACTTTTTTGTAGTACTCTTTTTGAATTTTTTTTTAGGGGGAAGGGGGGTATCGTTAAAATCGATGGGGTCAACTAGGAGAAGGAGTTTTTTTTTCGCGTTCAGACCCTCAAATGGTCCCCCGTCCTTATTTAAAAAGTCCCCTGGCACAATCCGCATTTCTCTACGACCCCCCCTTTAGGCTGTGCGCTTCCCCGTGGACTATTTTGAATAACGAGAGTAGTTTTGATTATATCTGTCAAACTAGATGGTCAATCACTCTGTTTTTTTTTACAATATTTGTGATATCCTGCTCTAGCTCCTCCTCGTTTTTAATAAACTTCTTAATTTTAGTACTAACGGTAGAATTAATAATGTGCTGTTTGCCTATGCATCCATCCATCCATATGTTACGTGTTAATTGAGTCAACTTCAATTATATATATCTCGGGTTCGGGATGGTGAAACTTGTTAAAATTTTATAGAGGTGTTGTTCACATGTTAAACAATACGTATGCCAAATTTCCTAAGTCAACTGTCTCGTGGCGGTACTACCTTAAGCTAGCAGAACCAAAGAGCTAATCGAATGTTTATCTAAAATCTGATAACACCATAATTTTAGGCTCACGTTTGAACCCACTGCCGATTTTTCTTATATAGGTTTTAAAAAAAAAAACATGGGTTCTGCTAGCTTTACCGTAAATCTAGCAGAACCCAACTTTAAAAAAACACCTCCGAACAAATCCTTTTGGACAATAATTTCAGGCTCTATTCATGTGAATTTATTACCCTATTTGAAAATTTTTTGTTCAACACTCAGAGAAAATATGGACACTATTTGCATTCTGTCGGATTCCACATTACTACCACTGAATCCACTAATAACTTGTTATGAATTTAGATCATCCACCTTTCCCCTTTCGATTGTCTCAAAATGTTCCCGAAGTTGCTATTTTGTTTTCCCAAGTCGAGGGGATGACTGGAAGTGGTTTAAAATTGACTCAAAATTTGCTGGAGCATTTCTCCACAACGGGGCAATATTGAAAACCTGGATGATGTCTGTTGGGACACCTTTCAGCATGCAAAGTTGCTGCGTTCCTCGATTTTTTCTTGCATTCCTCATAAATTAAGGTAGTTGTCGTGCTACATACAAACAGTGTAAAAAATTAGGCTCGATTGTAGTGCGTGACATAGCAAATAAGCTGTTGGCTGTTGGCAACGTCGCAATCCAACGATCGCTCGCATTTAGTTGTTCAAGATACGGAGTAGTTTGCTCTAAAAACATTGGTGAGGTCACGTTATTGAATAGAAGAAAAAAATTGAATTTGCAACGTAGTCATACATACGCTCAAAGATACGATTCTAATAAGAAAAAAAGAAGACTGTTGCTAACATCAAGAGAAAAAAAGTTGCGCAGAGTTGATTTGACCAAAATATTGATTTTAGTCGGTTAGGGAATTAAATAAAATACAGAATTCGTTTGAACCGTCTATTGCAAACTCTTCTTACAAAAAGCTGAGTATCGACTAACTTTGTGTATATTATTTCTGAAAGTATCTCTAGCATATTCGGGCTTATGAGGTCCAGGCGTGTTTATTACAGTTCATAAATCAGACCCTCTTGAGAATGCCGCATAGAGTATTTTTCGATGAATCATAACTATTTGATTTGTGTTTTTGTCTCGTTCATCTAGCGGTAAACTCAACACTCACACTCAAAAACAAAACCAAAAGAAATATGAATCGAAAAACCAATTCAATCCCACATTTGTTCTTGTGAGTAAGAATAGGTAGTGGCTTTGTGAGGGCATCAGCCAATTGATTAGTATTACTTTATTTTGTAATATTTGTATACGTTAAAATGATATGTTATATCAATATGTTTGGTTCTTTTATGGTTTGTGGGAATTTCTGCTATACAAAGGCAGCCATTATTGTCTCTGAATATTCCCTATATTCTGCTTCCTTTGAGGACGCAGCTACTGAGGTTTGCCTTTTTGAGTTCCAAGTAATCGTACAGTTTTCAAAGGCTTTGGATAGGTATAGTCCATCCAATATCAATTGCAGAAGCTGTTTCTATAGGGAGCAAATGAAAACTCACTTCGCTAACACGAGCGTATATGCGAAGAAACGGAACGAAAATTAATCTGTACTACTCGTAAACATTTTCCGTCGGCAAACGGTAGATCAAAAGAGCCGATAGTCAACGTGGACTCGAGTGACGGCTGTCTGTTGTACAACCGATTCGTCTGGGCCAATCAAGTCGGACATTAATGCTGGCAGGTGTGTCTCTACGATGGGAGGTCATAAATCACGCGTTATATTTGTGTTTTAATAGCTCTGAAAGATTAAAAACCAGTAGCGTCTATGGTCTTTGTGTGTGCCGATCGAAATACGTTTTAGGATATAATAATAACCTACATCAAACAATGAAAGAAATTATTTTTCTTTCTTAATGTATTTGTATAAATAAAAGCTTGTCTTTAATTTTTTTTTCATTTTTCATTATTTATGAAGTATTTTTGAAATCTTAAAATATCTAAATAAAATTAGTTATCTCCGCCACTGCTGCTCACAGGATTTCGCCGCAAGACTTTATTATGCTTCTGCAATTGATTTTGGGAAAACTATATCCTGTTGTACTTTTTCTATATCCTTTATTATTACCTCAGTCAGAATACACAATCTTCAATAATATTTACATAATTATTGTTGCGTTTATAAGTTAATTTGAGGTCAATAGAACCTTAAATATATCTCAAAACCCTTTTCAGGTTTGTTCAGTTCTTTTAATAGTACCTGCCAAAGTTATTTACTAGTTTTACTTCGGTATCTGCTTTAAATGGGTATTGCTATACATAGATCTGGGCGAGTCCATACAAGGAAAATTCAGAATTTCATCGCTATCTAATTCGTGATAATTTAATTTGTTTTCAAGAGGCGTTTTTACAGGTTACATTCGGACATATTATATTTGTTCAGAACTATGTTTAAACAGTAGCTTTGATACAGAGTTACCATATGTTATGATCTTTAAATGCGTATGCTTAGAAACGGTTTAACATCCTGTAAATCTTTCTTTCATTTTCAATCGATTCTTTAAATCCTGACATTGCCTCTTAGTCACCTCAACAAATTAAAATATCATCGACATAAAGGATAACGTAAATATTCTTGTTTATTTTCCCTCTGTCTCGTATATACAAACATGGATCAGTTGAAGAACTTTCAAAGTTAAGCTCTTCAATTGTTTTGTCAAAATGCTCATACCAGCATCTTGATTGTTTTTAAATCACAAATTGATTTATGCAGTGTGCACTTTATTTTTCCTTGTCTGCATTTATTCTCTCGGGAATTTTCATGTAAATTTCCTCCTGCAAAAAGCCATTCAGAAATGTAGTCTTTACGTTCATGTGATGGACACTATTGATTGGAGAAGGCTAAAATAAATTTTTAAGGTATGAATGTTTCCATGTTTCTATAGTAAATACTCACTTGGAATTGACAACATGTTTGTCAGTGTGTTTATTTACTAACGACCAATTAGTATTAAGAGGTGAGTGAATTAACTTCATCATTTTTGGATTGCTCCCACTGATCTCAATCGTCCCTTGTTTTAATTTCTTTGTGGGTCTTTGGTATTGCACTCACGAGAGTATGATCACAAAGTAAACTACTAAAAATATAATATTTAAATCTTGATCAGTATAGTGGGGCAAACAACGATTTTTGTTGCTCTCACTTCTTGAATTGGAAGGATTCAATTCTTGTGATGTGTGTGTGTATTCGTTGGAATACTATTATACTCAGAATTAACTAATTTATTTCCGAGTTTGAGTCGGTTTTCTTAGTTTTAGGCTCCGAAGTTGCTTCGGTATCACTTTTTTACAGATTTAGTGATTTTAACCTTTTTTTTTTGAGTTTGAGTGTGTATACATTGGAATATTGTTGTATTCAGAATTGACTAATTTATTTCCGAGTTTGAGTCGGTTTTCTTAGTTTCAGGCTCCGAAGTTGCTTCGGTATCACTTTCTACAGATCTAGTGATTTTTAACTAATTTTTCCGAGTTTGAGTCGGTTTTCTTAGTTTTAGACTCCGAAGTTGCATCGGAATCACTTTCTACAGATCTAGTGATTTTTCAAATTCGCCTCGCTGACAATTACGTCACGAGCTACGAGAAACTTTCCATTTCCATCCATTAAGAGCATGTCCCACTAAGATTTCTATAAATGACTTTTCGTCAAATTTTGTTTTCTTAGTTTTAAGTTGGACATAAACCATGGACTTGATTTTTTATTTTTTTTATTTTAATCTTGGCTTTTTATTATGCCACAGTTTATATGGTGTTTTATTGAGATGCAGAGCACGGTTGATAACATATTAGTTAGGTATGTAGCTGTTAAGACAGCTTCGCCTCAAACAGATTTTTCCAACCTCGAGGTAAAAATAATCGCACGCCCTCTTTCTGTAATTGTGCGATCTATCTGCTCTGCGACACCATTTTGTTGAGATGTATGTGGTACATTTTAATGGAAAGTAATGCCCTTCTGAATACAATATTCTTTGGAATCTTTCGACAAATATTCACCTCCCTTGTCACAGTTAAGATATACTATTTTATTATTAAAGTGTCATTCACTTTTTGCAACGAAATCTTTACACCTTTAGAATTTCTGATTTAAATTCTAATAAATATGTTACTGTATGATGTATTGAATCGTTGATAAAGGTTACTGAATAGTTTTTGATATCAATTGTGGGAGGTGATATTGGACCACAAGCATCACTATGAATCATGAATAAAGGTCGTTCCACATGTGTTTTGATTTAGATTTTGAGAATAGCAATCTAGTTTGTATCACACATATATACACATATATACAAGTTTCACATAATACATTATTTTCTGGATTTATGTATATGGTTAAGACTTTCTAACATTTCCAGTTTTTCATTTTTAAAATGATTGGTCATCGGGATGCCCTAATCGTGCATGTCATATCTGGTGGTTAGCAGTGTTAACCATATAATTGATATTCCCATGGTCTTTAGGCATTTGAAAATATATGCCTATTAAACCATTTTTGGGCTTACCTGTTGCAATAATGACATTGTTGAAAAGGGAAACATTCTCAATTAAATATTGATAGAAAGATTTTTCTGTAAATTGAAAAATCCACAATGAGATTGGTTCTTGAAAATGTGTTTCCCATTTCTTCCGGTCTTCCTGATGATCGTGGAAGCGTGAAATAGATTTTCGTCGACAAAAATGTATTGAAGACCTAGTGAATGCGATGTCTCTCCTGCGTCAATGTTACGAATGATTTCTGGTGAGAACTCTCTTTTGGAAAACATTCTCCTTTGCCTCATTCATCTTAATGAGTTCTTAATTAAGACTGGAATAGAAAATCAAATTACTATCTGAATGAAAATGCAAATTTTCAATTTCAGATTTTTTCATTTGAGTTAGAATATCTATCAGATGTAGTTCAATGTCCAGCGTGGCTTTAGCCGGGGAAGTAGTTGTTTTCTGTTAGACATTCCCAAAAAATAACTTTATTTTCATTGTGGATTTTTCAATTTACAGAAAAATCTTTTTATCAATATTTAATTGAGAATGTTTCCCTTTTCAACATGAATACCCCACAAGAGGTTATCTTGACGATGGAAGATAGTGACTAAAGTTTATCTTTCAGTCGCAGATGATTCCACATCTGATTTTATGAACATCCTGTTTATATTTTCAACAAATCAATCTATCATACCCCATGACAGGTTTTAATGTCAGAAAACACTAATTTCAAAGTGTCTCTCCAAAAAAATGATTCTAACTTTTTCCATCCTTGCAAAGTGAGATTGCTTCTTGAAAATGTGTTTCCCATTTCTTCCGGTCTTCCTGATGATCGTGGAAGCGTGAAATAGATTTTCGTCGACAAAAATGTATTGAAGACCTAGTGAATGCGATGTCTCTCCTGCGTCAATGTTACGAATGATTTCTGGTGAGTACTCTCTTTTGGAAAACATTCTTCTTTGCCTCATTCATCTTAATGAGTTCTTAATTAAGACTGGAATAGAAAATCAAATTACTATCTGAATGAAAATGCAAATTTTCAATTTCAGATTTTTTCATTTGAGTTAGGGCCTTTTCAGAATATCTATCAGATGTAGTTCAATGTCCAGCGTGGCTTTAGCCGGGGAAGTAGTTGTTTTCTGTTAGACATTCACAAAAAATAACTTTATTTTCATTGTGGATTTTTCAATTTACAGAAAAATCTTTCTATCAATATTTAATTGAGAATGTTTCCCTTTTCAACATGAATACCCCACAAGAGGTTATCTTGACGATGGAAGATAGTGACTAAAGTTTATCTTTCAGTCGCAGATGATTCCACATCTGATTTTATGAACATCCTGTTTATATTTTCAACAAATCAATCTATCATACCCCATGACAGGTTTTAATGTCAGAAAACACTAATTTCAAAGTGTCTCTCCAAAAAAATGATTCTAACTTTTTCCATCCTTGCAAAGTGAGATTGCTTCTTGAAAATGTGTTTCCCATTTCTTCCGGTCTTCCTGATGATAGTGGAAGCGTGGAATAGATTTTCGTCGACAAAAATGTATTGAAGACCTAGTGAATGCGATGTCTCTCCTGCGTCAATGTTACGAATGATTTCTGGTGAGTACTCTCTTTTGGAAAACATTCTTCTTTGCCTCATTCATCTTAATGAGTTCTTAATTAAGACTGGAATAGAAAATCAAATTACTATCTGAATGAAAATGCAAATTTTCAATTTCAGATTTTTTCATTTGAGTTAGGGCCTTTTCAGGAAGTAGTTGTTTTTTGTTAGACATTCACTAATCAATTTATTTATTGAGATATCTATCAGATGTAGTTCAATGTCCAGCGTGGCTTTAGCCGGGGAAGTAGTTGTTTTCTGTTAGACATTCCAAAAAATAACTTTATTTTCATTGTGGATTTTTCAATTTACAGAAAAATCTTTCTATCAATATTTAATTGAGAATGTTTCCCTTTTCAACATGAATACCCCACAAGAGGTTATCTTGACGATGGAAGATAGTGACTAAAGTTTATCTTTCAGTCGCAGATGATTCCACATCTGATTTTATGAACATCCTGTTTATATTTTCAACAAATCAATGACATTGTTCTTTTTAATTCTTACGCCATTTCATCGAATATCCCACCATGCTCTTTCCTCTTGCAAACGTGGAACTAAAAGGTTGTTGATACATCTTTTCGATCTCCTCTATTGTTGCGGTAAAAAAAAAAAACCTAGTGAATGCGATGTCTCTCCTGCGTCAATGTTACGAATGATTTCTGGTGAGTACTCTCTTTTGGAAAACATTCTTCTTTGCCTCATTCATCTTAATGAGTTCTTAATTAAGACTGGAATAGAAAATCAAATTACTATCTGAATGAAAATGCAAATTTTCAATTTCAGATTTTTTCATTTGAGTTAGGGCCTTTTCAGGATATCTATCAGATGTAGTTCAATGTCCAGCGTGGCTTTAGCCGGGGAAGTAGTTGTTTTTTGTTAGACATTCACGAAAAATAACTTTATTTTCATTGTGGATTTTTCAATTTACAGAAAAATCTTTCTATCAATATTTAATTGAGAATGTTTCCCTTTTCAACATGAATACCCCACAAGAGGTTATCTTGACGATGGAAGATAGTGACTAAAGTTTATCTTTCAGTCGCAGATGATTCCACATCTGATTTTATGAACATCCTGTTTATATTTTCAACAAATCAATGACATTGTTCTTTTTAATTCTCACGCCATTTCTTATCGAATATCGCCACCATGCCCTCTTCTTGCAAACGTGGAACTAAAAACAGGTTGTATGATACATCTTTCGATCCTCTATTGTTGCGGTAACGGTAGTGCCATTTTAGCCACAGCGATTTCTTTGGGAGTAGGTAGATCGTAGATTTTTGTAAACAAATCCTGATATGTCAGCTGCTCCGAGTCTAGCGGGAATGATGCATTACACTTTTGTATTTGAACGATTATGGTCATCATAAAAGCAAAACTTTGCCTGGATCCAGTCTTGGTTTGGTTCTGTGATTACTCCGTCATAAGATGGAGGCAGAGTAAGTTACATATGAGATATTTTATCCATTTCATCCAGTTTGGCTTCATGAGGTCATCAAAACGTGTGAAGTGGTGCAATAAACTCATGTCTCCTCTAAACTTGAGACAAAGAAGCCTTTTTCTTAATGCCAACTGAGTTGCTAAACTTCTTTCATAAATGGCATTCAGACTATTCAATACGCCTCTAGCTCTAGCGGTCGGCTGATTTGTGCAAATTCCAAACATGAATCACTATTATATGATAACACCTTTCGCACTCAAGTAATGTTTCTTCCAACTGTCACTAGGTTCACCAGAAATTTCTTCTTCAACTAACCATTTAACACAGAATTTCCAAACACCATATCTTTTACCGTTTCTTTTATTTCTTTTATTAGTTTTATCCATTGTTTTTGTTGAATTGCGGTTACTGCGTACTTCAATCTTTATACTTCCAGTAATTAATCAAGTTACGCGAAATCTGGGCCCATAACCTATTGAATTTAGTAGGTTAGGGAATTAAATGAAATACAGAATTCGTTTGAATCGTCTATTGCAAACGTATCTACGATTCTTACAACTAACTTTGTGTATATTATTCCTAAAAGCATCTCTAGCATATTCGGGCTTATGAAGGGCCAGAAGTGTTTATTACAGTTCATAAATCAGACCCTCTTGAGAATGCCGCACAGAGTATTTTTCGATGAATCGTAATTATTTGATTTGTGTTTTTGTCTCGTTCATCTAGCGGCAAACTCAACAATAATAAAAAACATCGAATCAATATCAATAAATTATTCCATAGTTTATTTTGATTTAGAAACATCTGGATTGTGCATCACTGATGACATTTTACAAATCGCCGCCGAATGTGAAAATAGAGAATTTTATATATATGTTAGCCCTATGAAGCATCAATCCTGTGCCGACAAAAATTGCTGGATGTACTACAATTTCTGGTCAATTATATTTGAATGATATTCAAGTCGATTCAATAAATTTAGTAGACTGTTTGGTAGCATTTAAAAAAAAATTAAATTTATCTATAACTCCAAATTTACACGTTGTGCATAATGCGAGATTCGATGAGATTACTAAGAGCAATCATTAATAATAATTTAATAGAAGATTTTACCATGATAGCAGGATTTGTGGATAGCTTAATTATTTTTAGAAAAACGTTCCCAGATTGAAAAGGGCCAGGAATGTTCGAGCTATCACAATTAGCTAAATATTCAATACTAAACGAAACATCAGATAATTTCCACGAAGCGATGTATGATGTACACCTTTTGCAAAAATTAGTTCGCTTCCTTGGTAAAGAGAGAATTATCAACATACATGAAATCATATAGATAATTTATTTCAGAGCGACCTGAGAACGAAAGAATATTTTGTAATTTAAGTGCCTTAAAAAATGTTATATCACGGGAATTATTGAAAAAAATTGCACAACAAAATATAACATACGATTTTCTAAAACAAATGTATCACGATGAAGGAGAAGAAGCTGTGATTAATCACCTAACTGAAAAATTGGAGAATAGAAAACATAGACTTACTAAAAATAGAAAAGCATTTACTAAATCATTAATGATTTAAAAATAAATGTTTAGTCAATCAACTGATTATTTGATATGATAGTTAGAAAAATAAATAATATTACATTCATTGTTGTTTATATTTTTTGTAGATTTATACGTTATATTTTATTAGCTCGTTGGAAATCTGAATCATTTTTGTTTATGTTTAAAAATACTCGAATTATGTTTTACGTACATGTATTGTACAAATGTATAAATAAAATAAAGTTTATGCACTGTTGTTTGCCGTTACTCGCTAAAACTACATTTTATTTTATATCTATTCCTATTGTAATATGTTTAAAATGCATCAGTATATATTAACGCAATTATTCACAATTATTATTCATAAATATGTGCATTCCAAAACAAGTTCAATTCAAATCCCCAAGACCCTCGCGCTCTCGCTTATTTGAATCACGAGCGATCGCTTGAGGCGTTGCCACGATTCTCCGCCTTCCCTCTCTTGCACTTCTCATACGCAATAATTTATAAACTTCTTATGGCAATAGTAGCTCACTATAGGGATTACGTGTTAAACGTTGCAACTTTGAAGCCTTATATCTCGCTTTCGGTGTGGTAAATCATTCCAAAAATTTAATATGATACAGGTAATAATGTTAACTAAAAGTGGTAAGAATATAAACGAAATCTGATTGGAAGTGGATTTCACAACTACCCTAATAGCATGTCCACTTTTTCATCTCTTGTATACATGTTTGTTGAAAAATATAATGACCTAGGTATACGAACTTATTAGGTTATTGTTGAACACTTATTTCTTATTGAAAAGGGAAACATTCTCAATTGAATATATATATTATTTCTTACTTGTCAAAATTATACCCCAATTTCCTCAAAATTATTCGACAAATAATTAGGGTATTAGGATCCGATTTTTGATTCGACACCATCAATGGATTCGTGAAATCTCTTTGTCTATGAATAACTTCACATGCATTTTCTTCACATGCACATTCGGCGGGCCAGGACTGCACTTGAATTTCCTTCAATTTTTCAAATTTTCAATTTTTAGGCGATTTGGTGAAACCATTTATTTCGAAAAGTTCTACATCCTATTGAAAAAGATGCCTCACCTTTGAGAACACCCTGTATATCTTATATGATAAGTTATAAAATGACAAGGCGCTGAGTGATTTTAATGTGTTTGATATGATTTAAATGTTTTATACTGTTTTATACAAATTGTACTTTTCGAGTTGTCCGGTATCACTATCATGATTCTAACGATTTATTTATTTTATTTATAGTGGAAAGCATATTTCCCCGAACTATGTTATGTATAGAACAAGAAGTAATGGCATATTTTTTGTAAGAAACAAAGACATTGCTTGACATAATTTTCGTCACAGAATATTCCAGTGTTCCTAAGAATTATTCGTAGTGACGTCATCGCACACATTTCACGGAAAACAATTTCTCATCACCTATAATTAGTTGAAAGGTATCTAATTTGTTGAACAAACAACAGATCCGTTTTATGTAATTGACATTATTTACACAGAGATTTATGTATCGGAAATGTAAGTAATCAACCATTATTTAAACTCCCTCATCCTTAAATTAGAATTCGACCTTTCTCTGATTGTATCCAGCATTGGGAGTCAACCAGTCTGAAAGTTGAAATGGAAACTGATTGCAAATTGAAAGATATTTGAGTTATTGTCGTAATGTTTTTTTTTGTGGAGGTATCAATATATTGCTTTCCGTTTCCTGTGTTTTCTCTCCAATAGCACTAGATTTAGAATTCGAAATGATATTTTAGATAATCTACCAAAAAGAACCTTCAACATTCCTATCCTATTTGGAAAATGAGAATTCAATAAACAATTCACCACCTGCTGATGAAGGAACTGGCCTTACATAGGAGAAATATAGCGTCTAATTTATACCGGGTGATTCTCCAAGGCTCACCCCTATAACTTTTTTATTATTGAAGATCGAAAAACGAAATTTGGGGGTTGTGTATTATAGTTCAATTTACATTTTTTGACATATTTACTTGCTTTGTCGTACTTCCGGTTTGACCGGGAATGACCCCATCTTTCAATTTTTAAATGGGACATTCTATATATTTTTACTTATTTCGATCGAGAATTACATTCTAGATCACACACACACACACACACACACACAACACCTCACTTGTCAATATTTGACAAATAAAGTCTTGGCTCTCTTCAGAAGCTCAAATTAAAAAATTTGAAATCATCAGGCTTTGATGAAATTCCAGCATTTCTTCTGAAAAAATCTATACAATATGTGATTGAACCCATTACCTTTTCAGTTAATCTTTCATTTCGGGTAGGAAAGTTTCCACAATCACTGAAGATGGGAAAGATCGTGCCTCTGCACGGATAGACTAGAGATAGAGAATTATAGACCTGTGACAGTACCCTCAAGTATGTCAAGAATCTTTGAGATTAGTTTTTTGAACCGCCTCATGGACTTCCTGGAGAGCGAAAAAATTTTGACGAACAGCCAACATGGTTTTCGCTCAAAAAGGTCTACGAACACCGCTGTTTTAGCATACATTGAAAAATTAGTTGAAATGATCGACGCAGGCGAGTGTCCTGCTGGGATTTTTTGCGATCTCAGCAGGGCATTCGACTGTGTCAGTCATAGTAAACTCTTGTCAAAAATGTATCAGTATGGAATTCGTGGAAATGCCTGTGATTGGGTGGCTTCCTTCTTAGAAAATAGGCAACAATATGTCAGCCTGACATCCGTGGAGAATGGACACATAAAAAAAGTAAAATCTGAACCTACGTACTATGTCACAGGGGTACCTCAAGGATCCGTACTAGGTCCAATTTTGTTCCTGTTGTACATTTTTTACCATCTATGCAGATGACACCTCTCTATTAATTTCCAATAAAAATGACGATACCCTTATTTCCAAATATAACAGTGTACTGAATAATATCTCCGAGTGGTGCATGACAAATGAATTCTTTTTCAATATGAAAAAGACCCTTTAAAAAACATGTTCTCAAATGGAGATTCAACTGAGTGGTTCAGCTATACAGAATACGAAAACAACAAAATTTCTCGGGATAATGATAGATGAAAACCTTGATTGGAGGAGTCATTGTCAAGCCGTCATTAGTAAACTGAATTCATTGGGTTATATGCTTAGGGCCCTAAGACCAATTCTGCGGCAAGATCAGTTACTTCTTGTATATCACAGCCTGGCAGCATCAACTTTGAGATACGGTATATGTTTGTGGGGTAACTCTACGCTATCCAATGATGTATTCATCGCACAAAAGAAACTTTTAAAAATAATCGCTGGAATGAAACAAAATCAAACATGTTGAACAATATTCAGAGAGCTACGTATTTTGACTGTAGCGTGTCTTCTGATAATGGAACTTTGCCTATATATTTTCAATAACAAGAAATCTGTTAAAGAAATAAGAAACATTAATTCAAAAGAAACTAGACAAAAAAATAACTATTATGTGCCTTACTGTAAATATAAAATAACCTCAAACGCTCCTTCACACCTTGGCCTGCAAATTTTCAACAGGCTTCCATGTGAAATAAAACATAAAAAATGTTCTCATGAGTTCAAAAACTTTACTAGAAAAAAGTTTTTATTCACTGTCCGAGTTTTATACCGAATGTTCAGGTATGTTGTGTTGTTGTATTTAATTTTTTAAGCTTTAGGATTAAGTTAGGTTAAGTTACTGTCTGAGTTTTATACCGAATGTTCAGGTACATTTTATTATTTTCTGTGTTAAATCTTTTAAGCTCCAGGATTAATTAGGTTAAGTTACACAATTGACTATTCTTATACAAATTTATATTTTTTAAAGAAAATAAATGCTACTTACTTATACCTAAAACAAATAAATATTCGGTTTACTAAGTCCTGTTATTCTAGTTATCCGTGACAAACAATTGAAGCTGTTGCTAGGACTACCTAAACAAATAGGCTAATGAATATGCTGTCACTTTTAAAAATTTATTTGTTGCGTAGTTTATAATTTGATATGGAAAATTATACTAGAAACGAGAAAATTCACATGTTGCTAATTTACGGAGAAGCAAAAAAGAATCCAACTGATGCAGCTTGAATTTATGCTCAGAGATTCCCTAATCGACGCTATCCCACTCGGCATTATTTTACAAAACTAGAAAGGAAAATGCGGAATGAACCAGAAGAAAATGCGAATAACTTCATCGTCAGTGAAGAAAAAGAAGTAGACGTGTTGGCCTATGTTGAAGTGAATTGTACGGCGTCAATTCGCCAAATTGTTTCTGAGTGTGATATAAGTTATTCGTCCGTTTGGAGAATTCTTCACAAATATAATTATCGATCATTCAAGTACCAACTACACCAACATCTTTACGATAACGACCACAACCGAAGATTAACTTATTGCAACTGATTTTTGACTAAATACAGAGAAGATGTACGTTTTCCATTTAAAATTATTTATTCAGATGAAACTCGATTCACCAACTTGGGTCTGTTCAATCGGAATAATAAAAGCTACTGGTCTCAAACAAATTTACATCTGATGCAAGAAGGAAATTTTCAAGAGCGATTTGGTTTCAATTGCTGGATGGGTATTATCGGAGGAAAACTTTTGGGGCCAATAATTTTCGACGGACAACTTACTGCGGAAAGATATCTACAGTTCCTTAGAAATCAAATTCATGATTTCATTAAGATTTGCCACTGGCTAACCGATATCTATTTTCAACAAGATGGAGCGCCACCTCACAATTCTCAAGTCGTAAGAGAACATCTGAATGACACCTTCCCAGAAAAGGGGATTGGCACTTATGGACCTATTCAGTGGCCTGCGAGGTACATTCTTAAGTTGTCGTATTTTTTCATAATGTATTTTTTTTATTTTCATATTCTAGATCACCAGATCTTACTCCGCTAGATTTTTTCTCTGGGGAACAATTAAAAATCAAGTGTATAACACAGCATCCGCTACTCGTGAAGAACTGGAGTATAAAGTAAGGGTGGCATTCCAGAACATCTTTGAACTTTGACGTGATCAAGGAGGAGGTCATTTTGAAAATTTAGAACCTTAATGGACTAATTTGCGACTTTTAAATAATTCTTAAAACGACTGTGAAGTCATAAGCCTCAAAGTCGTATTTTTCCCATGTTACTTGATCAAGAATGAAGCGGTTTACACGATCCATGGCATTCTAGATCGAAAAATAGAAATTGGAATAAAAATGACTTTATTTGTCAAATATTGATAAGTGAGGTGTTGTTGGATTTAGAATGTCATTCTCGATCGAAATAAGTAAAAATATATAGGATGTCCCATTTAAAAATCGAAAGTTGGGGTGATTTCCGGTCAAACCGGAAGTACGGCAAAGCAAGTAAATATGTCAAAAATGTAAATTGAACTATAATACACAACCCCCAAATTTCGTTTTTCTAGCTTCAATAATAAAAAAGTTGTAGGGGTAAGCCACAACAACAACTAACATTGAATTCTAGAGAAAAGCGATATCCTCGAAATGCAGTGAAATCTGTGATGGTTAGAGTATGGACTAGAAATCCAAAGGTCGCAGATTCGAGAATGGTTTTTTTCTTTAATTTAAAAATTCGTCTGCAATGCCACAATTTTCATTGGCCTTACATGTTCTAGCATTGTGGTTTTCGTTGAGTTGAGATTTTCAACCACACTGCGAGGCATCACCTAGTAGTAGTTTGGGGTATAAGAGATTTTTCTTTGTCTACGAAACTATATGATGTGTCTTAGATTTCTGTCAGGCAAATACATTATTTTTGAGTAATCTTTTTTTTTATCCCGTTAACCTAGTATCTCAATTTATTTATTAGCTAGCCGAGTTAGCCGGAAAAAAATCAAGTTCAATGAAGATTAATTTATTCAATACTTCAGTGGTAAGTTAGCAATCACTTTCCAGCAGTCATTTTCTCCGCAGCGGCCAAACGACCAGTGGCGGCGGTTATAAAAAAAATACATTGAATATTGTTTTGAACAATTAGTGATGAGTTTCTCAAAAGCTGTTTGAATCATCAATGAGCTTCCAGTAATAGATATACTCAAAATTGAAAAATAAATTCTGTAAAGGGAAAAATAGCTGCCTTCATTGATTTGTTGAAAATATGAACAGAATGTTCATAAAATCAGATGTGCAATCATCTGCGACTGAAAGATAAACTTTCGTCACTATCTTCCATCGTCAAGATAACCTCTTGCGGGGTATTCACAGAAAAATATTTTTATCAATATCCAATTGAGAATGTTTCCCTTTTCAACATGAATACCCCGCAAGAGGTTATCTTGACGATGGAAGATAGTGACGAAAGTTTATCTTTCAGTCGCAGATGATTCCACATCTGATTTTATGAATATTCTGTTCATATTTTCAACAAATCAATCTATCCTTCCCCATGACAGATTTCAATGTCAGAAAACACTAATTTCAAAGTGTCTCTCCAAAAGAAATGATTCTAACTTTTTCCATCTTTGCAAAGTGAGATTGCTTCTTGAAAACGTGTTTCCCATTTCTTCCGGTCTTCCTGATGATCATGGAAGCGTGAAATAGATTTTCGTCGACAAAAATGTATTGAAGACCTAGTGAATGCGATGTCTCTCTTGCGTCAATGTTACGAATGATTTCTGGTGAGTACTCTTTTTTGGAAAACATTCTTCTTTGCCTCATTCATCCTCATGAGTTCTTAATTAAGACTGGAATAGAAAATCAAATAACTATCTGAATTTTCAATTTAAGATTTTTTCTTTTGAGTTAGGGTCTTTTCAGAATATTTATCAGATGTAGTTCAATGTCCAGCGTGGCTTCAGCCGGGGAAGTAGTTGTTTTCTGTTAGACATTCACAAAAAATAACTTAATTTTTATCGCGGATTTTTCAATTCACAGAAAAATCTTTTTATCAATATCCAATTGAGAATGTTTTCCTTTTCAGCTGCCTTCATATTTTTCAGACGGTGTTTTATGCATTAAAATGTCGCCGCTGGTTGAGTCCCTTGATTTTTGCTTGGATGTGGCTTCTTTCATAAGATAAAAGAGAGATAAGAGATAATTTATTCATCATTAAAGTTTTTTACACAACGGTACAAACTTATCAGACTAGTCAAAATATATATATATATTAAAACTCATAAAAAACATTATAAGAACTTACAAGAGACTTATGTTGCTGTAAGTTAATACGGTCTTCGAAACAAATATCATTGACAATAGTAATTTTGGTTCCCTTCAGCTTATGAACATTTTTGAACATTTTCCTTTTTTTCAATAAGTTAAAAATTCAAACTTTATCGGAGCTTCCTCATCAGCATTCAGTAGATAGATGTCATTTACGTCTTGTTCGCTTAGATTGGTCCCAAGAATTGAATTCAGCTTTTGTATAACTTCCGTAACTAGATTACCTTTTGATGATTTTCCCAGTCCGAAAATTATAATGTTATTTTTCCTTGTATGTCTTTCGAGGTCCATATTATTTTGTTCCAGTTGGGAGCATTTATCTTCCAGAATCTGGATTTTTTTGTTTTGGTTTTTGAGCAGCTCTATAAGTTTTCTATTTTCATCCGAAATAAATTTTTTCATTTCCTCTTTTGTTTTTTCTCTTTCAGATTTTATTACTTGTAGTAGTTTATCAAACAATTCTTTATTCGATAATTCGTTTTCAATGGGCATATTTTAAAGTTATATTTTCTGCCTTTGGCGGAATAACTTCCGTCCTAATTTTATATTAAGCGGCTTCAGGCGACTTTGGACTTTATGGTATCAGACTGATGTTGGATTGTTTATACTTCATAGACGAATAATAGTGCAACTGATGATTTTTACTCACGTACTGCAAGTTACAGGGTTTGATTGGGTTATAACTAACACTACTGCTGGCACTTTTTTTTTCTGAAGAGGATATATTGCTAACTTGTTTAAAACACTTGGAGCACTCGATATACGTGGTTTACTATACCACCAACGGTTTACGATTTGATATTGTTGATATTGTAGAGTGTATTAGAAGATCATAGCCGCGATCATATTTCGAGGAGTTATTTTCATGTTTCTAGGTATACAGGGTGTTTCATAATTGAATGCTGATCCTAAAGGGCGATAATCCTTGGATGATTTTAAGAAAAATTCTTCATATGAACATAGGTCGGCAACCGCTTTATTTCTGAGATACAGGATGTTGAAATTTAACAAAAAAAATCAGTTCTTCCCCAATATCTCTAAAACCGCTTTGGCTTTTTTTTCAATTTTGGTACATGCAGAGTACCTACTCCTAAAAATACATATTTTCCATGATAAAGGATTTCTTAAATTTAATCAGTGGCGTCCCTGTTAACATGCCCTGCCATATTTTTGATCAAAATAATGATAAGCCACTGTCTTTTTTCCGAATAAATATTATTTTGGTAATTGTCCTCTATCTTCTCATAAAACTGGTGTCTTGCCTTTTTTCGTCCGGCGAACGGTTTTTGAGTTAGAAAATAAAATGCATTCATTTGCTTGTCCCTATGCGAAATCAGCCGTTGAAGAGTAGTAGGATTATCTTGTGGGCTAGATACATCTAGTATGCTAAGAACACATTTAGTTGTTTTCAACATAAACAATTTTGACACTTCTTTAGCTAGATACGTGATATTATTAACGTTATAAAAACTTGTTTATTGAAAAAAAACATGGTAAATTTTACAAATACCGAATTAGCAGATATGCATTACTTATAAATGTTTGTCACCGTTTCTTAACTTATACGTTACCCAAAACTTGTTATATCGTGCCCCTAAAACATATTCAAAATCATAAAACCTTCTCGAGAGAATCAAAAAAATTCATCTTCGCAAATTACTTCGAATTTATCAAAATACTAGAACATCAATAGTTACACTAACATGATATAAAACCACTATTTAATTCTTTACTTTCTGTACACAACACAAGTGTTAAGGTAGTTGTCGTGCTACAAATAGTGTCAAAAATTAGGCTCGATTGTAGCGCGACGCGATACATGTTCAAACGCTGAATTAGTGGGATCTTTTTAAGGAACTGTACACTCAGAAACGCAACTAGCATGCGTGACACAGCAAATAAGCCATGACTGGACTGTTGGCAACGTCGCAATCCAACGATCGCTCGCATTTAGTTGTTCAAGATACAGTGCAGTTTGCTCTAAAAACATTGGCGAAGTATCGTTATTGAATAGAAGAAAAAAATTGAATTTGAAACGTAGTCATACATATGCTCAAAGATACGATTCTGATAAGAAAAAAAGAAGAGAAAAAAAAGTTGCGCGGAGTTGATTTGACCAAAAAAAGGAAAATGTTGAGAAAATCGAAGGAAAAATCAGAAGGTGTAACATATCAACCAAACGTTGGATTTAACGAATTAAGAGCATCATCACTATTATTAAAAACCATCGTATCAATATCTGTAAATCATTCCATAGTTTATTTTGATTTAGAAACATCTGGATTGTGCATGACTGATGACATTTTACAAATCGCCGCCAAATGTGAAAATCAATCCTGTGAATGATCAATCCTGTGGCGACAAAAATTACCGGATGTACTAAAATTTCTGGTCAATTATATTTGAATTATGTACAAGTCGATTCAATAAATTAAGTAGATTGTTTGGTAGCATTTAGTACCTTTTAATAATATACTAGTTTTTCAAAAAGATCTGAATGGAGGGTTTTTAGTTATGCCTTAAAATGTGGTGTACGCGGTAGCTCACTATAGGGATTACGTGTTAAACGTTGCAACTTTGAAGCCTTATATCTCGCTTTCGGTCTGGTAAATGATTCCAAAAATGTAATATGATACAGGTAATAATGTTAACTAAAAGTGGTATGAATATAATCGAAATCTAATTGGAAGTGGATTTCACGACAACTACCTTAAGTCACTTAGGTGCTTTCTGTACACAATCTGTACCCTGTCCCTTATATATTGTATCAACTTTCATACTTGTTTGTTTTATTATTCTTTATTATTATGTTATTAACCCAATTTATCTTTGTATCATACTTGGTATATATATTATTTTTTTCTTATTCTGTATCACTTGTATCATTTTGTGTACAATAAATACAATAAATATGGGCTTGCTGACGGGAACGCATATGAAGCCAGGCGACTGTATCAAGAGCGTTTCTCAAATAGAATGGTTCCTGATGCTCGAACGATTTCAAGCACCCACAGAAGGTTATGTGAAACAGGAAGTTTTGAGACAAATCATCACTTGAAAGAAGCACATCGGACTGCAAGAACTCCAGCAATTGAGGTAGCTGTTTTAAATTCAGTTGACGAAAATCCTGAAATAAGTGCGAGACAAGTTGCCAATAATTTGAATATCGCCCATATTCTAGTATGGAGAATTCATCATGATTATTTATTATATCCCTATCACATTCAACGGGTTCAGGCTCTACTTCCTCGAAACTTTCCATTACCGAAAATCCTTTATATGACAGGGAAATTTTATTCGCGGACGAAGCTAGTTTTACTAAAAACAGGACCAGAAATTTTCATAATAATCATTTTTGGGCCGAGGAAAATCCGCATGCAATCGTGGAATCTCATCACCAGGAGCAGTTCTCATTAAATGTCTGGGCTGGAATTATTGGAGATTACCTAATTGGACCTTTTTTTTCCACGCAGATTAAATGGACATAATTATCGCCGATTTCTTGAAGATAATTTGCCAATTCTGTTGGAAGATGTTCCTATTTTAATGCGAAATCGCATGTGGTTTATGCACAATGGTGCACCTGCTCATTTTAGTGCTCTGGCATGCGAATATTCAAACCAAAACTTTCATAATCGCTGGATAGGTCGTGGGGGAACAGAGTCATGGCCAGCTAGATCCCCAGACTTAACAGTCTTGATTATTTTCTTTGGGGACATCTTAAGACTTTTTTGTACAGTCAACCAATTCTAACTGAGAAAGAATTGCGAAACCGCGTAATAGTTTCCTGTGAATCAATAAGGAATACTCAGGAATTTTCCAAAAAGTACGCGAGTCAATGACAAGGAGAGCTGAAGTGTGCTTACTTGCAGGAGGCGGACATTTTGAACAGTTAATTTGATTTTGGTATTTTTTGTTCATAATAGTTATGTTTTAAAAAATAAAAAATGTATTTTTTTATTACAAAAACTAAATAATAGTTACCATAAAATTATAAAAATCTTGCCTAGATCCTTTGGTTACCACAATTGTGAAATTAAGATTAAGAGAAAAAATCGAATAGCGACAAGCAAATGAATGTATTTTATTTTCTGAATCGAAAATCGTCCGCCGGACGAAAAAACGCAGGAGACCATTTTTATGAGAAGATAGAGAACAATTACAAAAATAATAATAATTTGGTAAAAAGACAGTGGCGTATCATTATTTTGATAAAAAATATGACAGGGCATGTTAACAGGGACGCTACTGATGAAAATTAAGAAATCCTTTATCATGAAAAAAAATTATTTTTTTGCGTACTTTGCATGTACCAAAATTAAAAAAAAGCCAAAGCGGTTTCAGAGATATTGGGGAAGAACTGATTTGTTTGTTAAATTTCAACATTCTGTATCTCAGAAATTAAGCGGTTCGGACCTATGTTCATATGAATAATTTTTCTTAAAATAATCCCAGGATTATCGCTCTTTAGGATCAGCATTCAATTATGAAACACCCTATATATTCAATGAATTTTATTTATAATCGCCACCACTGGTCGTGTTGCTGCTGCGGAGAAAATGGTACCGGGAATGTGGTTGCTGGCTCCACACTGGTTATTTATTTAAGGTTCCGATCTTGTTGACAGAATTATCAATTTTACAAAATTTGAAGGGGCATTAGTAAAAGCGACCTCTGATGTGGCGATATATTAATTTATTAATTTCTTCTAATTGGAAGTGAATGAATTTCCTTTCGAAATCCTCTTATTTTGAGTGAATTGTTAATGAATTTTGGTAGCTAGAATAAACAGTGTTTTCTCAAATTTGGGTTTACTTGACATGTTCCTTTCTTTTCATTTATATATGCTTGGTTCTCTATTGATTAGTCAATCCACGATTTTATATTCTTCTCCAGTTGACGTTTCGTATACAAATGTTGAATTTCGATATTTTTAATCCTTATAGAGTGGTTTTGCGTAATTTAACTTGATTAAAACATTTGCGGAACCGGATAAGAGATAGCAACTGATGGCCAATCGCCTTGTTCATGACCGCAAAAATTCCACGCGACAACGTAATCCTTCGGAGCTGATGGTGGAATGTTTTGACGAAAATAGAAACTATTTCAGGTTGTACCACGAAGAGCTTCAGACGACTGATTAATTAGATTGTTTAATTTTGTTGTGTTGTTCACGAGGTTTGGTTGGTAAGTACGCGGAGTATTGCATTTACAAAAGAGTGTGGAAAGTGGTAAATTATAGCAAGTTCGTAGAACATTAATTCTCACCCACTTATCTATACAGTGCTCGTCTAAAGTCCGTTCCTCCCCTACTAATTTTTGAACCACCTGGTATATCGCAACGGAATTTGGAGGGCTCAAATAGGAGATAAAAACCTACTTTTTCATGAAAAAATCACAGCTGAAAGTTTTGAAATGGTGGCTAAGCGCCATCTTCAATAATTTTTTTAAACACCCCGTATATTATTCCATTTTGAAATCTGCTCATAATTCTCAACAGTTTTCTCTATTACACTTTACTCCTAAATTCAATTGTTTTTGAAATATTAACGTTTGAAAAGTGACATTCCGGTTTAAAATGAAGTATGGATTTTGGTCAATTCCGGTAAAACATTTTGATGACTAAACGTTATTATTAATTTGTAGTTAAATCTCTTAATGAATTCGACTAATAAGAGGCGTAAAGAGGATAAACAGTACCGCTTACCGGAAAATCTCGAAGCCTACGAATGTGTTCTGTAAATTAGTTAGCTAAAAAATTATAATTTATTTTTGAATAACACTTTTATTCAACCCCAACAATTATTTCATCAAGTGTTCAATGTGGCACCCTCCTAAATCTTGAAAATAAAGTGCCCTATTATAAATAGCTTATCTCACGTTGATGAAAGTCTGTTCATCTATTTCTTCACATGTATTGATTATTATGCGTTCCAACCCTTCTATTGTTCTTCCCCTGCGACATATCCATTGCCCAGGAAAGTTTGTATCGAGGAACTCTCTAGCCATGCGATCGAAATGGGGAGGTGCCCCATCCTGCTAAAATATGATTTCACGATTTTCAAACTCTTCCTGATTGTTTAATACAATTTGTCTTATTCGAGGTTCAATTTCAGTTTCTAAAAGATTTCTGTAAAGAACTCCTGTAAGATTGCCTCTGATGAAAATCACCTTCTAAGGAAACTGGGTATGTCCCTCTCTAAAAATATGCGGATTAGTATCGCTCCAGTATCGTACATTCTGTTTGTTGACTTTTCCATTAAGAAAAAACTTGCATTCGTCTGCGAAACATACACGTTTTAGGAAGCCACGTTTTCCTTCACTTGTTCTTGTTAACCACTCACAAAATCAACCCTCCGGTCTTCTGGATCATCCTCCGTGAGAGCATGCAGGATTTTCATTTTATAGGGATGAAACTTTTCTTTTTTTAGGATTCTTTGGACACTTTTTGAACTTACTCCACAGGATTCACCAACTGCAGACGTCGACTGAGTCGGATTGATTACCATTTCAGCAACAATTTCTACCTTTTTTTCTTCTGAAAGAGGCGGTCCTCCTGATCTTGGAGCATCTTTCAGCGTACCAGTTTCTTGGAGCTTATTTGAAAGTTTCCGCAAATATGACCTCGAAATAGGATTTTCGGGAAATCTATCATTAAACATACGGACTGCTAGATGATAATTTCTTCCAGCTTCTGCAAATATCAAAACAGCTTCAAATTTATCGTCTAAACTACGAGCCATGATCACACTTTTCATAAAAGTATTTAGGCGCTCAACGGACTATTTGACAGTTAGCAGTTCAGTTTGACAGTAAACAAGATGTTACCGCGACAACGATTTTTTCCAATGCAAACTTGATTGAAAGCAACATTAGTCGCAATTTTATTTTTGAGACATGTGTGAGGGGTCAATAGAAGCTTAACCTCAAGTTTGTGGGGTCGCCACCCTTGTCCCCCGGCCGCCATCTTGGAAAAAGGGGTGAAAACACTTTTTTCGCGATATCTCGGAAACTATGCGTCTTACAATTTGTGAAATCATAATTTGTAGCAAATTGTTCTGCCTACAAATATGTTTATATAACTTTTTGTCCTAAATTAAAAATTAAAGAAGTTATAAGCAAAAAAGTGAGAAAATTTCTGTAAAAATTTTCTTTTTTGCTCTATAACTTTTTTTATACATTTTACAAAAAAATTACCCCAGAACAATCTTGTAGATAATCTTTTGAGGAAAATTTTTCCCTATGATGTTTTTAAATTTCATTCATTTAAAACGCTGTTACAGCGCTCCAAAGTTGACCGGGTTCGTCAATGCTCATGAGAATCCGGTCGAAACGAAATGTTTAACTTATTTTAGATTTTTTTTATTGTAAATATATTCTTACAAAATTTTTGTTAAATTCGAACAACTTTACTTATTCATTCCTAACTCTTTTCCCCGCCACCTATGAGGTAGAGTCTGTAAGCGCGTTTTTTTAACGTGGTATCCCCAGTAGGCCTACTCCACGGACATCTTGCTTATAAGGTAATCCTCGTCATCTAATATTTTTAATCACTTATTAGCTAGCTACTCTAATCGACTTTTCTTCGATGGTCCAGGCTGTGCCTCAGAATCAAAATCAACGTCAAATGTGAAAGTGTGAGGAATGACAGGAGTTAAAATTGGAGTCATAGTTGGAAGTTCATCTTCAAATGCATTTTCTTCCATTAACTTTGATATTTCCATAATGTTGCTGCATGTTTCGCCAGAACAATGGAGGCATACTGTAGAGCATTTCTGGCCTGCTTTTCTGCAGCCACACATGCTTCCACAGTTTCCTTTGCATCTGCAGAAAATTAATTTCATGAGATCGGAGGGTGCTTGGAGGCTTGGAAGCTTGTATTGGCATCCAAATGTTTGCATGCTTCTTCCAGCCCCAATCTTCAGGATTTTGATATCTTCCGAGCCACGACTGGACCTGGTGATATACTCGGAGACTGTGAAAACGAGCAGCATCTTGTGTTGGAGGCAACGATGATAAATTAAATGAATTTTTAGTCACTGTCTTGGCAAATCGTTTGTATCGCAAGCCGTCTAGTGAGTCGTCTTTATTACCGCCGTATAAAGCTATGAAAAAACGTTCGCCAACAAGAGTGAGCAAAGTAGGATCGACTTTCTCACTCAGGAATAGCGCGGTACCACCAGCTAATTCAGGATGTTTCTCCATTATTTTTATAAATTTTAATTTCCCCATATTATAGGCTGCTGATGTTGTATCATATCCTGAAAAAGCATGAAGAAACAGCAAATTCTGTGTTATGAGATCTCCATACATAAAACTTGAAGGGCTATATAACTGAGCAGATGTGCGCCCTTTTGAAGGTTTTGAAAAATAAATGATAGGCTGTCTTGTACCTATTGCCGTGAGCAATACAAGAATGTCAATGTTCTCTGCCACAATAATAACAGATTCATGAGGTCGGGATGCAGTAAGCGCAGCAGAGACGATGATTGAATCTGCATCTGATTCAGCTTGGTTGACAGAAAAACCAACCTCTGAAAGAGCAGTTTCGAGAAGATCTATCAAGTTTGATTTGTTTTTTTCATTACCAAGAAATTTTTCTTGAGATATTGTTAGTACGGTACTCTTATCAAACTTAATTTCAGTACATTGGTGTTTTTTCGTGCGACGCATACGTTCCCATGACTTTGTTCCTGCTATATCAGGATTTTCGGAGTAACCATCAAATATTATTGTTGCAGATAGTCCATAATGTTCTTGCACATACCGGACATACTTCTCAAGGATGTTGTTTAATGACGAATTCCGATCCCAAATCACTTTATGCAATAGAAAACCACCATCGATAACAAAATGACTTCTGTGAATGTTTTCAAAGGATTGGTCCAGTGGTGTAAAAACATTAAACAAAGACGACTTAGTACCTTTCCTCATGCCATCCTCAGCGAATAATGCCAATGGAAAAGGTGCTAATTCATACGCCATATATTGTTTAATATCGCCAACTGTTTGTTTCGAAATACACATCCGTTGAAATAAAAGTAAGGGATTGATGACGACAGGAGATTTTTCTACTTCAATAGTGCTTGTCATAGCACTAAAGGGAAGAACCTTTGATTTGCGACTAAATGACAGTCCTTGAAAATTAGATCCAATGATGTTAGTTATTAAGCCTTCTCCTATTTCAAAAGCACGATGACAATTGACGAACCCGGTCAACTTTGGAGCGCTGTAACAGCGTTTTAAATGAATGTAATAAAAAAAATAAAGGGAAAAATTTTCCTCAAAAGATCATCTACAAGATTGGTCTGAGGTAATTTTTTTGTAAAATGTATAAAAAAAAAGTTATAGAGCAAAAATAAAATTTTTACAGTAATTTTATCACTTTTTTGCTTAGAACTTCTTTAATTTTTAATTTAGGGCAAAACCTACATATTTGTAGGCAAAACAATTTGCTACAAATTAGGATTTCACAAATTTTTTGTAAGACGCATAGTTTCCGAGATATCGCGAAAAAAGTGTTTTCACCCCTTTTTCCAAGATGGCGGCCGGGGGACAAGGGTGGCGACCCCACAAACTTGAGGTTAAGCTTCTATTGACCCCCCACACATGTCCCAAAAATAAAATTGCGTCCTCTAAAAAATGCAATATTCGGTCCTTAAATTTTAACATTTCAATGGAACATTAGTGTTTTTGGTTGGGTTTGAAATGACCAAAATGTCACATTTCAAACGTTAATATGTCGAAAACAATTGAATTCAGGAGTAAAGTGTATTAAAGAAAACTGTTGAGAATTATGAGCAGATTTCGAAAATGGAATAATATACGGGGTGTTCCATTTTTAAAAAATATTGAAGATGGCGCTCAGCCGCCATTTTAAAACTTTTAGCTGTGTTGAAAAAGTAGGTTTTTATCTCCTATTTAAGCCCTCCAAATTTCGTTAAAATATACCAGGTGGTTTCAAAAATTAGTAGGGGGGGAACGGACTTTAGACGAGCACTGTGTACACGTAATAATAATAATAATAATGTTTATTCATGAATCTTCAAAGTGTGTGTCATACAATATTCTAATGAATATGAATAAACAGGGTAATCACTGGAGCTGTATTGGGTACAGCTTGTGCGTGATTGATGAATCTGGAATTTTATTCACATATAAACATATAAGGTATACATATGGGACTTTATCATATGGATAAAGACGTAATTATAAGATATAGAAAATAGATATAACGAAACTATAAAAATGTAAAATGTAAAAGTTGAATAAATATAAAATATTAATATAAAACATTGGAGAAGTTTAATGAAAATAAGATATACGTATAATATAAAAAATATGAGTTACGATAATTATAAATGTAAACAAACACTTTCGTTCAAAAGTATCACATAATGATTACTAGTAGTGTAATGAAGTTCTGAAAACTGTTGAGCTTATTCAGTACTTGAGTCCTTCTAATTTATTGTTAACTATATCGTGTATTATATATCTCCGTATGTCGTAACCATTTCTTTATATGAGTTTTGAATGAGTTGAAGTTTTCGATGGATTTCAAGTGATCTGGTAGGATGTTATATATCTTTGGACTCAAAAATTCAATACTACGTTGCCTCACGCTTTTTTCACATTTTGGCACAAAAAAATTCATTTCTCTGCTCCGAGTATAATGGCTATGTTCGATGTGCTCAATTTTAATTTTTTTTTGGCAGATGCCAATTATTATTTTGAGACAGAAGAGCTGTCTCGGGTCGAAAAGTTGACTTTCTCTATACAGTGTGTCACCTGAGTAGGTTATTTTTTTATTGTATATAATTCTAATTATTCATTTTTGTAAAGTGACAATATTATTCAAATGACAGTCATTTATACCTCCCCAACCTAGGATCCCGTACGAAAGTTGAGACTGTATCAGAGAAAAATAAATGGTTTTTAAATGAGCTATGTCCAGAATTTCTCTCAAGTATTTGAAACGTGAAAGGAAACCTCTTAGCTTATTACAAATGTGTTTTGCTTGCAAGTCCCATCGTAGGTGCCTATCAATAATTATTCCTAGGTATTTCATCGACTTCTCTTCAGGAATTATGGTTTCATGATCAACAACAAGATTACCTAGGTTTGGTAAGTTATTTGCGTATGAGGTGAACGGGAGATATTTTGTCTTTTCTATATTAAGGGTAAGTTCGTTGTATCTGAACCAATCTTTGATTTTTTTGAAATCTAGTTCCGCTTCAGTTTTGAGGTTCTTCCAGTCTTTAGATTGATAGAATATTGCGGTGTCATCAGCGAAACTGAGGACACAACCTTCTATATCCATTGACAATAAACTATTGATGTAAAGTGTGAATAGTAGTGGTCCAAGAACAGTACCTTGTGGCACACCGTATGTGATATTCCTCATTTTGCTAATGGTACCTTCTATACAGACTTGTTGTTAACGGTTTGAGAGGTAACTCTTCAAATGATATACATATTCCTACAAAATGTACTACTTGCTTGTAGAACATAAAAAAAAACATTTTTTTAAATTTCGGGTTAGGTTAAGTTCTTTCCGAGTGGGGCGATAACCGCCCCTTCCACTGCGACCTTCTCAGATCTATTGTGGCTCGATCCTAATTAAATTAGAGTTCACCTTCAAGTCCCGCGCTCCTGACGAAGTCGATGATGACGCTTGGTGATATCTTTTCCAGGTCTTTGGGCTCTAGCTGCCCGTAACCCATACGGTAGAATCTTGTTCGTTCTAGACCCTTGCATCTGAACAAGATGTGCTCTGCTGTTTCTTCTTCGTCTTAACGAAAGCGACACTCTGCGCTTTCCGCAAGTCCGATTCTTTGAAGATGCTTTCGCAGTCTACAGTGACCTGTCAGTAGACCTGTTATAATCCTCAGGTTTTTCCTATTCAGATGTAACCGGGTTGCTTTTCGAAGGGTTTGGTATAAATGCCTTCGAGTGGTTCAATTTTTTGAACATGCGTTACCCAATTTTCCCAGCTTTCATTCGGTTTGGTTTACTTCACAACCAGTCTTCGAATAATTCTGATGAATTTTTATTCTTTGCTGACTGAGAATCCATAATTTATTGATTTTTTTCAATAGAGAACGTCAAGTAATTTTTATTTTTTGTCCGAGATAGTTGAGACATATTCGGCTTAAGGTTTTGGTTCTTATAGGTAGGTATATGCTAGAAATTTTCTTTATTCCTTGTATTGTGTTCATGACATATTGGTCATATTTCCGTTTTTATTTTTCTTATTTCTATCCCCTCATTCTCATTTTCTACTCTTCCATTAATACCCACACAATTATTACATTTTCTCCACTTTTATTTGTAATTAAAAAAAATATCTCTCTCTTTTCTTGCATCATCCATAACTCCTTACTCTATTATTATATTCCATTTTTATTCTGTTGATGCCTTCTCTACGGTTAAAATTCTTTCATCTATTCATCTACAGATTTCTCCTGTATTATATTTAATGAAAGAGGGAATATCGAGGGGACTGCTAAAGAAAATGGAAGAAATTTAATGGGCATAGCCCTCAAAGACAAGTGTTAACCGTAGACACGTGTTTCGGGCTCTCGGCCCTCATCAGTATGGTGAAGAAGTGCAAGGATGAACAGCACTTGGTAGAAAACGACAAATCAAAGGAGTCAACAAACAGAAGCCTGTCGCACATTTGTGGTTTCGGTTAGCAGGCCCTGCATTCCAAGGCAACAACCAACGTCACCACGGAGGCAGCTATAGCTACCTGCGTGACATCCGAGTCCAGGATTGTAGAGATGAATGAGGGACTGTTAAACAAAATGGAACTTCTTCACCGTACTGATGAGAGCCGAGAGCCCGAAACACGTGTCTACGGTTAACACTTCTCTTTGAGGGCTATGTCAATTACATTTCTTCTATTTTATTATATTTAATCTATTTGGCGCATTACTGCTGCTAGAATTTTGTAATAACCTATACTGTGCTTCCGAAGTACTAAATTGATTTCAGTAATATATGCCCGTCATTATATCAGTATTTACATCGAAGAAATACTGTGAGATGATTGGAAATACTCTGATATGTTGTCAATGAATGAGTTTGTAATACGACTAAAACAAAAAAGTCATGACTTACCAGGACTTTGGTGGAGAGAACCTTCTGGATAATTTTCCGTATGTTGTGGTAGATCACGATGTATATCAATATTCTGCTAGACGCAAAAATATATTTTGGCATCATCCCTGCTGTAATTCGAAAATTAGTAAATCCCCATTCTCTCCTCTAAATTTCGAATTATATGAAGCGTTGTTGCAACAGTGTTAACGTTTGCGTTCAAGTGGAGTTTCTCATTTGCGCATCGCCATTGGGAAGATTCATTATCCAATATATCCATGGAATTATATATTCATAGCGTCTGCGGTCAGTTGCATACCAAACAGGGCTCTTGATACAAATCTATTTCAATTAATGTCAATGTTCAGCTCGGGGCTATAGTGTTTGATCGTACTGAATGAGCAGGTGGTGAGCTCGATACTGTGGGTTAACTAAATGGCCTCCATAAGGGGAGGTTAGTTTGGCTACATCCAGGGCTCCGGACTTGGGATGGGCCCGGGTAGAGTAAAGATTTGACACTTTTTGATTATTAAACTCCGAAATCAATATGGCATCAGAATACCCCTATAAAGTTAGCATAGCCACTTGCAAAAAAATCAATTAAATATATTTCAATAATTGTCGAATAATTGTCGAGAATTTGTCGTGAACGAAAAACATTTGTCGCGCTCTTAGTTTTTTTTATATGGGGTGGCTCTGCTAAGTTAATATTAAGTTAGCAGTGCCACTCACAAATAAACATCAAATATCATCAGAATGGTTATGAATAATTGTCGAGTAATTGTCGAAGTCCATCTGACGTGAAAAAAAAGCAAAACACCCATTCCTTATAGCATATGGGATTTTCTGGTTTCTGTGGAAAATTCGCATTTTTGGCAACAGCGCATTTGTATAATGACCTTTTACGTTTTTTTTCGTGTCATTATTGACAAATATAAAGTTGTTTATGAAACTTCATATTTTCCAGAAGCAAGAAAACTACATTTTAATGTTGAATGAAAGAAATATTATATTTTCACAGTAATACACCCACGTAACTTTGTTGATGTATTATTTTTTCAATCAGAAATTCTCTGAACAAATTGTCAATTGATCAAAACGTGTTTTTCGTGGGGTGTTTGAATTTCCTGAAGCAAAAAACTGCGTGTGATTGGTAAAATTCCATTATTTTTATTCTCCTAGCAGTATCTACGCTCCGTATGATGATTTATTATTATTTTTCGGTTCAGATACCTATCAAATTATTGTGCAAAGACTAAAACAAATTTGTCGTGGAACCTCCGATCTTCAGGAGCGAATAAAAGGAATATTCCTATTTCTCAGTTATACACCCAGGTAACTTAGTTAAAAAAAAATCATCCACAAATGAACTGAACAATTGTCGAACGACCGAAATGTATTTGTCGTAAACGTAGAAAAAGTATCGCGCTCTTAATTTTTTTTATATGGGGTGGCTCTGCTAAGTTAATATTAAGTTAGCAGTGCCACTCACAAATAAACATCAAATATCATCACAATGGTTATGAATAATTGTCGAAATCCATCTGACGGTGCAGACTTTTGATGGAAGAGTCGCAAAAAGATCAGCGACAGAGCCATCGGTGTGAAATTCTGGAAACTTATGCAAAAGCTATGAAAAAAACTACTTTGGGTTTTTTTTCGGGAAAAAAATAATTTCCGGTTTTTTTCCGGAAGTTCGCATTTTTTTTTTCGCGAACGGTAAAAGATAGAGCAATTCTGCAAACTCCAATCGTTTCAGAATGGCCGAATTAGTCTAGAAACGGAATTTCGTTTCGATACGGATTTTTTTTTTGAAAAGTCAAATTTTCGAACAACGCCTAGACCTCTAAATATCTTAGGAAAAACCAAAGTGGTCGTATCGATCTCCGGTTTGAACGAAAATGTGGGAAATGCCGCGTTAATTCCGACGTTTCGAGACTTTGCGACATCATAGCTGGTATTACTGCTAAATGCTATTACAGTGTGAAATAATACCTAGACGACGCCCTAAATTAGATAAATAAGATAACCAGATATTTTAAATATTCAGTTTATATATGTATACAGGGTGTCCCTCGACTTCCTCTTTTCCTCTCGGGAATGTATAGATGGGGTCAAAATATCACCAGTACTTCATATAACTTTTGTTCCTAAAAGCCTTCGTTACCAAGTTACGGGCCCTCAAATTTACAAAGTGAAAAATGTTTTTCTTTGATAACTTTCAAAGTGAATATTCAAAATTATCTAAATTTTGGTGATTGACTAAACAAATGAATTCCTTCGATGAACTTTCATGCAGGAGTACTGTTTTGCTGCAAAGTCAGGAACGGACTACCCCCGATGGTCCACACCCCAAAACTTTGAAATGACTGGGATTTTTCAATATGTTTTACCAAAACAAGGTTACCTGGACAATTTCCTGAATAAAAGTACTCGTGTGGAAAATCGATCGAAGCAACGATTTTTGATAAAAATGCATTTTTGTTCGACGACATCCAACCTGAGATGTCTACCATTATTCGAAAAGATTAATTTGTAATGAAAATAGAAATGATAGGTACAATGTTCATAACGAACTCAACAAAACAAAATCGCATTCCAGTTGTCATTTTTTATCCACACTAATTTTATTTCTTTCTACAAGTTGTTTTTGTCAATATCTGTGGAATAAATGCAACATACATTTAGTCACCGGATATTTTTCACCTATTCATGTGCAGCCGTTTTTGTAGTTTATTCGTTTGCTTTTTATTAGTTATGTCTTCCGGTGTGCGTTTTTTCAGCTAAATTTATCTTCGGGTTAAATATTTTCTCCCATGAAATTATACTTATCAGTGAAACTCCTCAACATTTAAGCTGGAGTGGAGTAGCTTGTTAGTTCAAAAACACCACGAATCTACATAACTTGATATTTCATTTGAAAAAATATCTACATTGTGAATGAAACTTTCAACTAGGTACTGTACTTTTTGTTTACGACTTTATTTTAGCAAATTTTGAATTATCCCTGTTATAAATGTTGTTGAATTAACGTTAGCATTAGTATTTCTACTGTGAAAATTTTTCATTTCAAATAATGGTGGACGATCGGGTTTGATGTCGTCGAGTAAAACTGCATTTTTATTAAGAATCGTTGCTCCGATCGACTTTCCACACGAGTACTTTTATTCAGAAAATTGTCTACGTAACCTTATTTTGTTGAAAACTATTGAAAAATTATCTGTCATTTCAAAGTTTTGGGGTGTGGACCATCGGGGGTAGTCCGTTCCTGACTTTGTAGCCAAACAACTGACTCCTGCATGAAAGCTCATCGAAGGAATTCATTTGTTTAGTCAATCACCAAAATTTAGATGATTTTGAATATTCACTTTGAAAGTTATCAAAGAAAAACATTTTTCATTTTGTAACTTTGAGGGCCCGTAACTTGGTAACGAAGGCTTTTAGGAACAAAAGTTATATGAAGTACTGGTGATATTTTGACCCCATCTATACATTCCCGAGAGGAAAAGAGGAAGTCCAGGGACACCCTGTATATTTATTATTTTAATTTTTTATTCTATCTGTCTGTAATTTATGTTTATGTAACGTGTTTTATTTATGTATAAATTTATTGTAAATATTGTTTACTATTGACATACCATATGTCCCAAATGTACCGAAATGGCAAATAAATATCTATCTACCTATCTATAGGTACTTTTGACTCGTGATTGAATGTCGATTAAAATTAAGTGCAAAACAAGTACTTGATTATCCCCAAGTACGTGTTTTTATTGGCCAAAATCTGTTTCGAAATGAAAATCCGTGTTAAAATGGACAATATTAATAAATCGGTAGTAGAAAACATTATTTTAAACTTATTTAATTCTATATATTTTCACCCTCATTTTTTAACAGTGTTAGTAGAGGTTCTAGGCAATAATTGGCGCTTATATATTTATGAATTATCTGTTGTGTTAACGAATTCACTCGTAATCGATTTCTATCAAATGGTTTTACCGGATTAATGACACTCGAGTGCGCGATTAACGCGAATCTCTGTCGGCTTCTATTGCTTGAATTATTTATTGGTTTCAATGTGATCCGCATCGCTATCAGATTAGAAATAATAACACCCTGGGATATTAGGATGGAATGGCAATAGCCCGGGAATAATAGATGAAATAGAGCGATACTCCGGGAAAATTCGAAATGTTCTTGCGGTGATCGACCCTCCTTCGATTAGAATGCAAATTAGAATACTTGTTGGAAAATAACATAACAAGAGATCTGTGATTAGTCTCGTTTCGGACGTCCATCGTCTTAATGGATTTAACAGGTTTTCACGACGTTTCGAATGCTTGTATCTGCAAACGTCTTCAGGTGAATACTGTATTTTTCACCTGAAGACGATTGCAGATACAAGCATTCGAAACGTCGTGAAAACCTTTTAAATCCATTAAGACGATGGACGTCCGAAACGAGAGTAATCAAGTACCACGTCGTCTACAACCTTCAAACAAGAGATCTGTAGCTCACAAGGACCTTTACTAGGGTGGAATTTTGTTGATATATCGCACTCTCACTAGAAACAATAAAGGACGATGACGAGAAGGGAGACGCCCCACAGGTTCAAATTTGGTTTGGCTAAGTAAAGGGGGAACAAGCGGTCCACTTATGTACCTCCCCGCAGACTCGATCTTAATTTTTCCTATTTTTTTCTTCTTACGCTCCAAAATTATGCAAATTCAACCCTATGTAACTTTTAGAAAAAAAAAAAAAAGTTCAAAAACGAAAACCCGACTACTGAAAAATCACGCTCTAAAAAGTATGAAACAAAAAATATTCTCATCTAAATTGTTATTACGATTTATTCAATATTTATTTATTAAATAAAAACTTACACTTAATATATTTTAATTATTTAATAATATTCTTTCATATGCCACCTACCCAAAAAACAATAAAATAATGTTTATTAAAATTAAATTTTAATAATATATATATATATATATATATATATATATATATATATATATATATATATATATATATATATATATATATATGAACAGTGGGGAATAACGGGGATCTTCAGTCAGCACAAGTGTTGAACTATGAAAAACTCTTTAATACGATGGACCGAGCTTTCGTTTCAATTTTGAAACTTCTTCAGGGTCCTAAAATATGTAAATGACATTATTGTGAAAAAAATACTTAAAATGAAGGAAGTACTTACAGTAATCTGAGTGGATGATAAATGAACATTAACTTTAAAGAAAAAACGTAAAATATGTAGAAATTTGTCGGAATGGTGTTATATCTTTGACGCTTCGAGTGACATTGAAGGATTTGAAATGACAACCTATGATTAATCGTCAGAAAAATATAAAATATGTAGTGGGTGTGTTAATGTTTATATTATATTCTTTGAGAATCATCAGTTTTAATCCATTTGTAGAAGATAACTGTAGATTTTGCTAAGATTTTCGATATCTGTTTTTTTGTTCATATTTTGATTGGATTTATTAATTTCGATCATTTCAAGAAATAATCTTTTAGATAAAATTTTTTCTGAATGTAAAACTTGTGCTTCCTCGAATGATATTTTATGGCCTGTTTCAATAGCATGTTGAGCTAATGCACAATGACTTCTTGTTGAGTCTTATATCACTTCTGTGAGAGATAATACGATTATTTTAAGTTCTTGAACTTGTACCAATATAGTTCAAATCACAGTTGTTACATGGTATGCTGTAGACAACATTTGATTTCTTCAAATCTGGTGTGGGATCTTGTAACCTCGTATTTAAATTTCCAATAGTCTTGATATTTTTTGTGAGATTTTTATGTTACTTTCATTCTTGAATAATTTAATTATATTTGATGATATAATTCCTATATTAGGAATTGAAAAATAAATTATACTTTCATTGTTATTTTCTGAATTTTGATTATTTGTGTCATCATTATTAATTTGTCTATCAGAGTTGGTATTGAAAAGAATTCTATTAAGAAGTTTTTTGGGGTAAGAATTATCTAGTAAAAAAAAAATTATCTAGTAAAATATTTCTGAGAATTTTAAAATTTTTGTTTTTCAATGAAGGATGAACCAACATCTCGATTCTTTTTTTCATGCAAAGAATCAAATTGGAAATTTAAATACGAGGTTAAAAGATCCCACACCAGATTTGAAGAAATCAAATGTTGTCTACAGCATACCATGTAACAACTGTGATTTGAACTATATTGGTACAAGTTCAAGAACTTTAAATAATCGTATTATCTCTCACAGAAGTGATATAAGACTCAACAAGAAGTCATGTGCATTAGCTCAACATGCTATTGAAACAGGCCATAAAATATAATTCGAGGAAGCACAAGTTTTACATTCAGAAAAAAATTTCTCTAAAAGATTATTTCTTGAAATGATTGAAATTAATAAATCCAATCAAAATATGAACAAAAAAACAGATATCGAAAATCTTAGCAAAATCTACAGTTATCTTCTACAAATGGATTAAAACAGATGATTCTCAAAGAATATAATATAAATATTAACACACCCACTACATATTTTATATTTTTCTGACAATTAATCATAGGTTGTCATTTCAAATCCTTCAATGTCACTCGAAGCGTCAAAGATATAACACCATTCCGACAAATTTTTACATATTTTACGTTTTTTCTTTAAAGTTAATGTTCATTTATCATCCACTCAGATTACTGTAAGTACTTCCTTCATTTTAAGTATTTTTTTCACAATAATGTCATTTACATATTTTAGGACCCTGAAGAAGTTTCAAAATTGAAACGAAAGCTCGGTCCATCGTATTAAAGAGTTTTTCATAGTTCAACACTTGTGCTGACTGAAGATCCCCGTTATTCCCCACTGTTCATACCAATTTTCAGTCGTTATTTCTAAATATATATATATATATATATATATATATAAATATATAAATATATAAATATATATATATATATATATATATATATATATATATATATATATATTATATATATATAAAATATATTATATATAATAAAAAAAAAAAATACATATTTTGAAGCACATAAGTATATAAATTTGGTAAAAGAAGTTTCAACTAATGAATGTATAAATAAAATAGTAAATAGATATTTTTATCCTTGTAATACTTGTAGTAAATGCCATATTTAGGCAGAATGTCGTTTGCAGTAGGTATGTTTATGATAATTGAGGTGTAGGTACGTCATATTCGGGCTTTGTCATATTCTGGTATTGTCTCATATTCTGTTTGTTGTCAGCTTTGCGTATATGCATGCTATACAAACGATTGGTGTTTTAACTTTAATCATTTTTTTAAGGTTTGGTTGACAAAATCATGAAACAATGTCCTTTCGGAACGCAAAATCCAAGTTTTTATAAGTTTTTTGTACATAATAGAACTATTTTTTTTTTATAAACTCTGGTAGCATATTATGTAGGCGAGGTCCGAGGTAATTTGAACATCGTTGTCCAATTGCTTTTTCCGATCTAGGTATCTGGTTTTGTATGTTCCTGGTACTATAATTGTGATTGACAGATTCAAGTTGTATTTTATTGTTTTTCACATTAACTAATGAGTTGATGCAGTAAGCCTGCCTTACGTCAAATACATTGGCCTCTTTAAATAAATTTTCACTGGAATATGTAGCTCTTTTTCCAAGGATGATTTTCAGTATCCATTTCTGAATAACATTCAGCATTTCTAAGTGATGATCGTTAACACCTCCCCAGCCAATTATACCGTAAGATATATGTGACTGTACCAGAGCATAGTATAATACTTTCAAATGATTTACATCTAAACATTCTTTCAAGTATTTGAATTTAAATAAAAGACCACTCAGTTTTCCTACTATATTTTTAATTTGAAGATCCCATCTAAGATGTCTGTCTATCACAATGCCTAAATATTTGATGGAGTTTGCTTCCGGAATTTCTGAGTTATTTGCGAAACGTAATGAACCCATATTGGGTAAGTGATTGGAATACGAAGTAAATGATAAGTACTTTGTTTTATCTAAATTCAGAGTTAATTTGTTATACCTAAATCACTATTTTACAAGAATCAGTTTCAGCTTCTGTTTTTAAGTTCACCCAAGTATCAGATTCATATATTATGGCAGTGTCATCTGCAAAGCTTATGATTTTTCCCTTGGTATCAAGGTGTGAAATGCTGTTCATATAAATTATAAATAGAAGAGGACCCAGTACTGTTCCTTGAGGTACGCCATATGTAATAGTCATAGAGAGTACCACCTATGTCAACTTTTTGTTCGCGGTCTGATGAATAATTTTCCAAGATTTTATGAATATTTCCTCTTATCCCATAGCATTCTAGTTTGTTCAAAAGCTTTTCATGAGATACCGTATCAAATGCTTTTGAAAGGTCGACAAAGATACGCAAGGCAGGTTTTTTTTGTCCAATGCATTATAAATATTACTTGTAAGATAATAAATCGCATCTTCTGTTGACTTTCCTTCTCTGAATCCGAACTGAGAACTAGAAATGACGTTATGTTTGTTCAAGAAGCTCAGAAGTTTCATTTTTAGTATTTTTTCAATTATTTTCGCCAAATTCGAGATAAGTGAAATCGGTCTATAGTTGATTATGCTCAATTTATCTCCACTCTTGTAGAGTGGCTTAATAATTCCAATTTTGAAAATCTTTGGAAAACACCCTGTATCAAAGCATACATTCTAACAGTAGTAAGCGATCATAAGCTTTAGGGCAAAGTGGCATATGACCACGGCTATCCTCTGGACATCGCTACGAATATGTATTAAATACATTACGTGTAAGTTGTTTATTTAATAGACGATAAATATTGAATAGTTTGTACATAACAATTTATGATAGGAATATTTTCTTGGTATATACTTTTTAGAGCGTGATTTTTCAGTAGTCGGGTTTTAGTTTTTACCTAGGTAATATACCGCGTGGAAGTACTCCCAGCTTATGTCATTATTATTACACACGTTTTGTGTTGTTTTATATAATTTTAACATATGTGTCATAGTCTATAATGAAATACGTATTTATTATACCGGGTGATTCTCCAAGGTGGCTCACCCGGTATAACTTTTTTATTATTGAAGATAGAAAAACGAAATTTGGGGGTTGTGTATTATATTTTTTGACATTTTTACTTGCTTTGCCTTACTTCCGGGTTGACCGGAAATTACCCCAACTTTCGATTTTTAAATGGGACATCCTATATATTTTTACTTATTTCGATCGAGAATGACATTCTAAATCCAACAACACCTCTCATGTCAATATTTGACAAATAAAGCCATTTTTATTCCAATTTGTATTTTTCGATCTAGAATGCCATGGATTGTGTAAATCGCTTTATTCTTAACCAAGTAACATGGGAAAAATACAACTTTGAGTCTTATGACTTCACAGTCGTTTTAAGAATTATTTAAAAGTCGCAAATTAGTCCATTAAGGTTCCAAATTTTCAAAATGACCTCCTTCTTGATCACGGCAAAGTTCAACTTTTTCAATTGTTACGCGCACCACATTGATTAGCTGTTCCGCAGTGATGTTCTGGAATGCCACCCTTACTTTATCTCCAGTTCTTCACGAGTAGCTGATGCTGTGTTATACACCTGATTTTTTATTGTTCCCCAGTGAAAAAAATCTAGCGGAGTAAGATCTGGTGATCTAGAATATGAAAAAGAAATAATACATTATAAAAATTGCAACACCCCTTACTTTTGAACCCCAGATTTTAAATTATATGATTCAAATTTAACAAGGTGAAATCACTTTGCCGATAGGCTGCTCAGATGGATACGGTTAGGCCGTGAGTAAGGTTCAATTAATGACTTTTCCTAGTTAATCAAATTTGGCCACTAAAAAAATTATACATTAATTAACTTGACTAGTTCAATAGTTGGGCGCCAGACTTGCTAAAGACAAAAGTCAAAGATAAATAAAATTAAATAAATGTTACCTAGCTTGTATGGGAAGGCAAATAAATATGCAATAAATCAACTTAACAAATTTATTCCAGTTGGAATTTTGAACAAGATAAAAAAATTTACAAATACTAGAAAAGTATTTAACTTCTTAAAAAATGGAAAAATTACATAAAAGGAACCAGTAATTTTGACTTGATCAAAATTCGAACATTTACACCTATGATTCCTCCTAGTTGTTGGTCAAGAATATACCTTCGGAGATCTTGAGCGAGATAGAGGAAGGCTAGTTTCTTGAAGCTGGTCCCAGCGGTTCTAGGAGGAACTTGGTTTCAGCGGTTACGATTAAGATGGTCGTGGGTGGTTCTATAGTTGGTTTTAGACCCCCTTATCGGCGTGAATTGAGTTGATCTTCACGGACCAGTGCTGATATTGATGTGCTGTAAGACCTCCCAGGCTACTAGTCCTTCCGTCTCCGTAGATGGGTTCCCTCCGTGGTATATATCATGCGAAGAAGATGATAGGAATCAAAATATGTACAAAAAGGGGAGAACGAAGGATATCCTTTGAACCTCAAGTTTTATGTTTCAAATTTTAATCGAGAGTCAAAAGATAGATGCAAATGATAGCATACAATAAAAATCTCAATCTATATAAAAGACGAGAAGGTTACAGTGAAAGAACAAAGATAATAAATAGCAATCAATCTATTCTGGAGTTAAATTTATAAGTTAGTTTTAATAATTTAAAAAAATATTAAAATTGAACAAAATTTAAAACCAAACAAAACAAACCTCACCCAAAACGTGATGTTCAAATTCAGTTAAATTTTGAAAAAGGTAAGTTTTGATAAGGTGATTCTATGTACCAGAAGGGTAAAAAAATTTAATGAGGAAAGGTATTCCAAAAGAAATATAAAAATTTCCTTCAAATTTTACCAGAGAACAAATATAGTATTTTAAAGCAAAATACTATAAAATTGCCAGAGAAAAAATCTATTATTTTAAAGCAAAATATTTAAAGGTTGCCAGTACAAAGATGTATTATTTTAAAGCAAGTGCCAAAGGAAAATATAGCGTTATAACCAAAATACTCTAGTAGGCTACATAAAAAAATAGGGTTTCTGAACAACGATAGTAGTCAGAGTAAAAGTATACTCTTCAGCCAAGATAAGAAGAGAGAGACACACGTCTTTCAGTGAGCACGACTCTCTTAGATAAAGATAAAGTGAAATAATTCTTTTTATAGAAGAATTTCCAGAGATAAACCGAAGAGGGAGACCACACGTCTTTCAGTGGGCACGACTCTCTTAGATAAAGATAATGTTAAATAATTCTTTTAATTGAAGAATTTTTAAAGATAACTGAAGAGGGAGACCTCACGTCTTTCAGTGGGCACAACTCTCTTAGATAAAGATAATTTTGAAATAGGGCGGCAATTCCCTTTTCAAATCGATAAACAGGTAATTCTCAAAAATTAGAATGAATCTCCCTGCTCTTGGCGATAAGGTAGTAACTGAAGTGAATTGACTCTGCAACGATCAAAAATCAAATAAGCTACACTGGGAATTGAATGGAGTAATAGAGATAAGAAATGTATTAAACGGAAATCAACTTTACGCTTGAGGCATATATTGAAACGAGTGTTCTGAGACCGTTAGGCCAGAGGTACAACTCTCTCTGTAAGCAATTCTTCCTCAAGAGAAAAGAAAATTACTCTCATAAACATATAGTTATGAAATAAAGAAAATTGCTTACCAGAGAGCCGTCCTATTAGTCACTTTTGTCCAGAGAACTTCAATTCTTCAATCCTTGGAACAATCCACTGGTAGTATGAGGGGAGTAAGCTCTAGTCCATTCGAAATTACCAATTACTTGATACCTAAAAAAATGCAATAGCGTAGAACTGATTTCCAATGAAAAAAAATCAGTTCCCAATACTCGGAACAGATGTTACGTTAGCCACAATATGTACTATGAATGCTTTGTCAAAATGGCCGAAATATCTATATTTAACCTTCAAAAATTACCATGCGGTATATCCAAGAATTCTAATATTACAAGCATAAGGAAAAAGAAGAAAATACTAATCAGCTACAACATTAATTGAAAGATAAAGAGAATAATATTACTCAACTAAACTCCAGCAGTGAAACTTATTTAATTTATAGATCTTACAAATCAAAGCCAACTCACTCAGTACATCTGCCTATCTCGACGTTCTATTCAAGAAAGAGATCGATTATTCCTTCGGTTCGAACAAATCACCAATTCTACCTGGGTTTTTTCACAAACTGTTCTTGGTTTTTCTCTATTGAAAACACTTGGAAAAAACACAGCTTGACGACATGAATACAACTGTCACGATAACAAAACTCGTCCAACTTGACAGAATACGAACTCATGATGAGGGCGCTGTCCCATAGTTCACGATCGGCCGTGACTAATGACCCGTTCCACCGTAAGATAACCGGAATAGTTATGAGAAATTGATTATGTGTAAGGAAGTAACGAAAAATTCGTTACAAAATATATGACAACTTAAGAATGTACCTCGCAGGCCACTGAATAGGTCCATAAGTGCCAATCCACTTTTCTGGGAAGGTGTCATTCAGATGTTCTCTTACGACTTGAGAATTGTGAGGTGGCCCTCCATCTTGTTGAAAATAGATATCAACTTGGTTAGCCAGTGGCAAATCTTCAATGAAATCATTAGTTTGATTTCTAAGGAACTGTAGATATCTTGCCGCAGTAAGTTGTCCGTCGAAAATTATTGGCCCCAAAAGTTTTCCTCCGATAATCCAGCAATTGAAACAAAATCGCTCTTGAAAATTACCTTCATGCATCAGATGTAAATTTGTTTGAGACCAGTAACTTTTATTATTCTGATTGAACAGACCCAAGTTAGTGAATCGAGTTTCATCTGAATGAATAATTTTAAATGGAAAACGTACATCTCTGAATTTTGTCAAAAACCAGTTGCAATAAGTTAATTTTCGGTTGTGGCCGTTATCGTAAAGATGTTGGTGTAGTTGGTACTTGAATGATCGATAATTATATTTGTGAGGAATTCTCCAAACGGACGAATAACTTATATCACACTCAGAAACAATTTGGCGAATTGACGCCGTACAATTCACTTCAAGCCAACACGTCAACTTCTTTTTCTTCAATGACGATGGAGTTATTGGCATTTTCTGCTGGTTCATTTCGCATTTTACTTTCCCGTTTTGGAAAATAATGCCGATGGCGACGATTAGGGAATCTCTGAGCATAAATTCAAGCTGCATCAGTTGCATTATTTTTTGCTTCTTCGTAAATTACCAATATGTCAATTTTCTCGTTTTTAGTATAATTTTCCATGTCAATTATAAACTATGCAACAAACAAATTTTTAAAGTGACAGCATATTCATTAGCCTATTTGTTTAGGTAGTCCTAGCAACAGTTTCAATTGTTTGTCACGGATAACTAGAATAACAGGATTTAGTGCATAAGTATACCGAATACGTATTATTTGTTATTAGGTATGATCGGTTCTTGCAATTACTCAGAAAAATAGTGAAAATAAAGTGAAAGTGTGTGGTATCTAATTATTCGTAAAAAATGATCTTTCACAAAAAGCCGACGAGCCACCTTCTTTCCATTTGAAAAAATCAAGTTAACTGGAAAAATTCATATTTGCGACTTTTAAATAATTCTTAAAATGACTGAAAATGAAAATATAATCAGGGAAATATATACAAGTGTAGAAAGGGCAAACTAATTAGTTCACCACGATAAGTTACTGCGTTCACCAAATTATATTTCCTATAGAAAAATTATTCGATTTTACACTACAACTCAAACCATCATGCCAGTGTGAAAAAAGGCATAGTTAAATGTCTCTATAATCGAGCTCAAACAGATTGCAATTCCAACCAGAATCTACAGGAAGAAATAAACCTCATAAAATCTGTTCTCAAGGAAAATGCATATCCGGATCAGTTTGTGGAAAAAACAATCACTGACATTGAAAACAAAGATCCATCAAACAACCAATTAACACAACCAACAGGGGTACTCCCACCACCTACACATTTCACAACCAACATAATACCTTATGTCCCCGGATTATCTGAAAAGATCAAACGAATTGGACATAGGTATGATGTGAGAACATCAGTTAGAACAACAAACACACTGAGATCTATACTAACACAAACAAAACCAAAAAACGCAGAAGAAAGTACCAGAAACTGTGTTTACAACATACCTTGTTCGTGTGGTGATAGTTATATAGGTGAAACGTCAAGACCATTAGATGTGCGCCAAAGTGAACATCAGAGTTACATCAGAAATCGACAAATAACCGGATCGAAAATTGCAGAACATATCCTCACATCCAATGGCGATCATACGATTGAATGGAAAAGGACAAAAATCTTGATGAAAGAACCACATCAAGAGAGGAGAAAATTGAAAGAAACGGCCTGTATTCTTTTTTCCAATAAAAACTGCTTTTCAACAAATTCTGTTGAAATGGATCATACGTGGTTACCTCTACTCAGAGAGGAAGTGAGATATGGTAGAATGCTAATAAACTGATCTGAAAACCACCCCATATATCAAATAGCAATACGTCACTCTCAAACTTTTTTGGCAGACATCCGTCAGTTGAAAAAGCTAAAAAGACTCTGCAAGAAAAAATCCAAATTATTAAAACAATTAAAGGAGATTTAGAAGATTTTGAGAACGGGGGCAGATATAGTCCCCGAAACGTCAATCAAAAACTATATAGAGAAGTATCTTTTGAATTGTTACTATTTTTTTTAATAGGCATATTCAGGAAACGAGAAGTTACTGACAAATCGAATCATTTTTCTATAGGAAATATAATTTGGTGAACGCAGTAACTTATCGGGGTGAACTAATCAGTTTGCCCTTTCTACACTTGTATAGATTTTCCTGATTATATTTTCATTTTCAGACTGTGGAAGGTTACCCAAAAAACATGTCAAGAAACGTTGTTCCCCACAAAAAACCACATTCATTCAATAATTATGAAATGCTTGTACAAAAAAGATTCGAAAAACCCCGGGGATCCCAAACGATAAATGACAGGACATTTTATAATACTAATAAAGTTTGAGGTTGGGCTTCGCTTAGAGCTTGGCGTAAACAATAAAAAAAATGCGTACCCGCATGAGACGCAAAGTTATCTGAAACGATTAGCTGAATTATAGTTCATGGCATATTAGCGAGAGTGTTGTAATCCGTTCAATAAACAAATAAAGTGGTCATTACTCATCTTCTTGTCGTCAATGGGGTCTCGTTAATTTGTTATTATAACTATTATATGAAAAACTCGTTAACGCTTGTTCAGAATGTATTATAATGGGTTGAAATGGATGAAAATATGCTAATAGACTAGGAGGAATCGGCGCATGAGTACCGAAAACTATTCCACCTCAATTTTTTTATGCGATCCTCTTCAAATTGCCCTACTGATGATACAAATGCATGTTGCCATGGGGCAACCCCGTGCCATATTGTTTAAACCGAAATTGTTTAAACAATTGCAAGGAATTGTTATTTTTCAACCGGACAATTTTTTTTATATTCTTTATTAAAATACAAATAAAAAAGGTCCTATGACTTTTCACGATAAAGTTAATATTTTTAGAGATATGAATTTTTAAAGGTTCAAAAAATCTCATATTTGGGTACTTTGGACCCATGAAAAATATATTAAAAAAATCGAAATATTTTTTTTAAATTCTTTTATACAATAGTTAATAACATTCTTAATAGAGATTTAAAAATTTCATTGATTATACCTGTTTTTAATTATCAATTTGCGCGCTCACAAGTATGCATCGCTTACCTTTAAGTATCGCGTCTCTCTCTGACTCATGCGCTGCATCGGCCTCTGTTTCCTGAATCATTATTTATCATTTATCTTAAAAACTATTAACTTTTTAAGATTGTTAAAGAGAGCAATGTTATTAACAATTAAATTGTCTACAATTTGTTTTGACAAATTTTTTCTGGAATCAATTTTACAAACGTTATTTAAGCATGAATCGGAACATGTAATTAAAATTTTACCTGCTTTCACGCATTTACGGTTGTGATACGACTAGTAAAATTGGCACAAAAAAAAGCTTTAGAACTGATACAAATAAAAGAAAATCGTGATGTCTTAGTCCCTCTTGGCAATGGCTGAGAATTAAGTACTAAGGAGTTGAAAGGCTTAGAAACATTGTATTTGAATATTTTGGGTAAAAAAGGTAACTCCGCGGATGAAGCTAGACAAAATATTTTTTCTCGTTGCTTTGGAACTAATATTAATTTATCGAAAATTCCGTGCACATCAGATGCCTTGCATTTGCATGCACTTAGAGCTTCTGCTCAAACATACATTTGGAAAAAAGCGTTGAATCCCCAATATAAAAGATTAGATTTTACGAATTTCGGATACAAACTGGAGAATAGTACTTTGCTACCTTTATTTATGAACAAAAGCCCATTTCCAACTGATCTTAAAAAACCGTGCAATTGTAAGAAAGCCTGTAAAACCAAAGCTTGTTACTGTAAAAAAAATAATATTAGTTGCATACTTCTATGTGGCTGTGATTCAGAAGACTGTAAGAATATAATATATAAAAATGATATTGATAATAAATAAATACCTTTTTTTTAAATCTTGTTTTATTATTTCATACTTCTACATCTATAACCTTCGTTTGAAGAAGTTATTCAATGTAATTACTTTCTGTTTTAATGACAAAAAAATAATACAAACTGATAAAAAAGTAATTTTAATTACATGTTCCGATTCATGTTTAAATAACGTTTGTAAAATTGATTCCAGAAAAAAATTTGTCAAAAACAAATTGTAGACAATTTAATTGTTAATAACATTGCTCTCTTTAACAATCTTAAAAAAGTTAATAGTTTTTAAGATAAATGATAAATAATGATTCAGGAAACAGAGAGGCCGATGCAGCGCATGAGTCAGAGAGAGACGGCGATACTTAAAGGTAAGCGATGCATACTTGTGAGCGCGCGAAATTGATAATTAAAAAACAGGTATAATCAATGAAATTTTTTAATCTCTATTAAGAATGTTATTAACTATTGTATAAAGAATTAAAAAAAAAATATTATTTCGATTTTATTTTATTTTTTAATATATTTTTCATGGGTAAAATATCAAAGAGTATGAAACTTTAAAAATTTAACTTTATCGTGAAAAGTCATAGGACCTTTTTTATTTGTATTTTAATAAAGAATATAAAAAAATTTGTCCGGTTGAAAAATCAATTTTCAATTGGTTTAAACAATATGGCACGGGGTTGCCCCATGGCAACATGCATTTGTATCATCAGTAGGGCAATTTGAAGAGGATCGCATAAACAAATTGAGGTGGAATAGTTTTCGGTACTCATGCGCCGATTCCTCCTAGTCTATAAATGGAGTCGACGATAAATCTACATTTATTTTTCGAGTGTTTCGATATGTGCTATAAGTTTTAGGATTATTTGTTAAATGTTCCAGAGTTGTATAATCATTTACGGAATGTATAATCTTTTACTATTTCGGATTTCGTCATCAATCTTTTGGCAATATTCAAGAAAGTAAAAATAATAGCATAATCTCGTTCTGGGAAAGGTAGAATGGATATACTGGTTGACCACGAGTCAATCAATCAATCAATCAAAATACTTTATTGTCTAAGATAGTTTCTTGTTGAAAAAGCTTTGTGAAAGGGACATAAACAATTAAACAATTATTAATAATAAAAATACTTACTCATAAATACAAATATATACAAACACAACTAATAACACTTCCAAAACATGGTAAAATGTTATTAGTTGATTGTCATACTACACGTTAAAATTTTAACAATACTCAACAATTTAAAATTACTTACTCATAAATACAAATATATACATCACATATACAAACACAACTAATAACACTTCCAAAACATGGTAAAATGTTATTAGTTGATTGTCATACTACGCGTTAAAATTTTAACAATACTCAACAATTAAAAATTACATTTATACGATATATAAACTACATTCAGTAGTCAGAGGAATTACAATATAATAAAATAAATAAATGGGTGTACAGTGCTAGTCATACATAATGATCTAACTAAGGTTGTCACTATAGAATTCCTGAAGGTTGTAATATGCCTTTTTGAGAAGGATATTCTTAATTGAATTTCTAAATGGTGCGAGATTTACTGTATTCTTGAGAATGCCAGGTAGGTGGTTATAAATCTTCCTACTCTCGAATATAAGGCAATTTTTTGTCAAAGATGATGTTGGTATGGGCATACTAATATTATTGTGTTGACGGAATATAACAGGGTCTATTATTTGGCTCTTTTGATTTTGTTTTATGTATTAAGCACACTGTTTCGAGAATAAATATACAAGTTAGCGTTAAAATTCGATGTTCAATAAAAGAGGCTACAATGAACCCTTGAACGACATTTACAAAAGTACCTCAATGCTCTCTTTGAAGTACAAATATTGAGTTCATCAACTGGTTAGAGCAGGAACCCCAGAAGGAGATGCCATATCTTATGTGAGATTCAACCAGTGAGAAGTACGCTATTCTGCCTGAATTGAGGCCAAGTTCATTGGTAATGACTCGAACAGCATAACAGCCTGATGCTAATGTTTTACTCAGTTTTTTATGTGCGCTTCAAATTTCAATTTGTCATCTAGGTATAAACCTAGAAATTTGGTGTGGGTTGGCTAGTTACCCTCTGATTGCCTAAAGCTAGGTTATCAAAGTTGAATTTGAAGGTTAGTATGCTTGTTTTCTCAATGTTGAAGCACAGCAAGTTGGAGTCACACCATCGTTTAACTTTCTCCAAATCAGAAGTGATATTTTCTTTCAAGAGTTCAACATTTTTCCGTGCCACATTATTGTGGTGTCGTCTGCAAACATGGTGAATTTTCCAGAAATGTTGATATTACCAAGATCATTTAAATAAATGAGAAAGTGGTCCCAATACCGAGCCCTGGGGAACAACCATAATCGATATTTGAAGGGTTCGACAATTTATTATTACATTTTACCATCTGAATTCGGTTAAAGAGATACGATTTTAGCCAGTTATAAGCTACACCTCTGATTCCATAGCAATCCAGCTTCTGAAGCAGTATTCCGTGATTCACACAATCGAATGCTTTGGAAAAATCACAAAACACTGCTCCAACAGCTTCTCCGGTATTCAATTCTGTGTAAACTGCCTGCAACAGGTTGAAAATAGCATCATTGGTGCTTTTATTGGGTTGGAACCCAAATTGAGGGACGAAAATATATTATGTCGATTTAAGAATGATACTAGTCTTTCTTAACTAACTTCTCAATTATTTTCGAGAGGGTTGACAGTATGTGCGATTGGTCTAAAGTTCGAGGGTTCTTCGAGTTGACCACCTTTATGCAGTGGAATTATAATAGCAGTTTTTAAGCAAGTAGGGAATTCACCTGTCATAAATGAAATGTTAATTGCTTCGACTAATACATGCAACGCCTCATCTGGCAAATTTTGTAATATTTTCACTGATATTTCATCCAACCCACAAGATTTTTTATTTTTCATTTGGTTGAAGATCGATTTGAGTTCGTCAATGTCAGTGTTATATAAGTAAAAGCTATCTGATATGGATATATGTTTGAGATAATGCAAGGGGTCAGTCATTGGTACTATGTCACGGGTCAGTTTTTCAGCTACTGTACAATAAAATTCATTAAGTTTGTTTGGTTCAATGTTCATATGGGAGGGGAGATGAGTACTTTTGCCCCTTAGGTTGTTTATTATAGACCAGTTTTCGCGCATTTTGTTTTTCGCGTTCTCTATTCTGTGTTTGTAGTAGTTTTCCTTAGCAGCTTTTATTACGACTTTATAGGTGCGCCTGTAATTATAGAAGTAGAGTAAAAACGAGGTGAGGTACGCCCATCAAGTTTTGAAGATACATTAAATTGTGATAACGATGCAAATTGTAAAGGTACCAACAGTATACCGGGTGATTCTCTAAGGTGGCTCACCCCTATAACTTTTTCATTATTGAAGATAGAAAAACGAAATTTGGGGGTTGTGTATTATAGTTCAATTTACTTTCTTTGCCGTACTTCCGGTTTGACCGGAAATGCCCCCAACTTTCGATTTTTAAATGGGACATCCAATATATTTTTACTTATTTCGATCTAGAATGACATTCTAAATCCAACAACACCTCACTTGTCAATATTTGACAAATGAAGTCATTTTTATTCCAATTTTTATTTTTCGATCTAGAATGCCATGGATCGTGTAAATTGCTTCATTCTTGATCAAGTAACATGGGAAAAATACGACTTTGAGGCTTATGACTTCACAGTCGTTTTCAGAATTATTTAAAAGTCGCAAATATGAATTTTTCCAGTTAACTTGATTTTTTCAAATGGAAAGGGTGTGGCTCGTCGGCTTTTTGTGAAAGATCATTTTCTTACGAATAATTTGATACCACAACTTTCACTTTATTTTCACTATTTTTCTGAATAATTGCAAGAAGCGATCATACCTAATAACAAATAATACGTATTCGGTATACTTATTACGGTATAAGTCCTGTAATTCTACTACTACCGAAACAAATAGGCTAATAATATTATACTAGAAACGAGAAAATTGACAAGTTGCTAATTTACGGAGAAGCAAGAAAGAATGCAACTGATGCAGCTCGAATTTATGCTCAGAGATGCCCTAATCGTCGCCATCCCACTCTCGGCATTATTTTCCAAAACTGGAAAGGAAAATGCGAAATGAACCAGAAGAAAATGCCAATAACTTCATCGTCAGTGAAGAAAAAGAAGAAGATGTGTTGGCCTATGTTGAAGTGAATTGTACGGCGTTAATTCGCCAAATTGATTCTGAGTGTGATATAAGGTATTCCTCCGTTTGGAGAATTCTTCACAAATATAATTATCGATCATTCAAGTACCAACTACACCAACATCTTTACGATAACTACCACAACCGAAGATTAACTTATTGCAACTGGTTTTCTGTAGAAGATGTACGTTTTCCATTTAAAATAATTTATTCAGATGAAACTCGAATCACCAACTTGGGTCTGTTCAATCGGAATAATAAAAGCTACTGGTCTCAAACAAATTTACATCTGATGCAAGAAGGAAATTTTCAAGAGCGATTTGGTTTCAATTGCTGGATGGGTATTATCGGAGGAAAACTTTTGGGGCCAATAATTTTCGACGGACAACTTACTGCGGAAAGATATCTTAGAAATAAAATTAATGATTTCATTGAAGATTTGCCACTGGTTAACCAAGTTGATATCTATTTTCAAAAAGATGGAGCGCCACCTCATAATTCTCAAATCGTAAGAGAACATCTGAATGACACCTTCCCAGAAAAGTGGATTGGCACTTATGGACCTATTCAGTGGCCTGCGAGGTACATTCTTAAGTTGTCATATTTTTTCATAATGTATTATTTCTTTTTCATATTCTAAATCACCAGATCTTACTCCGCTAGATTTTTTTCTCTGGGGAAAAATTAAAAATCAGGTGTATAACACAGTATCAGCTACTCGTGAAGAACTGGAGTATAAAGTAAGGGTGGCATTCCAGAACATCACTGCGGAACAGCAAGTCAATCTGGTGCGCGCAACAATTGAAAAAGTTTATCTTTGCCGTGATCAAGGAGGAGGTCATTTTGAAAATTTAGAACCTTAATGGACTAATTTGCGACTCTTAAATAATTCTTAAAACGACTGTGAAGTCATAAGCCTCAAAGTCGTATTTTTCCCATGTTACTTGATCAAGGATGAAGCGATTTACACGATCCATGACATTCTAGATCGAAAAATAAAAATTGTAATAAAAATGACTTTATTTGTCAACTATTGACAAGTGAGGTGTTGTGGGATTTAGAATGTCATTCTCGATCGAAATAAGTAAAAATATATAGGATGTCCCATTTAAAATCGAAAGTTGGGGTAATTTCCGGTCAAACCCGAAGTACGGCAAAGCAAGTATACATGTCAAAAATATAAATTGAACTATAATACACAACCCCTCCAAATTTCGTTTTTCTATCTTCAATACTAAAAAAGTTATAGGATTGAGCCACCTTGGAGAATCTCCCGGTATATATATATATATATATATATATATATATATATATATATATATATATATACAAAAATAAGAAATATTAAAGTATACAGTGTGACCCATTTTTAATGGAAACACCCCCCTAAAATTTGAAGTTGTAAACAGATTTCAATATTTTTTTTTTAATGTCAAGTACTAAAAGGTCTACCTTGGGACAAAATTTGAAATGTTTATTCCAATTTTCAGGGCATACTACGATATTTATTCTTAGTCGAAAACCGAGATTTTTTATTAGCGATTGTTTTATTGAAAAAATCACTACGCCACTGGATTCAGAGTGCCTCTAAACAGATGTGACCAAAATTTCATGAAAAAATATTCATTAATAACAAAGTTATGACAACTCAAAAATTCGAAAACTCACACAGCTAACAGTCACAAAAAACACCCTATATCAACAGATATAGCCATAAGAATATTTTTTTTATGATTTCAACAATAAAGTGCCGCCAGATGAAAAAAAAAAAACAAATAGCGGATTTTTTTTAATGAAAATAACGGAATTACATTCAAGTTTTCACGCAAATTAACTAAAACTAAGACCTAATTGATTTTTCAATTTAAATCTTAGTTGCCATGGAAATGATATTACAGTTTGACACTTGTGAAAGATTTAAATGTACTATTGTCAACAATATTCACCTTACAATTCTTCGAATTATTTTGTGTCATGGCTGCAAGATTGAGCGTAAGAGAGAAAATTGAAATTGTACGCCTTTCGGGAGATGACGTTAGTGCTAGAGAGGTTTGTAGAGTATTTAATGAGAGACATCCAGATCGTCCTCGTATTAGCTGCGGTACGGTAAATAAAATAAATCCAACTTAAATTTGAATATTCCACGAGAAACTATTCGGAGATGTCAGTAATCCTGTACAAAGACGAAACAGGAATGACAGGAATGATCAAATCATTTTAGATTATTTCGGAAATAATCCTAATGCCAGTATAAGGAATGCCACCTTAGATTTGAATATTCCACGAGAAACTATTCGGAGATGTCTCAAGGCGAAGAATATTAAACCTTTCAAGCCAAAATTTTTACATACACTGCAAGAAGGCGACGAAGCAAGACGTCTGGAATATTGTTTATGGGCCCAAGGGGAATATTTAAACAATATAAATTTCCTACAAAATATTTTATATACCGACGAAGCCACTTTCACTACAAATGGAGTAGTGTCATCACAGAATTGTCGCTATTGGGTAGCGAATAATCCTAACTGGGTAATAAACTGTAAAAGCCAGTATTCCCAAAAAATCAACGTCTGGTGTGGGATATTGAACGAACGAATTACTGGTCCTTTCTTTTTTGAGGAAAACATTAATGCGCAGAGGTTTCTAGAATTTTCAAACACAGAGTTTTGGGATGCTATTCACGAGCTGCCAATCAATGAACGATCAAATTTAGTTGTCCAGTTAGATGGGTGTTCAGTTCATTATGCCAGAGCTGTGAGGCAATGGCTTAACGAACATTTTCCAAACCGATGGATAGGCCGTGGTAGTCCGTTTATAGAGTGGCCACCCAGATCTCCAGACCTCACAGTTTTGGACTTTTTTCTCTGGGGACTTCTCACACAAAAGGTTTACAAAAACCGCTCAAGAGATAGAAATGAACTTTGTGCAAGAATTCGACAGGTATGTGCAGATATTAGCCCACAAGAACTAAGGAACGTAATCAGAAACATTCGTAAGCGCTACGACAAATGTATCGAAATACGTGGTGGATTAGTAGAGGCTACTAGAATATGAGTTTGAATTAATTGTTGCACTGAATCGAAACATTTCAATAATTAGTTTTCATAGTTACGTTAATTAAAAATTTTTCCTACATTATTAGTTGAATTGTGTGAATGTAATTCCGTTATTTTCATTAAAAAAATTTAGGCTATTTGTTTTTTTGTTTCATGTATTGTTGTTATTAATGAATATTTTTTCATTAAATTTGGTCACACCTTTTAAGGCACTCTGAATCCAGAATAAAAAAATCGCTAATAAAAAATCTCGATTTTCGACTAAGAAAAAATATCGTAGTATGCCCTGAAAATTGGAATAAACATTTCAAATTTTGTCCCAAGGTAGACCTTTTAGTACTTGACATTTCAAAAAAAAATTATTAACATCTGTTTACAACTTCAAATTTTAGGGGGGGTGTTTCCATTAAAAATGGGTCACACTGTATAATGATAATATATTCATGTTAACATATACCGAAACTATGGTGCCAAATTAAAACGGAAGATTCCCTACGAAAAATTAATATTATCTTTTTTCTCAAATGTCGTTTGTTGCAGAGTTACAGGGTGTTAAATATGAAAAATTGAAAGTATTTTTTATTCATAACTTCCACAGTTTGGAAAAATTCACAATTACATTTGAAGGAATATTTCTGTTCAATAAGTGCTTAATTTTGAAAAAAAAAACACAATTTCAGTTGCTACCAGTGGCGTACAAAAAGGGTATCTTGGTTCCTTTTCTTGCTTATTTTTTACGCCACTGGTGAAATCAGAAAAATTATTATTCATTCGCATTCCTCATTCAATTTTGATTAAAAAATGGATGCTTGTTTGAATCCGGAAAAACCAACCGTTTTCAAGATAAATGCGCTTTTATGAATACAAACATTCTGGTAATGAAAAAATTGTTCGGCTGAAGTGAATTTTACAATCCTAATTACTGGTTCAAATTACAACTCGATATTCTACCAAAAAAATGAATGACACTTTCACATGTATTTTTTCGCAGAGCGGCTTTCTTGCAAGGTGTTGAAACTGGAAAATTAAAAAGCATTTTTCTCCTGTCATAGATTAAAAAAAAAACAATCAAATTTGCATGTATGTTTTCCTTCTATGGGTGCTCTATTGTGAAGAAAAAAAATCCCTTTTTGAGGAAATTTAATTTGAGTTTTCCTAGAACATTTTCATTTAGCTGCATCCTTTCCATGTTTTCCTGAATTCTCTCTCGCAACTCCTCTATTGTGTGTAGGGTCGTCTTGAATAAACTTTCTGTTTCAATTCTCCCCGAACATAAAAATCTAGTGGATTTAAGTCTGGACTTCGGGGAGGCCAACTTAGAGGTGAATCTCTGCCACGACCAATCCACCTGTTATTGAAATGAAGATGTAGCCATAATGGGGAGGTGCACCATCATGAATAAACCATCATTGTTGTCGATCTTGTAAATTTATATCTTTCAAGAATTCTGGAAGATTATTGTTCAGGAATTCAAGATATTTATGTCCATTTACTGCTCCTTCGATTTCAAAGAATCCCAATAGGTTATCGGCTACTACTTCACACCAAAAATTTATTTTGAATGGATATGGGAAATGGAGTGCTATAGTTTCTGCATATACATGTGCGTTTCGCTGATTGAAAATACCTTTCCTGGTAAATGTTGTTTCATCCGTGAACAATATTTTGTTAATGAATCTAGCATCATTTTCAAGTTTCTCGATAACCCAATTACAGAACTCTATTATTTTTCGGTGATCACCAGCACTTTGACCAAATGAAATGGATGAAGTTGCTGTTCCTTAAAAATCCTGTGAACACATGATTTGGATCCATTTTCTGCAAACCAATTCTTCGGACGCTCATTGAGGGGTCTTGATATTTTCGAGAACCCTTTCTTCTGCCCGTACATTTCTGGCTGACCTAGGTCTTTCTGTCGATCTCATATTGGTCGTGAAAGACCCATTTTCACTCAAACTTCGATGTAAGGTACTGAATATCCTTTTACCAGGTTGTCGCCTATGCGGATATAATTCTTGATATTTTCTCAAGGGAGCCCTTGAATTTCCAAGACACGTACCATAAACAAAATGCATCTACAAGCTCACTAAAGGGACAAGTTCTTCTGAGGAACTGTATTTATTACTCTGTCCAAAAAACACTAAAATTTTGTCCATATTCGACGACAAGTAGGTACCTACTTGATTCAAATAATTTTTCATAAAATATAATGGCAATGACAGATGCCAACTTGATTACCGTACATAATCATCTGAATCACCTCATTGCCAAATTGAATTGAAATAAATAATGATGAGAGAAAGATACATTTGTTACGAATCCTAGAGAGCCCACCATCCGCCAACAGCCTGTTTCATGGTTTCCCAATCATCAGGACGGCTTGTGGTCTCTTTCAAATTCGTATCAAATATCTCATAGTGCTAATACCTACCGGCAAGTACGAAAATGTGAAAAGCATCAAATTATAGATAGTGACACCTATAATCAGTGCGGTGAAGCTTAGACCTGTTGTCATGGGGAATTTTAATGACACAAAATTTCGTGCACATTACTGCACGCTGTTGACGGATGGTGGGCTCTCTTGGAATCGTAACAAATTTATCTTTCTTTCGTTTTTTGTTTTGTGTTACTCTGAACGCACTAGGAGTACGACTATTGGTGTCGTCGATTGGCCTATACTGACATCTGTTGGTGACCTATTACTATCTATAATTTGAAGCTTTTCACATTTTTGTATTTGTCGGTAGGTATTAGCACTATGAGATATTTGATACGAATTTGAAAGAGACCACAAGCTGTCCTGATGATTGGGAAACCATGAAACAGGCTGTTGGCGGATGGTGGGCTCTCTTGGATTCGTAACAAATTTCTCTTTATCTAGTTATTGGTTTTGCGTTACTCTGAACGCACTAGGAGTACGACTATTGGTGTCGTGGATTGGCCTATACGGACATCTGTTGATGACCTATTAATGTGCAAGATATTTCGTGTCATTAAAATTCCACGACAACAGGTCTAAGCTTCACCGCACTGATTATAGGTGTCACTATCTATAATTTGATACTTTTCATAAATATTGATGTAAACTAGTTAAATTTTCTACTTCACTTGGATATCATTTTGGAATATATAAAATGTTTATTCATATTTTGGAATATATAAAATGTTTATTCATTCTTTTTTTTTTCAGAGCCACAACTATAGGGTGGTCTCTAAAAAAATGGTAGAAACGGTATTGTCCAGTGAAATCACGCGCAGCCAGCATGAAGAAGTCAAAGTTGCACGCGAAAACGGTAAGATTTTTTCCTTCCCATACGTCGTGTCCCAGATATGATGACGAATGAGTCAATAAAACTCTTTCTACCTAACTAAATGCGATTATAAATATGAATTATTTTCATCCAGTTTTCCGTCTAAGCTAGTACCTGTTGAAAGACAGCATTAGTGTCTGGGACACCTCGTATATATTCACATACATTGATAACAAACTGAGGTAAAATGAACTTAAATTCTTCATTCGATGATAGGACACGAGAAAGCAACCGGTTTCTTCAAATATTCAGTGTGAATTCGTATCCATCTTTGAGGAGCTTCGATTTCACTTTTTGAATGCCAAATATATCGAAATTATGCAGTTAAGCAATCAAATATATTTCTTTTCGTGATGAACACCAATTTGTTATATTAATGAAAGCTCACGAAACTTAACCAAATTAATACTACTACAACTAAAATGATTTCCTGCCTGCCCAATGATCTGAATCATGCTTTTGGTATAGCTGCGGTAATATTATTCAATATTTTTTTTATTGGTGCCCCTTTTCACCCATTTAAAGCACGCCTCAGCGTGTTTAAATCGAACTTTAAAAAACGCTCGTTTTTTAAAGCTACCATGGCAACATCAACAAATCGAGAAACGTGAAGTCTAAATGAAAAATTTTTGATTATTGATCTGACAGGAGTACCTTGTAACGTCAAATAAAATATTACTAACAACTCGTTCATTTATATGTGATACCTCTTGCTCCTCCATCCATTTGATGAACTTTTCATATTCTTTTATATATATATATATATATATATATATATATATATATATATATATCACTGGATGTTCGCGGTATTAACCGCGATTCTGCCTCACTATCCAAAAAATCGATTTTAGAATAATTCATTTTTGAGCTCTGTTGACAACAAATATTGATATTTGATAACAAATTGCAAATGAATATCTGTTTTTCTCATTTCCATAACATCACGAATTCAAGCATTTTGCATTATTAGTTCTTATTTCTATTTTTTGTAGTAATTATACCAGCATAAATGATTTCAAAGTGCACCAATAAAAAAAAATAGCGTGAAGTATTCGTGGATAACTGGTCTTAAAAACTGCGCCGTCGTGCTCGAAAAATCGCGCGTGTTTTAAAGCCCTTTTTATCCACTTATACTTTAATATACTATTAATCATGACCCTCCAGCGTAGCATGTATGTAACATGTATCAAGACAAACCTTCTTGTCGACTTTCTACCAGTATCTTTTTTTATTGAATTCTCAAAATTTTAACTTTTATTCTCAAAATTTTGAGCAAAAATCTCAAAATTTTGACTTTTATTCTCAAAATTTTGAGCAAAAATCTCAAAATTTTGAGAATAAAAGTCAAAATGTTGAGAAAAAATCTCAAAATTTTGGGAAAAAAAAGGTCAAAATTTTGAGATTAAAAAAGTCTAAATTTTGAGAAAAAAAGTAAAAATTTTGAGAATGCAAAAGGCAATATTTTGAAAAAAATAATAAAAAATTGATTTTTTTTTTAAATTTGAGAAAAAATTCATAATTTTGAGAATAAAAATGTCATAATTTTGAGAATAAAAATGTCATAATTTTGAGAAAAAACTCAAAACTTTGAGAACATAAGTCAAAATTTTGAGAAAAAAAAGGCAAAATTTTAAGATTTCAATAAAAAAAGGTACTGGTAGGAAGGCGCCAATACGCCGTCGTAACTTTCTGAGTAAATCAGAACAGATAATGTTTATGGTAGCCTACTCACTCATCTAGATTGATTAGTGAGGGACTACTGAATTGATGGTAAAATTTGCTATTTGACATGTTGGAAAATATCGCATACATCTTTTTTTCACTTTAGAATTTCTTGTTTGTGTCGCTGAAATCTTCCCTCCCATGATCAGTGAACTCTTATTTAGTGTGTGAGAAAGACAAAAAATACTGTTTTGCTCATTATCAATCTTACTTTGAATTTTACTCCTGAAATTTCCTAAAAAAGTCCTATACGTTAACAATAGCTGTGGCTCGGATTATTTCAAGGTCTGGTAACTAATTAGAGTATATAACTACCTAACGAAAAATAATGGGCTTTTTTTCGTAGGAGAGAACAATAATCTTATATTTTGAAAAATTACATTCAGACGAATTTTCTTATTGTGTAGTTTGAAATATACAGGTCGTATGAGATAGAAAATTCGGTTATATTGAGAAACTATTTTTTATTGTATTCACTTGAATAGGGGCATCGGCAAGGGGAAGGGGTAACTGCCTATGAAAGGCTCTATAAATTCTAAAGAAATATTTCCAAAAACAAACGTTCTCAGACAAATGCGATTAGGACATGCAGGAGATTGTTTGCTGTTTCCTCTGAATTTCTATTTAATCCTTTGGAATACATAGGTGGTGAATTAACCAGTTAATATATATATATATATATATATATATATATATACCAGGTGATTCTCCTATAACTTTTTTATTATTGAAGATAGAAAAACGAAATTTGGGGGTTGTGTATTATAGTTCAATTTACATTTTTTGACATATTTATTTGCTTGGCCGTACTTCCGGTTTGACCGGAAATGACCCCAACTTTCGATTTTTAAATGCGACATCCTATAAATTTTCACTTATTTCGATCGAGAATGGCATTCTAAATCCAACAACACCTCACTTGTCAATATTTGACAAATAAAGTCATTTTTATTCCAATTTTCATTTTTCGATCTAGAATGCCATGGAACGTGTAAATTGCTTCATTCTTGATCAAGTTACATGGGAAAAATACGACTTTGAGGCTTATGACTTCACAGTCGTTTTAAGAATTATTTAAAAGTGCAAATTAGTCCATGAAGGTTCTAAATTTTCAAAATGATCTATTTGATCACGGCAAAGTGATGTTCTGGAATGTCCCCTTACTTTATACTCCAGTTCTTCACGAGCAGCTGATGCTGTGTTATACACCTGATTTTTAATTGTTCCCCAGAGAAAAAAATCTAGCGGAGTAAGATCTGGTGATCTAGAATATGAAAAAGAAATAATACATTATTAAAAAATATGACAACTTAAGAATGTACCTCGCAGGCCACTGAATAGTTCCATAAGTGCCAATCCACTTTTCTGGGAAGGTGTCATTCAGATGTTCTCTTACGACTTGAGAATTGTGAGGTGGCGCTCCATCTTGTTGAAAATAGATATCAACTTGGTTAGCCAGTGGCAAATCTTCAATGAAATCAATAATTTGATTTCTAAGGAACTGTAGATATCTTTCCGCAGTAAGTTGTCTGTCGAAAATTATTGGCCCCAAAAGTTTTCCTCCGATAATACCCATCCAGCAATCGAAACCAAATCGCTCTTGAAAATTTCCTTCTTGCATCACATGTAAATAGGCTTTTTCATTTAGATGGCAAATGACTAACTTTGTTTACCTGTCAGACCCATCGGCATTGACGGCGTTTTTTTTTTAAGGAAATAAAATAGTTCCGAGTTTTCCTATGGATAGTTGACTTGAATTTACATGGAGAAGAAAACTCACCATTAGAAAATATTCGTGTACATTATTTTATCTACGAATGAAAGGTTTTTGGCGGTATAAAATAGGTAATAAGTCTTAACCTACAAAGAAAGTTACGAACTCCAATGTATGCAGGTGCATTTGTCATGAAGTTGACTGTTGACATAATGTGAAAATACCGCTAATTTTGAACTAAGCTCAAATTGTTATTTCAAAACTAACCATTGGCTATTCACTTTCCCAATAGCCAATCAGACTTTGGGTCTCAAAACGAGCGCATGCGCCTTAAAAATCATCTAAATGAAAAGGCCTATTTGTGTGAGACCAGTACCTTTTATTATTCCGATTGAACAGACCCAAGTTGGTGAATCGAGTTTCATCTGAATATATAATTTTAAATGGAAAACGTACATCTTCTCTGTATTTAGTCAAAAACCAGTTGCAATAAGTTAATCTTCGGTTGTAGACGTTATCGTAAAGATGTTGGTGTAGTTGGTACTTGAATGATTGATAATTATATTTGTGAAGAATTCTCCAAACGGACGAATAACTTATATCACACTCAGAAACAATTTGGCGAATTGACTCCGTACAATTCACTTCAACATAGGCCAACACATCTACTTCTTTTTCTTCACTGACGATGAAGTTATTGGCATTTTCTTCTGGTTCATTTCGCATTTTCCTTTCCAGTTTTGGAAAATAATGCCGAGAGTGGGATGACGACGATTAGGGCATCTCTGAGCATAAATTCGAGCTGCATCAGTTGCATTCTTTTTTGCTTCTCCGTAAATTAGCAACATGTCAATTTTCTCGTTTCTAGTATAATTTTCCATATCAAATTATAAACTACGCAACAAATACATTTTCAAAAGTGACAGCATATTCATTGGCCCATTTGTTTAGGTAGTCCTAGCAACAGCAATTGTTTATCACGGATAACTAGAATAACAGGACTTAGTGCATAAGTATACCAAATACGTATTATTTGTTATGAGGTATGAAAGCTTCTTGCAATTATTCAGAAAAATAGTGAAAATAAAGTGAAAGTGTGAGGACTCAAATTATTCGTAAGAAAATGATCTTTCACAAAAAGCCGACGAGCCACCACCCCCTTTCCATTTGAAAAAATCAAGTTAACTGGAAAAATTCATATTTAAATAATTTTTAATTTTCAACAAGATCTCACAATTCTCAAGTCGTAAGAGAACATCTGAATGACACCTTCCCAGAAAAGTGGATTGGCACTTTTGGACCTAATCAGTGGCCTGCGAGGTACATTCTTAAGTTGTCATATTTTTTCATGATGTATTATTTCTTTTTCATATTCAAGATCAGCAGATCTTACTCCGCTAGATTTTTTTCTCTGGGGAATAATTAAAAATCAGGTGTATAACACAGCATCAGCTACTCGTGAAAAACTGGAGTATAAAGTAAGGGTGGCATTCCAGAACATCACTGCGGAACAGCAAATCAATCTGGTGGTCGCAACAATTGAAAAAGTTTAACTTTGCCGTGATCAAGGAGGAGGTCATTTTGAAAATTTAGAACCTTAATGGACTAATTTGCGACTTTTAAATCATTCTTAAAACGACTGTGAAGTCATAAGCCTCAAAGTCGTATTTTTCCCATGTTACTTGATCAAGAATGAAGCGATTTACACGATCCATGGCATTCTAGATAGAAAAATAAAAATAGGAATAAAAATGACTTCATTTGTTAAATATTGACAAGTGTGGTGTTGTTGGATTTATAATATCATTCTCGATCGAAATAAATAAAAATATATAGGATGTCCCATTTAATAATCGAAAGTTGGGGTCAAAGTGGAAGTACGGCAAAGAAGTAAATATGTCGAAAAAATAAAATTGAACTATAATACACAACCCCCAAATTTTGTTTTTCTATCTTCAATAATAAAAAAGTTATAGGGGTGAGCAACCTTAGAGAATTATCATATATATATATATATATATATATATATATATATATATATATATGCAGTTGTTCCAAAAGCATTGAATTTCCCATTTTTCACGCCCAATATGAAAGGTTGGCCAAAGGTGACCTTTGTTGCCACACTTCGCAATATAAAAAATTATCAAAAATATTCCATAAGGCTTTTTTATCTACTTCAATTTGATATAGACACATGCCATAAAATCAAAGGAAACCTCAAAAAAATACGCGTGTTTTTCAGTTGTTCAAAAGTATTCAACGTGTTCAAAATATTGAATTTTTTAAGCGTTCTACCTCAGTTTGTTATCTTTTTCTTCGAATAGCGGTTAAGATTTTGTCAACGATTCACTAGCACCCCACCATCCCCTTTTTCCAACATACATAATGAAACCTTAACGGCCTCATCATATAAGGGAAAAACTTCATATAACAACAACTTCTCGATATTATGACTTTTTATGTCACACTAGTTCATTGTGCATCCAATGCTCAGTGACAAATGTTATAATATACTTTATGCCCGACTAGGCGTCAAAATTCGCTTTTTGGACCTGTTCAGCGGGCTTTAAATACTACTTTAGCGCCAGCGACTACTTCAACTCCCGCCGGGCTCTAAAATTACTTTAAAGTGTGAAGTTAGGTACATCCATAAGTACACTGAGAAAAATAAAATCTCGATTATTCGATTTTCTCCTTTTCCGTTATTCAGTTAGTGCCGTGAATATACTGAGATTTCCAGTTTCACCTGAAGGTGAGAAAATTTAATTAGACTGATGAATAAGTTCGTTTTGAAGAAGTGGAATGGTGGTAAAGTTATTTGATAGTGTTTTCTTCATCACTAATATGGCGCCAGAATTTGCCAAGCCGCCGAATGGCGTGACATGGGATTGATATATTTTGAAAATTCACAGAGGCCACATATGGCTTTGTACAGCTTTCTGCTTGTGATATGTTATTGATATTGGTCTTTTCTTCATCACTGATGAGACGCAAGTATTTACCAGGCCGTCAAAGGGAGTGAAAATGGGGGTTGATATAATTTTAAAATTCACAGAGGCCACATAAGGCTTTGTGCACTTTCTGCTTTTAATATGTTATTGTTATCGGTTTTTCCTTCATCACTGATAAGATACTAGAATTTGGGAATTGATATATTTTGAAAATTCACAGGCCACATATGGCTTTGTACATTTTCAAACCCTTTGACGACCTGGAAAATTCCGGTATCTTATCCGTGATGAAGGGATGAAGGGAAGACCGATGGCACAAAGGTGGCAAATCCATTTGTGGCCTCGGTGAATTTTGAAAATATATCAACACCCATTTTCACCCCCTTTGACGGCCTTTCAAATTCTAGCGTCTCATCAGTGACGAAGGAAAGACCAATATCAATAACATATTACAAGCCCAAAGGTGTACAAAGAAAGCCATTTGTGGCCTCGGGACATTTAAAATTATATCAACCCACATTTTCACCCCTTTGACGACCTGGACAATTCTGGCGCATCATCAGTGATGAAGAAAAGACCATAATCAATAAAATATTGCAAGCCTTTTGTGGAAGAAATTATCCGACTATCCTGAATATACCTTCCAAGCCCAGGATGATATCAAAAAACGGTTACAATATTTTTGCAATAACATATTACAAGCCTTCTGTGGATTCTGTGCATTTTCAAAATATATCAATCCCCCATTTCGCCCCCTTCACCAATAACGATAACATATTACAAGCACGAAGGTGTGATCTCCATGTGAAGGTTGAAATTATATTAACCCACATTTTCACCCACTTGGCCGTCCTGGCCAATTTTGGCATCTTATCAGTGATAAAGGAAGACCGATAACAATAACATATCACAAGCAGAAAGGTGTAAAAAGAATTTTTTTTTTCAATAACATATTACAACAGAAAAGAAGCCATTTGTGACCTCTGAATTTTAAAATTATGTCAACCCCAATTTTCACATCAGTGTGAAGTTAACTTCCATTTTCACACCAGTGTGAAGTTAGCAGCGTTTATTTTTCTTAGAGAGTGTTTAATATATCAGAAGAGTACTCTGTATGAACCATCATGAAATCTTTAAAAATAGAATTTTCTGTGAACGAAAAAAATATCTGCGTTTATATTTCTCAGACAGGGTTTTATATACCAGAAGAGTACACTGTATGAACGACATCGATTTGGGAGGCGTGCAAGGGGTGGTTCCACCCTCATGAAATCTTAAAAAGTCGATTTTACTGTGAAGGAAAGAAATATCCGCGTTTATATTTCTCAGAGAGGGTTTTATATACCAAAAGAGTATACTGTATGAACGACTTCGATTTGGGAGGCGCCCAAGATGTGGTTCCACCCTCATGAAATCTTGAAAAAGTGATGTAACAGGCGTAGTAATATAACAGATTTTCGACATGCAAAGTTATTCTTGAGATTTTAGGGGGGTTTAACCACCTTTTTACAAGTACTTTTCTGATGCATAAAAGATTCTATGCAAAAATCTTTCCTTCACAGAAAAATCGATTTTTTTATGTTTTTATGAGGGTGGAACCACCCCTTGGACACCTCCCAAATCGAAGTCGTTCACACAGGGTCTTCTACTATACTAATGCATAAAACACTCTCTGCAAAATATGAACGCGACTATTTTTTTCCTGTACACAAAAATCGAGTTTTTTAAGTTTTCATTGGACGCTTCCCAAATTGAAGTCGTTCATACAGTGTACTCTTCTGATATACAAAACACTCTCTAAGAAATATAAACGCGGCAAGTTTTTTCGCTCACAGAAAAATCGATTTTTTAAGATTTCATGAGGGTGGAACCAGCCCTTGGACGATTCCCAAATCAAAGTCGTTCTGATATATAAAACACTCTCTAAGAAATATAAACGCTGCTACTTTATTCCTTCATAGAAAATCGAACTACCCCTTGGCGCCTCCCAAATCGAAGTCGTTCATACAGTGTACTCTCCTGGTATATAAAACCTTCTCTCAGAAATATAAACGCGGCATTTTTTTCCTTCACAGAAAAATCGATTTTTTAAGATTTTATGAGGGTGGAACCAACCCTTAGACGCCTCCCAAATCGAAGTCGTTCATACAGTGTACTCTTCTGATATATAAAACACTCTTTTTTTCCTTCATAGAAAAATCTATTTCTTAAGATTTCACGAGGGTGGAACCACTCCTTGGACCCCTCCCAAATCAAAGTCGTTGATACAGAGTACTCTTCTGATATATGAAACACTCTCTAAGAAATATAAACGCGGACATTTTTTTCCTTCATAGAAAAATATATTTTTTTTAATTTTCATGAGGGTGGAACCACCCCTTGGACGACTCCCAAATCGAAGTCGTTCATACAGTGTATAAAACACTCTCTTCCAATTACGAACGCGGCTATTTTGTTCTTTCAAAGAAAAAAAACTTTTTTCAATTTTAAATATTTTAGAGTATAACTGGAAGCTCATTAATGGTTCAAATATCTTTTAAGGCAATGTATACGAACATCACATATAAGACGACATGCAGTACCGATGAGAAACTCATTCCCAATTGTTCAATACTTTATTCGATGTATTTTATTTATAACCGCCGCCACTGGTCGTTTGGCTGCTGGGGAGAAAATGGCTGCTGAAAAGTGGCTGCTAACTTCTCACTGGTCATTTTCACCCCCTTTGACGGCCTGGCAAATTCTGGCGCTATATCATTGATGAAGAACAGACTCATAACAATAATATGAAAAGCAGAAATGTGTACAAAGCCATTTGTGGTGACTGTAAATTTTTTCAAATAACTTCTGTACCATTGCATTTTCCATAATCGAACTTATTCATCAATCTGATCAAATTTCCTCACCTTCAGTTGAAACTGGAAATCTCAGTATATTCACGCCCCTAACTGGATAAAAATCCATGTGAAAAAACGGAAAAGGAGAAAATAAAATAATCGAGATTTTATTTTTCTCAGTGTACTTGTGGATGTGGCTAAATCCACACTCGTTAAATCCCAGTGCTTTCAAAAATAAATTAAACCGTGAACTTTATGTGACAATTACATTTTAATATTCAACACAATTGAAACATTCAATCAATAACATCCCGATATTCATCACAATAGCAACAATTAACTACTTCATCACAATAGCAACAATTAACTACTGAAAAGTTGTAGGAATTGCATTTTAATTAGGCTATTAGTTAACGTTATGTTGAGTAATGTTTCTCACGTCTATTCTCAACAATTTTGAAATAATTTGTCCCTTCAGTAATGTCGCATGCACCATCTGTGGCCGAAGGCACTTTAATTGTTCATCACTTGTACAGTGTTTCTTGTAATGTCGAATTAATTGATCTCTAGCCCACCATGTCGTTTAATGCCTGTGATATTTTGACCAGAATTAGTGTCAGATGAACGTCTAAACATGTCCAGTATGTTTTTTAAAGTTGTAAATAACTTTTTCCTTTAGTTTCGTTATCGACAATAGTAAACATTTTTTGTATTTTGTTCTTTGACTCTTTTATAATTACCAGTAAAGCTTCACCTAGTTTTTGAATCTACAGTAAATTTCGATAATTCCTCTCTATGATACGCTCTATATATTCTTCTTACTGGGCACTGCTTCTGATAGTTCCCGGATCAATAATGATTTCCAATATCGATATCTTTATTTACCAAAAAGGTTAGACAGAAGCAGTTTTCCAAGGATAGACACAAGGATACACACCTGAAATAAAGCGAATGATTTTCATAATACCCTTGTTTGGGCAGTAGTTTTACCACTGGAGAAAAAAAAAATGCTCAGATTCCATGGATATGAAGTTATTTTATTGTTTGTCTCCCTATTATGTGTATTGTGCGCTATGTGGTTATAATAAAAATGGCACGAAATACAAACACAAACACAAACACTATTGGTTTATACAAGAATTATCCATATTTTCTTCGATTTGTGTTGAAACCTCAAACAATTATCAACGCACTGATGAAAATAAAAAACATACAAACTTTCGAAATGTTTGATTTTATACGAATTATTTTATCCAATATATATTTTGAAATCATAAAATTAATTCATATCTGAACATTGCCAATATAAATTTGTTGTTGCACAGATATTATCAATTTGAAATTAATTTTAATATAGTTTTCGATGTATTGAACAAATGGAGTACTTTGTTTAGTTACTGTCAGCTCTAAATGACACCAACGATTCAACTTCAGTCCTTACACTGTGCTGCAGATATCTAATATCAAACATAAATAAATATTCATACACCAATGAACTAGTAAGACATACAATTTTGTGTACATTTGGGATATTACTGGATGTTTACAACTTTTGACGACATGCACATTCCTGGTGGCCGGCCCTCAGGTTACGAAGTTCTTCCTGAGGGTATCAACATCTACTTGGGAATGAATGAAGGCATAAAGGGGGTGCCAGTGAACCCGTTGACAGCCAGTATATGTAATTGTATACTGAATTATCTAATTCATATTTCATTTTCCTATCGTGAATAACTGTGAAAAAATGTTAAGATATATTTTTTAAACTTTTAACGGGAACTATAATATGGGGTCAATAACCTTTCAATATTCAAAGAGGTGTGGATTGCCGAAAATTGTTGATTTATGTGATTGCCTGTGTAATTAATATATAATGGAAAGAATATATATTGAACCGATCATGACGCGAATGTTATTTCTAAATATTGTTGGTCTGCGGTTTCTGTGTATTTTATTCGATCATCAGATTCCGTGTTTGAGATATATTTTATTGATCGTATTGATTATGGAGTCAAGCGCGAGGCGTGCTTAATTACGTTTTAGATTTGATTGCGGAATGTAATTTTACACTTGCGTATGTAAACAACTAACACAAGATATTTCATAATTTCTCGTATTTTTTTTTCTAAAAAATATTTGCTGGGAAATGTTGATAAAAAATCACCACAATGACGAACACGGAGAGGAGGGGCCGTGGTATGACCCCTCTTTAATTCTTTACTCCACTAGAGGAATAATATAAATTCTGCATTTTCTTCGTTCAGTTTTGATTCGAAAGTATAAACTTGTAACTTGTTCAAATCCGAAACAAATCAGCTTGTAAAAAAACAACATTTTTTTGTTTGTTATTTTGATAATAACCTTCAGTTTTAATTTAGACCCACAAAAACGAATACAAAATTCAATTTAGTTGATCAATTGGTTTGTTTGTGTTAATGAACATGAAAATGAGGAGGACAACAGCACTTTCTCGAATCTACACAACTGAAAATGAAGTTGGGGGTTGTGAAATAAATCCTATTGTTAATACGGATTTCTCGACCGGATTCTCCAGTCTGTTTGATACCATAAAATACCTTGGGTAATTTTAGATACACCACTGTAAAATTTCATTTCAGTCAAATTTGAGACGTAATTCCGCTTGCTTGAATATGGCCCAATATAAGCAATTATTCTTACTGGATATCTCAAAAAATTTAAGATTTGGGTTGGGGAAAGTGAATTGAACTGGAACGCATTTTCAAAATTAAATATAACTATAATAAAAGGGGGTTTCATTGGAAAAAATGTTATTTTTCAGAAAATATATGTATAGGATTTCTCTCCACGACATTTACCGCAAATTACAAAAATTCCGAAAAAAAAATTAGAAAACTCTTGTAACGCGACCGCCGAAAGTCGAGGTTGTCTGAACTCACTAGGTACAAAATTTGTGGCAGGATATATATATATATATATATATATATATATATATATATATACTTCTGTGGATTTTCTTGGGTTTCTGGTTCGTGAGAATAAGAAAAATTCAGTGATTCATAATTGAATTTTTAATACGTTTCGTTTCGGGGCTCCAAAACTTCTTAAGTTACATTTGTTTTTTCTGAAAAGGGGGGTTATGGTTATGTCATGGTGTAAATTATATTTTTTTGTTTCCTCTTTCTTACCTAAAACCCAATTCATGTTTTAGGTAAGAAAGAGGAAACAAAAAAATATAATTTACACCATGCCATAACCATAACCTGATTCTGATCAACTTGAAATGTTTGGGGGACTCCAGCTCTCGTTGCCCTGATGGATACGCCACTGACTATTGCTATAGTATACAGTGCTTCTCAAAAGTCCCCTCCCCCCCCTCTTATTTTTGGAACAATTATACATAAACAAGTGAAATTTGGAAACTGAATATTAAAGGTTGTAAACTTCCCTACTAGTGATGATAGATGACGAAATCGTCAAAGATGACGTCACAAGGCCATTGTGACCAATAATTTTGAATGGAACCCTACGGCAAGCGACACCTCTTTTAAAAGGTATCGAAAAAACCTATTCAATGATACTAATTTTGTTTGTGTTTATGGCAGTTTTGGCAACTCGCTTTGAAAAAACGCAAAGCTGTGATGAATTAAATCAGTTAATACTAAAATTCCAAATTCAAGCTCCGCCTCTGGATAGTTGTCAAATAAGCTGACGTTTTTGTTGATCTCCCTAATTCGACGTTTTTGTAATTGTCCGAATTTTTGTACATTTGATAATTTGTGTATTGTTGATCGAACGTTTAACTGTTTTAGCAGCTTTTGGTACTTTTAATATTTTTGTACATTTTAATAATTTGTTAAACTGTTGTGAGCCGAACGTTTGAGTGCTTCAAGAAGCGAAATGGTACGTGCTTTAGGTGATAAAGTAGCAGCGATCCTAATTCTTGGTGAAACTGGACAAAATATTCATGCAGCAGAACGCATTTTTAATGAGAGGTTTCCCGATCGCCCCGTTTCGAGGACTTATTTAAGGAAGCTTCTTCGTAAGTTTGAAACAACGGGTAGTATTAATGATGCGAAACGAACTGGCAGACCACAAATTTCTGATGAGAAAAAAATTTATATACTGGCAGAAGTAATAGTTCATCCTACTTCTTCAACAACTCACGTTGCATCTACCTGTAAAGTCAGTCGAAGTACAGGACACAGGGTGTTGAAAAAAAACAAATTTCATCCATACAAATTAAAAATGGTTCATCAACTCTCAGACGACGACCCAGACCGAAGACTAGAATTTTGTGAAAATATGGAAACTAAAATTAACCAACAGCGAGACTATGTCAATACAATTTGTTTTAGTGACGAAAGTACTTTCTATCTAAATGGAAATGTAAATACACAGAATGTGAGGTATTGGAGTGACGCAAATCCTCACCTGTTTCGTGAAACACATATCCAATTTCCCCAGAAGGTGAATGTTTGGGCAGGTATCCTGGGAGACCACATCGTTGGGCCTCTTTTTTTAAATACTAATTTAACTGGTGAGGTTTATCTGGAGCTGTTGCAAAACGCAATAGAACCGTTAATCCTTGAAATTTTGGAAGATAATCCAGATGAATTCGGCAATTTGGATATAACATTCCAACAGGATGGTGCTCCTCCACACTATTACGGTGCAGTGAGACGATATTTGGATGAGGAGTATCGTGGTAGATGAATTGGACGATGAGGTTCAACGGAATGGCCAGCTCGATCACCGGACCTCAAACCTTTGGATTTTTTCTGTGGGGGTACCTTCAAACGAAGGTTCACGCCACTGAACCTGACAATATTGACGTTTTAAGAAAACGTATTGTTGCAGAATGTGAGGCTGTTTCCGCAGACACATTTGCAAAAGTACGAGAAGAGTTTAAAAATAGGATATTTCACTGTCAGGAAGTAAATGGAGGTCACTTCGAGCAATTTCTTCAAGTAGATACTGAATCTTAAATCTGTAATTAATATCATACTGAATGGAATTTAAATTTTCATGTTTACTAATGAGCCATTAAAACTGCCATAAACACAAACAAAATTATTATCATTGAATAGGTTTTTTCGATAGCTTTTAAAAGAGGTGTCGCTTGCCGTAGGGTTCCATTTAAAATTATTGGTCACAATGACCTTGTGACGTCATCTTTGATGATTTCGTCATCTATCATCACTAGTAGGAAAGTTTACAACCTTTAATATTCAGTTTCCAAATTTCACTTGTTTATGTATAATCGTTCCAAAAACAAGAGGGGGGGAGAGGACTTTAGAGAAGCACTGTAGATACCCGGAACTGGTTAACGATAGGAACATTGAGGTATTCCTGTTATGGACGAAAGCTCGTAAGTGGTTGGATAATGAACGGTAACTTTGAATACTATTTTTTCCGTAGACATAAAAACAAAGAGAAAGGAACTCATCAATTGCATCCACGACTTACCAATCAACTTCGTGCTGGCTGCTTCGGGGCGCCCCTTCTTCTGCTCGGGTTGTTGACTATTTGCGGGCACTTCACAAAATAAAGTTTATATAACAATGTACATACAGCGTGCTATCCAAAATGGTGGCAAAGACCATAATTGAGAACCGGCGATTGATAGCCTAACGAGCATTGAACGATACTGATCTTTGTCTTTGTTCTGGTTAGTTTCTGCGCCGTCGTGACAAGAGTCGCAGAAACCCTAAAATCGATACCATTGACCGGATTTGTCGATCGGTGCAATTGGTTTGTATAATTGACAATTTTGATTTGAATTTTATCTAGAAACCTCCACGAGCTTTCCCAAACAATTCCATTAATTCTGATGAAGCCCGAACTAAGCGCCCTTTTGGCTCCCAGCTCCAACGCCACACCCAAGTATCTCAATTATTCATTTCATCCCCATATCCATCCGGAAAACGTCCAATCCACGTGTTGCTAGCCTGACAAATGGCAAACGTCAAACATGTATTACCCTCGTCATGTTACGACTTGCTTCGACAATTCGAATATCAAATCCAAACACTACGGATTATGTGCCAGGACTCTCATACAATATTCATTCTTGCCGATATTCGTTATTCGAGCTTGCGGCACCTTCGCCAATTTAAGCAACTGTTGGAAATATCGGGTGCAAAGTCGGGCGCAGTTTCGCGCAGAAGTTTCTTCACCTCGTGTGTTAATAATCTGTGTTGGACCGTTGTTTCTTTCTCGAAATATGAATTAGATAACTTGTTCGAAGCGTGGCGTGGAATTATCAGTAAAGTTGGATTTGAAGTTTTACGAGATTGGGAGTTTAGTTGATTCGAAGGGAATTGAACGTCTGAGCACCTCATAGTGGGTTTATAGATTCAATTAGGGTGAAGTGGGGTAAGTGTAATCAGAAAAACGATAGTTACACTTTAAATTTTAATATCAAGATACCCAAAAGAGATATGTTTCTGATTTTTTACAGTAGTACTGCCTAGCTAATTGTTAAATAACTGAAACAATTTATTTTTTTCTACTAGGCATAGTGAATTTTTGATAAACAAAAATAATAAGTTATGTTCGTTGATTACATTTACCCCAGCATTTGGGACCTATATGAAGTTAGCGAGACAGCCTTTGATGACGAATCGAAACATTCGATTATGTTTCTGAAAAAATCCAACCAAAACTCGCAACAATCGATTTTTCATTGGCCTGAACAAATTGGCCATCACTCAGTGTCTGCATCAGACATCGAGTTAGTTTTACCCGAACCAAATTTAGGAGGAAGAGGGGATTTAATGTTTCCCGTATCCTTCGCTACGTATAATGTAAAATAAAAGAAAAAACTACATTGTACAGTTTATTATGTTCACATATTTCAATAAGCGTTTCTAAGACAAACATGCGAATTGTATACATTCCACAAAAAAGCTTATAACGTCCTTATGGATTGAGCTATTAGGATATTTTTTTTTTTGGCGAAACTGCATAATTTTTACTTTGTTACACTTGCCCCAGATACTCTAGCATACGATGCATATGGGAATTACAAACCATGATTACATTTGCCCCAAATGCACCTATATGAAGTTAGCGAGACAACTCCAAAAAAGTTGATAACAGATTATTCCATAATTTGCCGCCTTTTTGTCGCTAATTAGTTGCGAAGAAAAAAAAATTGTCGCTCTTTTTTTTTAAAAATATGTTATGTTTCGCTAACTTCATATGAAGTTAGCGAAACAACTTCCGTAATTTCAATTTTTTCGCAGTTCTGAAGTATCCATAATTTGCCGCCTTTTTGTCGCTAATTAGTTGCGGAGAAAAAAAAATTGTCGCTCTATTTATAAAAAAAATATGCGATGTTCACAAAGGTTAGATGAAGAAGTGGAAGCCCATAAACAAGACGAATTGTTACTCACTGACTTGAAACAACCTGATGTCGGAAATTGGGTTCTGGTCTCATTTAAAGGAAAGAAAAATATATGTTTTTATGTTGGTCAAATAACAGCCTTTGATGACGAATCGAAACATTCGATTATGTTTCTGAAAAAATCCAACCAAAACTCGCAACAATCGATTTTTCATTGGCCTGAACAAATTGGCCATCACTCAGTGTCTGCATCAGACATCGAGTTAGTTTTACCCGAACCAAATTCAGGAGGAAGAGGGGATTTAATGTTTCCCGTATCCTTCGCTACGTATAATGTAAAATAAAAGAAAAAACTACATTGTACAGTTTGTTATGTTCACATATTTCAATAAGCGTTTCTAAGACAAACATGCGAATTGTATACATTCCACAAAAAAGCTTATAACGTCCTTATGGATTGAGCTATTAGGATATTTTTTTTTTTTGGCGAAACTGCATAATTTTTACTTTGTTACACTTGCCCCAGATACTCTAGCATACGATCATATGGGAATTACAAACCATGATTACATTTGCCCCAAATGCACCTATATGAAGTTAGCGAGACAACTCCAAAAAAGTTGATAACAGATTATTCCATAATTTGCCGCCTTTTTGTCGCTAATTAGTTGCGAAGAAAAAAAAATTGTCGCTCTTTTTTTTTTTAAAATATGTTATGTTTCGCTAACTTCATATGAAGTTAGCGAAACAACTTCCGTAATTTCAATTTTTTCGCAGTTCCGAAGTATCCATAATTTGCCGCCTTTTTGTCGCTAATTAGTTGCGGAGAAAAAAAAATTGTCGCTCTATTTATAAAAAAAATATGCGATGTTCACAAAGGTTAGATGAAGAAGTGGAAGCCCATAAACAAGACGAATTGTTACTCACTGACTTGAAACAACCTGATGTCGGAAATTGGGTTCTGGTCTCATTTAAAGGAAAGAAAAATATATGTTTTTATGTTGGTCAAATAACAGCCTTTGATGACGAATCGAAACATTCGATTATGTTTCTGAAAAAATCCAACCAAAACTCGCAACAATCGATTTTTCATTGGCCTGAACAAATTGGCCATCACTCAGTGTCTGCATCAGACATCGAGTTAGTTTTACCCGAACCAAATTTAGGAGGAAGAGGGGATTTAATGTTTCCCGTATCCTTCGCTACGTATAATGTAAAATAAAAGAAAAAACTACATTGTACAGTTTGTTATGTTCACATATTTCAATAAGCGTTTCTAAGACAAACATGCGAATTGTATACATTCCACAAAAAAGCTTATAACGTCCTTATGGATTGAGCTATTAGGATATTTTTTTTTTTTCCGTAATTTCAATTTTTTCAGTTCGAAGTATCCATAATTTGCCGCCTTTTTGTCGCTAATTAGTTGCGGAGAAAAAAAAATTGTCGCTCTATTTATAAAAAAAATATGCGATGTTTCGCTAACTTCATATGAAGTTAGCGAAACAACTTCTGTAATATCTATCTTTTCTCAGTTCTGAAGTATCCAAAATCTGCCGCCTTTTTGTCGCTAATTAGTTGCGGAGAAAAAAAAAATTGTCGCTCTTTTTTTAAATAAAAATTTGCGATGTTTGGCTAACTTCATATGAGGTTAGCAAAACAACTTCCGTAATTTCTATCTGTTCTCAGTTCTTCCTCCCAACCAAAAGTGTTTTAATCACTTATTTTTACTGTTTGTTATCATATTTTCAATCGTTAAAGCTTATAAATGTCTTCAAAAATGAGAATATCAAAATTGCCCAACGCATCGCCACTATTACTAATAGTCTCCCCTCTGAAACTTACCAATTGAAACCTTGGAAAAGGATGGAAAAATCAAATGTCGTTTACCAAATTCCCTGTCAGACTTGTGACAAAGCATATAGTGGACAAACATCAAGAACTTTGTCTGGACGCCTAACGTCCCATAAAAGTGATAGCAATACAAAGAAATTAACTTTGGCACTGGCTGAGAATGTCATCTCCAGTGAGCACATTTTGGATTACAACCATTTTGAAGTACTTTGCACAGAGAATAACTTACATAAATGGTTATTTAAATAAATGTTTTCCATCAAGAATGATACCAACAGTATAAACAAAAATACAGACCTGGATAATTTGAGCAATATTTACAATAACATTTTGAAACTGAAACTTTTTCCCCAAAATTCCCACAATATGAACAAAACTCAACATAATCAAAGTTTCAAATTTCCCACTAATTATCAGGTTGGTCATAAATATCCATACAATAGGGTATTCGTGAAAATGACGAATACTTTTCGAACTCAAGGGGAATTTTTACGTGGTTGCGATATTCAGTTTCTGAATCTTTGTAACTTCCATTTCAACAGACAAGAAAAACTTATCATAACATGGTGAAATAATTCAAATTAAATAAATGAAAACGCATATCAGATGCCCCAATTTTCGACACCTGAAAAATATGAATAACCAATCGCCGACATATATGAGGACCAATTGTCGACACTGAGAAATCAATGCTATGTTTATATTCATATCTATCCTGACTGAAAAGTATGAAAAAGTTATGCTCATATCTATAATGGGTAAAACTCGACAAAACATAAATTATTGAATAAATTTAAAAAAAAATTGCTACATAATCAATTTCTAGGAACCACTTTTCCCATTTCGAATACTTCATATACCCCACACAATAATTCTTCTCCCTGTTTCAGTATGGTTTCGAGACATTTTTTTTTTCATTTGATACCCATATTGAGGGGATATAAAAACAAAGAAATCTGCCATTTTGTGGTGGCGACCATCTTCGATTTGAAATTTTTTCACGGAGTACTATCTTTGTACTGGTTCAGTCCTTACATTTGATACCCATATTGAGGGAGTTGAACAAAATATGTCATCCGCCATTTTGTGGCGACGGCCATCTTGGATTTACAATGATACTGAATATACATAATTGTATTGTCATCAGAACTAAAGGTGTGTACCAAATTTCAGATTAATAGCTCAACAGGAAAGGAATACAATTTCAATTATTAGATTCAACCCACACAAATAAACAAGACTGTAAGCTGAATAAGACCGTTTAAAATAATAAAAAAAGACGGAAGTTGTCCCGCTAACTTCATATAAGGTTATCAAAACATTGCAAATTTTTGAAAGAAAGGATAGACGAATATTTTCTTTCCACAACTAATTATCGAAAAAAAGCAGCAATTTGTGCCTAAAATGCGAGAAAAGATAAAAATAGCGGGAGTTGTTGAAACATCGTATAATTTTTAAGAAAATAGTTTTTTCTCTCCGCAACTAATTAGCGACAAAAAACCGGCAGATTCTGGATACTTCAGAACTGAGAAAAGATAGATATTACAGAAGTTGTTTCGCTAACTTCATATGAAGTTAGCGAAACATCGCATATTTTTTTTATAAATAGAGCGACAATTTTTTTTTCTCCGCAACTAATTAGCGACAAAAAGGCGGCAAATTATGGAATAATCTGTTATCAACTTTTTTGGAGTTGTCTCGCTAACTTCATATAGGTGCATTTGGGGCAAATGTAATCATGGTTTGTAATTCCCATATGCATCGTATGCTAGAGTATCTGGGGCAAGTGTAACAAAGTAAAAATTATGCAGTTTCGCCAAAAAAAAAAAATATCCTAATAGCTCAATCCATAAGGACGTTATAAGCTTTTTTGTGGAATGTATACAATTCGCATGTTTGTCTTAGAAACGCTTATTGAAATATGTGAACATAATAAACTGTACAATGTAGTTTTTTCTTTTATTTTACATTATACGTAGCGAAGGATACGGGAAACATTAAATCCCCTCTTCCTCCTAAATTTGGTTCGGGTAAAACTAACTCGATGTCTGATGCAGACACTGAGTGATGGCCAATTTGTTCAGGCCAATGAAAAATCGATTGTTGCGAGTTTTGGTTGGATTTTTTCAGAAACATAATCGAATGTTTCGATTCGTCATCAAAGGCTGTTATTTGACCAACATAAAAACATATATTTTTCTTTCCTTTAAACGAGACCAGAACCCAATTTCCGACATCAGGTTGTTTCAAGTCAGTGAGTAACAATTCGTCTTGTTTATGGGCTTCCACTTCTTCATCTTACCTTTGTGAATACGTTGCAAAATCTTCCTCTTCCGACTCACTGTGGCTCTAAATTTGGTTTTCGTCCTCTTCATCAGAAGAACTTGATAGAACAGTATTTTTGGGTTTCTTTTTTCTTGTTTTCTTTTTTGCTAGATCTTTTGCTTTCTTTGATTCAATTTCTGCTTTTCTTTTTTCTTCTTTATCTTGCTCTGCTTTCTTCTTTTTTCTTCTTTATCTTGCTCTGCTTTTTTCCTTTTTTCTATATTTTCCTGTGCTGCGATAATTTCAGCTCCAAAAGCTACTCTTTTTCTTTTCTCTTTCTCATGAGGTCGGGGGGATTGTCTTATGGTGTCTAGCAACAAATCTTCGAATGACACATTCTTTTTACTTGGTCCTGCAATCGGCTCTGGTTTTTGAAGTGGTTGGGTAAGAATATGAAGTGACAAAAATGAAATTCTAGGCTGGGGCAAATGTAATCACTGATTATATTTACCCCAGTTTCTGTGATTACACTTACCCCATATATATTTTTTGATGGGGTAAACGTAATCGCTACTATATTCCTTTTTGTTGGCATCCAAATCGAAATCTGACAGCAGAATCCGATTCCTTGTTGGAAATAATCTAAGGAAGCAAAATACCACAATCTTATTGAATTATTTGTATTAGCAATATGAAATTAAAAATTACAATCGATACAATACAGGGTAATATATAAATAACTAACATTTTGAGCTAGGACCTTGAAAAGGATTAAAAACATAATATAAAGGCAAAAAATGAGTAACACATTCAAATTTTAGATAGAAAAAATTAAAAACGATAATACAAAAATTAGGGAGTGCCCGATTACACTTGCCCCGTGATTACGCTTACCCCACTTCACCCTAAACTAAGAATGAAACTAACAATTGAGAACTAAGAATGTTGAATACAAAAGAACGTATATGAAGGTTTATACATTTACATCTGTCATTTAAATTAAGAATTAATGATTACAAAGTTGGTTAACTTTCAACTTAACAACTAAGAATTTAGAAATTGTGTTGATGAAACGCGCAGAACGTGACATTTGAGAATGTCATCAATGTCATTGTTGAATTTGGCGGGATTGGTATAAATAGTGAGATTCTGGTGAAATTCTAGGTCCAATTTTTCGTGTTAAATTAATTGTTTCTTTAGATATTTGATATGGATTGTGGAGATCAAGACGTTCTGGAAATGACAGGCGCTTTTCTGATGATTGTGACTACAACAGTTTTATTTATATAATTTTCATATAATGCTTGGGTTTCATCCATCATAATTCTTAGTTGATGTATATAAACACAGTCTTAATTCTGTAATGATAATTCTTAATTATAAATTCACAATTGTTAGTTTAGTTGGATCTATAAACCCACTATCAGCAACGTTAATTTTGAAATTATATCGGTATTGATTATGTCATGGAAAATACCACATATACAGGGTGATTCAAAAGTACTTTGACAAACTTCAGGAGGTGGTTCCTCACAATATTCTAATATGAATTGCCCAAATAAATATATGTCCGGAAACGCTTCGTTTCCAAGATACAGGGTGTTAAAGTTTTATTTTTACTCTCGTTTTTTTTAAATAACTTTCGAAATACTGACCTTAATTAAACGAAAATTGGTATTGAGAGGTTTTTCGAGGTGTCGAATTCGAATCTGATGTTATTATTGCTCTTACTCGTAGGGAGCGCCACCTACACGTCTTTTTCTTTTTTGAAAATTCATAACTTTTTTGAGCGTACTTTTAGCACATTTTTCAGTGAAAAAATCAATTCCTCTATCATATCTACGTAAAAAAGTTGCCCTTGTTTTCTAGATATTTGGACTTGAAAATCGATGCGTGTTGAAGTTATTACCATTATTTTACATTTTTCACAAGAATGCTTAGGAAATGAATTTGACCTTTAAGTAGTTTTGGTAATTACATATTATGTGACAGTTGAACGTTTTGTTGTTTTGTTGAAGTTTCTGTAAGTTTTAAATAAGTTTTAATTTTGAAAAATGGATTATTTAAACAATAATGCTTATGTAGCTGATATGCATTTCATTTAAGGCCTTGCGGATGGCAATGCGCGCGAAGCAAGACGTATTTACCAGGAGCGATTTCCTAATCGAGTATAGTTTTCCCAATATCAATTGCAGAAGCATAAAAAAGTCTTGCGGCGAAATCCTCTGAGCAGCAGTGGCGGAGATAACTAATTTTATTAAGATATTTTAAGATTTTAAAAATACTTCATAAATAATGAAAAATGAAAAAAAATTAAAGACAAGCTTTTATTTATACAAATACATTAAGAAAGAAAAATAATTTCATTCATTGTTTGATGTAGGTTATTATTATATCCTAAAACGTATTTCGATCGGCACACACCAAGACCACAGACGCTACTGGTTTTAATCTTTCAGAGCTATTAAAACGCAAATATAACGCGTGATTTATGACCTTCCATCGTATAGACACACCCCAAGCATTCGATTCGATTCGATTGGCCCAGACGAATCGGTGACAGCTGTCACTCAGATCCACGTTGACTATCGGCTCTTATGATCTTCCCTACGCCGGCGGCGAATGTTTACGAGTAGTACACATTATTTTTCGTTCCGTTTCTTCGCATATACGCTCGTGTTAGCGAAGTGAGTTTTTATTTGCTCCCTATAGAAACAGCTTCTGCAATTGATATTGGATGGACTATACTGCCTTCAGCCAACATTTACCAGTCTCCACCGTCGTTTGGCAGAAACAGGTAGCTTTAAGAGGGCAGCTGATATTATTGGAAGACCACGAGCAGTCCGAACCCCAGAATTGGAAGAAGCTGTTTTGAACGCTCTCGAGGAGAATCCAGAAACAAGTACAAGAATAATTGCTGAAGCTCTCAATTCTACTCAGTCCACAGTTTGGAGAATTATCCACGATCAACAATTTTATCCATACCATATTCAAAAGGTCAAGCTCTTTTGCCACGAGACTTTCCCCATCGCATTACTATGTGTCAGTGGTTTTTAATAAAATTGGCTGGAAATCCTTAATTTTTAAGATATGTACTCTTCACGGACGAGGGAAACTTCTTCCGAAATGCTATCACAAACTTTCATAACAACCATGTTTGGGCTCTGGAAAATCCGCACGCAGTTAGTGAAAGACATTATCAGTATCAATTTTCTGTAAATGTATGGGCGGCAATAATTGATAATTGCTTGATAGGTCCTTCCTTTCTTCCGTTCCGACTGAATGGCGCAACTTACAGAGAATTTTTAGAAAATGAATTGCCGGGACTACTTCAGAATGTACCATTAGAAATTCGTATCCGCATGTGGTTTATGCATGATGGGGCTCCGCCCCATTTTAGCGTTGTAGCCAGGAAATTCCTTAACACTGTCTATCCAAATCGATGGATCGGTAAGGGTGTAAAAGAACCTAACCAGGCATGGGAACCAAGGTCCCCAGATCTATGTTCCCCAGATTGAAGTTTTTGGGGACATTTGAAGTCACTAGTTAATAAAACGCCAGTAAGGAACGAGGAAGATCTAAGAAACCAAATAGTAGGCGCCTGTGAAACAATAAGGAACACACCAATAATTTTTGAGCGGGCACGAGATTCAATGACTAGAAGACTGAATGCCTGTATCTTCGCTGAAGGTGGACACTTTGAACAATGTATTTGAATACAATTTAGTTTCCTTTATTTTATTTTATTTTATTCTACATATTCAAAATTTCTTGAAATAAAATGTTGATATTTCTTGCAAATTTTATTAAAACAACAGATTTGGCACCCTTGATACAAAAATAACTATTTCAAACGAGTAAAAATAAATAGAATAGGTGGCGCCCCCTACAAAAAACCAAAACTACTTACTTGAACGTCAAATAAATTTCCTAAGCATTCTTGAGAAAAATGGAAAATAATGATAATAACTTCAACACGCATCGATTATCAAATAATCCACTTGAAATTTTCAAGTCCAAATATCTAAAAAACGGTTGCTCATAGCGACTTGTAACAGGGGTAGCTTTTTTACGTAGATATGATAGGGGAATTGATTTTTTTACTGAAAAATGTGCTAGAAGTACGCTCAAAAAAGTTATGAATATTCAAAAAAGAAAAAGACGTGTAGGTGGCGTTCCCTACTAATAAGAGCAATAATAACACCAGGTTCGAATTCGACAGCTCCAAAAACCTCTCAATACCAATTTTCGTTTTATTAAGGTCAGTATTTCGAAAGTTTTTTTAAAAAAAGGAAAATTAAAATAAAACTTTAATACCCTGTACCTTGGAAACGAAGCGTTTCCGGATATATATTTATTTGAACAATTCATATTAGAATATTGTGAGGAATCACCTCCTGACTTGATTTGTTGAAAATATAAACAGGATGTTAATAAAATCAGATGTGGAATCATCTGCGACTGAAAGATTAACTTTTGTCACTATCTTCCATCGTCAAGATAACCTCTTGTGGGGTATTCATGTTGAAAAGGAAAATATTCTCAATTGAATATTGATAGAAAGATTTTTCTGTGAATTGAAAAATCCACGATTAAAATGAAGTTATTTTTTGTGAATGTCTAACAGAAAACAACTACTTCTCCGGCTAAAGCCACGCTGGACATTGAACTACATCTGATAGATATTCTGAAAAGGCCCTAACTCAAAAGAAAAAATCTTAAATTGAAAATTTGCATTTTCATTCAGATAGTTATTTGATTTTCTATTCCAGTCTTAATTAAGAACTCATAAAGATGAATGAGGCAAAGAAGAATGTTTTCCAGAGAGTACTCACCAGAAATCATTCGTAACATTGACGCAGGAGAGACATCGCATTCACTAGGTCTTCAATAAATTTTTGTAGACGAAAATCTATTTCACGCTTCCACGATAATCAGGAAGACCGGAAGAAATGGGAAACACATTTTCAAGAAGCAATCTCACTTTGCAAAGATGGAAAAAGTTAGAATCATTTCTTTTGGAGAGACACTTCGAAATTAGTGTTTTCTGACATTAAAACCTGTCATGGGGTATGATAGATTGATTTGTTGAAAATATAAACAAGATGTTCATAAAATATGTGGAATCATCTGCGACTGAAAGATAAACTTTTGTCACTATCTTCCATCGTCAAGATAACCTCTTGTGGGGTATTCATGTTGTTTTCTGTTAGACATTCACAAAAAATAACTTCATTTTAATCGTGGATTTTTCAATTCACAGAAAAATCTTTCTATCAATATTCAATTGAGAATGTTTCCCTTTTCATCACCTCCTGAAGTTTGTCATCGTACTGTATATTCAAAGTTTTTGAGTTTTGAGTTGAAAAGTCGAATATAACATGAATTCTGACAATTTTATCCAGTTTCAAATGTGATTCGGGAAATATCCTCATCAAATATCATTCGTGCTAGAGGATTTTATCGCAACATTTTTAAAATTTTCCCTTAATATTTTGTTTCTAGGAAATTTAACTCGTGCAATTTCCGGTCTCGTTATCAAAGATTAAACCACTCAAGCTTAGCTTTCGTGGTTCAATCAGATAATAAGATCGCAAATCGTACTCAGTAAAATTTCCAGGCAAAATGTTTTTTCGAAAATTTCAAAAAAATTTTTGATCGATAAAACCCCTAGCACTTATGATATTACCCTCGATAAAACCCCTAGCATTTATGATATTACCCTCGATAAAACCCCTAGCATTTTCCCAAAACCTTTATGATATCACCCTCGAAAAACCCCAATTTGTTATATTACGTTATTCAATATGCTAATAAAAAAATAAAAAACAAAAAAAGGTAGTTTACGTATATTACAATATAATTAACGATCCACATACAATAATTTACAGATAATATTCACCTCATACCTGATATACCTTTATATTTACATTTTAACAATTTTTTTTAGATAAATATTTTGTAGAAGAATGGGTTCTTCATTTTTGACGGACACGGACACTCAAAAATGCATTATCAATTTGGTCTGATCGTCAGATGTCGCATTCCTCGTTTGACGCTGGATATTTAAACCCACTTGAGTTCGTTACGATGTTTTGCTCGATAATAATTGTTTTATTGGTACTAGGAAATACATCAATTACGTCGAAAGGCTCCTGATAATCCGATTCATTGCAACAGCCAATTTAGCCCAACAATGCGAAAGCCGACTATTTGTTTATCATGCTGGGTCAGTGTTTAAGCGTGATAAGTGTGATTTTAGACCAAACAATTCGCCGTCGAGAATAGCGGCTACCGTGATAATGAAACCGTTATCGGTTTACGTGTAATATATGATAATAACGAGGGTGATAACTATTCGGGATTTATGTTAGGATAATTAAATCATACGTAATATATCGTCAGAGAGGGATTGAAATAACGCCTAGGCCAATTTAATGTCGACATTTCAGCTTAGATTTTAAAACCATTTACAAGACATTTTTATGCAAACTGGGCCCGTTTTTTATTGAAAATACTCGATTAATTGTTCGTTTATTATTACACTCTGAAAATACAACTCAATAATGCAATCTATACAGGTTGTTTCTTAATAACATGCTGATATTTGAGGTTATTCTTGGGTCCATTTTGAGAAAAAAAACTTCATATGAACATATGTCCTAAAGATCTTAACTTTTGAACTACATGGAGCTGAATATTTAAGAAAACATTCTTTTTTTTATGATAACTTTGTTATGACCCTAGATATTTTTGTAAAAATGTCTAATGGTGGTTGGTCGCGTCACTGTCTCTGCGCACAATGAACCGCGACAAAGTTGCCCTTTGGGCAAGCGAGTCACGTGTTACCTTCGTTCTTATCCCGTCTGGTATTTTCATTATCAGAACACTTTTGACAAGGGATTGATATTCTTGAAGTGAGAGAAATATGATTGTCTGACGAATATCTTTTTCCGTAACGTGAAGAGTGCAGATGATTGGGTTTAACCAATTTCATCTAAAATAAATTCATGCTGGATCTGAATGATTTTCATCAGAAGATTATTTGATCTAAGAGATCCTTTTTCTGTGTACTTAATTCCCTTGTAAATTTACAATTTGTGAACAACTTGTGTGAATAGACTCATTCTGAGAAAGTCCTTGATAATCCGTATTTTTTCCTGAAATCGATGAAAAATTATTAAATATTTATGGCAAACACTGTATGACGTAGCAAATATATGAATAGAATGGCTAGGATGACCCAATGTCGCCTGCTGAATGAGAAATGGCGTTAAAAAAATGTAAAGAGAGACCCGGAGAGTTAATCCGTCTGTTGTTTGCAAATTGAACTTTGCGATTTATTAATTGGAAATGTCATTTTCAGCATTCGTACGCTTATCTGGATAAACCCAGAGCAAAAGTAAGTTTATGTGTATGTACATTTGTAGCTGGCGTTTTGACGTTTTTTTGTTTTGCAAGCACACAACGTCGCTGTCAAGCTCACTTTTGATTTCAGCATGTTTTTTACTGTTTAGTCTGTAATGAATTTCGATGTTGTTTTTTTGTTATATTATATACAGTGTGACCCATTTAAAATGGAACCACCCCTGTAAAATACGCATTTTTCAGTGATTCTCAATTTTCTTTTAAAATTAAGCATCAAAAACTGTATCTTGACACAAATTTTCATAACTTTAGTTTCATTTCCAAGGCACTCTATGGTTTTTTTTCTTCGTTAAAAACGGCAAAAGTTTATTAAGCAATTTTTGTTTTGAAATTTGACTACACTACTGGATTCGTAGTCGTTATAAATGAAAACTATGAAAATTTCATGGAAAAATATTGGGTAACAACGAAGTTACAACAACTTTAATTTTGGATACAAAGTATTTGGTATTAATTTTCATTTAGATTATAGACATATTTAAAATCTAGCAACACTGCCGATACAAAGTTGAACACCAGTGAATTTGTACAGCGAAAATCCGAAGTCAATAGCTCATTCCGTTCTACAGTTATAACTCCTGAAAGTATGGTAATGTGAGCGATTTCTGGTGGAAGCGATTTTGTAATAAAAATCTAACTACGCCACTGGATTTGTGAATTATATTACTTAAAATCATTTATTTAAGTTTAGATTATAAGTGTATTCGAAAATAACAGAAAATTAAAAATTCATTTTCAAGTTATGCAGTTTTCAATTGCCGATAAAAACGAAATGAACCGAATCAAGTTCTAAAGTATCAAAATTATTTATTCAATAATAAAACAGAAAGCAGGACAAAAAAATGTTCCTTTTTTATTCTGCAAAACTCAACTGACACAAGCTTTTAGAGAAGGTATCAATAATTTGAGGAAAGCTGAACTAATACATTGGGCATAGGTATTGTACTAAATCAATAGTAGGCTGTGATTTAGTACACCACAAATCGCTCACATTACCATACTTTCAGTAGTTATAACTGTTGAACGGAATGAGCTATTGACTTCGGATTTTCGCTGTACAAATTCACTTGTGCTCTACTTTGTTGGCAGTGTTGCCAGATTTCAAATATGTCTGCAATCTAAATAAAAATTATAATCAAATACTTTGTTTCCAAAATTGAAGTTGTTGTAACTTCGTTGTTAACCAATATTTTTATATGAAATTTTGATGGTTTTCATTTATAACGACTACAAATCCAGTGGCGTAGTCAAATTTGGAAAAAAATGCAATAAACTTTTGCCGTTTTTGACAAAGAAAAAAAACCATAGAGTGCCTTGGAAATGAAACTAAAGTTATGAAAATTTGTGTCAAGATACAGTTTTTGATGCTTACTATTAGAAAAAAATATTTTTGAGATTGACTGAAAAATGCGTATTCTACAGGGGTGGTTCCATTTTAAATGGGTCACACTGTATATATATATATATATATATATATATATATATATATATATATATATATATATATATATATATATATATATATATATATATATATATATATATATATATATATATATATATATATATAATGGAAGGAATTTAATGGACATAGCCCTCAGAGAAAAGTGTTAACCGTAGACACGTGTTTCGGGCTCTCGGCCCTCATCAGTACGGTGGAGAAGTGCAAGGATGAACAACACTTGGTAGAAAACGACAAATCAACGGAGTCAACAAACAGAAGCCAGCCGCTCATTTGTGATTTCGGTCAGCAGACCCTGAATTCCAGGGCAACAACCAACGTCACCACGGAGGCAGCTATAGCTACCTGCGGGACATCCGAGTCCAGGAATATAAATATGAAAGAGAGTAATATCGAGGGGACTGTTAAAAACAAAATGGAAGGAATTTAATGGACATAGCCCTCAGAAAAGTTCTAACCGTAGACACGTGTTTCGGGCTCTCGGCCCTCATCAGTACGGTGGAGAAGTGCAAGGATGAACAACACTTGGTAGAAAACGACAAATCAACGGAGTCAACAAACAGAAGCCAGCCGCTCATTTGTGATTTCGGTCAGCAGACCCTGAATTCCAGGGCAACAACAACGTGTCTACGGTTAGAACTTTTCTCTGAGGGCTATGTCCATTAAATTCCTTCCATTTTGTTTTTAACAGTCCCCTCGATATTACTCTCTTTCATATTTATATTCCTGGACTCGGATGTCCCGCAGGTAGCTATAGCTGCCTCCGTGGTGACGTTGGTTGTTGCCCTGGAATTCAGGGTCTGCTGACCGAAATCACAAATGAGCGGCTGCTTCTGTTGTTGACCTCTGATTTGTCGTTTCTACCAAGTGTTGTCATCCTGCACTTCCACCGTACTGATGAGGGCCGAGAGCCCGAAACACGTGTCTACGGTTAGAACTTTTCTCTGAGGGCTATGTCCATTAAATTCCTTCCATTTTGTTTTTAACAGTCCCCTCGATATTACTCTCTTTCATATATATATATATATATATATATATATATATACACACACTGTATATATATATATATATATATATACTCACACTATATATATATATATATATATATACTCACACTATATATATATATATATATATATATATATATATACTCACACTATATATATATATATATATATATATATATATATATATATATATATATATGTTTTATATTTTTACATGGAATTTTAGTGTTGTTATTTTTTAATTGTTGGTTCTATTCAAATTTTCGTCTAGAATAAACAAGTCTTCCCACGACAGAAAAAAAAGAAATCGAACACTAGACAGAAATACCGCATTATTTCAAACGAATAATTTGGATTAATGGAGGGAAAATGGAAACAGTGTACCATTAGGCCAGTCAAAATAGACCGTCAATTCACATTAATTACAAAGATTTCTTTAGCACTGCCGTATGTTGAGGCATCCAGTAAAGACTAAATATAAAAATTTGCACACCCATCCGGTTACGGAAATTACTCAAATTCGCGTAAAACGTTAATTTGCAATATCTTCTTGGACAAAATTGCAAACATTGTGCAAATTGCAGGTATATTCCCTATATTCTTTTCTACATCCCTTGTAAAAATTTGACGTAAAATCATGGTTCCGTCACCCCTAAAATGCTTTAAATTTGCAAACTTTTCATGTGTACGGACATCAAAAAATTAATGGATAACGCTAAAAACAATCTCAGGGCAAAGTTTTAGAGGACACGAAATTGCAAACAATGTTTTCGTGCTTTGCAAACTTTGGTGGCATAATTTTAAGTCGCCAATTGAGTTTGCACCCTTTTCAGTATCCCGGAAGATGGCGGAAATGAATATTATTAGAAAAATCGAATTAAACGGTTTTCTCCACATAAAAGATTGAATATGAATTGAACCAGAAAATGGTAGATCTCAGGTGAAAAACAACTACTTTCCTGGCAAATACCACGCAGAACGTTGAATGATATTCACCTGAAAATCCATGCATACCTCCATATAAATGGACATTGAATGCAAATGTTTCTTTCTGATAAGCTCGATTATGTTTGATTTATGTCGTGTTCACCTAACAATCCGTATACCGGTTTCAGGCTTTTTTGGCCCTCATCAGTACGGAGTAGTCAACCAGCCAAAGGTCCGAAGAGCTCTGGCTGAAGCGAGACACAACATAACCAAAACCATCATCGAGTCTATAACACCTATAGGTACGCCGGAAAAGAAAACTTTTAACTGGCGGTACCTAGTGACAGAAAGAATCACTCCGAAAATCTCCCACCTCGATAGGTTTCTGAATAAAAGATTCCTTCTCAGTAGGAGTGGCAAGCCCGACTAGCATATAGTGAAAGATAAATGCCATGTGAAGTGGAATAAATAGAAAAATCGAATTAAACGGTTTTCTTCACATAAAAGATTCAAAATGAATTGAACCAGATTTTTCTATTTATTCCACTTCACATGGCATTTATCTTTCATGAATATTATTGTTAGAAGTAATTTTCGTAAATGCCACAAAATTCCAAACTTTGTGCAATTTTTTCTTAAAGTTCTGCTATGGCAGGCAAGTCTACGTATAAATTTGCAACCCTATAAAATGTCGGGAAAGACGGGCAATAGAATATTTCTCTGAGGAAAACTATGCATACATAATATTTTATCACTATATTTCAACTTCAAGCACATATGAAGCTAATTTGTGAGTTTGTGATCTCGCCTATTATCTGTCTTTCAGAGAATTATGGAATAAATCTCGTAAAATGTAAAAGAATTCGAAGTACAGTATTCTCTAATGTAAACTCTATTGTTTTATTGAAAATTATCAAGTAAAACTGTGTGTTGAAACTATACAGTGTTATCTATCATCTCATATAACCATTCGGTGAAATCGTCCAATTTCACTATCGGGTATCATGAAAATGACGATATAACTTGACAAGGACGAAAAAACTACCGGCTTCGGTAATTTGGTCCTTGAATAATTAGCCTCTGATAATAAAAGACGATTCTACCAGATCGGGTTCAATTATTGAGCGAAAATTGCAAAAAGATTAACATTTCGCGAAAATCGCCTTAATTGATAATATTCCATTGCCTGCTTTGCCGACGTTTTATCATAGACATTATAATAATATGGACTGGTTGTGAGGAAGAGACCATTGATATCAGAACCTGTGAAAAAGGACAGAATGAGTTCAGGCATAACATTGGTTTCGTATACTGTTTATATGGGTTTTCGTATGGTGTTTTTAAAGTTTTTTATAAATTTATCCAGTGTTTCTGAACCGTTTGACAAGTAATACATATTCTTAAATATATATGCTTTCTTCGTGTGCAACCTACAATTGTGTAGTTATATACAAAAAAGGGCTGGATTTGAAATTTCATAGGTGAGTAAGCATAGAGTGTAGGTAGTAATTTGTGGATTTTTTAACACATTTTCACAGTTTTCCGAACTTATGAGAAAATTTTGATTTAATTTCTCAGTCACGCACAAACTGGTAACATTTTACGTGATTTCTCTTGTTTATATAACTTAGTTTTTTTTTGTGCCTCTATTTATATTGTAGCTGAAATTAATAGATTTATTATTAGTATCATAGGTGGGTTGGTAGGATTTTGTTTGATTCGGGGGTAGAATTTGATGTTTTCCCGAACAATTGCTCAAACTAATGTTGGTTAATAATATTTATAAAAGTATAATGTGATTTATTTGATTCCCAAAATTTTCCTTTTTATTCCGAGAACAAACGCAGATATATATGTTTTTAAATCGAAGAATGTTTTCCTCAAACGGTTTAAATATACATGGAATTTTTACTCCGTTGGATTAACGGCATACTTTTACTCCGCAGGAGTAAACATATTCTTTTACAGCGCCAGGCTGGAATAGACTTCCCTACGGATTGTCCGTCGACCTCCGTCACGCTCGATAGAAAAAATATCACTTTCATTCCCAATAACACAGACCATTTTTCTCAGTATTTCCCAAAATTAATTGGGCCATTTTTTCTACAGACACGAAATTTTATAGATTACATATAGGTACACGTTTTTTATGTAGGTACCTATTATTGATAAACAAATTTTGAAATCGCCGGAGTTCCCAATTTAGTTTAATTGCACTTCTAACTTCATGATATCGAATATACATTTAATTATCAATAATTTTTTTCATTCCTGAACTTTCTAAAAACTTTGGAAGAGATATAAAAATCATTTTCATTCAGATGGAGGCTCAATGGAATTCTTTTGTTTCTGAAAGATATAATGAAAATATGTCGCATAAAATTCCTCACTGTGATTCCTTGAACTTTTTCAAAATGTAATGCCATAGCCAATTTGTATCTTCTGCCTTGTCGTATTTCTATCCTTCACAACATCTCTCTCTCATATATAGTCCGCCAGGAACTGTGTGTCAAAGTCACGTGACGGCCAGTCCATCAGTTATAAGGTCTATGCGTTTTATGGGTTTGCAAATTAATACGTCACCTGTTCGCCTCTCCAGAACTTTGAGAAAAAAATGCACGAAGTTTGGAATTTTGTGTCATCCGCGGAAATCGACTCAATTGACAATATTCCATTGCACTGCTTTCCCGATGGTTTATAGGGTTGCAAATTCATAGGTAGACTTGTTTGCCATTCCAAAACTTGGAGAAAAAATTGCACAAAGTTTGGAATTTTGTGTCATCCGCGAAAATCGACTTAATTGATAATATTCTATTGCCCGGTTTTCCCGACATTTTATAGGGTTGCAAATTTATACGTAGACTTGTTTGCCATAGCAGAACTGCAAGAAAAAAATGCACAAAGTTTGGAATTTTGTGGCATTTGCGAAAATTGCTTCTAACAATAATTGGGTTTCGAGATAGCGGGAATAGGACATAATGAGTAGTCTGAATATCAAATTGCCGACGTTTCAACGTTTATTTGGCGTCTTTATCAAGGCTTTCCAATGGGTCAGACAAAATTGTTTTCCCATAGATCGATTATTTCACTGAAAGTCCACATGGTTTATCAAATGGCGGATTTGTTGGTATGAATAAAATTTCTGGAACACTATGGTCGGAAATAGAATTCGTATTTGATAAACCATGTGGACTTTCAGTGAAATAATCGATCTATTGGAAAACAATTTCGTCTGATCCATTGAAAAGCCTTGATAAAGACGCCAAATAAACGTCGAAACGTCGGCAATTTGATATTCGGACTACTCATTGTGTCCTATTTCCGCTATCTCGAAACCCAATTTTAAGTGAAGGACGCTAATACTACAGAATGTCTAACAATAATGTTCATTTCCGCCATCTTCCGGGATACTAAAAGAAGTGCAAACTCAATTGGCGACTTAAAATTATGCCACCAAAGTTTGCAAAGCAGGAAAATATTGTTTGCAATTTCGTGAGAAAAGTAAATTCTGTCATTTTGATTTTTCTTTTTTTCCCACTTTATTTCGAATATTATCAAAAAATGTCACAGGAATTTTTTATTCTACAGTAAATTATCCTCAATTTGACATAATAAGATTTCGTATCCAACGTTTTGTACGCTCTGGGCCACCCTCAACCTCATTTTTTTCAATACGGACCTGCATATTTTATGACACCCTTCGAAATAACTTTTAACGCTTAATTCAACGATATATCATACAATGTCATTCAAAGTTGATTTTCAGGTGATTTTGACCCTTATCCAAATTTCTTTGGGTCGGATCTGTATTACATTTAGGTACCTTTAGTAATTAACAACATGCAATACATTTCGATAAGAAAATCAACTTACTCATCTTCAACTGAATGGAACGTAACAGAATCAAAGCAAGAAACAAGTAATAATTATTTACAAATTTCAAGAGGTGAAAAACCTAATTCATAATAATTAAACGAAACTATCATTTAATGAAAGAAAAATCAAATGATTATTTGAAAGTAAATGACGAACATTAATGAAGTAAGTGTTCGAAATGTCCACTATTTTGTAAAATGCACTTTGCGGTTCTGGAACCCACACTTCTTATACATTTGCTTATTTCGTCTCCTTGAATACCTTCCAATACATTCTCAATCTTCTCGCGAAGAATCTCTATTGTCGGGTTCGTAGTATCATAAATTTTATTTTTGAGATATCCTCTCAAATAAAAATCGAGCGGATTCAAATCCGGAGATCTGGCAGGCCATGCTACTGGACCTCTTGTTCCAATCCATGAATCGGGAAAAGTTCGATGTAGATAGTCTGTGACTATTCTTGAGTTGTGTGGACCATATCCGTCTTGTTGGAACCATGGACTATTACGCCGATACCGTATAGGAATATCATCCAACATTTCTTCTATAATTTCTACATATTTCGCTCCGGTTGGGTTGCCGTCAATAAAATAGGGTCCCAGTAATTTATTATTCAACAAACCGCACCATATGTTCAAAGAAAAACGATATTGATGTCTAACTTCATGAATTAAGTGAGGATTTTCTGTGGCATAAAAATGTTTGTTCCTTCGATTGAACATGCCAGAATTTGTGAATGTCGTTTCGTCTCCCCAAATGATATTGTGCGCAAAATTGTTGTTATTCCGCACCTTCCGTTGAAACCAATTACAGAATTGCAACCTTCTCTCAGGATCATTGCGATATAGTTTTTGCACGGCTTGGTATTTATAGTCGTGGTATCCGTGTCTCTTGAGTATTTTATTAACAGCACTTTATGATAAATTGCATTCACTGGCCATAGTTCTCGATCCTATTCCTGGATTCATTCGAATTTGGGCCAGAACATTGATGTCATTGATAGGCTCGTTTCGTCGTACATAAGGACCTCTAGGTTTGATGAATGAATTATGTGCAAGTAACGTTGTAGATAAACGTCGAAACATTTCAATATTTGGTGTTGTTCTTTCAGGATATAATTCACCATACCTTTGTTGTGCTTTGAACGAATTTCTATCTAGTTTTATGTACACTTCGTACATATCTCTCTTCTCTTCATTTGTGTATCTTACCATATCGAATAAGTTGAATCGAAATTACTCAGAAAAGTATTTAATGACAAGTTCTTGTGACACAATAATAAACGAAGTGACAAATAATATGACATTTCTTGTTATGTTCTTTTTTATCCACGGCCTACTACTTGAAAATAATACATTCAATAAACCTAGAGTTGTGTGGATGTAAGAAAAAACAAGTCTATCAACGATATCAATGTTCTGACCCAAATTCAATTGAACTCAGAAAAAAAATCGAGAACTGTGGCCAGTGAATGCAATTTATCAAAAACTGCTGTTAATAAAATAGTCAAGAGACGCGAATACAATGATTTTAAATTTGAATACCAAGCCTTGCAAAAATTATATCGTAATGATCTCAAAATTGAGTTCGATTCTGTAATTTGTTTCAACGGAACAAATGACAAATCCAACAATAATGATTCCTCGCGAGAAGATTGAGAATGTATTGGTAGGTATTCAAGGAGACGAAATAAGCAAATGTATAAGAAGTATGGGTTCCAGAACCGCAAAGTGCATTTTACGAAATGGTGGACATTTCGAACACTTACTTCATTAATGTTCATCATTTACTTTCGAATAATCATTTGATTTTTCTTTCATTAAATGATAGTTTCGTTTAATTATTATGAGTTAGGTTTTTCACCTCTTGAAATTTGTTAATAATTATTACTTGGTTCTTGCTTTGATTCTGTTACGTTCCATTCAGTTGAAGATGAGTAAGTTGATTTTCTTATCGAAATGTATTGCATGTTGTTAATAAACTAAAGGTACCTAAATGTAATACAGATCCGACCCAAAGAAATTTGGATAATTTACTATGTCGAAATGAGGATAATTTACTATCGAATAAAAAATTCCTGTGACATTTTTTGATAATATTCGAAATAAAGTGGGAAAAAAAGAAAAATCAAAATGACAGAATTTACTTTTCTTATGATATCTCAATAACCGGCCCTGATAATCTCGATTTGTTTGAACTGATTGACAATGCTTCTATGAATGCAACTTTTTCTCCATTTGACCGACCTTCTAACTCTTATGGTTTAAAAGTTACCAATACAATCCCATTAAAAAAGTGGCCACTCTGTATACCTGCAATTTGCACACTTTTTGCAATTTTGTCCAAGGAGATATTGCAAATTAACGTTTTATGCGAATTTGAGTAATTTCCGGTCACCAGATGAGTGTGCAAATGTTTATATTTAGTCTTTACTGGATGCCTCAACATCCGGCAGTGTTAAAGAAATGTTTGTAATTATTGTGATTTGGCGGTCTATTTTGACTGGCGTACATTGCTGTTATTAATTATCATTACTATTAGCTAGATATTTGAAAAATAAGGAATAGTGTGTTGAAATTAACGATATACTTTCCTACAGAACACATGAAAAAAATGGGTTGAATCAAATACAAATTAGTATATTATGCAACGATCATGTTATGATAGCTATTAATACATGAGCACGAGGTAAGTTACGACATGAGTCGAAGGCGACTATCGTGAACCGTGTGCAAGTGTATTAATTGACATTACATGATCGTTGCATACACTATTTTTTCTACGACCAATAAATAATACAATGGTGGTGTACAAGATAATTCTTCCCTGATCGACATACTTATCTGTACTCTTGTCACGCGTTGTCAAACAAGTATGTAGAAACATATCACCTGATTATCCCCAAGTAAGTGTTACTATAGGCAAAAAATTCATAATCTTCGACCCCAAAAACCCCCCACATACTTCGAGTACCGAATCGGACGACTTTCTGTTTTTTCTCTAACAAAAATTCCATAATGCATTGTCACGGGAACTATGAACACCTGCCACATTTCAGGTTAATCGGGCAACTAGAAGTGAGTCAAATTTAACTTGCATGATTTGATTACAGACAGGAAGACAAGGGGACAGGTGAAACTAAATGAAAGCATGTAAAAAAATAAGGTTTAACATTCGATACAATTTTTAAAGTCGAATTGAAAAGGCAGAAATAGTATATTGTTCTACGAGTGATGAAAGTAACATTTTTTGAAGCGAGAGAACAGTTCACGAGCTTCAAAAAATGTTTTCGACGAGTGAAACACTATACTTTTTCTACAACCCTGTTTATATCATAATAATATGCTAAAAAAGAACGACGAACAAATATTTTATTTCAAATTAAAAATAACAGAATTTCTTTAAACATTACATATTATTCAAATATTGGTTATTTGTTACATTCGAGCAATTATTCAAAATTATAGAAGTATTACAATCATGATTTTTATGTATTGAGGTAGACGGGTGAAGATGCGCTGTAATCGGATAGCGTTGTATTTTGTATGGATTGTAAAACTTTGGTTTGTATTTTATTTTTGCTGCTAACTGATTGATCAACATATCTCTCCGCAACGTTACTAGATTTCCAGCCTCCATGCTTTTTCAATTGAAGTAAATCACTTCCTGCATCCACTAATAGCGTTGAGGAAGTTCTACGCAAACAATGCCCAGTATATTTTTGAAGATCAGGCAAGTTTAGAAATTGAGCTCTTTACATAGGAAATTTACTGAATTTATTCATTCCCACAACGTGTCTAGTACACTTTCCGTGTAGTTAATAAAGAATCTTGAATTTATTTTGTCCATATTAGTCTAGTCAACAAGTGCTTTTTGGACCAACTTTTTTCAGCAGTCTCCGAAAATTATGATTTTTTCAAAAATTATCTAGATGTCATTCCGAATCGAATGACATCTAGATGATTTTTGAAAAAAATGAAGTTCCGCTTGCAAAAATTGTGAAAGTTATTGACAATTAACTAAAAAAAAAGGGGGCTTTGGTTTTTTGCAAATATCTCAAAAACGAATAAAGATTTTTCAAAAAGATTCAAAAAGAGGAGGAAATTTCCTAAAAAAAGTCTCGATTCCCGGAATTGTAGGATCAATATTTATAATTTTCCCAGAGGGATGAAAATACGGCCGAAAACGGGTACTCTGGCTTGGGCAAGCCGCGCCCACTTTGGACACTTTAACAATAAAAATTATTTAAGCATACTAAATATGAAAATAAAAAATTGAAAAAATTCAGACACTAACTGAACAGATGCATGAACAATAATCCGCTTGAAAAAAAATGTTATCACAATTTTTCAATTAGTTATCCAATAGTTAATTAATAATTTTTTTCTGCTTGAACATGAACATTGCAAGTGTGATAATTGTTAAACTATAAATTTAAGATTTTTTTTCTCTCTTGGAGCAATTTTTGAAAGGCTTCAGAATAGAACCCCGTTGGAAAAATTAAAAAAATTTCGTTTTTATTATTAATTTATTTTTTTTTTTTTTCAATTTAAATTTAAATTTTTTTAATTTAACTGCATAGAAATAATTTTTAATTTTTTTTATCTCTAATTGTTTAAAACATTGTTATAAACAAATGCGTTGTTTATGAGATAATTGATTTTTTTTTATAGAATTTCAATCTTTGATACTAATAATGATTTTTGAAACAAAAATTGTTCCATAAAAATTTTTTTTTATTGCTTAAAAACGCATTTGTTAATTTACAATTATTTTCTCCAACTTCTAATTAATATTAAGGAACCATTTTTTCTTTAAAAATCATTATTTGTTGATGAAGAAAACGCTTTACAAAATGAGAATGAAGACGATAGTGCCTGTGCTGATTATGCCGTCTCTATTGGACAACTTGTGGAAACTTTGCTGGGGGACGAAGAGAACGATGAAAACATAAGACAAGAAGAAACTGTAGACTACGAGCCACCATCAAAGAAACGTTCAAAAAAATAAACGGAATGTAAAATAAAATGTAAAAAAAAAAATATTATAAATGTTAATAAATTAAATGAATTTTGTTAAATGAAAAAAATTAAAATGAACTCTGCAAAAAATTTTTGTTTACATAGTAATATTCAGAGTTCGAAGTATAATTAAGTGATATTAAAATGTAAAAAGTAAAAATGTTGAGTAATGAACAATAATTGATAAGATACTTGAATGAGGTAGTCATATTTTTAATAGTTGATAAGATTTTTAAGCATTAAAGCAAAAAAAAATCTCCCTATGTATTTTTCATCAACAATTGCTATAAATTTAATAAATAAATAAGTAACAACTAAACTATTCAGCTAAATTTGTTCTTTATCTAATGGAGAATAAATAAGTCTTAAGTATTTTCATCGCATCTCGATTAGTTTATAAATTATAATAATTTTAAGGATGAAAAACCAGGTAAGAATGACGAAGTTACAGAGAACTTATATTTAAAAATAAAAAAAATATAAATAAAAAAAATAAAAAATCATGTCTGTTTTTGTGACAGAAAGTAGAATAGAAACAAAAATATAAGGTAAAAATTTATTTGACGCCATTATAACAAATTGTTTATTGCATAAACAATGAAAAATTAATAAAATGAAATATTTTTTTTATAAAAAAAAAAACAAATAATATTTTTAAAGAAAAAATGGTTCCTTAATATTAATTAGAAGTTGGAGAAAATAATTGTTAATTAACAAATGCGTTTTTAAGCAATAATTTTTTTTTTATGGAACAATTTTTCTTTTAAAAATCATTATTTGTATCAAAGATTGAAATTCCATAAAAAAATGCAATTATCTTATAAACAACGCATTTGTTTATAATTTTTTTTTAAACAATTAGAGAAACACATTTTTAAAAATTATTTCTATGCAGTTTCTGATAACATAAAAACGGATCGTTAATAATATTTGAAAAAAAACATTTTTTTCAATGATTAATTTAAGTATTTAATTTTGCAACAACGAAAATTATTAATAAAAAACTGAAAAATGAAAATTTTAAAATTTTTCCAACGGGGTTCTATTCTGAAGCTTTTCAAGAATTGCTCCAAGAAATTTATAGTTTAACAATTATCACACTTGCAATGTTCATGTTCATGTAGAAAAAAATTATTAATTAACTATTGAATAACTAATTGAAAAATTGTGATAAATTTTTTTTTCAAGCGGATTATTGTTCATTCATCTGTTTAGTTAGTGTCTGAATTTTTTCAATTTTTTATTTTTTTATTTAGTATGCTTAAATAATTTTTATTGTTAAAGTGTCCAAAGTGGGCGCGGCTTGCCCAAGCCAGAGTACCCGTTTTCGGCCGTATTTTCATCCCTCTGGGAAAATTATAAATATTAATCCTACAATTCTGGGAATCGAGACTTTTTTTAGGAAATTTCCTCCAAAGCCCCCTTTTTTTTTTAGTTAATTGTTAATAACTTTTACAATTTTTGCAAGCGGAACTTCATTTTTTTCAAAAATCATCTAGATGTCATTCCGAATCGAATGACACCTCGATCATAATTTTCGGAGACTGCTGAAAAAAGTTGGTCCAAAAAGCACTTGTTGACTAGACTATATCTAGTGGACGGAGGTTCATATATATTTTAGAAATCTCGTAGAACGTAGAAATATGGAAGGAACGCCGTACGTTTGTTTTTGTATTACGTATTGTAACTGGTATCTTTTGGCAACGACAAGCCCCCGAAATTCCAAAAACTAAGGCTACCTACAAACGTTAATATTAATATAATCAAGAATTTGTCGCAATAATAAAGTAATTAACTTACCTTAGTCATTAAGTATTTGGAGTCGGGTGCATTCTTTAAGAAAGTGTGTATCTCATCGGAAGAAAATTGTTTATACTTTTGACTTTTGAAACCATCAGATTTTCGTTTTAAAAAAGAACGTAACTTGGGATATTTACTGATATCGATATTATTTTTAATCGATAAAGTGGTTCTTAACTTCGAATACATAGACCATAGCGTCGATGACTTAATTTTTTTTGACACCCATCCAAAATACGCAAGCTGCACCGTTTTTTCATATCTCTTTTTAGATTTTACTGGTAATAAATCGAAAGAGGTTTCCTCACCTTGATTTGCTATTTCTGGTGGTGTATTCGGAAAATCTAAATCACTTTCCGAATCAGAAATCATGATAACTTAAAAAACTAACAATGCTTTCAGTGCAAACTGACAAGTCTAAACAATTAACGAGGAACGTCAAACTAATAACACCAGGCAACTAGATATAAATTGTTTTTAAATCTCTCGGTATTTTTACGATTCTATTTTGCTTTTTAATTAAACAAAAGTAAAAAAAAATGCATTGTAATTATTGAAATAATTTAAAGTCATCAGAACATTATATACGAGGGCGGGAAATGATTGTTAACGTTATGAGAATTTTTCTCACTTGCGACGGAAATCACGTTTTCGTTGAAGGTGTTCTATTACAAAATGACGTCTTTTCGTGAAGGGTTGTAGAAAAAGTATATTGTATAACAAGCAGGAAATGGTTTGAGTTTTACAATGTAAGCACAAAAACTACAAAGTTTGCTCATGAGAAATGTACTTTTATTAATTATTTGAAAAAATAACGTACTTGGTAAATTTGATACTGCATTCTTATTTGTTATTTTAACAACATTCAATGCAACATTGGTACAATGATAAAAAACAACATGAAATTCGCCTCATAGCCGATTTCAAAACGATCAAAGGTATATAAAACAGTATATATAATAAAGTAACGTTTTACATTTCCTAAAAATATACGTTGTACAGTGGGCAGATATTCAATTTCAGCTTGTTCGATTTCCATTCATGCTCTATGTTTGTTTTCCAGTATCGGAATGTTTATTTTCAAAACAAGCTACAGCGGCAGCAATAACTTTGATTGATGGAAATTAGTAGTGGATAAATGAACATGTGAAACGCGTTTGAAGTAATTTGTGTCGCTTCTCGTCTCGTCGAAAAAAATAATTAGTATGTTGAATAGGTATTTTCATTCTTAATATTTTGCCTGGGTTTTCTTCCATCTGGAAATCATTGGAGACACACAGCACGCCCCAGAAATGAGTAACATTGTTTTTGATATAATTATAATTGTTTGTTGGGTGATAATTTGTTCATCCCTGAATAATAATAATAATTTAGTGAATCCTTTAAGATCAAATACATGACATAGGATACGTTAAGAACACAAAAAGGTAGACAAATAATCAAAATACAAAATATAAATGTCACATATACACAGAGAGAACTAATATTTTATCTCGAATTTAAAACTAGTCAAAAATAAAATATTAATGTCATATATACACCGACAGAACTAACATTTTATCTCGAGTTTAAAAATTCAGAAATGCTGTAGAAACAGTTTTCTTGCAGATATTTCTTCAATTTTGATTTGAACATATTTTTCTTTTGAATTTTCCTTAGATCAGTTGGAAGATGGTTGAAAAATGTAATTCCTGTATATGACGGACTGTTCTTAAAGAATGATGTGTTATGAGTCGGAATTCTGATGAGATCTCCGTTTCTAGTGGATTAGTTATGATGTTGGGAAACAGTGTCGTACATATGTTTGTGTTTCAGAAATAACATTATACATTTAAAAATATATATTCATGCATATGTTAAGATATTGAATCTTTTAAAACTTCTCTGATGGGATATATTAGTAATAGCATAAAACTTTGAGAAATATCTAACAGGCATAGATGACTTATGTTTTTTATAATACAAAAATGTTTAAACTTCAATTGGGTTGTAGTTTGACGCTGTTACTCGATAGGTATTGTAATGAACCAAATAAAATTAATGTTTTGTGGCAAGGCATTAGAAGAAAATTTAACGAGGCACTAAAATATATTCTTTTTTTTTACTCTCTTGATACTAAATTTTAAGAGTGATTCCAAATTATCACTCCATTGGTACGGTTGCAGTAAGAAAACTGTTCCGGAGATAGGCCATACAAAACTTGTGAACAAATTCTGCTCCAGCACTAAATTATATTTCTTATGGTCTCTGTTAGTGCTAACATTTTTAAAACATTTCATTCTGTTACTCGATCGGCCAGTTTTTCTGCAGCCAGTTCTTATGGTGGATTTATGCAGCACCAATTAACAATTATCAATTAACAATTAGCAATTATAAGTTCAACCATCATCCTACAATGGCCGTGTTTATGCAGACAAGTAACAATTAACAAGTAGAAAGTTGGCCAACTTTTAACTTCTTACTTTAATTGAACCAAATTTTCTTCTAGTGCGCAACTAGTACGCAGATGACCGTGGATTGGTCCGTGCGATGACGAAAGCTAACCCAACTTTCGCTGAATAAAATATTCTGGTTTGTTTTTGTTGTGGGTTGTGGCGTATTTTATTTGTTTGTGAAAATATACTGTACAAATCGAAATTGATGATGCCATTTTGATCACCCTCGTTCGGCAATTTCCCGTGTTGTATGACTTGTGCGCATGCTTACTTTTCTCCCTTAATTGTCAATTGATGTGCATAAATGCCATCATTTTCTTTACTTGTTAATTGATAATTGTTACTTGATAATTGTTAATTGGTGTTGCATAAATCTACCATTAGACATGAGAAATGATTTGTTTTGTGACGAATGATCGCCTCAAAACAAATCATTTCTCAATTTCGGTTCCCAAACAGCACCGTATATTCCTGGAATATTCCCTAAATATCCCTAAAAAGAAGAATATATTCTGAATATTCATAAGATATGTCCAGAATATACAGGCTGTCCCAAACTCAATGACCTATTCGACGTTTCTGGAAAACGGGACACAGGATTATTAAAAAAAAATTGTTTCTTGGGTAAGTAATTAGTTTTGCTCTATCGATCTAAAATATTTTCAGCGCTGCGGCATTGCCTGTCTAACTGCCCTCAAATATTGTCGTCGCCAGCAGATGATTTCGTCTTTCTCTATTGAAAGTGATTTTGATTTTTTTTATAACGAAAATTCATTTCCTTTAAAGTTTCCACACTTTCTTCCTACCCACGGGTGGAATAAAATCATCCTTTTTCAATTTAGACATTATTTTGTTCAAGGTAGGAATTTCTTTTTTTAAGTAAAACGAGTATATGATTCTTTTGATGGGAGTCTTTTCATCCTTATTTATTATAGTTTTTTTCTTCCTGTTCTTCTCTTTGGTGACCTGTTGGGCGTTTATCCTCGTGCACAAGTCGGTATAAATTAAAAAAGTTGTAGCATTTTTTCTGAGCTCCCAGGTAATGTAAATAGAAAAACAATTGAACGTCGTATTAAAATGTTATGATATAAACTTTTTTCTAATGTATATTATTGCATTTTTGGTTCACCGAAAAATTCTAGATATGTTTCAATCATGATCTCCTATATCTTAGTTTCTCATAAGCTATCCAATGACATCAACTTTAGATTTAACCTCGTACGCCTATGGAATACGGCCAAAATGGCTCGATTTTACAGTTCAATAATGATTTAATACTCTCTCACATTAGGAAACAGAGTATAGTTTTTCATAATTTGATATACCGGTGCGGAACAATTTTTGCCGCCGATAACATGATTTTCCACACTACAAATAGTGTGGAAAATGCGATGTTCCGCGATGTTCCCGTATAGAATAGAAGTTTGTGCCCCACTTGGAAACTCTGACCACACCCTCATCTCCACAACATGCTCTTTCCATTTACCATCGAGCTGCACAATACCACCCCGTCTCATGTGGCATTACAATTCGGCCGACTGGGAAGGTCTTCGTATGTTTTTCTCAGCGTTTCCATGGAAGAGAGTTTGTTTCTCTTCAGTAGATCCAACACGATGTGCTGAGACAATTTCTGAAATCATGATGTTGGGGATGCAAACTTACATACCGAATACCGAAAGAAGAACATCATCCGATAAGACCTGGTTTAACAGAAACTGCTCTAGAGCTGTGGCTTCCAAACAGGCAGCATACCATCGATGGCTAAAAAATCCGGGCCCTGAGACCAGAGCAGCATATGTCGAGGCTAGAGGCATATGTAAAGAGACAATAGAATGCTCAAAAGATGCCCACAAAGCCAAAATAAGATCAAAACTTGCTGAATGTCCTAACGGATCCCGTTCATTTTGGTCTTTCATAAAGCTGTGGGAAGAAATTTCACTTCAGCTCATTTCCTCCCTAACCAAAGAAGATGGAACACTAGCAACGACTGCCCAGGAAAAAGCCAATATCTTTGCGCACCTATTTGCTGGAAATTCCACTCTGGATTCATCGGAAAACAACCCCGAACATTACACCTATTGACAGTCACATGCCCGAGATCACCTTTCGCCAACGTACTATCAGAATGATTTTGATGGGTCTCAACACCAACAAAGCCTGTGGATCTGACGGAATCCCGCCGATTGTTCTCAAGAAATGTGCCTGAACTAACACCTGTTCTTTGCAGTTGTTCAACCACTCTTACAATTTGGGGTATTTCCGTCCAATTGGAAAATTGCAAGAGTACAGCCAGTCCTAAAAAGGCAAAAGGCCCTACCTAGCAACTACAGACCTATCGCACTGCTATCTATTATTTCAAAGGTCATGGAAAAGCCATCAACATCGAGCTCATGAAATATCTGGAAGACTCAGGAATTGTCAACGATAGGCAATATGACTTCCGCCATCAGAGATCAACTGGTGACCTGCTCGCTTACGTCTCACATATATGGCAGCTATCTATTGAAAAGCATGGAGAAACTTTAGCTGTGGCATTAGATATCTCAAGGCGTTCGATCGAGTTTGGCACCAGGGACTCCTCGCCAAGCTTCCGTCTTATGGCTTGCCCCTCAGCTGTGTTCTCTGCTTGCTAGTTTTCTCTCAAACAGGTCTCTCCATGTAGTGGTCGATGGAGTTTCATCTGACACTCTACTCATAAATGCTGGTGTTCCGCAAGGATCCATTCTCGCACCAACACTATTTCTACTTCACATCAACGACCTGTTGAAAGCAACTTCATGTCCAGTACACAGCTTTGCCGATGATAGTACCCTCCATACCGCTTTCTCTTCCAGGGCCCTATATCAGCCCGTGAAACCAGAAATGAACGAGGAAGAAATGTTAATAATATAAATATGGACTTGGCAACAATTCTCGAATGGGGATCTAATAACTTGGTAGAATTCAATGCAAACAAAACACAAGCATGTCTTTTCTCTAGAAAAGCCGATCTCACTGTGCCTAACATAACTTTGTCAGGAGTAACCATACCACTGAAGCCATCCATATCGATGCTTGGTATTACTATCAGCAATAACCTTTCCTGGGAAAATCACGTGAGGTCCATTGCCAAAGTGCATCCCAAAAACTTGGTTTTCTGTTTCGTGCCAAGAGCTATTTCACCCCAGTCAGCTGCTTATGATCTATAAGGCACAGATCCGACCTGTCCTGGAATACTGTTCCCATATTTGGAGTGCGCACCTAAACATATCCTGAGGCTATTGGATTCTGTCCAAAAGGGCAATTCGTCTCGTCGGTGATGCCTCGCTTACAAACTCGCTCACTTGTCTGGAACACCGTAGAAAAGTTGGCGATTTGTCTCTATTTTATAGATATTTTCATGGGCGATGCTCTTCTGAAATATCAACAATCGTTCCTGCTTTGGCAGTTTCTTCGAGATTAACCCGTCAAGTTCAGTCATCACACCCCTTCGTGGTCACTTTGGAAACCTGCAGAACATCACTTTCCAAAGACTCGTTCATCCAACGAACAGCGAGGCTTTGGAACTCATTGCCTAGGGAGGTGTTCCCCGAGGCATACAACCTTCAGAAATTTAAGAAGAACACCAACTCCTACCTTCTTTCCCTAGGTTCCCACGATGTTCTCTGAACATTACAGGATATCCTTTTCGTGGGAACCAGAACATAAAAAAAAAAAAAAAACGCTCCTAGAAAACAAGTATTTTCAAGTTGTTACTACATTGGTATTGTTGCTTTTTCCGAAAAAAGGACATACAAAACTTATGCATAAATTTTGTCCAGACACTAAATGATTTTTCTTATGTTTGCTGTGAGTACTAAAATAAAAAAAAAACATTTCATTCTGTTACTCGATTGTCCAGGTTTTCTGCAGCCAGCTCTTAGCCTATATGCAGAGCAATTTCAAAATACTGGAATAGCATGAAAAATTATGTATCTAGAATGTGTTTATTATTCCATAACTATTTCAACCCTTTAATTAGGGATGATTTATTGGGTTAACTAGTTGATCCCAAATTGATTCGTGTCAAGAAGATTCCAAAATATAGTTACCTAATCATCAAAACATTCCTAGCAACGGCCATTTTCAATTCGAAAACCAACAAATTTCATAAATGTCAATGAAAAAACCATTTCTAGAAAAATAGTTGTTGCTATCACCGACTGCCAAGTTCTGCAGTCTAAACACTGCAAAGCTCTTTCATATTTTTTCTCGACTGGTTATAACATTAATCTCGACAGAAAACTTATCTTCATGATTTTTATAAAGCATAAAAACTTTTTAACAAAAAATTAAACCGAGCAAAAAATTAAATAAATCTTCTTAGTCTAAATGATAATTGAGCTCCTAAACTAATGCGAGTAACTGATTTTGAGTCGGCGCCAAACAAACAATTATCGAAGATCATTATCTATGAAAGAAGTCATCAAAACGCAGCCGTTTATCTCTCTGCCATCATTTCACGCTTTACCTAATAGACCTGGGCCTAGCCCTACCGTGTGACTAGGCCGTCGGGACGGGAGAACCTTAGGCAATCCCAGATACCTCTGGGCAACGTCATAGGTCCCCCTCCCAAATAACATGGTAGCGTGATTAGTAGCTTCGGCGAACTCTCACACGAACGGCGACTCGTCAAACGTTTACACGAGTAATATCAGGTCGAAAGTCTGATATGGCGGTGACCCATCAAACGCTGACAGGAGGAGTCTTGTTAACATGGGTACCCAGGGGGAGGAGGATAGCCCCACCGGTTTCACCGCCGGTGCCTCTCCACATGGTGTTGGACTCTGGGGGGCGTGGGCTAGATAGTGGGTCCAATGGAAAACAATACCGTAATTCGGTAGAGACGGGGGAGTCTTTCACCTATGGGTTGATGTGACTGTATTCCCTGCTGACTCGGCGGGGAGCGGCGCATTAACCCGCTCGGGTACTGACATCCCATAGCCAGTAGCTTGTTTTATCAAGCGGCCCCACCGTGGCTGAGCTATAACGGTAGCTGGGTTGACCTAGCGCGCTGATTGGGCGTATCTCAATTTCAGATTCCCCCTGTAATTTAGTAGCACAGTTTAAACCGGAAGGTAGGCCCTGTGCTGCTGATGGGGGGAGGAAGAGCGAAGCCCAAACTGAATGCAGGAGGGTTAGCTCGCGATACTCACGTCTCTCGAGACAGATTTGATTGATTGATTTACCTAATAGACCGGGCGCTAGAGGTAAGTGAGTATGCAAAATGTGAGGACCGAATTCCACCAATGGATTTAAGTTAAGGAAAGGTAAAAAATTAATAATGCGGATCTTGCCGGTCAAATATTTGGTCCATTTTTTTACACCCCTCCACTCTTATTTGTAAAGGAAATGTATTGAGTACAATCTATAAAATCATTTTAATGATTATTTCAGTAATAATTTATATTTTTTTCTAATGGTGAAAGTGAGGATAAATTGTTAAATGAAAAAAATTAAATAAAAGTAATAAAATCTTTTTTATTAATAAAAAAGATTATATATTAAAAAAACAGTAAATTTAAATAAAAATATACATAAAGTAGGCAAACAATTACTCATTTATATTTAGACAATTGTTATTGATACATTTACATAGAGAAATACAAGATAATTTTGATTTTTTGCAACTGCAAGACATTGTGCGACAATTTGTAGTACATTCACAAGGTTGAATTAATAACTCTGGTAAAGGCGGCTTAGTCATTTGTCGTGGACGTATGTCACCATTCAACTTTTCATAACCGTACAAACAATAATCGATGGGGTGTAATTGTGTTTGATAAGAATGTTTCCAAATAAATGTTTGTACTATAGCCCTTAATAAATGCAAAGCATCTGATGTGCATATAGTTCTTGACGCAATGCACTCTGAACGATGTAGTTTTTTGAATTGATGCTACGAACATGTTCTATTATTTCCGCCAATGGTATATTTCCCATAAACACTAATGAAGATTTTGATCTATCAGTTGGGTAAGAAAATAATATGTTTTCACCAAATTTATCGAATAAGTAGTGATTTTACTACACGATTCTCGATCACAGCATCTTCTATGTTTGTAAGTTTAGTGAGTCGCTGAGCTAAGAAGTGCACTTCAAAAGAATGAGTTGAAAACTGATCTTTAATTTCATCTATGAGTTTTTCAAATGCATCGTGAAGTATTTCTCGAGGGATCTGATTTGAAGGTCGATCTGCTGGTTTTGTAGAATTTCTCGGCATTCTTAAATAATCACGGTAACAATGTTTGTGATACCTCACTTCGATAGCAAATAAATCTTCAGGCCGTTGACAAGTACTAAGTTGAGTAAAAACATGGTCTTCTTTACTGCGTGCAGTATTTAAAATTTGTTCCGCTGCTGAAATTTCGGAACACAAATACAGCTGCTTATCTTTGTTCCTCGTTATTTTTCTACAAATTAAACATTTCAACGATTTCTTTACTTCTGCAGGTGTCCTTGATGACGAACGAGATTTTCGAGAATGTAACCCCACGCTTGCCTCGGAAGTTGAAGCATATTCTTTTTTTTCTTCTTCTTTACACAACGCAATTTCTTGACGCCGTATTTTCTCTTCACTTAAATAAGTAGCTAAACAGCCTTGGTGCCATGAAAATTCTTGTCTTGTATTATACAGTTTTAAAAAAAATTCACTATGTTGTCTTTTCTTCTATCTGCTGCTTTTTTAATATTAAGCAGCGTGCTTGACCTTGGTTCTTTCACTAAATCAATTGATTTATCACAAAATAAACATAACTGTTCGTTTGGTCTTTTTCTTTTCAAATTAATCACTTTCAACGACATTTTTGAAGTTTTTCAATACAGCACACTTTAAACATACACTCAAAAATAACGAAAATAAAATTATTTTATGCTTATACAACAAACACGACTTAATAACGAAACGTTTCTACCTCAGATCAATATGGTTATTTATTGATCTGAGGTTTCTACGTAGATAGATGCCGAAACACACTGAATACCTAAGCGCGCTATGCTTACAGCTGGCTCGAAGAGGGGATGTAAAGGGAGCGGGAAGGGACCATCACAGCTGGTGGCAAGATGTGTTTTGTTATTGTTTGGGGTCTCAGGTATAAGAATCCGACCATAGTTGCCGGCCATCACATTTTGCATACTCAACTACCTATAGCGCCTGCACTATAATTCAATTGCTAGTTTGTTTGGCGCCGACTCAAAATCAGTTACTCACATTAGTTTAGGAGCTCAATTATCATTTAGACTAAGAAGATTTATTTTATTTTTTGCTTTTCAGTTGATTTTTTCGTCGGTGTAATTTTTTGTAAAAAAGTTTTAAGTTTTCAATTTTTTGTTGCTGAAATCTACTAATTTTTGATTACTTCCAAAATACTTACTTACCTAGCTTACTTCAACTATTAACTATTGAATAATATGATTTTCTATTTTAACCATTCATTGTTATATAATATGAATTAATTTTGAAAGTTCTGGTTCGTTGATTTTATTACTTTGTATATAATTCCATCCTTTCATAAAATGTAATCATTTTGACGGATGTAGGAGGACCTGTCAATGTCAACTACATATGTGTGCCAATGTTCACAAGTGAAAAATCAATCATCCCCTATTTTTCTACCCGTAAGGGTGGATAATTCCATTCGAAATCCAAATATGATCCACTATGAGGTATACCCTATCTGATAAAAGAAGAATCATCCAAATCGAAGATCCCAATACAATGTTATGCCTGATAGAATCGGTTAAGGGACCGGAATTCAGAGGGTGAGTGATCAATATCCTTCAATTTGCTACCCTTAGGGGTGGATTTCATCTTTTAAATTCAAATGGGACCAACTTCGAAGTACACCCTATCCACTGAAAAAAGAATTATCGGAATCGGACGTCTCCGTAAAAAGTTATGCGCATTGGTGCACTTTCATTTATATGCAAAACATCATATCAATCTCACTCGTGAAATCCAATTTTCTCAATGAAAATGCAGCAGAATCAAATAATATCGTTACAATGTATTTCAAATTGAAACATGGAAATTATTTGGATAGCCTTCGGGATAAATCTGAGCTCCGTTGGAATTGTAATTTAATCACGTAGATTTCTGTCGTTTTTAAGCATATGCCATTAGTTTGTTCCGTTTTGACATTGTATGGGAAAATATTGAGAAGTTTGTTCGTTTTCCCCAACATCGCGATAAATGGAAATGGTAATCCACAAAACTTTTTGTTGTTGTCTGGTAATTTTGACAAACTCAGGGTGCCTGCAGATAAAATACCGGACTAGGTAAAATAAGGTATTTTTAACCGACGAAACAAAAAAAAGGAGGAGGTTCTCTAGTCGACACGTATATTTTTTTTTAATTAATGACCACGCATAACTTTTTACTGAGACGTCCGATTCCGGTAATTCTTTTTTCAGTGGATAGGGTGTACTTCGAAGTTGGTCCCATTTGAATATAAAAGATGAAATCCACCCCTAAGGGTAGCAAAATTAAGGATATTGATCACTCACCCTCTGAATTCTGGTCCGTTAACCGATTCTATCAGGCATAACTTTGTACTGAGTTCTTCGATTTGGATAATAATTATTAGATAGGGTACCTCATAGTTGATCATATTTGGATTCTGAATGGAATTATCCACCCTTATGTGTGGAAAAATAGGGGATAATTGATTTTTCACTTGTGAACATTGGCACACATATGTAGTTGACAATGACAGATCGCTACTGTCATTATTTTTGTTCTCCGTCACAATCATTATTTTCTATGAGAGGATGGAATTATAATCAAAGTAATGAAATAAACTAACCAGAATAACAAAAATAATTTATATAACAACAAATAGTAAAAGTAGATAATCATATTATTTAACTGGTAATAGTTGAAGTAAGGTGGGTAAGTAAGTATTTTGGAAGTAATCAAAAAACAAGTAGGTAGTAATTAGTAGATTTCAGCCACAAAAATTTAAAAAAAAAATTTTAAAAATAAAAAATTAAACCGACGAAATACGGAACTGAAAAGTAAAAAATAAAATAAACCTTCTTAGTCTCAATAACTGAGCTCCTAAACTATTGTAAGTAACTAATTTTGAGTCGGCGCCAAACGAACAATCAACGAAGATCATTAAATTACTTCGAAAAAAAATTCAGAATGTCACCGCGCAACTCGATGCCATCATTTTACGCCTTACGTAATTCATTTGCTTGTTTGTTTGGCGCAGACTCAAAATTAGTTACTTACATTAGTTTAGGAGCTTAGTTATTGAGACTAAGAAGGCTTATTTTATTTTTTACTCTTCAGTATCGTATTTCGTCGGTTTAATTTTTTGTTAAAAAGTTTTTACAAGCTTCTATTTAGTTTCACCTGTACCGTTGGGTGTAATCAAATCTTACAAGTTAAATTTGACTCACTTTTAGTTGTCCGATTAACGTGAAATTTGGCTGGTGCTCATAGTTCCCGTGAAAATGCATTATGGATTTTTTTGTTAGAGAAAAAAACAAAATGGCGACTTCAAGATGGCGACGAGATTTGTGTTTATGGTCCGATTCGATTCAAAATTGGTATGTGGTGGTTTCCGGGAACGAAGATCACGAATTTTTTGTCAAAATTCATACAATCAAAATGGCGGCAATGGCGGCTCCAAGATGGCCGACGATCTCTGTAATAATTCTCCGATTCTATTCAAAATTTGTGGTTTTCGGAGTCGGAGATTATGAATTTTTTGTCAAAATTTAGGAAATTGAAATGGCGGCTCATGGAATTTTTGTTATAGAAAAAAAACAAAATGACGCTCCAAGATGGGGACGAGATTTAGGTTTATGGTCCGATTCGATTCATAATTAGTATGTAGAGGTTTTCGGGGTCGGAGATTATGAATGTATTCATAAATTCAAGATGGAGGCTCCAATATGGTGGACGAGTTTTGTGATTTTGGACCGTTTCTATTCAAAATTGGTATTTCGGAGTTTGTGGGATCGGATATTATGTATTCAGTCGAAGATTATTAGTTTTTTTCAAAATTGCCAGTGAAAAACACGATGGCGGCTCCAATATGGCGGACGAGTACGGTGATTATAATTCAATTGTATTCAAAATTGGTGTGTGGGTTTTCGGGTACAGGAATCACAATTTTTTTGGCAAAATTCATAAATTTAGATGGCGGCTCCAAGATGGCGACGAGTTTTGTGACTATATCACGATTCCATTCAAAATTAGTGTCTGGGGGTTTTTGGGGTCGGACATCAGGATGTTTTTGTCCAAATTATGAATTCAAGATGACGGCTCCAAGATGGCGACGTGTTTTGTTATTATGGTCCGATTCCATTCAAAATTGGTATGCGGTGGTTTTTGGGGTCGGAGATCATGATTTTTTGTCAAAATCCACGAATCTAAGATGACGGCTCCAAGATGGCGACAAGTTTTTCATAGCCTGATTCCATTCAAAATTGGTATGTGGGTTTTTTTGGGGTCGGAGATTATCAGTTTTTGTCAGAATTCAATAAGATGAATGACTAGAAAAAATTGAATAACAATGATAGACAAAAATTTGTGCATTTGTAAAAAAGCTTGTCTTATTTTTTCTCATTTTTATTTTTTCACCACAACAGAATGAATAACAATCAATCAATCAAAACTGTGCTTTATTGTCCAAGAAATAGTCCTTATTGACAAAGCGATTAGAGTAATACTTGTGGTAAGATCATAGTGTCATATATATATATATATATATATATATATATATATATATATATATATATATATCCAAATTAAGTCGGCACCATTGCCAACTCCGTTATTATTGATGCTACGATTTCGGTTAAATAGGCAAACTGGTAGCATTTTTAGTGGCCTTCTCGATGCCGAAAACAAAAAAAAAATTGACAGTCGCGTTGTCATAATATTTCATAAAATTATATTTTTTTCAATGGAACACCCTATATTTTTTCATCCATTTCGATTCGTAATAACATTCTCAACAACAAAGCTCATATCACTTTTCTTCCTGAAGTGGAAAATGAGCGACTTATGTGAAAATATTTATTTCTTTCATTAGTACAAAAAATTCCTTTGACTCTTTTTCGTAAAGGTGAAAATAAGACAGTTGTATTAATAGGAAACATTTATAACAAACGGGTTTGATAAGGCGCTATAAAATATCAAGTAAATGTTCGAAAACACCGCCTTCTTGTTGAACACATATTTGGGCCCTTCTATTGACACTACGTGTGGCATTCAACACAGTTCGGCCATCAATTCTATTAATTATAGTTTCAATATAATTTTTCATTTCATCTACATTATTATGTTTTATTTTGTACACCTCATTTTTCAGAAATCCCCAAAAATAAAAATCTAGAGGTGTCATGTCTGGTGAACGAGGGGGCCACTTAAGAGGACCATTTGTAGCAATCCATCTGTTTCAAAAATAGCCTCGCAGCAGTCGTTTTACGCCACTGACATTATGTGGTGGTGCTCCATCCTGCTGAAAATTGATCATCTGACGAGCCTCCAGATCAAGATCATCGAAAAACTCTTCCAACATTCTTGTTAATAAATTAATGTAACGGGGTCCGTTCAAAGAACCATGGTAGAAAAATGGACCGATAATTCTGCCTCTAAATAGACCACACCAAACATTAATACTAAATCGTCTTTGCGGATTGTGGGGATGGACTAGAAATGGATTATGTCTACTCCAATAATGAAAATTATTTCTATTATACATCCCACGATTTGAAAAATTAGTCTCATCGCTCCATATAATATTCCTATTGAAGTTTGGATCTTGTCTGCATTTATTCATAAACCACCGACAAAACCCCAATCGTCTCTCAGGATCACCAGGTTCTAGTGTTTGCACTGGTCTTAACTTAGAAGGAGAAATCTTATGTTTCTTCAGAATTCGTTGAATACCAGACAGTGGAACAGCTATTTCTCTAGATAAATATCTGATGGAATTATTTGGATATACCTCAAAGTAGGATAAAACATCAATTTCTGTATCTTCAGATATAACAAAACGTTTTTTAGTTCTCCTCTTCTCAAAAACTTTTTCATTGTTCCTGAATCGACGATGAAGCACATAAAAAAAAACGCCGATTAGGTAATTCACGATCGGGGAACGAATTGCTGTAGTGTTGGAGTGCTCTTACGCTATTTTTCTGGCAAACCAAGTAGGATTCTAACATATCACATTTTTCTTGATGGGAAAACGGCATTTCGAAAAATATTCGAAAAGTAGTTGACATTTACACTAATTAATGACATTGTCATGACATACTTGAGAATATTTGACAAATAGAATTTCAACAAAGTTTCAAGGCAACTTGATTGCTCATAATAATTATGTTTTATCGAATCAAACAAATTTTTTCCAACCACATTCATATGACCCTCCAGTATTTTCTGTTCTGTACAAAAACGGCTTCAAAGTTATCATTACAGCAGACATATTTTGATTCACAAAATAAATGCGGCTAGCGGAATGGCTTTAAGATGGAAATTATCGTTTTGTACATTAATACCAAATAGCTTAGTGGTGTCAATTGAGTGGTGCGACATGATGATCACGGGTTTCACGAGTTCACATCCCAGCGCAATTTTTTCTTTTTACTGTCTTATTTTGCTATTAGTAACAAAATATTGTCATTCGTATAAGTACAAAAAATGGGTGTTTGGACAATCATGAGGTTTTATTCGCCAAAACAAAGAAATTTTTTGTACTAGTGAAAGAAATAAATATTTCCACATAAGTCGCTCATTTTCCACTTAAGGAAGAAAAGTGATATGAGCTTTGTTGTTGAGAATGTTATTACGAATCGAAATGGATGAAAAAATATAGGGCGTTCCATTGAAAAAAATATCATTTCATGAAATATTATAACAACGCGACTGTCAATTTCTTTTTGTTTTCGGCATCGAGAAGGCCACTAAAAATGCTACTAGTTTGCTCATTCAACCGAAATCGTAGCATCAATAATAATGGAGTTGGCAATGGTGCCGACTTAATTTGGAACACCCTGTATATATAAAAGTTAGATGTAAATAAGTACAATATAATAATAATAATAATTATAATTTTTATTCCATAAATTTTCCAAATACAATAGAATGAGACATGAAAACAGAAATATAGAGATTTGAAATAAACGTGAAAGAAAAAAAAAATCACAGAAGCTACAATAGCTTGTGTGTGATGTATTAGGTGGTTTAGTAAAAAAAAATAAAAAATAGATTAAAATAGATTACTATGTACAAAAGATATGTGAACACTGACGTGGTGAATAAACACAGACAACCACAAGGAAACGATTCCGCGCGTGGTGCACTATCTGTGTTTATTGCATCGCTTTTATAATCACATAACTATTAAAATTATATTCAGTACATATATACACACAATAATCACATATATTCACACATATACATACATATACACATACATATACAAATACATACATGTATAGACACACACACATAATAAATTTTAATTATAACTACCTACAACTTAGATGTTGAATTGGATGGTGCTAGACTATAACATGTTCTGTTTGTGGATATGAAGTTTTGTAGTGTGCTCAAGGGAATGGTGAAGAGCCAAGTTTTAATTTTATTCTTAAACATTTGAAACGAATTGATTCTCTTAAATTCCGATGGCAGCTCATTGAAAAGTTTCGGTCCTAAAAAGGTGTGACATTTTTGACCTATTGTTTTTTCTGCTCTGGGTATTACGAATTTGTTTCTGTATCTTGTATCGTAAGAGTGTTGAATGTGTACCAGGGACGATTTATTTTCGTACTGTCTTAAAAGGATCGTTTTTGCATAAAGTTGCTAAACATTTATCAATGCCGTTTCTTGGTAGAGTCTATCAGATTGATACATCCTCGGTTTTCTGTAGAGCATTTTGAGTCCGTAGAAAATGTGGCTTTCGATCAAAGCGTAGTACAATATCCTCAGATATTTATTATATATTATGTCGGAGATGTTCTCAAATCTATATAACACGAATCTTAATTTTTTGATTATATAATTAATGTGCTCTCCCCAGCTCAAGTGGGAGTCTATGTATATACCCAGATATTTCAATTTATCAACAGACTCTATTTTTAAAGAGTTGCCGTTATCACATTGTATATTTAGTTCATTATATGGTGGTAGATTTGAAGAGTGTGACGTGAAAGGCAAAAAATGAGTTTTTTTGGAATTGATTGTCAATATTCTATTGTCAAAAAAATTGACAAAATTCCGAAAGTCCTCCTCAATGTTGTTTTTGAGTGTTGCCCAGTCAGGTGCTCTGTAAAAAATTGCAGTGTCATCTGCGAAACTCACCACTTCTCCGCACAGTTCTTGTTCAAAAAGATCATTTATATATAAGTTGAAAAGAACTGGCCCCAAAACAGTACCTTGTGGTACGCCATATTTTATTGTATGATAACTGCTCCTCGTTCCATTGATATTCACGCATTGTTTTCGGTCACATAAATAACTTTGGAACAATTGATGAGCAACTCCTCGGATTCCAATATTTTCAAGCACTGACATAAATTTAACATGGTCAACAGTATCGAATGCTTTCGCCAGATCGATAAAAATGCAGATAGATGGAGTTTTTTTGTCGATTGCATTGTTTATCATGTCTATCAATCTGGCAATTGCATCAGATGTTGAACTGTTTTCTCGAAAACCATATATGCGAGTATATAATGTGAAGTGTAAAAATATAGTTCAAATGTAGAAATAAATATTATAAAGCAATGTTACAATAAAATAAAGTTAGGTTAAAAAGGGAAAACAATGAATTACATTACAAAACATACGGGTTATCACTACACAACTATACAACTTAGAATCAATAAAATAGTAAGACAGTAGGACTAGGTTATTGATGAGAGATGGAAAAATCGAATTTAAACGGTTTTCTTCACATAAAGGATTCAATATAAAATTGAACCAGAAAATGGTAGATCTCAGGTGAAAAACAACTACTTTCCTGGCAAATACCACGCAGAACGTTGAATGATATTCACCTGAAAATCCATGCATACTTCCATATAATATCAATGGACATTGAATGCAAATGTTTCTTTCTGATAAGCTCGATTATGTTTAATTTATGTCGTGTTCACCTAACAATCCGCATACCGGTTTCAGGCTTCTTGGCCCTCATCAGTACGGAGTAGTCAACCAGCCAAAGGTCCAAAGAACTCTGGCTGAAGTGAGACACAACGTAAACAAACCATCATCGATCTTGTAACACCTATAGGTACGCCGGAAAAGATAAACTTTAACTGGCGGTACCTAGTGACAGAAAGAAACACTCCGAAAATCTCCCACCTCGATAGGTTTCTAAATAAAAGATTCCTTCTCAGTAGGAGTGGCAAGCCCGTCTAGCATATAGTGAGAGATAAGTGCCATGTGAAGTGGAATGAATAGAAAATCGAATTTAAACGGTTTTTCACATAAAGGATTCAATATAAAATTGAACCAGAAAATGGTAGATCTCAGGTGAAAAACAACTACTTTCCTGGCAAATACCACGCAGAACGTTGAATGATATTCACCTGAAAATCCATGCATACTTCCATATAATATCAATGGACATTGAATGCAAATGTTTCTTTCTGATAAGCTCGATTATGTTTAATTTATGTCGTGTTCACCTAACAATCCGCATACCGGTTTCAGGCTTCTTGGCCCTCATCAGTACGGAGTAGTCAACCAGCCAAAGGTCCAAAGAACTCTGGCTGAAGTGAGACACAACGTAAACAAACCATCATCGATCTTGTAACACCTATAGGTACGCCGGTTATTGATGTCCGAAATTTCATCATAGTATGCTTTTGGCGTGAGGAAGTCTTTCACTGTCTTTCTAAAGTGTTATTTAATACTTTTAAATATTCTGGCAGGTGGTTATATAATTTCCTGCTTTAATATATTATTGAATTTTTTGTTAGAGTTGTTTTTGGGATTGTCAGGCTAAGGTTGTTACTTCGGGTGCTCACGTAAGTACGAGTCATATTTGTGCTTGAAGACTGTTTGTTATGAACCAAACAGGCAGTTTCCAAAATGAAAATACTAGTTATGGTAAGAATTTTTTGGGAAATAAACAGCAGTCTACAGTGGTCTCTTGCTTTAGCCCTACACAAGTACCTGATGGCCCTTTTTTGTTGGACAAAAAGAGATTGTAATAAATGCTGGCTACAGAAACCCCAGAAAGCTATTCCATATCTAATGTGAGATTCAAAGAGGGAGAAATAGGCGATTCTAGCAATGACTGGACCACTCTAATTGCGTAGCAGCCTGATGCTAATCTTTTTTTTACTGACATAACGTGGTCTTCGAATTTAAGTTTATTATCGATGTGTATACCCAGAAACTTTAAACAAGATTTATTTTCCACTCTATGTGTGTTCAGACTGATACTGTTTAATTGGAATCTGAAGGTCAAGATGTTAATTTTATTTATATTGAAGCAGAGATGGGTCGAATTACACCAAGTTATGATCTCCTGTAGCTCCTGGGCTATGATTGTTCTTAAGCTATCCACATTTTTGCCATGCCATATAAGGTTCAGCAAATAATGTGAATTTACCTGAGATAGGTAAACATGACAAGTCATTGAGGTAAAGTAAATGGGTCCTAGCACCGAGCCTTGAGGTACTCCGGCTCTGATGTCAGAGTAGCCCGAGCATTGACTGGAAATTTTAACCCTTTGTTTTCTGCCAGTGAGGTAATATTCGACCCATTTCAAGGCAACCCCCCTGAATCCATAATGATGAATTTTATGAAGAAGAAAAACACGAAGTCGTCTCCACAATATAATATTAAGATCGATTAGGTCAATACCATCGATTATTGAACATGTTTCGAACCTCTATAAAAGTATTCTACAATGAAAGAAGAACAAAGACTTAGTTACATGGGTAATATGATACGATAAGTGCTACTTACATGGAGATGAAAAATTCAAAAAATTAGTTTTGTAGGTTAATGTTACTAAAATTTTTATATAATTCCATGTTTATAACGTAGAATTGGGAAGAATACCTTTCAGGGTGCGTCCCATACTTAAACTTGGGAGAGCAGAAAACTTCCGCCGATACAAAATAATTCGAAGCCATTTATTTTGTATCGGCGGAAGTTTTCTGCCCTCCCAAGTTTAAGTATGGGACGCACCCCTGGAAAGTGGTATTCCCTTTTTCCCAATTGGTCTACGTTATAAACCAACCTATTGTTCTTCTTTCATTGTAGAATACTTTTATATATGCTGAAGATGAACCTATAGAGGTTCGAAACATGTTCAATAATCGATGGTATTGACCTAATCGATCTTAATATTATATTGTGGAGACGACTTCGTGTTTTTCTTCTTCATAAAATTATACCACTCCACTTCGAGATACAATGGACTTCTACCACAGGTTACATAATGATGAAGTTTATTGGCATTTCAAGAGAAGCGATACGCACTCTGGTGGCTCTAATGTAAACTAGTTTCTGCCACATTGTTTTCTAACCACACTTTCGTATCGTTTGTTTACCATTGATTTTTATCAATATAGTGCCTTTCTTTGAACCGTTTTTATTTGATCTTCTTCTATAATTTGTTATTGTTATATTTCACTTGTTGTTCGTTATAATTTAGTGTTAAGAAATTGCCTTTTTAAAGGCAAAGCGACCCCTCCACTCTTATAATGGCGTCTAATAATGATTATTGTTCTGTGCCACAGTGCAATTCCTGGGCCAAAAGAGACACATTTCCCAATCTGATCTACTGAAAGTAAATATTCCATAGCACCTTGATCTAGTGATCCTAAATTGTCTGGCTTCATGCCATTCAGGTGAGTTTTGACACATGCCCATCATTTCTTCGGTTTCCTCATTCATGATATTGTGAAACGTTTGTTCACAACAAACTGATAGAAAATCACATATCATCGATGATAACTCCATCATTATTACTGATTGACAGGCATTATTTAACATTAATGAAGTTTTGTCCTCAATAGTCATCAGTACCTCTGTTGGTACAAAGACATTTAAAGGAGTACGTCCTTATCTAAAAAAATACAATCACATAAAACGGGTTTTGTTAAATTTTATGATATATTTACTGATGTTTTGCAATTGTGGAGTTGGGTAAATTTTTTATAAAATACTCCGAAACTAAATCAGCTAGAGTCAAGTCAATTGGGGAATTCTTATTCTTCTTCTTGATGCAAGGCATTTGGGCTGTTGGAATGGCCTTATATTTTTCCTCAACTGAGCCTTTTGTCGATGACCAGGCACATTTCAACTTAGTTTTGGAAACATTTTCCAACTCTGACAACTTTTTTCTAAAATTATTTTAAAAATTGTATGTTAATTTAAGTTAATTAGTTAATTCACAATAACTTACCTGGTTAAAAGGATTAGAAAAGCTGAAATGTGTTTACATCGGCCACCAGCTCCTGCTTTGCAAGAACAAAACATTTGCATAATTTTAATGTACCCGTCTATAATTTTGAGTTCTCCACTCACTTGATGAGGCTCGGATTGCAGGGCGCTTGTCTGGAGACAGATAGCACACACTTTTGTCACTGAAGAGTTCCATTCACTTTTTCCATATAATATTATATGGTCTGCATTGAGGACCTCTTCACCTTATACTACACACCGAGAACTTTCGGTCCCTTCAACATACCTCAGAAATTCCAATAAACTTAATTTTAATTGGGCCATTTGTCTTTGTTTATAAGAAGACGATCAAAGTATTTTATCACTAGCTTTGTTCTAACACTGTAACTATTAACACTTTGACACTAATCCTTACACCAATAATAATTATATCTAAATGAACATTAATAAAAGGTAAAAGTCATCCGAATCACAGTTTTAACAACGTTTAAAGGGCCTAAACCACGCTTCAAATACTCTAAACACGAAATAAACAAAGTAAACAATGGAATCGATATGGAAGAAAAAGTAAGGTTATAAATCAATGTGGTAGAACGTACTTCATCGGTCCGCCGCCGGTAGCGCTACAATCTTAATTTGAAATCTCAATTGAGCAATATTCTGTGATGTACGCAATAGAAGTCACAGAATACTGCTGCAACCACCTCACCCTCATTTAGGCTCAAATAAACTTTTTCCAGAAATGAAAAGATTGCATCAGTTGTACTTTTGGAGTTCTGAAATCCAAACTGACACTAAGACAAAATATTATGTTCAGAAACTGCATAATTCTGCTTTTTTCGAGATTTTCTATAATTTTTGAGAGGGTGCAGAGGAGTGATATTGGACGATAATTTGTAGGATCACTTGTTTCACCACCTTTATGGAGTGGAATTATGACGGCTTCTTTCAGGAAATTGGGGAATGATCCCGACTCGAAAGATTTATTAACATATTCCACTAGGATATAAAGAACGGTGTCTGGTAAATTTTCATATATGTTAATGGAAATTTCATCTACACCAGCCGATTTCTTGTTTTTTATTTCTTTGAACGTAGCTTTCAGCTCATAGATATCCGTTGGTCTCAAGAAAAAGTTTTCGGAAATTTTATTTTGTAAGTATTCTAAGGGATTTGTTTGACTCTCTAAATGTGATGTTATTTTTTCCGCAACTCAGCAATAGTACTGGTTGAGCGCATCTAGGTCAATATCAACTGCATATGATATGTTATTTTTTTCTCTTATATCCTTAATTACTTGCCAATGCTCTCTTGTTGAATTGTGTGCTATTTCAAATCTAGCTTTGTAGTATCTATTTTCGGCCATTTTTACTACGCTTCTATAGACATTTCTATATTTGTTGATTCACTGAAAGCAGATGAACAACAGAGGCATCATTAAACGCATCAACCAATTGATTCTTTGGGATTGTCTAATGAATGTGCTCCAAATTCAAAAATATGATATATTCTTTCCCATGCTGAATTCTTAGATAATATTCCAATTTGAGACCCCCACGCTGGTCTGAGATATATCTTTTCAATTTTTTTTATCTTTCTGCTTCTATTTTGATATTCATTAGTAACAGAAATAATCACGTTCTTTTTTTCGAAGTGAAAATTATTTCTGCTGTCCCATTTCATTTTATTACCGTCGGTGCGTTGAAGAAATCCATTTTAATTTAAATTGGGTTATCCAATCTGTATTGATGAATCGTCTCTGAATGAATACCCAGTTGAAGTTGCCAATTAAGTTCGTGATTAACAAACTTGGAGGAACTAGGAAATTCAATAGAAGTTCACGAAACTTTTCCAGGGACGCTCCCGTGTCTACCGAGAGGGTGACGTTGACATTGAGATTCTGGGCAAGACAAACAGAACCATCATTCAATGATGACGACAGAATATACTCTCAACATTCAGCGCCTTTCTCGACTTTAGATGGGGTGATCAAGAGAATCGATTTGATTTTCTTTCATGAAATGGGATGAGTTTCAGTTTTATCTAGAAAAGTTTAACAGCATACTACCTCTTTATTCATCGATTGATAATTTCAAACTAAAATTGTATCAGAAGCCAGTTTGAACAAACTGAAGGGTTACTAAAATGAAATTTCTTATAATCCAATAAATAGAAACAACATTTAACGAAAATCTAACAAAAATTACAAAATTGCCGAAATTCTGGATTCAGGTGGTTATTGTATGAAGTATCCATTGAGCAATTATTTACCATGTCACGGCGATAAAAATGAAAAAAAATAAACGAAAATTCTCCGAATTTTCATATTTTGAACTGCAATTCCAGAAGTATAGGAGATATGAAAAAATTTCTTGGATAAAAGTTGTAGTTTGTTTTTTTTCTACAAAAATGTTTACTATAACTTTTGCGATAAATCATGTCGTTGGGGAGATGAACGCCCGGTTGAAATTGCTCTGGAACGAAAAATAGTCCCAATTTTTATATAACCGGACTAGTCAGTCGATGTTCCTCGCTTCTGAGAGCTGCTTAAAAAAAGCCAAAGCACATGTAATGTAGAAAAAAACTCTCACTTTTTACATGAGAAGAAGTATAAATCCAATCATAAAACAAAGAGTGTTCTAAGATTTCCCATGAAATATCTATGAGTGAGTACACATTTTGGTTAATAAATTCATAAGGAATCGTGCCTCGTTTATTCCTTGGGCCTTTGTGCTGTTCGAGGTGGATATATTAGCTCTGTTCAACTGGATTACTGTCGGTTTTGTTGGAAGAAAGTATTTTGACATGTTATTCTGGGGTATTTTTCTTGAATATTTTCCTCCTGTCAAAAATCCCATGTAAATAGAGTGCAATTATCGCAAAATTACAGCGATATAATTGCATTGTAGAAAGCGAAAGAGCCCTGCAATAATTGCACTGTAGACCGATAATTGCACAGTTCATATCCATGGCAATTCCATTGTACTCTTTGATAATACAGCGACAATTTATAAGTAACGTCAGTTTGACAAGTAATGTCAAAAATATTATTTATTAAAAATGTCGTTTCGGTCGGGCTTCATTACAAGCTATTGAAGAAAATGTGTTGGAAAACGAACCAAATAACACAAAACAGAACAGAAAATACGTGGGGCGTCAGTTTATGAGCTTCTGTGCTGAGAAAAACTATACTTTGGATGAAAAAACACAAATTAATGTTCTGGCAAAAATATTAACAGACTGGGCATTCAATATGCATAAGCAGAATGGCGAAGAGTACAAAGAATTTACTGTTGAAACAATTTGGAACGTAACCGCTAAATTTCTGATGGAAAAATATTTCACTGAATACAACATCAATTTCAACCATTTTACTAATATTGAGTTCAAAGCAGCCAGAGATGCGAAAAAAGCCAAGAGAAAACAACTACAAACAGATCCAGAGAAGAGAAAGCAAATTGAAGTTTTTCTGAAGTACGATGAATTCCAAAATATGGTTCGTGGTTGTGACGAAAACACCCCAGATGGTTTGCAGAAGAAGGTATTTTTTGTTTTTGCTTTTGAATTTTCTTGGCATGGTGGAGAAGGCCACAAGTGCTCAAGTTCGTACTTTAAAGAAGAAGTAAATAACGTAGGTGAAAAAACAGGAAGGATTATTTACGATCCTGTGTTTACTAAGACGACGCAAGGAGGGGAAAAACCATGCGCTTCATTGAAATGGCTAATAAAAATAAAATCAATCGTGATTTGTGTCGAATTCGACTGTACAAAAAATTCCTAGAAAAGCGGGTTGGAATAAAAACAAAACTCCTCTTTCTCACTGTAAATCCCGCTTGGAAGTTGAACAGAAATTGGTATGAAGATATTCCTGCTGGACGAAATACAGTAAGCAAATGTTCTACAAGCCAAAGTTTTTGGTTTAAATACAGAGAATATCAAGCTTACTAACCATTCGTTACGAGCTATGGCCGTCTCCAATTTCGCAAAAAAGGGGGTGGGCGAGCACCAACTTATAAAAATCACGGCCCATTCATTCAAAATCAATAACGCCATATCTTCAAATGGATGGAGATCACCATGAAGAAATAGTCAAAAAAAATGCGTGGCAATGACGTACCACAGGCACAGCATTCTCAAACATCCTCTTCAGCCGTTAATGCACCGATAGCTGTATTGTCTAACCAGAATACCTATAATAATTGTGTATTTCACTGCAGTTCCTGCAACTTTTGATTTAGTTTAACCTTGAATAAATAGTTTCATTATATTTTTACGTGTACTTTCATATTATATACATGAAAAGTATTAAAACAAACGTATTTCTGCGTCTTTTCTTTTTTTCCAGTTACGGGATGGTTATTGATGACAAGCTAAGAATTTATAAATTAATAACGTCAGTTTCACAAGTTGACAGTTTATTCGGGAAATTCTCCCCCGAATTACACTCGTGCATCAAAATAACCGGATAATTTCGCATTCCAGCGTGTTGTCTTTGAAAAACTGCATTCGGTAATTTTCATATTTTGGAGAAAGAGCCATCCACCTTCGGTGTCGGTCTCTTTCTCCAAAAATGAAAATGAACTCATGCAGTTTTTTGACAACACGCTGTCATGCAAAATTATCGGTAATTTTGATGCACTTGTGCAATTACTTACGATAAAGATTACATTAAGTTTTGTTGTACATTTGACGATTTAATCAATAACGCCCTTTATAGAAAAATAACCGGCTGGTTCATAGTACATTGAAATATGGCCTTTCGAATGGCATTCGAATTTTCTGAATAAGTATTGTACTTTTATTGAATAATTTTAAATTCCTGGAGATATGTACAGAATCCGACTTTTTTCAAGAAAAATACCCTCGAATTACATGTCAATATAATTTCCAACAAAACCGCAATTTCAACCAGGCGTTAGATATCGCCTTTATCTCCCTAACGACATGATTTATAGCAATATTTATAGAAAACATGTTTCTAGAAAAAATAACGAGCTACAACTTTTATGCAAGATTTTGTCATGTCTCTAATACTTCTGGAGTTCACAGTATTTTCAGGTACAGTTGTATTCACCATTATATTCCACTTCACTACAAGTGGTTTGTGATGAAGTGATTCTCCTATAATCATAATTGAACTTGCTTACAGATAATTCGTTCAATATTGGAATACTGTTTCAATATTAGCGTTGAAATTATTGTCGAAATAAAACCGTCGAACAATCAAATATAAACAGTATTATCTTGGCAAATCTTGCGCCGAATAGTTGACAATAGGACAATGGAGACGTGTTTTATACAACACGGCTTAAAGTTGAAGAAAAACTCTTAACATACAGTGCGGTCCATAGGTATGGAATAAATTCATTTTTAGCGTTATTACTTATTTGTTTAAAAACTTGGAACAGGTCGATTTCTATTGTCAATTTGACAATTTACAGTATGAAAATATTACCCCCTTCATGAACCCCCTCTGAATTATGAGCACCCCCTCAAAAATGTTGAATGAGACGGGCGGGGTCGTGTGGCACCTTGTTCGAAAGGGATTTTTATTCTCTGTTCAGCAATAATAAGTTTTTCAAATTTGGTGCAATCATAACTGAGAAAAATTATTTTGAAAATGTAAAATTTTGATACTTTACGTAGAATGAAGGTAATAATGTCATATAATGTTCAGAAACTGCTCTAGAGCTGTGGCTTCCAAACAGGCAGCATACCATCGATGGCTAAAAAATCCGGGCCCTGAGACCAGAGCAGCATATGTCGAGGCTAGAGGCATATGCAAAGAGACAATAGAATGCTCAAAAGATGCCCACAATGCCAAAATAAGATCAAAACTTGCTGAATGTCCTAACGGATCCCGTTCATTTTGGTCTTTCGCCAAAGCTGTGGGAAGAAACTTCACTTCCAGCTCATTTCCTCCTCTAACCAAAGAAGATGGAACACTAGCAACGACTGCCCAGGAAAAAGCCAATATCTTTGCGCACCTATTTGCTGGAAATTCCACTCTGGATTCATCGGGAAAACAACCCCCGAACATTACACCTATTGACAGTCACATGCCCGAGATCACCTTTCCCGCCGATTGTTCTCAAGAAATGTGCCCCCGAACTAACATCTGTTCTTTGCAAGTTGTTCAACCACTCTTACAATTTGGGGGTATTTCCGTCCAATTGGAAAATTGCAAGAGTACAGCCAGTCCCTAAAAAAGGCAAAAAGGCCCTACCTAGCAACTATAGACCTATCGCACTGCTATCTATTATTTCAAAGGTCATGGAAAAAGCCATCAACATCGAGCTCATGAAATATCTGGAAGACTCAGGAATTGTCAACGATAGGCAATATGGCTTCCGCCATCAGAGATCAACTGGTGACCTGCTCGCTTACGTCTCACATATATGGCAGCTATCTATTGAAAAGTATGGAGAAACTTTAGCTGTGGCATTAGATATCTCCAAGGCGTTCGATCGAGTTTGGCACCAGGGACTCCTCGCCAAGCTTCCGTCTTATGGCTTGCCCCCTCAGCTGTGTTCTCTGCTTGCTAGTTTTCTCTCAAACAGGTCTCTCCATGTAGTGGTCGATGGAGTTTCATCTGACACTACTCATAAATGCTGGTGTTCCGCAAGGATCTATTCTCGCACCAACACTATTTCTACTTCACATCAACGACCTGTTGAAAGCAACTTCATGTCCAGTACACAGCTTTGCCGATGATAGTACCCTCCATACCGCTTTCTCTTCCAGGGCCCCTATATCAGCCCGTGAAACCAGAAATGAACGAGGAAGAAATGTTTATAATATAAATATGGACTTAGCAACAATTCTCGAGTGGGGATCTAATAACTTGGTAGAATTCAATGCAAACAAAACACAAGCATGTCTTTTCTCTAGAAAAGCCGATCTCACTGTGCCTAACATAACTTTGTCAGGAGTAACCATACCACTGAAGTCATCCATATCGATGCTTGGTATTACTATCAGCAATAACCTTTCCTGGGAAAATCACGTGAGGTCCATTGCCAAAGTGCATCCCAAAAACTTGGTTTTTTGTTTCGTGCCAAGAGCTATTTCACCCCACCCAGCTGCTTATGATCTATAAGGCACAGATCCGACCTGTCCTGGAATACTGTTCCCATATTTGGAGCGCGGCACCTAAACATATCCTGAGGCTATTGGATTCTGTCCAAAAAAGGGCAATTCGTCTCGTCGGTGATGCCTCGCTTACAAACTCGCTCACTTGTCTGGAACACCGTAGAAAAGTTGGCGATTTGTCTCTATTTTATAGATATTTTCATGGGCGATGCTCTTCTGAAATATCAACAATCGTTCCTGCTTTGGCAGTCTCTTCGAGACTAACCCGTCAAGTTCAGTCATCACACCCCTTCGTGGTCACTTTGGAGACCTGCAGAACATCACTTTCCAAAGACTCGTTCATCCAACGAACAGCGAGGCTTTGGAACTCATTGCCTAGGGAGGTGTTCCCCGAGGCATACAACCTCCAGAAATTTAAGAAGAACACCAACTCCTACCTTCTTTCCCTTGGTTCCCACGATTTTCTCTGAACATTACAGGATTCCCTTTTCGTGGGAACCAGAACATAAAAAAAAAAAGGAAGTATTTTTCAATTTATTTTACAATTAAATTAAATGTTCAAAATGACCACCATTCACTTCTTGACAATTAGCAAGTCGATCTTGGAATTCTCGTACAACATTATGTAGGACCTGGGTTATGTTGTTAATTTCTTCCGTTATCCTAACTTTTAAATGTGCAATATTGTCTTGTCTTGTCAGGAAAAAGTCGTTCAAGACACCCACATAAATAATGTAATGTCAATCTAGTATACTACTGTTATTTTGATATTTATAAGTTGCTGACACACGTTAGTGTATTGAAAAATATTTGTGTGTGTATTTGATTCAACTATGGCTCATTTATCCGAAACTCAAAGAATAGAGCAAAATCCTCATATGACAAGTAGACAACTTGATGTGAGTAAATGTGTGAGGCTCACACAATATCCTAAAAAAGTGATCGTTTGGGCTGGTATCATTAACAACACAGTTAAAGGTGAGGTTTGTCTAGATTGTTTGATGAACTTTTTACAGCCTTCATTAAATATACTTTTCCTGATGTTAATGATCCAAATGCCATAGATAGATCAATTTGGTACCAACAAGACGGAGCTCCACCGCATTACAAACGTATTGTTAGAGATTATTTTTCCCAATAGGTGGATTGGAAGACGTGGAACGATTGAATGGCCGCCTAGATCCCCCGATTTGACTCCTCTCGATTACTTCTCATGGGGTTATTTAAAATCAAAAATATATTTCAATAGACCAGACAATATTTTACCTGAGGTCCTACAAAATGTTGTACGAGAATTCCAGGATCGACTTGCTTATTGTCAAGAAGTGAATGGTGGTCATTTTGAACATTTAATTTAATTGTAAAATAAATTGAAAAATACTTCCTAAACATTATGTGACATAATTTCCTTCATACTACGTAAGTATCAAAATTTTACATTTTCTAAAGAAATTTTCTCAGTTATGATTGCACCAAATTTGAAAAACTTATTATTGCTGAACAGAGAATGAAAATCCCTTTCGAACAAGGTGCCATACGATCCCACTTCTCATTTAAATTTTTTGAGGGGTGCTCATAATTCAGAGGGGGCGCAAGAAGTGTAAATTGTCAAATTGACAATAGAAATCGACCTGTTTCAGGATTTCCTAAACAAATATATAATAACGCTAAAAATGAATTTATTCCATACCTATGGACCGCACTGTATATAATATACAAAGATAAATCCTACTCACAGCGCTCTTGATAGACTTGGAGCACCTTTGTAAGTGGCGCCACAGTGGCGCAATCGGGCGAATTCGTCCGTATAGTGCAATATAGTCTTTTTAAAGTTCGACAGTTTATTTTTTTTGTCATAAACGAGGAAACTGCGGTTGGGTCGTGATTCGTATAAACTAATTTAATTGAGCACCGGTTTCGTCTGCATAGGGCTGCATTAAAGGGCTGAACACGCGCACTGCGAATACGTGATTTGCATGTCATCGTAGAGTTTACATGTAATTTATTGTCAAGTTGAAAAGTGTCTTATATTCGTGATGGAGCAAGTGCTTGCAACTGGGTTTTTACCCATTACAAGCCACATTGTTTTTTCGAAAATCAGTCTGTAGAAATAGAACAGCATTAGTGCGTTCGTGTGTCAGGTGCGGGAAGTAAAAAAATTAAATATTCCAGCATACATGCGAAAGTGATTAAACAAGTAGCAACGACAGCAAATCAGTACTCTGTCGAATTAGAGATGAATAAATAATTTCACAAACAATATATTGAAAATATTGTTTTCTACATTTTCATATTGTTCGTTTACTGTCAGAATTTGACTGGAAAATTGATTTTTAATGTGTATTACATGAATAAAAATAAATTTCATGCATGTTATTTAGATAACTGTAATTATTAGTATGAAAAAAATTAATTGTTTATATTAATGTGAAAATTGAACTTGCAAAATTTGTCGATTGACCTTTTCTCCTTTCGTAGATTGATTGTAACAGAGAAGTTACAAAAACTTCCTGCACTTGCAGAGCGAATGCTTGTGACGACTGTAAACACGTCTAGGCAGTATTTTCATACATAAACGCTCACCATAGACACATTAAAAATAAAGAGACTTTTTGAAACATTGGCGATCTTGACCACCAAGTTTTTGGTACGGCCAGTCGCGCATGGAGGCGCTGCCCGCAATCAACAGACGAATGATGAAATGATGATTTTCCAATTTCGACGTTTGTCAGAAAATGACAAACCACGTAATAATTTCAGAATAATTCTACTGTTATTGTCATCGAAAAATTAATGAAATTATATTATGGACTTGAATTCGGAATCCAACATCGAAAATATAATGTTTTGTTATTCGAGTTGACGCTGAAATTCCTGGAAATAGTCTTTTACAAGGTAAAATATAAGCTGCTTTTCACAAACTCATACTTATTTCCATCCATCAGTTGCAGAATTTTTTTCACAAATTGGTACTTATTTCCATCCAAAAGTTTCCATTTCCTATCACCATTTGAGGAAGTACGAAGTACATGGTCTACTTAATGATTATCATCAAACTGGAGTATTTGTTATACCTACTCGTTCTCCTTTGTGCTAATAAATTAACAAAATTATTGAAGGTATGTTGTAAATGTAATTTGTTTTCATTTTGGTTGATTTCATGATAAGACTGAAGAATATTTTTAATTTTACTGTTTTTCAGAGTTTTATTATTGTTTTGTCTGTAGTTGTACCTTGTCCTAGATAAAATAAAATGTTTTTTTATGGTGTTAAACTTATTATTCTTATTTTATAAGAACTTTTATTTTGTTCTTGATATCATGAAACAAAGATTTATTTTGAAACTTTATTTCAACCACGAACTAACAGTCTACGAATCGATTACTGTATATATTTTATTAGTGATCGATTTGCCATCTCTGTATTTCATATGATACAACCATTCATATGAAATACAGGAATGGCAAATCGATCACTTATGAAATATATACCATATCAACCATATAAAAGTAATACATTTAAAAAAAAACCGCCTGTACTAACTTAGTTCGGCTAGTTGCGAGTTATGTCGCCACTGTCTAAACGTGGTGCCAACTTTTTCTGCAGGTTTGACAACTCTCTTTATTTTTAGTTTCTCTATGACGCTCACCGAGGTACCAAACATTTGATTTGAGGTTATTTGCGGCCGAATCGTTCATTGTCATTCATTTATTATACGCGCACTTTCGACACTGGGTCTCTCTTTGATTCAAAGCTTCTACCCTCCGAATTACAAAAAAAAATGGGCACCGGCGGCTGGTCAGGTTGACGAGAGTCTTATCGATATCTGAGCCAAGCGCGTTCAGTACTTGGATGGGGATCCACCTGACAAGGAAGGCGCGCGTTCAAATGCCCTAAAAACTGTAGCGTAGTAGCATATTCGCAGCTGTAGGCGTCTTATCAATGAGCATGAGATAAGACGATAGATATGCCGTCCTTCGGAGGAGACGTTAAGATGGCGGTCCCGAGTTCATAGATGTTGAGCTCGTTAAAGAACCCTATCTCCGGAACAACAGAGGATTCGGCAAAATTTTCGGTTGGGGAGAGACGTTAAATGAAGCAATAAAAAAAATACAACAATACCATCGTTTCGACGTTTGCGACCAAAATATTCAAACTATCGAACTTTGTCGTGTGTTTTATCAAAGTGCAGATAAGTGACACTATACGCACGAGTTCTGCCGATCTTACCACTGCGGCGCTGCACGTTAAACTCGTCCGCCATGCTCCAAGTCCATATGAGGGGATGAATCATATTGTTGTTGGGATCCCAGTCATCGCACGAACATTAACATAACTACGTATCGGCTACCATAAATATATTGATTCCAATTCAAAACATTTTCATTAGCGTGAGTAAAGAGTTATAGATAACGTATCTGACCGGTTCAAATGTATATAGTTTATATTACGATTGTATATTGGAAAATAAATGTTGGAGAGTCCGTGTGGAGAATTGATTCCGCATCAATCTTTGAACGAAATATTGTGAATACCATGAACCGACATTATTTATTCTAGTATTTATATATTGATTTGAATGGGTCTGATTTATCGGGCGAATGAAAGTAATCAGTTGGCTATGAAGTTCCCAGTTACCTGACTCCTTTGATCGATTGAATCAACAACGAACTTCTCTTCTTAATTTACCAGGGCTTCTGTTCCACCAAGGAATATCTCTAGTGTTTCTTTTAGTTCCAGTGTACAGTTGATTAGATGTAATATACAGTTGATTAACAAGTTAAAAAACGGGTTGATTCTTGTTCCCGGACCTAAAAATATGTGCGATAGCTCATTTGATTCGGAATGACGTCTAGAAAAATGTACTCGAGCATTTATTAGCACATAAAAAATTGCAATTGTTATTAACAAAATAAGATGAAAAAAAAAAGATATTCAGTTTTTCGTGGATAACTAAAAATTAATATTTAAGAACTTATCTTTTTAAACAAACAATTAAATATAAAAAACAGAATATTAAATACAAAAAAAATTAAAAAAATTTTTGTTGACAAATGTGATTATACAGCTGTTTTTGCATCTAATAATGGCATTAATTAACATAGGAAAAAAAATTACGTCATTTGTTAAGAAATTGTTTGTAAACAAATAGGGAAGTATAATATTTTTGAAGAATGATTTTTTCTGTATTAGTGCAAAGACAAAATGATGATTTAAAAAAAACTTCAAATACATTTTTTTATTGTTTATAGTAGTTTTTTTATATTTCGTTTGTTTGAATAATTAAGATTTTTTTTTCTTTTAAACTCATAATTGGGATTTCTCTACAGGTTAAGAAAAAACATTTTTTTATCAATAATTTCATTGTTTATCAAGTTAACAATTTGTTATAAACAATTTGTGACCCTCGGTTTATTTTTTTCCTGAAATTAAAAAGAATTACAAAAACAGCCATTAGAACAAAGTACTGAAAAAATTGTCCTTAATTTTTTTATAACATTCTTAAATATTACACGATACCGAAATCAAAGTGGCCTCGTAATTTATCAAGTAACAAATGCATGTAACAGCTAAATAGAAAGAGTTACAAACTTGGATTTTCATCCATTTCAAAGATTGATTAATCCTCTACAAAAATATGCGGAATGTCTATTATCGTATCTCTCATAATTTAAAAGTTATATCCATTTGTTACTTGAAAAATTAAGAGGTCACTTTGATTTCGATATCGTGTAATATTTAAAAATGTTATAAAAAATTAAAGACACTTTTTTCAGTACTTTCTTATATATGGCTGTTTTTGTAATTTTTTTTACTATCAGGAAAAAAATAAACCGAAAAATTTTTAAAAATTTTAATTTTAAAATGAAATTATTTATAAAAAATTAATTTTTTTGTTTACCTTTAGAGAAATGCCAATTATGATTTTTAAAGAGAAAACATTTCTTAATTAATTATTTAAACGAACGAAATATATAAAAAACGATTATAAACAATTAAAAAATGTATTTAAGTTTTTTTTTAATCATTTTGTCTTGACAATAAAATGGTAATGGTTTTTTAAATATTATTCTTGTCTATTTGTTTATAAACAATTTCCTAACAAATGACGTAAAAAAAAGTTTTTCCTACGTTAATTATTGCCATTGCTGGATGCAAAAATAACATTTGTCAACAAAAATTTGTTTAACAACATTTCTTTGATATTTAATTTTTTCTTCATCCAAATAAATTATAACAAACAAATTATAAAACTTTAATAAACTCTTATCACGTGATCTTGTTGAGTATGTATATAAGAAAGACTCCAAGAAGCAAAAAATGTATAGGTCAATTATTTAAACTTTTATGTCGACTTTGGTAAAAACAGAGATTGGATAAAAATTAGTCAATTAACAATCGTATAACTTTTTGAAAAATCGACATACATTTATTTTTCCAACGGGGCTTTATTCTTTCAAGTGTTCTGATGACACCATAATTTTTTCAAATTTTCAAATTAATATTTAAAACTATAAAAAAAAATGTTGTTTGATATACTGTGACATATTTTCGGCGTTGAATAAAAATTATAAATAATGGAGATAGAAAAGGACCGATTCTTCTCTCAAGTCGACGGACTCCCGATGGGATCTTCCCTTTCTCCAATCATCGCCAACATATATATGGAGTGGTTCGAGGAATTGGCTATACGGGAGGCAGAATACAAACCAAAGCTGTGGTTGAGGTACGTGGATGACACCTTCATTATATGGAATCACGGAGACAAACATCTCCAGGATTTCTTCTCAAGAATTAACAGAATCAGGGATTCGATCAAATTCACGATGGAAATGGAAACCAACAGTGCCTTACCCTTCCTCGATGTGAACGTTGAGAGAATAGGCAATGGAATTCGCACCTCCGTCTACAGAAAGAAGACACATACGGGGCAGTACCTCAGTTACAGCTCCAACCATCCGAGTTTGACGAAGAGAGGGATCGTGAGAACATTGGTAGAGATAGCAACGCACATATGCAACGACTAGATGCCGAATTAAACCACATCAGAGAGGACCTCCACCGGAATGGATATCCCAAGAAACTCCTAGAAGAAGTATTGAAACAACTCCGGAGAACGAAGACATCTGAAGAGCAACAACAAAGCACAGTGATCTGCCTTCCGTACATCAGAGGTGTCTCCGAGAAGATCAGAAGGATCGGAAACAAGTTCAACATCAAGAGCTGCTTCCAATCCGGCAGTACTTCACGGAGTTTCCTGACCAAGACCAAAGCTGACGACAAAAATGAAATCAGTAAGAATTGCATTTATGAAGTTCCATGTGAATGCGGAGATTCCTACATTGGAGAGACAAAGAGACCATTATCGGTAAGATTGGATGAGCACAAGAAATGGACTCAACGTGGACTGGACTGAGCACCATCGAGTTCTATGGGACGACGCAAGTGTTCTACATAGAGAGGAGCATTGGTTCAAACGAAAGTTCAAAGAGGCCGCCTACATCGAAGCCAATAACGCCTTTAGTCAACCAAGCGTTGAGATCAAGAACGTATGGAAACCCCTGATTGCTCTTTCTGGCGGGCTGCAGAGGCGCGAAACTTCACGCACCACCACACCGCGCGAAATTACACGCACCGCTGCACATGGCGAAATTGCACGCATCATTGCACCGACAGTCATATAAATTGGTAAGTAGCTCCTAAACTTGTCAGTATTCACCTGAAGACGATTGCAGATACAAGCATTCGAAACGTCGTGAAAACCTTTTAAATACATTAAGACGATGGACGTCCGAAACGATAGTAATCAATGGAGATAGGATTCTGGGAGTCGGGACTTTTTTATCGGAAATTCCCTCCTCTTTAAGGATCTTTTTTCAAAAACCGAACCCAAGAACTTGTCCATTGGGGTTTGGCGTTGGAAGAGATTGGAATGCGTACGACCTCACCAAAATTTAGATTTGAGTTCGACAGCGTTTGGGACGGTTCGGTGTGACTAGAGCTAGTACAAATGACTTGCGACGAGGAATATTTATAATTAGCAAGTGCGGGGTTTTTAATATTACATTCTGTAATTACAAAGAAAAAGAAGAAACAGCAGCCTAGGCGTTGGTAGGTGACAACACCATTTAAAAACAGACTTTCGTACAATGAAAGTGGCTTATTAGAGGAACTTCAAAGTATAAATAGTGGACATTTTAGACGTTTTTGCAGAATGACACCCGATATTTTTAATACATTACTTATCTTCGTAAAGCAAAAAAATTTAAAAGCAGGATACAAATTACAGAAACGCTATACCCGCTAAAGAGAGGCTTGCATTAACCCTTTTGGCAACTGGAAATTCATATTCAAGTTTGGCATTTACAATTAAAATCTCGAAACAGTCTAATATCGAGTATTATTATGATAAAATGCCGAAAACTATCCCACGAAAACAAGCAAGTAGCAAATCCCATCCAGACCAAATCGAACATTCTTTGACGTACCGCTCTAGGAGCGAACGCAACCGAACGCCGTACACCATAGAGAAATTAAAAAGGAGAGAGTGTCAGTTGGATAGGAAATAGCGAGATTAGTGTTTCTGCGCCACCCACCCGCGCAGAGAGAGAGAGAAATGACGCCATTGGTAAAAATGTCAGCTGTCATCTTGAGGAATTAACTGAACAGAAAGAAGAAGAGTGTCACTTGACATTTGGAAGATCATTTAGGTGATGTCCATTTTGTTGTTTGATTTCGTTCAACGAAGTTCTGATTTATGTGTTACATATTCATTGCGAACACTTTTGGCTTCTATTAATCTGATATTTTTATTCTAGTAATCATATTGTGGTAAGTTTTTTAGTGATGTGTAATACTAAGTATTAATAATTAAATTATATTCTAGGTTGTCATAGAATAATACTTGGAGCAGACTTACGAGAGAAGGGAGAGAAGAAAGCTTTTTTTCTTAAATTGATGAAGAGGTAATGGTGTACTTAATTACGTATGGAATAAAGTTTTAACTAAAATTATTTCTAGGTCACTAAGGATGTCTTTACCAGGCAACCACAAATATAAGTGTTCAGTGTGTCCAAATATATTCTACTGGCCAATTAGAGATGAACATTTTAAAAATAAGAAATTTTCCAAGTTCCCTTCGGATTGCGAACAACGAAAAGAGTGGTGTGAACAATTGAAGGTGTCTTATGCTACTAAAGAGATGCATTTATGTGAAGATCATTTTAATGATGATGCATTCACAAATACCATGAAAAATAGACTATGTTAATATGCATTACCATTTGCCTGTAAGTCGAAACAAAAAATTAATATCATTTCAAATATTATTTGTAGTGATGCATTTGTAGGTACTTCTGAAACGCAAACATTACCCAATATTTGTGAGGTAAGGTGTGTTTCCCCTGAGATGAAGGGACGCAGAGTAGGCATCTTACATTCAATTATTGAGACGAGGGCAAAGAACTTGACCCCTAAAAAGATAAAACTTTATCAGACAACCGTTAAACAACGTAAGCAGATTTCAAAATTAAGAAATAACCTTAAACATTCTAAAAGAAAATTGAATTATGCTGTAAATATTGCTCGAAAAACATTATTTTCAAATTTTAAAGCAGATAATGTAGATTTACTAGGTATCGAGTTCATTAAACATAGTTTGGAAAATTCAAAAAAAAAGAAACCAAGCTGTACAAAGCAGGATAAAGTTTTCTCGTTAGCACTATATAAGAAGGGGCCTAAGGCTTATAAGTTTTTAGGTAGATGCTTAACATTACCAAGTAAATCCACTATGAATAATATTTTAAGGGATGTTAAGCTTGAACCTGGCGTTAATAATAATATATTTCAAAAACTGTCAAGTAGAGTCAAATCAATGAAGGAAATCGACAAAAACTGTGTCCTCTTATTTGACGAAATTTCCTTGTCCAAACAGTTGGTACTGGACACAGTTAATGATAAAATTGTGGGATATGTAGATTTAGGGAATGAATTAGGACGAAAAAAGGTAGTAGCCGATCATGCTCTTGTCTTTATGCTTCATGGCATAAACAGAGCGTGGAAACAACCCGTGGCTTACTATTTTACAGCCAGTCAAGTTAAAACCAATGATTTCATATTAATTTTGAATGAAGTCATTTCAGCCATTCAAGACATAGGTTTAAATATTTTAGCAACTGTGTGTGATTTAGGTAGTACCTTCAGATCTGCTTTAAACATTTTACGACATCGAAAGTGCCCTAGTTCTCATTTAGACATTCACTCTGCACAGCTGAAAGTCGTTATGTGGAAGAATCTAAAATGTGTCCAAAATCTAAGGGAAAGTTTAAAAAGTTAAAAAACATAAGACAATGCTCAGAAAGTACTGCTTCTGCACCACATTTTATTTCGAATAATAAAAAAATTTATACATTGTTTGACCCACCACATTTGCTTGAATGTACCAGAAATGCTTTTTTTAAATATAATATATATTTTGATAAACATAAAATAGCCAGGTCCCAATATATTAAGTCTGCTTGTTATTTAGACAGGAAGAAGAGGTTTCAAACAATGTATAAAATAAAAAAACAGGATTCAGTTTATGGCCATGTTGAAAACATTATGCGGAGATTGAAATGTACAATTGTCAGTCATATAAACACAGACTGGTTTACTTGCAAAATGCACATTGATAACATATTTTTGAATTTAATTAATATTTGTGTTCCATTTATTATAAGAAAATATTTAAATGACAATGCACCGAAACAAAAATTAGTTAAACAAGCTACTATGCTTGCGGTTAAAAAAAAGAAGCAATAATTGTAATCATACATAGTTGATTTGTTCTTCTCTGTATACATTTTAGATCTCAATTTTTGATGCTTGCGAACCATTTCAGTTCATGATTGTTTTTTTTTGTTGGTTACATGGCATAGCCGAATGTTTGTTACCTACATAAGTATATCTTCAAACGAATAAAGACGCTATCATTATTTTTATTATTATTAAGTATCGAAAACATGTAATGAAATTACTTAGATTTTTAACACCATTGTTCTAAATGTTGTATATGTTGATATGTTATTATGTTGTATGTATATAAATGTATGTTAACATAGAATAATTTAAATAACACATTTTTTTTTTTCCCTGAAAATACTGTTCGTATTGGGGCACTGTTTGTCTTTCAACCATGTTAGTAATTGAATTGTTCAAGTACTCTTCAAAAGAAATGAAGGAAATCATTTTCATGATAGATACCCTTACTTGGTGGCATTTATTAATAATAAAAAAAAGTACACTGTACTTCTTGAAAATAAAGACCTATTATTATTGTTAAGTAGCAAAAGTTCCACAATATATTACTAAAAACTTGAGAATATCAAGAATTATTGTCGATTTTTTCAAGCTTTCATCAATATATTGTGAGAATTTTTGCAACACCTTATTGATAAAAATAAAAACACCACCCAAACTGGTTTTAAATTTACCGCTTACTTTTAGTTTACCCACCCGCGTAGTGTGTCGCTAGTGTTTAAGGCGCCTGACGTCACCATTGTTTTGACTCTCTCTCCTTTTTAATTTCTCTATGCCGTACACACCGGCTCCAACTCTGAGCACATGTGCCTTGGTTTGCGTTGGAATCTCGGTCTGTACGCGGCTTTGAGCCATGTTAATTCAACGGAGTTTTCCAACTTAGGAAATGGGATGTCTAACCCGCTGGATCGAAGATATGCACATATATCGCTCCAATTTATGTTTGATCCGTTTCAAATGATGTTGGATCCAGTGGCATATTTGTCGCTGTACCGATTAAACGTTTCAGAAGAAACGAAAATGAAACTTATACTTCCAACATTTCACTCGATTTAATCCTGTGCTTCTGTCGAGAATTGATGCGCCCGTGATAACGTGACTGTCTTATCTCCGCGACAGGAAATATTACCTTGGATATCAGTTTCTGTTGGAATTCAACATGTTGTGATTTCGTGAAAAGTTTTCTTCGTTCGAAATGACGCTGAGAAAAAGTGATATTGTTACATTGTCGCACAGGATAGGAGGCAGTTTTCAGGAATTGAATCCGATCATCTTGTGGAGTAAGAAGAGGAATAAGAAAGATAAAGATGAGGTAGATTCTGTTTGGATTCACGTCATCGGTAGCAAAATGATAAGGCAACAATAGAGAGTATTGACAACAAATTTGAAACTCTAGGTTTGGTTAGACTTGCTCTCCACTATATCAATGCCTTGTGACACTCGAGATGGGCTATACAGGAGAAGAATTATTGTAACTGTCCAAAAATTTGAATTCGAGATTTTTATATTCCATATTACCACTTGTAAATTACCTCTGTGCGTTGACAGCTCCTAAATGTATCGTGAATACGTGACGTAATATCCTGCTGGACATACAGATCGAGATTTCATAACAACTATTGTTCTTTATCAACCATATACCTGATTATTTGGGAGTTATGAGCATCAAAACGAACCATATTTCATTGTTTTAATTTCAAACGAGTGTTCATATTGGTGGAATAACTAATAAAAACGAAAATTTTGATTATGTTGAATTGAATGTTTAATTTGTTATACCTTATGAATGCCATACACTGTGTACATATTTGGAAAAAAAATTAGGGCATCTGAGCTCCTCAGAAGTTTACAGTTGTCCGGATTAAGTACACCAGAAATACTTTAATTAAATTTCAAAATTTGAAAATTGCCAGAAATTTGTATAGAGGGCGTTAATTAAATGAATAAATAATCTTTTATTCCATTGAGACCATTTACATGATATTAGGAAAAGTCAGTAGAGAAAAGATAATACATAAAATATGTTATATCATAGATAAATACAGTGCTTCTCAAAAGTCCTCTCTCCCCCTCTTATTTTTGGAATGATTATGCATAAACAAGTGAAATTTGGAAAACTGAATATTAAAGGTTGTAAACTTCCCTACTAGTGATGATAGATGACGAAATCGTCAAAGATGACGTCACAAGGCCATTGTGACCAATAATTTTAAATGGAACCCTACGGCAAGCGACACCTCTTTTTAAAGGTATCGGAAAAACCTATTCAATGATACTAATTTTGTTTGTGATTATGGCAGTTTTGGCAACTCGCTTTTAAAAATCGCAAAGCTGTGATGAATTAAATCAGTTAATACTAAAATTCCAAATTAAAGCTCCGCCTCTGGATAGTTGTCAAATAAGCTGATGTTTTTGTTAGACTCCCTAATTCGACGTTTTTGTAATTGTCCAAGTTTTTGTAAATTTAATAATTTGTGTATTGTTGATCGAACGTTTAACTGTTTTAGCAGCTTTTGGTACTTTTAATATTTTTGTACATTTTAATAATTTGTTAAACTGTTGTGAGCCGAACGTTTAAGTGCTTCAAGAAGCGAAATGGTACGTGCTTTAGGTGATAAAGTAGCAGCGATCCTAATTCTTGGTGAAACTGGATAAAATATTCATGCAGCAGAACGCATTTTTAATGAGAGGTTTCCCGATCGCCCCGTTTCGAGGACTTATTTAAGGGAGCGTCTTGTTAAGTTTGAAACAACGGGTAGTATTAATGATGCGAAACGATCTGGCAGACCTCAAATTTCTGATGAGAATTTTTTTTATATACTGGCAGAAGTAATAGTTAATCCTACTTCTTCAACAACTCACGTTGCATCTACCTGTGAAGTCAGTCGAAATTATGAGCACAGGGTGTTGAAAAAAAACAAATTTCATACATACAAATTAAAAATGGTTCATCAACTCTCAGGTGACGACCCAGACCGAAGACTAGAATTTTGTGAAAATATGGAAACTAAAATTAGTCAGCCAGACTATGTCAAAACAATTTGTTTTAGTGACGAAAGTACTTTCTATCTAAATGAAAATCCTCACCTGTTTCGTGAAACACATACCCAATATCCCCAGAAGGTGAATGTTTGGGCAGGTATCTTGGGAAACCACATCGTTGGGCCTCTTTTTTAAAATACTAATTTAACTGGTGAGGTTTATCTGGAGCTGTTGCAAAACGCAATAGAACCGTTAATCCTTGAAATTTTGGAAGATAATCCAGATGAATTCGGCAATTTGGAAATAACATTCCAACAGGACGGTGCTCCTTCACACTATTACGGTGCAGTAAGACGGTATTTGGATGAGGAGTATCGTGGTAGATGGATTGGACGACGAGGTTCAACGGAATGGCCAGCTCGATCACCGGACCTCACACCTTTGGATTTTTTTCTGTGAGGGTACCTTAAATCGAAGGTTTACGCCACTGAACCTGACAATATTGACGTTTTAAAACAACGTATTGTTGCAGAATGTGAGGCTGTTTCCGCAGAAACATTTGCAAAAGTACGAGAAGAGTTTAAAAATAGGATATTTCACTGTCAGGAAGTAAATGGAGGTCACTTCTAGCAATTTCTTTAAGTAGATACTGATTCTTAAATCTGTAATTAATATCATACTGAATGGAATTTAAATTTTAATGTTTACTAATGAGCCATTAAAACTGCCATAAACACAAACAAAATTAGTATCATTGAATAGGTTTTTTCGATACCTTTTAAAAGAGGTGTCGCTTGCCGTAGGGTTCCATTTAAAGTTATTGGTTACAATGGCCTTGTGACGTCATCTTTGACGATTTCGTCATCTATCATCACTAGTAGGGAAGTTTACAACATTTAATATTCAGTTTCCAAATTTCACTTGTTTATGTATAATCGTTCCAAAAATAAGAGGGGGGGAGGGGACTTTTGAGAAGTACTGTATATAAAGAAATGCATTCCATAAATTCATTCAGATTATAGAATGAGTATTACCACAGGAGATTTTTGAGAGATTTGATGAATACATTAAAATTTTGGATTTCTCTTATACTCTTATTATACAACTGTATGCCAGTATAAGATTGAGTCTTTTCAAAAAAAGTTGTCCGATGAGGCGGTATGCGAAGAAGATTACCATGCCTTCTCTTATAGTTATGATTGTAGATATAGATACAGGGGAGAGTTAGAATTTTGTTTGATTGAAAGAGGCCTCTACAGGAAGTTCTCTTATGTATCCCAAAGATATGACGTATTATTTTTTTTTGTAAAATAAACAGTTTTGTTGAAAATCTAGAGTTTTCCCATATTATAACATTATTTTGAGAGTATGTCATCGCATAGTAGATATTTATTAGTTGTTGTTAGGAGAGTATATTTTTAAGTTGTAAGGTTGCATAGAGCTGCTACATATCTTCTTTGATATATGATCAGTACATACCTGAAAAGAGAGTGATGAGTCAAGAAAGGTTCCAAGGAATTTTGTTGTCTCAGAGAACGTCAAATTAATATTTTCAGTATGTATATCAAAAGAAGTGTTGGGATCATTTGTTATGTTAAATTTCATTAGAACCGTTCTCCCATGATTTAAAATTAGATGATTGTTCAAACACCATTCGGTGAATTTATTATATAGTACACTTAAGTTATCTGCCAGTTCTTCAGGAGAATTGCCACAAGTTGCAAAGGAAACATCGTCCGCATATATAACCTTACACTTCGTTTTCATAAATTCTGGTAGGTCATTAATAAACATTATAAATATAAGTGGACCCAGTACAGAACCCTGTGGAACACCCAGGTTAACATTTGCCACATTTGACTGAGTTTGATTTGTTTTGACTGCTATTTTTCTAAATCTTAAGTATGACATCAGCCAAGTCAGCTCGTTTCCACGAAATCCCAAGGCATATAGTTTTTTTTCCACAAAATCTAATTCAAGGCTATTAAAAGCCTTAGTGAGATCAAAGAATAGTGCCGCAACAATTTTCTTATTATCAAGTTGTTTATATGTATGAATTCGACAAATTCATAGACTGCTCCTTCTGTTGATCTCCCAGGGTAGAAACCGTTTTGACATTTTGTTACAATATCGTGTTTATCCAGGTAATTAATTATTCTATTATAAGTAGATTTTTCGACAATTTTACTAAACACATTTGAAACAGTTATCTGTCTGTAGTTGTCCATACTCAGGGGGTATCTTTTTTGTAGATAGGAGTAGAGTAACCACTCCAGTTTTCAGTTATCTCGGAAACTGACCAGTTTCAATTGAGATATTTATTAGTACAGACAGATGCAGTGCAATGTGTTGAGCTATATATTTAATTATTTTTGTTGATGTACAGTCAATACGGAGCAACTAAAGCACAAGCTATCTAGTGTATTGTTTCTCTTACGACAGATTAAGTATATTTCCAATAGTGATGCTCAAAGAACAATATATTTTTCCCTGTCCGAGTCTAATATGAGCTATGCCATTCCTCTTTGGGGTAATTCATCTGCAGCAAGTACCATCTTTACTCTGCAAAAAAGCAATCAAAATTTTGGCTAATGTAGGCCTGAGAGAATCTTGCCGACCATTATTTTTGAGATTAAAAATTATGACTCTTCCGTCCTTATACATTTACAAAGTTCATAAGAGAGCAGGTAGCCTCATTGTTCAGAGTGATAATCACAATTATAACACTAGAAATGCTGAAAATATCAGAATTTCTCGACATAGGCTCTCTATATCACAGAAAAATTTATGGATTATAAGCTATACAATGTGCTTCCTCATCATCTTAAAATATTAGATCTTACCAAATTCCAACAAATTATGAAAACATACTTTTTAAATAACTGTTTCTACTCTGTCAGTGAATACGCTGAGAACATTTCAGAAACTTCTTTTGTTGATGGAAACAGACTCACCGAATTTTAAATTTTGAATTTTAGATTTTAAATTTTAGATTTTAAGTTTTTAAATAAAAAAAAATTGAATATGAAATTTTTTTATTTTGAATTTTGAACTTCGATTGAAATGTGACAGGGATTTGTGTTGTTTGTGTTTCTTCACATATTCTATTTCTTTCAGTTTTGTTAACTACAGTGTAAACCCTTGACCTGCTATAAATATGCATCTGTATATAACATAATTAAATAAAGTATTCTATTCTAATACCACTCGAGTTGGTATTTTTTAGGCTACATATTGTAACGAACCTAGGCCGGACCTGTCGCCTCACGTGTTGCCATCGACAGCGATGAGATCATCCCCGGAGATATTCGAGAACCATCCAGTGCGCTCTTCCGCGGAAAACAACGGTCAATATTGGAAACAATTGGAACATGCCGTCGCCAACCGTCCGAATTCGAAACATCGAGAATGCTGTATCGGAGATAAATAGGAAAACCTCAAGTGGAGTAGAACAGTCGGAACGAGCCCATACCATCGAGCTATACAGTGGCGTAGTAATATAAATTAAGTTGTAGATTAAGTGTTAAATAAATTAGTTAAACCAAGTTAAGTTTATTTACGTTACAATTGGTGTCGGAAGTGAGATTTTGAAAATAAACAAGTGATCGCGAAGTGGACAATTGTGCGTGGGAATATAAACTGATACACTGTTCGCGTGAAACAGAAAATAGACAGTGGCCCGGTTTTCGCGAAGTGGACAATTGTGCGTGGGAATATAAACTGATACACTCTTCGCGTGAAACAGACAATAGACTGGTGGCCCGTGGAAAAGAATTCGCGAAGTGAATTTTTAACAAACTGATAAACTTTTCGTGTGAAACAGACTGATACCTCGTCAAAGACAAAATGTGTTCAAGAAAAGTGCGCCTTGCGGATTTGAAGGTAGCGGAATTGAAACAGGAATTGGAGGAAAGGGAACTGGAAACAACGGGTAAAAGCAAGTATCTCAGGAAAGACTTGCAGAAGGACTTAAACAAGAAGGTGAGGACCCGAAACATTTTTATTCGAAGTTCCCGGAGGTGATTTGAGTCCGATAATAAAATCCTTGAAAGAAGAGCTGCAACAAAATTCTAGAAATCTGGAAGAGAAGCTTCTAGAAAATTCAAGAAGCCTGGAAGAAAATTCTAGAAATCTGGAAGAGAAGCTTCTAGAAAATTCAAGAAGCCTGGAAGAGAAGTTCCTGGAAAACACAGAAGGCCTAAAAAAAGAATTGTGTGGTGTGGCTAATTTCCTAGAAGAAAGAATGGGAACCGTTGAGACAGAGATAGATAAAATTAGGGAGCAAATGAACACGGAGGTAGATAAAATCAAAGATGGGGTCGAGGCAGAGATGGACAAGATGAAGGAAATAATCAGCGATGGAATCAAAGACGGAATCGAGGCAGAAATGGACAAAATAAAGGAAACGATCAGTAAGCTGGAAAAACAAATTAATAATGCGTCCTCCACAGAGATGGTTAACGAAAATGCAAGGCTGGACTTGAGTTTGAACGTGGATAAAGTTCAAGAGGGTATAAAAGATGTCAAGGTCATTTCAGAAATAGGGAAGCTTTCCATGAAGCCGCCTCAGTTCGATGGAAAACTCCATGGGCAAATTACCGCCGGCAGTTTGAAGCAGCGGCCAAAGCAAACGGATGGAATGCAGGGGAAAGAGCTGTAGCACTGACACTTGCATTACGTGGAGAAGCGACAAATATTCTACAAACTCTCACCGACCAAGAACAGGAGGACTATGATCAGCTGATTAAACATCTAGAATTACGATATGGCCACGCCCTTTTTGGAACACGTATACCACTCCCAGCTGAAAAATCGCTGCCAAAATCGGGCGAATCCTTACAAGAATTCGAAACTGACATTGCACGCTTGGTTCGTCTCGCATATCCAGCCACACCAGAAAATGTAATGGAGCGACTAGCGGTTCAAGCATTCTTGGATGGACTCCGTGACCAAGAAACCAGACAAGCGTTGATATTAGCTCGTCCAACACATCTCGTAGACGCACTGGCACGAGCTTTGGAATTTGAGGCAGCAAAACAATGCTGCAAAAGCCAAAGTAAAGTTCAAACGATTGAGGAAGACTCACAGGAGCCTGCTAACTTGGAAGCTGCCATAAGAAAAGTGATGAAGGAAGTGTTGCCTGAGAAAGACATATAAGATGCCGGAATTGTCGCAAAATTGGACATGTGCGTAGCAAATGTCCAACATTCATCGACTCCGATGCAGGAAAACTAAGAAAGGTCGATGAGAAGGGGCAATCGTCGGCATGTGTCCGGCAAGCCCCGGTTAACAACGCATATGTCGCTATGCTTCAACGACAGAACAAGGGTGTCTTCGTAGACGGTCTCATCAATAACGAGCCTTGCACCATGCTGCTAGATACAGGTGCGACTAGGACAATTCTCGGGCCTTCCTTTGCCAGAACACCGGAACGGATTGAACCGACAACTTGGAAGCTACGCACAGCAACCGGGGAGCCAGCTACTGTATATGGCGAGCTACCGATTGAAATAATTTTGGGCAACACTAAAGTGAAACATCAGGCACTTGTAGCGGACATCGAAGACGATGCAATCATCGGAATGGACATCATGAATTCCAGAGGGTTTGAATTGGATTTCAAAGACGGCGTCCTACGTGTCAACGGAGAAGAGCTGGTACTTCATGGGAGAAGTGAAGAGTTGATCCGTGTGCTGTTGGCTGAAGATGTAAGCGTACCTGAGAGGGCTGAAACCATTCTGGAGGCTCGCCTGGACGGGAGTGCGAGCAGTGGAGACGTGGTGATGTTCGAGCCCAAACTTCATGATGAGAAAATTGGACGAGGGATTGCACTAGGGAAGACCTTGTTACGTGCTGACAAATTTGTGCCGGTAAGGGTCATGAATGTCAATTATTTCCCAGTGACCTTGAAGAAAGGAACAATTTTGGGGCACTGCTCGTCAGTTTCATCCGTGATCCGGGGCGTACGAGGTACGATTAGCCAACCCAACAACTTGCCCACAGAACTAGAGAAATTAGTTGCCATCTCTTCCAAAGACATAAAACCAGCTCAACAGCCCAAACTAAGAGATTTAGTCAAAAAGTACCAAGACATCTTCGATACCGGACAAGGAAAAGGGGGTCGAACTAATGTGGTCCAGCACAAGATTGATACTGGGGGTGCCCGACCGATCCGGCAATCAGCAAGAAGACTTCCTCTTGCCAAGAAGGCAGAGGCTGACAAAATAGTCAGCGATATGGGAAAAGAAGGAGTTATCGAACCGTCTGACAGTCCCTGGTCCTCTCCAGTCGTACTGGTGAAAAAAAGGATGGATCGACACGCTTTTGTGTAGACTATCGCCAACTTAAGAATGTCACGAAGAAGGACAGTTACCCTCTCGCGAGAATAGATGACACCCTAGACACGTTGGCTGGTTCCACGATTTTCTCGACCCTTGATCTGAAGAGTGGATACTGGCAAGTAGAACTCGCTCAGGAAGATCGAGAAAATACTGCTTTTACCATCGGCTCAGGATTGTGGCAGTTCACCGTTATGCCATTCGGGCTCTGTAATGCTCCCGCCACATTCGAAAGATTGATGGAAACAGTACTGAAGGGACTCTCATGGAACACGTGTCTAGTGTATCTCGACGACATAATTGTGGTCGGCAGATCGTTCGAGGACCACGTGAAAAACTTGGAGGAAGTATTCCTGCGATTGAGGAACTTCGGATTGAAGCTGAGCCCTAAGAAATGCCACCTGTTCCAAAAGAAGTAGATACCTCGGCCACGTTGTCTCTGGGAAGGAGTAGCAGTGGATGACCAGAAGATCAAAGCTGTTAAGGATTGGCCCATCCCAAAAGACATTCACCAACTTCGAAGTTTCCTTGGTTTGTGCACATACTATCGCCGATATGTGCTGGGGTTCGCAAACATCGCTAAACCACTGACCAGGCTCACGGAAGGTCAAACAAAGTTCCAGTGGTCCGAAGAATGCCAAGACTCGTTCAGGAAGCTGAAGGGAGCTTTGATTAACGCACCTGTTCTGAGCTATCCCTTACCCAACGGAAGTTCATTTTGGATACGGACGCCAGCAACGTGGGACTTGGAGCTGTCCTATCTCAGATCCAGGAGGGGCAGGAGAAGGTCATTGGTTATTTCAGCAAGACACTCACCGAACCAGAGCGCAATTACTGTGGCACCAGGCGAGCGCTGTGAGCTGGTTACACAAATGGCTCTTACAGTTCAAAAATTAGCTGTTGTAAAGGGAGTGGAGCACTTCTACAAGTACGTGTATGGAAGAAGATTCCTGTTGAGAACTGACCATGCAGCTCTCAAATGGCTCTTACAGTTCAAAAATCCTGAGGGTCAAGTAGCACGTTGGATCGAGAGACTCCAAGAATTCGATTTCGAGATCGAACATCGAGCCGGAACTAGCCATAAGAATGCAGATGCCTTGTCGCGAAGACCATGTCCAGATGATTGCTCACATTGCCGACGAGCAGAAGAGAAAGAAGCAACACTTTGTAGAACCGCGGCAATGGATGACAACTGGAATGACAGCAAGATCCAGAAAGACCAAGAGAGAGACCCCGACCTTGGCTTAGTCGTCAGCTGGAAGAAGGGCAATCGAAGACCATCATGGCAGGAAGTCGCAGGTTACTCGCCGGCTGTTAAGTCCTATTGGGCACAATGGAACTCTCTTATTCTGGACAATGGGATCCTGAAACGTGTGTTGGAGGCCGATATTGGTGGGGAAGACAGACGCCAAATAATTGTTCCCAGGAACAGAAGAGAGGAAGTGCTGCGGAAATCCATGATGGAGTCGCCGGAGGACATCTGGGAGTGACGAAGACCCTGCAGAAAGTGAGGCAACGGTTTTACTGGGCCAATTGTCAAGCTGACGTCAGGACTGGTGCAGGAAGTGCGCTGTATGCGCTGCTAGCAATGGACCTCGAATACGCCCCAAGGCCCCGATGCGTCAGTACAACGTAGGCAGCCCGTTCGAGAGAATAGCCATTGACATCGCCGGCCCGTTTCCCGTATCCGACCACGGGAATAAATACATCCTTGTGGCAATGGACTACTTCAGTAAGTGGGCGGAAGCCTATGCCCTGCCCAACCAGGAAGCCATCACCGTCGCCGACGTCTTGGTGAAAGAATGGATATGTCGATTCGGTATTCCAATGGAGCTGCACTCGGATCAAGGCAGAAATTTCGAATCCAACCTTTTCCAAGAAATATGTCTACTGCTGAACATCCGCAAGACAAGAACCACGGCCCTACATCCGCAGTCCGATGGAATGGTGGAACGGATGAACAGGACGATCAACCGCCACTTGTCCAAGGTTGTCTCTGACCATCAAAGAGACTGGGACCAGTATCTTCATTTGTTCCTGATGGCCTATCGATCCGCAGTACACGAGTCAACCGGTCAAACTCCTGCTAGTATTATAATGGGCCGAGAACTGCGACTGCCTTGTGACCTGAAGTTTGGGATACCGCCAGGACAAGACACTGCGGGAGAGGACTACGTCAGCAAACTTCGGCAGAGAATGGACGACATCCACGAACGAGTCCGGTTGAACATCCAGAGTGCCAGCGATAAAATGAAGAAGACCTATGACATCAAGGCCGACGCTGGAGGATTTAAGGTTGATGACCTGGTTTGGCTGTACAACCCCAAACGTCGTCGTGGACTATCACCAAAGTTGCGGAACTCGTGGGAAGGCCCGTATAAAATTGTGAAAAGGATAAACGACCTTGTGTACCGAATCCATAAGCCACCCCGAGGAAACCAAGGGTCGTCCATTACAACAGGTTGGCCCCATACGCTGGAAACCATGACCAAGTTCGCACCCTCAAGCCACCGGAGGATGATATGACGTTCGAGAAGTTTATGTCCTTGTATTCAAACGGGCAGAAAGTGCTACAGGGGGGTACTAGAGAGGAGTCACGAGAAACTTTCGAGGAGACAGCTGACTACGCACTAGCGCACTGTGTGGCAGAAGATCTTCAAATGTCAGGGGCATCGCCGTAGTGTTCTCCAAGAAATTTGGTCAACTCCAAACACTGCGGGAGCAGAATCCAGAAGTTGGTGGGGTGCTACAGTTGAAGAAAGGCCAGAGAAACATCTACTACCTAGTTACCAAGAGGCATTCCCAAGATAAACCGTCCTATGAAGATGTCTGGAAGAGTCTCACCAAACTAAGAGATACTATGGTGGACCAGAATCTGGTGGATCTAGCAATTCCAAAATTGTCCTGTGGTATTGATGGGTTGGACTGGAGAGTCATAAGAAGTATGCTGGAGGCGATATTCAGATCCAGCGGCGTCAAGATTTTGGTTTGCTGTAACCCTCTTCCACGACCGATCATGAAGACCGTGGAGTGTTACTTCCATCGAACTTCACGGTGCAGATATGGGGAGTCATGCAGATATCGTCACACTCCAAGGATGAAATTTCGGGACGAAATGTCTTTAAGAAGGGGGCAATGTAACGAACCTAGGCCGGACCTGTCGCCTTACGTGTTGCCATCGACAGCGATGAGATCATCCCCGGAGATATTCGAGAACCATCCAGTGCGCTCTTCCGCGGAAAACAACGGTCAATATTGGAAACAATTGGAACATGCCGTCGCCAACCGTCCGAATTCGAAACATCGAGAATGCTGTATCGGAGATAAATAGGAAAACCTCAAGTGGAGTAGAACAGTCGGAACGAGCCCATACCATCGAGCTATACAGTGGCGTAGTAATATAAATTTAGTTGTAGATTAAGTGTTAAATAAATTAGTTAAACCAAGTTAAGTTTATTTACGTTACAATATTATCTCAAAGATCTCCTGAGGTGTAACAGGGGTAAAAAAAATGAGTTACTATTGTTTAGATCACATTTTGTACAAGACGATACAGTATTTTCAATTTTTTTTTTCGTTTAATAATCTTACAGACGTGCTGAAATGATTAGCAAAATTTTCGCAACATCAAAGTCCCTATCAACTATTGACCCATTGATATTCAATTTCATTTCTCTTATATTATTATTATTTCTTCCGGTTTTTTCTTTAACCAATTTCCAAACTGATTTTTGTTTTTCTATTTTCAATGATTTTTTGATAATATAACTTTTTATCTGTTTTTAGTTTGTTTTTATAAGTTTTATGCAGAAGTTTATATTCAATTCCTGATTTTTCATCATGAAAGTTCTGCTTCAGCCAATATAGATTGTTTAGCGATTAAGTACGTTGACAAACTTCGGGAGGTGATTCTTTGGAATATTTCAGGACGAAAAGTTCATATAAACATATGTCCTAAACGGGAATTGTTTTTGGAGTTTATTTCGACATTTTCGATAATAATCAATTTAAATTGGGCAAGTATAACCCATTCAACAGTGCGCACGATACAAAATAATTCATTTCTCAAATAATTCACAGGGTCCTCCTTTTTTCAAAGTCAAGCCTTGTTAAAAAAAAAACCGCCGCCACTGACAGATTATAAGAAATGAATATTCATTTACTTGTACGGTTTAGAATGAAAAAATTAATCCAAATATTTTCCAGTATCGCACAACATAATTAAATTTGAAAATCAAGCATTCTCTATTGAAAATGGGAAAACAATTTTTTCAGAATTAGAAAAATCTACGATGAAAAATGAAGTTACTTTTTGTGAACAATCTGATAGATATTGTGAAAATTTGCATTTTCATTCGGATATTTGATTGAAAATCTTTTTATCCAGTATTGATAGAGAACTCATATAGCTTGTTTCTTATTCTAATAAAAGTTTTTTTCCAATTTTCAATTGAATGTTTCCTTTTCAACATATTTTTTTTCCAAAAGGTAATCTTGTACGATGGAAGATAGTTACTAGGGTTTATCTTACGGTCGCAGATGAGTCCGCATTTGATTTTATGAATCTCCGGTCATAACTCCGAAAAAGTAAATACATGAAATTTTTCTGTTCGTGTAAAATACAGTATCTATCGAAAATTTCAGTTCTAATCAAAAATTAATTAAAAAAAAAAAAAATTTGGAATCTACCATTCTTCAAGAAGGATCGTTTTTTTCTTCTGCGATAACGCAGAAATTTTGAAAACAATTTCATTTCATAAAAATAGCAAAGTGGGCTTTGATATTAATTCATTTATTTAAATATCAACAACTTGACAGTTATCGAAAGTTGAGAAGGTGTCTCATTGTCAGTTTTCCATTAGTACATGCATACAGACTGAAACAAACAGAAAAATGGAGAATCCGAACAACTGGACACACCAGAATCACTCATGTAATCAATATCGACGAACTCGGAATGATTTTAGACTACATGCAACCCCTATACTCATTCGAAAAATCATTCGAAACACGAATTGACGGATCTGGATGGGCCCCGAGTATAGAATCACAATCAGACAGTTGAAGGAACGGGAGCAGGAATATATGGGGTGAGGCCAAGAAGGGACTACATAATACCACTTGGCAAATGCTCCACGATATTCCAAGCTGAAACACATGCTATTATGGTATGCATTCAGAAGAATCTAGAAAGTGGTTATAGGAAAAAACACATCTACATTATATCTGACAGTCAAAGTGCTATCAAAGCCCTCAACTCTATACAGATAAAGTCTAAACTGGTCTGGCCTCCAGAACCTCATCGAGCTGGCAAAACACAACAAGGTCACCTTGATGTGGGTGCCAGGTCATAGAGGCATTGAAGGCAACTAGCTAGCTAGACAAGCATCTGAAACGCTATTCACAGGGCCAGAACCTGTGCATGGAATTAGCAGAAACCGATGCATGACCCTGATCGTCGAGTGGATAAAAAGAAGACACCAACAATATTGGGATCAAACTGTCGGGCAAATACACAGCAAAGTCATGGTAGGGCACCCAAACCGGACCCTGACGGCTGACTTTCTGAACCTGAACAGAATGAAGGCACGTATAATAGTAGGTCTGTTGACTAGACACTGCGGCCTAAGAAAACACCTAAACACCATGGGAGTACGCAGGGAAACCGTGGCTATGTGAAGAAGAGGAGGAAACAGACTCTCATATTATCTTCGACTGTGACGCCCTAAGTAGAAGGCGACACAGCCCGGAAACAGGCATGAATCCGAAGAACCTTATTAACAGGCTACTGAACCTAATTAAAGGCACAAACCTGTTTGAATGAGGAACCACTGACGACAGAGTGATACAATAGACCCCAGCTGGTCGCAGTGTCAAGGGAAGCTAAGTGCCAACCCTGTCTCTGGCTCATCAGTTTTCAACCAACCAACCAACATGTAGTAAAGCAGATTCATTCAATATCTCTCTGGGTAAAATGGTTGAATATACGGTTTCAGAAATGTCAGACATGCACTTAATGTATGGAATGGCTCATGGTAATGAGTGTGCCGCCAGACGAATGTATCTAGAAAGATTTCCACAACGTCCTATTCCCAGTTCACAATTGTTCATTAATATTCACTCTCGTCTTCGTGAAACGGGTACTTTCAAGAGGTCAGGAGAGTTAGAACAGTTCAGATAGAGGAAGCTGTCCTTAACGAAATTGTGCAAGATCCAGACACCAGTACAAGACAAATTGCGGCACAGTTGAACGTGACCCATATATTGGTAAGGCAAATTTTAAAATAGCAACAACTTTATCCCTATCACATACATCGTGTTCAAGTTTTTCTGCCAAGGATTTTTCAAAGAGACTAGCTTTTTGCACTTGAATTTGAAATAAATTGGTGAGAAATCCATGGTTTTTATTTCAAGTGTTATTCACCGATGAGGCATGTTTTTCCCGTAAAGCCATTATTAATTTCCACAACAATCATATGTGGGCTGATACAAAATAAAACGAAGTAAAAGTCAATATTAAAAACAAGAATAACAAGATTACCATGAGGAATCGACACTAGGCCTTATAATAGGTTAGAAAGTGACAATTGATGTATCCAGCAGTCAAATATCAAATAATTTGTATGCGGCCACCACTTAAGTGCGGGCGGAGGGCCCTTACAAAACAAAAAAACCCTCCCAACAAATTTTTGGATACAACAGGTTGGTTCCATCACTGTCGAAAAGGATTTCTTCAATTCATGGCCACAACCATACTATGAGTTTGGACACAATAATTAAACACCCTCTGTTATTGCCCACTTCTTAATACATTAACGCATATGATATTCTTTCTTTGTCCGCTCCATGTAAGTACTAAATCTTGTTCACAATTTCTATTTAACTGATAATATTTCATTATAGAATCTTTTAATTAAGCTGAAGATGGATCCTACTGGACCCGAAACATATCCCCCCTTGATTTCATCTAGGTACTGATATAATAAAAGTTGTGGAGATGACATTGTGAATATAATTCCTCCTCATTTAGGTATTTTGAGTGAAATTAGAAACCATCACATATTCGGGATGTTATCAGACTCCCTAGTTCCCCTGATATTATTTGAAAGGTCCTTCAATGTGCTCTTCTCAGAGAGGGAAGCGATTGGTCAGCAGGAAATACCCGCTGACCAGGAGTGGCCTATAGTTTTGACAACACAGGTATTGGAGTAATGCTTTGGAGGGTTCCTCTCGTAGAGAACCGGCTCCTAAGTTTCACGATGAATTTCCTCGACGTAACAAAGATCTTATTCGTGAGCGAAATCGAGCAAAGAGGACTTATCAAAGGAGTCTGTTCGAACTGAATAGGGAGGTTAGAAAAAACATATCAGAATTTAGGAATGAGAGATTTGGCACAACACTTCGAAATTTAGAGAACAGTGATCAACTTTGGAAACTATTTACGGTGAGGCCGGTATGTCATCCAAAGTTCAAGCCTTTGCAGACTCGATGGAAAGGCAATTTAGATTGAATGAGCATCCAGATGATGATTTGGCTCGAGAGCTTTTGCTGGAAGATCGGGTTCGTCGTACTCTAAGAGAACCCAATCATGATGTCATTCGTTCGGCTTCGATGGATGAACTCAAGGCGCATATTGAAGGATTAAATCCTAAAAAAGCACCTGGTTATGACGGAATTACTGATCGTATGATTAAGTATTTTCCGGATAACCAGGTGCAGTCACTTCTATATATAACCAATAATTCTTTACGCCTTGAAAGATTCCCTCGAAGGTGGAAGCATACCATCGTAGTTATGATTCCAAAGGAGGGACAAAATCCGACCTTCCCGAAAAATTATGGACCTATCAGTCTGCTTTGCAGTTCAGCTAAGTTGGCTGAAGAAGTCGTTGACGAAGAAGTGGAGGACATAAATGTCCTACCGAATGAGCAGTTCGGCTTTAGGCGTGCTCATTCCACCGAGCTTCAGGTTCTGAGGCTGTTAGATATCAGTAAAGCTTTTGATAGAGTTTGGCATGAGGGCTTACTCTTCAAACTCATTGACTCCCACCTGTCACAGAGTCTGGTGAAGTGGATTAAGTCGTTCCTCATGGGTAGGACATTTCAGATAAAGGTCGGCAATTCTCTCTCGGGTTCGAGAGAAATTGAGGCCGGCGTTCCTCAGGGAGCAGTGTTGTCTCCTTTATTATACGCCCTTATACATCCGATATTCCAAGGAGTGAACACGTGAAGATATCCTTATTCTCTGACGATACAGCTTTGCTTTCCTGTTCAGCCAACCACTTGATGGGGGTACCTGTAGTGGAAAATGAAGTTGAATCCTGACAAAACGCAGGCTATCGATAGGACGTGAGAGAAACAACCCGGAGAGGGGTGTGTCTGTCTCTGGAAGGGAGATAGAATGGTCAGAACAAGTCAAGTACCTGGGGGTAACGGTGGATCGCCGGCTCACCTGGAGACCACATGTCAAAATTATTAAGGACAAAATTGCAAACAAGATCTGCACATTATATCCACTCATTAACAGAAAGAGTAAACTCTCCCTGAAAAACAAAGTTCTGATTTATAAAATGATGTTCAGACCTGTCATTTTGTACGCTTCAGCCGCCTGGGGCCGAACCTGCAGGACTAGCATTCGCGTCCTGGAACGGGCGCAAATGATAGTCCTGCGGATGATAACGAACGCTCCGTGGTATGTGCGAAATGATCGGATCCTCGAAGACTTGAACCTGCCTTCCATCAGGAGTATTATCAGAGACCGCAACCGGAAAGTTTTCGCTTTCGCAATAACCCATGAGAACCCCCTCCGTGAGGGAAGCCACTGATTATAACATAGACGACCCCTCACGCTTCAAACGTCCCAGGCACTTCCTGGAGTGATGGGCTACTTACCAATCCATACTGGGTAGTGAAAGCTGCACCCTCTAGAGAAATGAACATTTTTCCAAATTCAGATTCAAACTTCTCTTCTCGGCCATCATGGTCTCAAGGTCATCAAGGTCTCTAGTCCTTATCCAGTCAAAATTCTAAATTCGTGAATGGCTGTTGCCAACTTATTTGATGTCCAAAGGGTAAAAGCCTTCGGGTTACACTTTAGTAACAGTGATAGGAGATCACGAACAAAAGGTATTGGAGTAGGAAAGTGTTTGGAAAAGGCGAACGGTTGAAACCTCGGTCAACCTTGGCAAAATCCTTCCAGACAGATATCTGCCAGAGGATTGTGTGCATATGTCTCTGCCATAGAATTGTGTGCAAGTCTCTGGCAAACAAATAAGTTGAAATAATATCAGACAACCTGGTAGTCCTAAAATAGACTCAAAACTGGTTTGGGACTGTGGACAAGCTGTCTTGGTGAAACCAACAAACTTGCACTATTCTGGGTTCCAGGGCACATCGAGGTGCAGTGCCAATTAAAAAGTCGACGCACTCGCGAAAGAAGTAATGGCTTCATTAGACCAGAATTGGTTTTCACATCGGGAAAAATGTTAATAAGGGCATAATTTCCAAATACTTGAAATTCGCGCCTTCTCACAGGACTGTTAGCAGGTCACTGCCACCTAAGAAACCACATGCAAAGAATAGGGCTGGAACAATCGATCAGATTGCCGATTCAGACGACTCAGTAGTGCACATTTAATGTACCCGCGTATAGTCTACTCGACAAGTTGAAAATGGTCTAAAATAGAGATACTGCTCTTGAAATTATGTGTGATAGCTCATCGGATCCGGAATAACGCCTAGAAAATTGTGCCAAAAGCGTGTATTAGCACATAGAAAATTGCAAAAGTTATAAACAATTGAAGATGAAAAAAAAATGGCATTTTGTTTTTTGCCAATATGAGATTCTGAAAGAGGAGGAAATTTCCAATAAAAAACTCCCAGCTCCCGGAACTCTATCTCCATTATTTATAATTTTAATTTCACGCTGAAAATGGGTCTCCGATCGACATTTTTAGGTTGCGCGCGCGTCGTCAAAAGCGAGTACGGCACATTAATTAATTTATTTAAGGTATTCAATTATTTTTTTTTTTAATTTGAAAAAATTATGGTGTATTCGGAACACACACTATAAATGATTTATTCCCGTTGGGAATTTTACTTAACGTTAATTTTTCAACAAGTTAAACGATTGTTAACTAACAAAATTTTCTCGAACTTCTGTCTTAATTGTAAATAAAAAAAAATGTTTAAATAATTGTCGTAAATTTTTTTCGCTTCGTTGAGCCTTTGTTATATACATACTTAACAAGATCACGCCATAAAAGTTGAAAAAATATTCATACTTTGTTTATAATAATTTTTGTACTTGAACAAAATCAAAAAAATCCAAGTAATGTTGTTAAAAAAATATAGATTGATTTGCAAAAAAAAAAATTTCTGCTATTTGTTGATAAATTTTTTATAAACAAATTGAATATTTCAATATTTTTGAAAAATTTTTTTTACAACTTCATTATATTACAAATATTATGATTTTTGAAAAAAAATTCCTTAATAACAATTTTTGCTTGTTTATAGTCGTTTTTTTTATATTTTTATTGTTTAAATAATTAGGAAATTATTTTTTTTCTAAAAATCATGATTAACAGTCTTCCATAAAGTAACAAAAAAAATTTTTTTTATCAACAATTCCATTGTTTATTAACTCACCAATTTGTTATAAACAATTTTTTAACTTTGTTAGATTTTTTTTCTGAAACTTCTCAAAGTACAATAAAAAATTGGAAATTTGTTTTTCTATTCTTTGTTATATATGGTTGTTTTTGTAAATTTTAGAAGTTTCAGAAAAAAAAATCTAACAAAGTAAAAAATTTGTTTATAACAAATTGTGTGTAAAAAAAAATTTTATGATAAATTAACTTTAAAAAATTATAAACAATTAAAAATTGTTAAGGATTTTTTTTCCAGAAATCATAATATTTGTAATATAATGAAGTTGTGAAAAAAAAAAATCAAAATTATTGAAATAACCAATTTGTTTATAAAAAATTTATCAACAAATGGCGGAAACATTTTTTTTTCCAAAAATCATAATATTTGTAATATAATAAAGTTGTGAAAAAAAAAATTTCAAAATTATTGAAATAATCAATTTGTTTATAAAAAATTTATCAACAAATGGCGGGAACAATTTTTTTGCAAATCAATTTATATCTTGTATTAATAAAAAAACGATATGATGATTAAGAAAAAAAATAATTTTTTTAACAACATTACTTGGATTTTTTTGTTTTTGTTCAAGTACAAAAATTATTATAAACAAAGTATGAATATTTGTTTAACTTTTATGGCGTGATCTTGTTGAGTATACATATTAGAAAGGCTCTACGAAGCGAAACATTTTTACGACAATTATTTAAACATTTTTTTTCATTTACAATTAAGACAGAAGTTCGAGAAAATTTTGTTAGTTAACAATCGTTTAACTTGTTGAAAAATTAACTTTAAGTAAAATTTCCAACGGGAATGAACTATTTATAGTGTTCTGAATACACCATAATTTTTTCAAATAAAAAAAATATATTTAATACCTTAATTAAATTAATTAATGTGTCGTACTCGCTTTTGACGCCGCGCGCGCAACCTAAAAATGTCACTCGGAGACCCATTTTCAGCGTTAAATTAAAATGATAAATAATGGAGATAGAGTTCCGTTCTAGTTTCAGTTTTTTATTGGAAATTTCCTCCCCTTTCAGAATCTTTCTTTGAAATTTCTTATATATTAATAGTTTATGAAATATTGGCAAAAAACGAAATGCCATTTTTTTTCATCTTCAATTGTTTATAACTTTTGCAATTTTTTATGTGCTAATACACGCTTTTGGCACATTTTTCTAGACGTTATTCCGGATCCAATGAGCTGTCACACATAATTTTAAGAGCAGTATCTCTATTTTAGACCATTTTCAACTTGTCGAGTAGACTAGTAGCCCTGGAAAGGTCCACATTACTGATATTCAGTTATCTCTAACTGGACAAATCTCTCCACAAGCAACCTTGAACTATCGCCCACCTATCTTGAACCTGAGGACCTAACCTAAAATTGTTCTTGAAGTAGCCAGCCTGGACATACAATTAGCTTATTGATCTACGAACAAAATTCCACCATCTCACAGTCCATCATATTTGAAAAGTTTCCGTAATAAGTGCTTTGAAGTGATTCCACATTTACAACTTGCGTGTAATTGTTACTTTATCATTTTCAAATTATGTTGTGATTAATCGATCTTCAACGTAAAGATAATTATTTTATCGCACTCGTTTGTTTTATTTGTAAGAATAACACGATTAGTCCTGTGGAGTACTTTCGTTTCATCTGTAATGTTCGTTTTTGATGGTAGTTTCTTTTACGGTATAAAGAAATGGTTGGTTCTCGGGATTAGTAGCAAGAGGAAGAAGTCGGAGACGGTGCCTGTAAGTAGCTGGGTTTAGATGTTTTCACTTCACCACCAGTGCATTATATTATATCATATCAACAGACAGTTTTTTCACTTGTTTAGACGCCTCTAGGGCTTCAAATAGATTATTTTCGATTCATAGTAATGATAAATGAATTTTTTTCAATAGGATAATGTAAACTTATTGGTAGATTATGATGAATTATACCATACATTTGTGGTATTCTATGGATACCATGTATAGAAGTATAGTATATTCGATTTCGATGCTTTCTGTATCATTTCAAAATAAAAATATGTTGACGTATTGAAACAAACAGCATGTTTGATCTTCGTAAGGTATTTGACTGCATCCCACATCAAGGGTTACTTGATAAGCTTGAACTCTATGGCGTCAGAGGGTCCGCCAATTTTTATATTGTTTCGTACATATGCGTAAGAAGTCGATAAGTTCTCCATAATAACAATACATCAGTATGTAAACGAATAACATCAGGTATGCCCCAAGGATCAGTCCTTGGGCTATTTCTGTTTTTCATCTTTATGAACGATATATATTCTGTCATATCCAACCATTCCAGTGAATCCTGTCGAGATAAGTTTTCTATTCATAATGTTTCCTAATAGTTTGCACATTGTACATGTCAGTAAAATAGGTCTGTATGATTTTAGATGAATCGCTGCTTTGTTAGGTTTTAGAATGAGGATAACGATGGAATTGGGAACAACAATTTGAGGGAATTTATGTTCGATCCAGAATTTATTAAAGGGCCGTTTCCGCTGCCGACGGAGATTCTGCAATATTATCAGTGTCCTTGAGTGATTTCAGTACTTCTAAAAGTTCTGGGTTCGTTGATTGGATCTTGGTTGTTCTTTATTACAATTAGTGTAGATTCTTGTACAAGTTTGTGAGTGAGAAAGTTCTCATAGTTATTTTGGTTCGTGAACTTATGTTTAATATTCAGCCAACTCTTCACTTTTTTCAATACATTTTCCATTCACGAGTCTCTCTCACTTCTTCCTGTGGTCAGTTATACCTGTGCTTTATGTTTCTTGAAAACAAATTCGTGTTCCTAAGTTTGTTCTTTTCTACCTTCTCAAGGGGATGACTGTTTCTTATTATTATTCAGGAACACCAAATATATTCTATTTCATTGAGAGTGCATTCATTTTATTTTATTTTTACATTCTAGAAACTATCTGCGCTTGGAAAATAATATCGTGTTACTTGTATTCGGGGACTTTTTCTCAATAAATTTATCTCGATTTTCTCAACACTTCACCCATAAACTAGTCTATTTTCAAAAAAAAAACAGGATGTGATTGGTGTTTTTGTGGAATTCGTTGAGAAGACTCTATACCATATTTAATACGTTTAATTTCGAATAATGAATATAAATTAGGAAAATAATTTTCTCTTTGAGTCTTTCAAAAAACCATGACAGTGACAAATCACCAAAACAAAAACCAAAGTATATAAACAGCACCGTTACCACTCCAACAATATTTCTTTGGAACAAAGATTTGAACAATTGGTTTGGTTGAACATAAAGTTGATTTTCATTGGCCAAAATTGTGCACCGATATCAAAATATGTTATTATCAGGGTAATGATTCTTTAATTAGCTATTTATGATCACTTGGCCGTCAAAATATGAATATAATTCGTATCTAATCTGTATATTAATTTTACGAAGTAGATATGTCGAGAATCAAAGTACCATGAATTCCACGGAGGTGATTATCAATTTGTTTACTGTTGCCAGTATAATGAATAGGGTTTCAACCTCATTGGTGATCTATGGTGATAATATTAAATATTATTGATTGTCGTCTATAATATCTCAGTATATTGACTTTCTAGGATTTTTGTGATGTTAAGAAATCATCGTTCAAATTATAGATTTCTCCTAATCGTTCAGATGTTCCCTCAAATTTTTCGTTTTTTTGTAATTCTGCAATATTGTCTGGATTTTGATTGTCTAATTTTTTAGTATGTGTTGTTTGGCGTTCGGAAATTTCCTTACTTAATTTTTTCTGTGAGTTCTTTATTTCATCAACAGTAACAACCAATTCTTCTCGATTTCTTGTCATTTTCTGTGGTTCAGTTCAGTCAGTTCAGTCAGTTCAGTCAGTTCAGTCAGTTCAGTCAGTTCAGTCAGTTCAGTCAGTTCAGTCAGTTCAGTCAGTTCAGTCAGTTCAGTCAGTTCAGTCAGTTCAGTCAGTTCAGTCAGTTCAGTCAGTTCAGTCAGTTCAGTCAGTTCAGTCAGTTCAGTCAGTTCAGTCAGTTCAGTCAGTTCAGTCAGTTCAGTCAGTTCAGTCAGTTCAGTCAGTTCAGTCAGTTCAGTCAGTTCAGTCAGTTCAGTCAGTTCAGTCAGTTCAGTCAGTCCAGTCAGTTCCGGCAGTCAGTTCAGTCAGTTCAGTCAGTTCAGTCAGTTCAGTCAGTTCAGTCAGTTCAGTCAGTTCAGTCAGTTCAGTCAGTTCAGTCTTCAGTTCATCAGCAGTCGTTCAGTCGTTCATACTACTATGAGAGCCAATCAAGCAAAGACAAAGAGAGACTCGGGATGAGTCCATTTACCTGGGAAAAAACGTGAATAAGTAGTTTGGTATATCAAATACCACTAGGGGAAATACTTGTTTATTTTCATCGCAGGGATTCGTTATTTGTGAGCGTTCGTGCTATATTCCGTTCGGGAATTTTTCTCTATGGAATGTTTCGTATGTGTTTGCGATTATCCGGTATTATTCATAAATCCGGAGCAGGTACGTCCGAAAATACCGCCAGAGGAAATCGTGATGGTTGCTCTGTTGAAAAATCGACTTAAGTGAAGAATTTCGAGATGTCTAAAATATTTGCTTTTTGTGGCAGTCATCTGGACTTGGAAATGGCTAGTTCTTTTGTTTTGACGACCATTTTTCAACTTGATTTGTCGAGAAAAAATATTTTCCTTTCTACTTGCAGAAAGTTTCAATTCCAGTTGCAATGTAGAAAATTTCAATCATAGTTTTATCAATTATCAATTAGAACACCATGACGAATATTTATCAGTGATATCAATATTGTGTCCATGACACCTGATAAAAATACTTGAATATTGGATATATTTCACAAAGGAAAATAAAGGATGACAAATAAAATATCTGAAGCTCCTTGAAGACCTTGATAATGAATATTTGAGAAGTAAATACAAAACCTATGAAAACAATTTGTTGAAATTATTTAGGATTGCGAATGCAAACTATCTTCAGAATAAGAAAGTGAAAACTGCCCCAAAACCATGGTATTCCACTCTGAGGATTCTGTTGGATAGATAAGAGTAGAAAAATATCGTGAGTAAGACCAAAGTTTATGCTTTGGAGAAGTCAGTGTAAACGACATCGACCTGTCCTGAATTGTCCAAATTATCTGAAATGAATTGTGTAATTTCGAGCAGGTTGCTGACTTTTGATACTAAGCCGTGCTGATAATGCACTAATTGTGAGTTGACATGAGCTGATAAAAACTCAAAGATAACCCATGACGATGGGCCTATAATTTTCAATGTAACTTTTGTCGCCTTTTTTGAATATAGAACATATTTTACTTTTTTTCCAGATGTCAGGGAATAAACACGTTGATAAAGCAAGATTAAAAATTTTAGTAAGTGGCTTTGCGAAAATTATGGCACAGTCGTTCACAATGAACGATGGAATACCATCTGGCCCAGATGTCAATTTGGGCTTAGGCCGTTTCAGACATTGCACTACAAGTTCCTCCGAGATATAAGGGGTTGATAGTGTAGGTACATTAGGCTCTTCATCCACTAAGTTATTCAAGGGTGTCTAATTGATGAACGCTGATTGGAAGAAGTTAGCAAATGCATTGATTATTATTTCGGGATCAGATAAATCTTGACCTTGTAACTTCATAGTATTGGGAATGCGAGATTCATTTCGCAATGTATTTAAATATGACCAAAATTTGGAAGGGTTGCTTTTTATGTTAGCTTCGACATAAGTTGCAAAGTTACTTCGAGCTGAAGATATGTCCTTAACTTCCCTGCGAATAACTTTAAACTTTTCTTGATAAGTTAAATCACCGGTTGCTTTGAATTTACGAAGGTATCTATTCTTCTTTCCTAATTTCCCAATTAAACTACCAGTAAACCGGGAGGGGTAGAAAGAGTTTGCAGTGAGTTTCTTGGGTACGTGCTCTGAAAAAAACTGATCTAAGTGCAAATAAAATGCACCGCAAGCAGAATTGACATCGACAGCACGATCAAGAAAGGACCAATCTGCCTTTAGAAGGTCCTCGTAAAGTCGGGGAAAGTTTGCTTTGCGAAAGTTATATGTTAGTAAAGACTTATTTTCGAATTTTTCAGATGTTATATCAAATTTCAATAGGATCTCTAGTAACGGGTGATGCAGATCAACAGTCGGTTATTCAATAATATAGCAATTCGGAAGGGAAATATGTTAGGAATATTTAAAAATACAAAGACTACGAAGAACAAACGATAAATGTAGATAAAACAATGTGTTTGTATCCTTACTGATGAGGTGATATTTACTTTTGAAGAACAATAAAGATCAAAAGTGAAAAGTCAAAGAATATAAGATTTAACATTACTACCCTCTAGTAATTAAGCCACTCTGTAAAGGAGGTGATGAAACTAAAATGATTAACCATAGATCAAGTATCTTTGATTTCGAACTTTTCTTCAAAAATCATTAAAAACCGAATAATATTTTTTTAGGTACATTCAATGTACTATAAGAAAGTCTTTATAGTTTTAGAAACGGAAAATCCACTCGAGACGACTCTGTGTCTTTCCATTCATTTTGATACGGTACCAAAAGGATAATTATATGAAATATTCAAATCACACCTCTAATGCCATTATATGCTCATCCAGTTCTCTGATGCCAGTATCTTTCGGTGTACTACAAGGCATAGAACTTGGTCCCCTGCTGTTCTCTTTTTACATACATGGACTCTCAGAACTTGATAGAAAAAGTAGAATCATAAGTTTTGCTGATGATACAGCAGTAATGTATAGGAAAAATAAAAACTTTTTAACAAAACATTAAACTGACGAAAAAATCAACTGAAAAGCAAAAAATAAAATAAACCTTTTTAGTCTTAATGATAATTGAGCTCCTAAACTGATGTAACTAATTTTGAGTCTTTGTCAATTTTAATTTGAATAATAATAAAGTCTTTTATTAATGATTTTAACATATTTTCGAAACAAAAATAGAGTTCAACGTATTTGTTAGATATCTACTGACCGTACTGCACTGGATAAATAAGATGAAGAATTAGTGCCAAAAGTATATCTTCATCGTTGAAACTAAGATTTTTTATTCGAGAGAATATACAGTGTGACCCACTTAAGACCGGATCACTCTTATAAAATCTACATTTTCCGACCGATTGAATTTCTTCTTTTTTCAGAGTATCAAAAAAACTACGTTTGCACCAAATTTCCAAAATATAATTCAAAATTTCAGGGCATACTATGATTTTTTTATGTTCAAAATTGCTAAATTTCATTACCGATTTTTTTCGTGAAATTTCGACTCTACCACTGGATTCAGCATCCTTCATTTAGGTAAATCCTAAAATTTCATTTGAAAATATTCATTGGCAACAAAGTTATAACAATATTGAATTTGATAACATACCATTATTTATGAATATTTCAGACAAAATCTGAGAATCGGCAACACTGTCAACACAAACGTAGAAGATCTTTGAGGTTTCTGGTAGAAATTCATAACACAAATTGTTCTCTATAACATCTAGAAAGGGGTACACATTTGGAATAAAGTAATGAAGCCGAAAAACAGCTTATCATCATCAGTTAATTAAAACAATTTTTGAAAGATACTGTCAGAGTTTTTGGGTTCTGGTATTATCTCCTTATACAGGCCATCCGACTTCTTCCGCAAAGTCATTTTGTTTCCTTCTTCGTTCGCTAGGTCAAAATATTATTGTTGAATTGAAAATTTAAAAATGTATCTAACTCGAGAAAGGTAGGCTGTGATGACGTTATTATTTTTAATAGTAATTTGAGTAAAACAAAAGTAAGCCCTGACAATGACAGACTGAGTCTCATAATTCGAATCCGAGAAAGGTATTAATTAATATTCAATTACAATAGGACGATGTTACGTTATGGCTTCACAATTGTCTTTGCAAGAAAAAATTCAAATTGTACGTCTTTCTGGATACAATGATAGAAGTGAAAGGTATGCAAAATATTCAATGTTCGACATCCAGATCGCCCCCCTATCAGTAATAGTACAGTGCAAAGAATAAATAAAAGTTTCAATGAAACAGGAGATGTATCGAAGAATATTTTGAGAAATAATGTGAGAAGAAGGATTGGACACGAATATGTTATATTGGATAACTTTAGGAATACTCCCAATGCCAGTTTGAGAGTGGCAAGCCTAGATGTGAATCACCAAGGGAAAACATACGGAGATGCCTGAGAAAATACAAAATGAAACCATTCAAACCCAAGTTTTTGCATACCCTGGAAGACCGAGATCAAGAGAAACGACTAGAATTTTGTTTGTGAGCACAAGGAGAATACCTGAGAAATAGACGTTTTTTAGAGTGTATTTTATTCAGCGATGAAGCCACTTTCAGACCAAAGGTGTTGTTTAATCTCAAAACACCATATTTTGGGCAACCGACAACCCTAATTGGGTTATAAACTGCAAAAAACAATATTCGGAAAAAGTTAATGTATAGTGCGGAATATTGAATGAACGAATCATAGGCTCATTTTTTTTCGAGGGAAATATAAATGCCATGAAATTACTAGAATTTTTCAGAACTGAACTATGGAATGTTATTCATGATCTTCCTATTGTTGATCGAATAAACTGAATGAACAGTTTCCTCATCACTGGCTTGGTCGAGGAAGTGAATTGATTGGATGGCCACCCAGGTCCCCCGATTTGACCCCACTTGACTTCTTCTTGTGGGGTCTTCTTGTACAAAAAGTTTACAAATCCCGCACAAGAACTAGACAGGAGTTGTGTGAAAGAATACGTCAAGCTTGTAGAGAAATAACACCCGAAGGACTCAAAAATACTGTAATAGATATTCGAAAGAGATATGAAAAATGTATAGAATTGAATGGTGGTTTGGTGGAAGCTACAAAAATTTTAAATGTATCGATTAGGGCTAGATAATTATGGACCAAAATTACTCAATGTTGCATTATCGAAGTCATTTGTTAGGAATCGTAAACTTTTGAATTAAAATCAAAATAAAGTTTTCATTTCATTCGAAAATTCTTGGTTGATACAATAATGGATATCATAAGGAGCCAGTTTCTCGACGTTATGGATATTAATTTTTTTCCAAAAATACCATTCTACAATATGTTATAACTCGAGAACAATTTGTGTTATGAATTCGAATTTCTACCAGAAACCCCAACGATCTTCTAACGTTTGAGTTGACAGTGTTGCCGATTCTCAGAATTTGTCTGAAATATTCATAAATAATGGTATGCTATCAAAATTAATATTGTTATAACTTTGTTGCCAATGAATATTTTCAAATGAAATTTTAGGATTTACTTAAATGAAAGATGCTGAATCCAGTGGTGGTTTTCAAGAAAAACATCGCTAATGAAATTTAGCAATTTAGAACATAAAAAAAATCATAGTATGCCCTGAAATTTGGAATTATATTTTGCGAATTTGGTGCAAACGTAGACTTTTTGATACTCTTCCTGCTGGAAGAAGAAAAAATCAATCGGTCGGAAAATGTAGATTTTATAAGGGTGCTCCGGTCTTAAGTGGGTCACACTGTATATTTTTTCAGCTTTGATTTGAAATTTACCGTTACTCATCAAAACAGAATCTTATATTTTATTCATTGGTAGATTATTTATATATTTTATTCTGAAACCGATCGGGATCGAATTTGGAAACACATATACGAGTTGCTCATCATTCATCTCTTCCTACAATGTTTTATTAACTCTCCTAACGCAAGCATATAGCAAAACGTTTTTCACCACGTCCTTTTCAGTTGTAACCTACTCAAGTATTTTTTCAACTACTCCACCTTTCGTTCCCACTACATTCCGTAAGTGTCCAGACTGTTTTCTGACGGAAATACATTATTATTTACAGCAGAATTCTTCAAACCTACACATGGCATTTTTATGGATTTACATTCAAAACATGTCGATTCAAGTATTTTTCGTATGTCTGAAAATTGTTTTTTTGCCTTTTTGTAGAACTTCTATACGGATAGAAGAGAACACTCGTATGCCCCCACTGCTGGTAGAAGTTTCATTTGTACTTTTCCCGATACAGAAAAATAAACTTTAGTCGCAATTTTGTATCATTCAAGATAAACCCTTTGGAAAGTAAAATCAGCGATGAAAAGTAATTCATTGGAATTTCTAGCAAAAGACAACTACTTCCCGGGCACTATTCCAACGCTGAATATTGATGAACTACAACGGTTTATATATGGTATAATTGGAGAAAAAAAAAACTCTCTCTCCCGGTATCACCTTTATTGTTCCTAACGAAGTATCATCGGTTTTTACAAAATATTATTACCGATAAAAAAAATGCTATACGGAAACCTGAAAAATACTCCTGTTTTTTGCGAATTTACAAGTTTGAAGACAAACTCGTTGGCATCAGAATTGGTCTGGTTCATAAGTGCCATTTCGTTGAAGAAGGCCTTCACGTAAGGTATCATTGGATGCAGAATTTTATCTAGATATGATTTACGCTTTGTCCCATGTCTCACAAACGAATAATTTAAAAGTTATAAACAATTTAGTTGAAAAAAAGGTGTCGTTTCTCCCGGATCTGTAGCACCAATGTTTATAATTTTAATTGAGCGGTGAAAATACGGGTAAAAACGGATGACTAATTAAATATGTGAAAAAAAAATTATCTCAATTTTATTATTAATCATGCTTTTGTTAATTAACAAATTTCTCCAAGTTGGAAGTAAACAAAAAACCTCGATAATTTTTAAACCGGAAGCCAGAAAAAAAACTATTTTTTGAGCTGTTTTTTAAAGGCTTTAGAAAAGACCCTCTATGGAAAAATTTAAAAAAATTACTTATCCATTGTTTTATTAACAATTGAAGATGCTGAAAAAGTAGAAACATAAATAAAACATTGAAAAAAAAATTGATTTGTTTTTTTATTGTTAAAAGCCACATGAAAATATTTTTTTTAAATTTGTTACCAGAATTGTTTAAAAAATGGTTATAAACAAATACATTGTTTATGAGATAGTTAATTTTTTTTTGTAAATGTAAGTAATAATGAAAATAATAGGTAAATATTAATATTAAAAAACCATTTTTTTTAAATCATTATTATTATGGTTCTTTCTTATTCTGATTTTTTTTCTTTAAATTTTTTATTCGTTTATTAAATAAACAATTTGTTATAAACAAATTGATTTTCGCCCTATATTTTTTTAATACTACTTAAATAAACAAAAATTACCATGTCGTTTTTTAAGCAAAAACATGGTTTTCTATTTTTTATTTGATTTTAAAAATTCTCATGCTTTTAACTCTATTTTTTTTTCAGGTTTCTTATCATTATAATCATTATAACTTATACATTATTGAAGAAACGACGAGAACACTTAAAGTCTTTATTGTTCTCCATAAAACAATGATCAAATTGAGCTTTTTGTTATTAAAATTTTTTTCAAGGCTTTTAAATTTGAATATCTTTTGAACTATCAAAAATACGATAAAATACTTCAGTCTTTTTCGTACTTTATTAAACAATGAACAATAAAAAAATAAAAATCAGGAAAAAAAAAAAAATAATTAAAAAAAAATTTTAAAATTAAAATTATTAAAAAAAAATTGTTAACTAACAAGTGCAATTTTTAGAAAAAAAAAAAAAAATTTTTTTTTTTAAAAAAAAAAAAACTGCCATAAAAAATTATTTGTTTATAACAATAATTAAAAAAAGTTGCATTAAAAAATAATGAAAAAACATATTTTCATGTGGCTTTTAACAATAAAAAACAAATCAATCGGGAGATTTGGGAAAAAAAACAATGTTCTATATATGTTTTTATTCTTTCAGCATCTTCAATTGTTGATCAAGAAACGGATAATAATTTTTTTTTTATTTTTCCATCGAGTAACTTTCCTAAAGTCTTTAAAGAACAGCTAAAAAAAAATCCTTTTTTTTGGCTGCCGGTTTGAAAACTATCGATTTTTTTTTGTTTAAAAATTTGTTAATTAACAAATGCATAATTAATAATAAAATTGAGATACATTTTTTTTTGCCTGCGGATTATTGTTCATTCAACTATCCAGCAGTGAGTTTTTTCATTCCCTAATATTCATATTTAATTAGTTGAATTTTTTGTTTGTTTAAGCATCCGAGCAGAGCGAAGCGCGCAGAGTCACCAGTTTTAACCCGTATTTTCACAGCTCAATTAAAATAATAAATATTGGTGCTACAGTTCCGGAGGTCGGACAGGACAGGAAATTTACTGCTCCCTTTGGACCTTTTTTCAGATTCCCAATATCTGCAATAGTTTTCGAGATATTTGCGAAAAATAGAGCCCTCTTTTTTTTACTAAATTGTTTATAACTTTTAAACTATTTGTTTGGAGACATGGGACAAAGCGTAAATCATATCTAGATAAAATTCCACATCCAATGACACCTTGGTCATAATTTTACGTGAAGGCCTTCTAGTCTACTCGACAAGTTGAAAATGGTCTAAAATAGAGATACTGCTCTTAAAGTTATGTGTGATAGTTCATTGGATCTGGAATAACGCCTAGAAAAATGTGCCAGAAGCGTGTATTAGCACATAAAAAATTGCAAAAGTTGAAGATGAAAAAAAAAATGGCATTTCGTTTTTTGTCAATATTTCATAAACCATTAATATTTAAGGAATTTCAAAAAAAGATTCTGAAAGAGGAGGTAATTTCCAATAAAAAACTCCGAGCTCCCGGAACTCTATCTCCATTATTTATAATTTTAATTTAACGCTGAAAATGGGTCTACGAGCGACATTTTTAGGTTGCGCGCGCGGCGTCTAAAGCGAGTACGACACATTAATTAATTTATTTACGGTATTAAATACTTTTTTTTAAATTTGAAAATATTATGGTGTATTTGGAACAGTATAAATAATTGATTCCCGTTGGAAATTTTACTTAAAGTTGATTTTTCAACAAGTTAAACGATTGTTAACCAACAAAATTTCCTCGAACTTCTGTCTTAATTGTAAATGAAAAAAAAAAGTTTAAATAATTATCGTAAAAATTTTTCGCCTCGTAGAGCCTTTCTTATATACATTCTTAACAAGATCACGCCATAAAAATCAAAAAAATATTCATACTTTGTTTATAATAACTTTTGTACTTGAACAAAAACAAAAAAATCCAAGTAATGTTGTTAAAAAAATTTTTTTTCTCAATCATCATATTATCGTTTTTTTATTAATACAAGAAATAAATTGATTTGCAAACAAATTTTTCCCGCCATTTGTTGATAAATTTTTTATAAACAAATTGATTATTTCAATATTTTTGAAAAATATTTTTTCACAACTTCATTATATTACAAAAATTATAATTTTTGAAAAATAAAATTTCCTCAATAACAGTTTTTAATTGTTTATAATAGTTTTTTTTTATATTTCTATTGTTTAAATAATTAGTTAGGAAATATTTTTTTTTCCAAAAATCATAATTGACAGTCCTCTATGGAGTAACAAAAACATTTTTTTTTTATCAACAATTCTATTGTTTATCAACTTTCCAATTTGTTATAATTTTTTTTTAACTTTGTTAGATTTTTTTCTGAGACGTCTAAAATTTGCAAAAACAACAATATATAACAAAGTATAGAAAAAAAAAATTTCCAATGTTTTATTGTACTTTGGGAATTAGAATTTGGAAAAATTGGGAATTTTTTTTTCTATACTTTGTTATATATGGTTGTTTTTGTGAATTTTAGGAATTTCAGAAAAAAAATCTAACAAAGTTAAAAATTTGTTTATAACAAATTGGTAAGTTAATAAACAATGGAATTGTTGATAAAAAAATTTTTTTTTTTGTTACTTTATAGAGGACTGTCCATTATGATTTTTAGAAAAAAAATAATTTCCTAACTAATCATTTAAACAATAGAAATAAAAAAAACTATTATAAACAATTAAAAATTGTTATTAAGGATTTTTTTTCAAAAATCATAATATTTGTAATATTATAAAGTTGTGAAAAAAAAAACTCAAAACTATTGAAATAATCAATTTGTTTATATAAAATTTATCAACAAATGGCGGGTTTTTTTTTTTTTGCAAATCAATTTATATCTTGTATTAATAAAAAAACGATAATATGATGATTAGGAAAAAGAAAACTTTTTTTCAACAACAATACTTGGATTTTTTTGTTTTTGTTCAAGTACAAAAATTATTATAAACAAAGTATGATATTTTTTTCAACTTTCATGGCGTGATCTTGTTGAGTATGTATATGAGAAAGGCTCTACGAAGCGAAACATTTTTACGACAATTATTTTAACATTTTTTTTCATTTACAATTAAGACAAGTTCGAAAAATTTGTTAGTTAACATCGTTTAACTTGTTGAAAAATTAACTTCAGGTAAAATTTCCAGCGGAATGAATATTTATAGTGTTCCGAATACACCATAATTTTCAAATTAAAAAAATATTTAATACCTTAAATAAATTAATTAATGTCGTACTCGCTTTGACGCCGCGCGATCTAAAATGTCGCTCGGGACCATTTTAGCGTTAAATTAAAATTATAAATAATGGAGATAAGTTCCGAGCTCGGAGTTTATTGAAATTTCCTTCTTCCAGAATCTTTTTGAAATTCCTAAATTAATAGTTTATGAAATATTGGCAAAAAACGAAATGCCATTTTCATCTTCAATTGTTTATAACTTTTGCAATTTTTTATGTGCTAATACACGCTTTAGGCAAATTTTTCTAGGCGTTATTCCGGATCCAATAAGCTATCACACACAATTTTAAGAGCAGTATCTCTATTTTAGACCATTTTCAACTTGTCGAGTAAACTATGCTCCAACGCGACGAAATGGCACTTGTGAACCAGCTACATAGGAGATCTGAAATATGATTTTCTTTCTCTGTACTTGGAGTGAACGTTTAAAATGCTTCCCAGTTTTTCAAGGCACAGATGTTTCTCGAATATTACGGCACAATATAACATAAATGATAAATGGATCGCAATACAATTCCATTCCATTCGAATCTCGCTGCGACATTATAAACTTTCGAAAGTTGTAATCCACTTGAACGTATTCCATGTGCAATAATTCAAGGCATGCTAGTAAACCATCGAAATAGCAAGCACTTCGCAAAGTTATTTATTATATGAAATTTGTTTCAAGTTTATTGATGGTCTGTGCGGTTTATTTATCTTACTCGGAATTAGAAGAAATCAGTATTCGATAAAAGCTAAGTAAAACTGATCATTTATTTGCTTTGATGTGAATCGAAGCTCTGGTATTCAAAACGAGATGGTTATTATATCGAATGAAATTATGGTCGGAAATAGAAAATAGTACAAGTGTGAAAACAGCCACGAATTTACTGGGATATACCGCGTCGATAAATTCGTGGCCGATCGATATAACTGACATCACACCACAATTAAAAAAGGTGGCTCGGCCATGAATACGTGGCTGAAGACAAAATTGTACTGACCATGGATTCAATATTCGGTCGCATGAGCATACAGTTTCATACAGATTTCACTTAATTTCTAATGTTATTGTGATTGCAAATCTCCGAATATCATTCAAAAATTCAGAATCATTTAGGAAGTTGTTAATGAAAAATACCTTCCCGATATTTTTGTATTATTCTGAGGTTAATGAAATAGGAGACCGACTCACTCGAAAGTATAAGAGAATATTATTAAACTCTGCGAAATATTCCGACAAAAATGTAATTGAAAAGCACTGTGAATTAGTCTAGTCGAGAAATAGGTTTCCTGCGAAAAATAAAACGAAGTCTCCAAAAAATTTGAGCAATAGCTCATTCGATTAGGAATGCAATTCTGAGAAAGACGTGTTTTTGTTTTTTTTGCTGACAAAAATTGCAATTGTTATTAACAAAAAACAAAAACGAATAAAAAGGGTTCAGTTTTTTAGAATAACTCAAAAACTATAAGTGATGGCGAAAATCGGAGAAAAGATTCTTAAAGAAGAGGAAATACCCAATAAAAAAAATTTTACTCATGGAACTCTATCTCCATTATTTATAATTTTAATTTAACGCTGAAAATAGGACTCCGCGCGACCGCTATGGCATGCGCGTGCCAACTCTAAAGAAAATACATCACATAATTTTTTTTTTTGATAGTATTAAATATCAATTGAAAAATTTTCATAAATTATGGCGTGTTTCTAAGACTTGAAAGAACAAGGTCCAGTTGGAAAAAAAGATTTTAGTTAATTTTTCAAGTTAGACATTTGTTAATTAGTCCTTATTTTTCGAACCTCGGTTTTCATAAAAAACGACAAATATTTAAATAATAGCTCTAAAAAATGTTCGCTCCTTGAAGTCCTTCTTATATATATATGTATATATATTCATGCGATCTACAATAAAAATAATAATGAAGTAAAAAAAACAACAACATACATACCTTTACCATACATAGACAAACTATCGAATAAAATTAATAAAACAATGGAAAAACACAACATAACTATGTCACACCGACTGCAAAATACGAACAAAACGATTTATTCAAAATTAAAACCAGAAATACCAAAAAACAAACAAACTCATACAGTATATAGAATACCGTGTAAAGACTGTCAAAGTACCTATATAGGTCAAACAAAACAATATTTGTAGAAACGAGTACAAGCCCACAAATACTCAAAAACCGACATTACAGCCTTATCCAAACACGAAAAAGAAAATCAACATAAGTTTGACACTAACGTTGAAATTTTGACCAAAGAAAGGAATCCAAGAGTAAGAACATTCCTTGAAATGATACATATTAAAAAAGACCCCAATAGCATTAACAATAGAAATGATATAAAAAACTTAAGCCAGATTTATAACAACCTTTTTTAACTTTGGTTTAGTAATAATAATAAAAACTGATCTTTACATGCTGCCAAAAAAAAATACAGTCCGGCCCATATACTAGAACTCAATATAAACAATCTGGTGCACTTACTTATGAAGAGGGTAAAAATGCATGAAAGATAAGCAAACCATTCCTGTTAACTTCGTCGAAGTCAGACATCCACAATAACGTCCGTACGATGCCAACGCACAATTCAAATAATATAATTTGTAAGTGAATACTCATAAATGTTACAGATATTTTTATATTGAGTTAAATAACGTGTTATATTTCGAACCATATGTTGTTAAATAATTAATTTAGTGCATAAATTTCAATATTGTGTAAAATATGTCTCAAACTCCATATCTTTAATTTTAGTTTAACCTGAAGATGACAAATACCATGTCGAAACGTAGTTAAGAGAAATTATATGAATAGACTGAATCAGACCTTTATTCCAAGAAATTGAAGAAAATATATATGTGGTCAAGAAACTAAAGAAAAAAATATATATATATATATATTTATATTTGACAAGATCTCATTATGAAATTTTTGAAACTTGTTTATTTTGTTCATTATAATTTTTTAAAGTTAACAAAAAATTCAAAAATATTTGTTAAATAATTTTTTTATTTATATGTTTTGCTATTGCTGGTTTTGCATCAAACGAAGGCATTTAATAACATTCAAAAAATTCTTTTAGAACATCTGTTTATAAATTTATTAGTTTATTAATATTTAAAAAAAATATGTTTGCCATTTTGCAATCAATGTAAAGAATATGATTAAAAAAAAATTATTTTTCTTAGAAAAAAATTCTTATTGTTTATAATAGTTTTTTTATATTTCCATTATTAAAATAATTAGTCAAGATTTTTGTTTCTTTAAAAATCATAATTGCCATTTGTCGATAAAATAACAAAATATAAAAATAGAATTATTTAATTTAATTTTTAAAATTACAAAAACAACCATATGCAATAAAATGTCGAAAAAAAAATTTACCGTAATTTTAGAAAAATCTATAACACTTTGTTTTTGTAATTTTGAGTAGTTTCAGAATTTTTTTTTAATGAGATTTGGAATTTGTTCATAAACTTAATAAACATTTGAGAAATGCCAATTATGATGTTTGAAGAAAAAAATTCTTAACTAATTATTTATCCCAAGGTTCAAAAAAATTTCAATAGGAGATGACTTTGAGATCTTACAACCAAAGAGCGTCAAATACTTGGGAATAATGATAGACAGTCACCTTAGATGGGACGTCCACGTGGATTATCTACTCAAAAAACTCCGAAGAGTACTTTTCAAGTACAAACAAGTGTCATCTATACTAGACCCTAAGCAAAAAAAAATCCTTTACCATAGTTTAACCGAATCTCACTTGAACTACGGCATCATCGGATGGGGTGGTGTATACAAAACATGCTTGAAACCTTTAGAAATTATTCAAAGGAGATTTTTTAAAATAATGTTCAACAAAAATAACCGCTACCCGACCGAAGCACTATACAAACTGGCAAACGTTTTCGATCTAAGAGAACTATATTTCCTCAAACTAGCGACAACACAGTACTCACACTCAATAGAGCTGATCACTCACTCCCACAAATATGAGACACGAAAAAGGAACAAATTCATTCTCCCGCTTATGAATAAGTCAATTGGACAATGCAGCTATCAGTATCTGGGACCAAAAGCCTTTAACAACATTCCAGAAAAAATAAAAAACGAACCAACAATTCATCGTTTTAAAAGTCCCTAAAAAAATTTATTTATGATTCACCACCACTTTATATTTGCTCAGTTCTTGGAATTTGAAATTTGTAGCTTTTTCTTCTATTCTTTTTCTTTAAATTTTCTAATATACCAATCTCACAGTTTACATACCAATCTTACTTTTATTATAATATTATATTTATGTGCTATTATAGGCTTTTAATTTAACTTAACTATATTTATATGTAATTTTATATTATCGAATCGTATTTCATATATTAGATCTACCTGTATTTTGTATTTTATGATGTATTATATATACTTGCTAACGTTCGTGTTAACCAACGAAACCTGCATACAGATGCATGCATATCTCGATATATATGCATCTCGTAGGTGCTGTCTATTTATTCATACACCTATTTTATTTTACTTTATATTCTGTAAATTACTGTAAAAATGAGTGTGAATAAATCATTTATTATTATTATTATTATAAATAATAGAAATATAAAAAAAATATAATAAACAATAAGAATTTTTTTTAGGAAAATATTTAAAAAAAAATCTTAATATTTTATAGACAACAAAAAGGCAATTTTTTTTTAATATTGAACTAATAAAGTTTATAAACAATTTATAAACAAATGTTCTAAAATTTTTTTTCCGAATGTTATTAAATGCCTTCGTTTGATAGCAGAACATATAGATAACACTTTTTTTTTATTTAATTTTTTCTGTTTTTAATTCTTTTTACCTTTAAAATATTATAATAAACAAAATAAACAACTTTTTCGATGTTAATCTGGAAGTTGAGGGTGAGAAGATTATTGAACTTAGTAGGTTAGGGATCTTAATAAAATACATAATTCGTTTGAACCGTCTATTTCAAACGTATAAACGATTCGTACAAAAAAAGCTGAATATCGATTGACTTTGTGTATATTATTTCTGAAAGCATCTCTAGCATATTCGGGCGTATGAGAGCCAGAAGTGTTTATTAGATAGAGTTCATAAATCAGACCCTTTCGAGAATGCCGCACGGAGGATTTTTCGTTGAGTCATACCTATTTGATTTGTGTTTCTGTCTCGGTTTATCTAGCGGTAAACTCAACAAAGATAACCACAATCAACTGCCAAAGAAATTAAAGAAATTTCCACTGGTGTGGGTAGTTATTTTTTATCGTTTAGAATTCTTTGAAATTCTCTTCCAGTTACCCTCAATAATCGAAAATAAGACTAAGTACAAATCGCAATATCTATTAATTAGTTCGAAATAATGACCAACTTTTGAATATTTTTGGTGGCTTTTGTAAACATTAGAGATCATCAATTCATCGTCTGATGAACTGAATGTATCTGAAGATGATGGGGCAGTGCATCGTTTCGCTTGCAAAATACTACAACACATTTCAAAAATGGAAAACAAAAGTTACAGTATAATTATTTAATCTTTGATGTTGTAATACATAACATAACCTCTAATGTGGTGGCTGAAATTACAGTTCCACCAAATCGTTTTTATAAAACTGGTTGATATAAGGCGAATGAGTATTCCAAAAGAATACTTCGAAGAAAACGTGTGCTGTCACTACAAAATTTCCAATAATCTATGTTTTATGCGTCTGCCGAAACGTTTTTGGATATCGATTTTAAGTTTTATGAATAACGAAATTTTAGTCCGATAAAGTGTTGCCATGACGACTTTACCTGCCTAGTCCGGTGAACTGGCATTTTGCGGACTCTTTTCAGTATCCAAAGTAGGCATTTTGTGGAGCGTGTACAAAAATAGTTATTTATGTACCAAGGACGAAAAACTGTCTATTATAGTCGAGCCTGCAAATTGATAGCCGAGGCGCAGCCTAGGCTAGCAAGCAGGCGAGACAATAGCCAGTTTTTCGCCGAGGTGCATATTACATTTTTTCGTCGACCTCTACTTACCTTCATGAAAGTAAGCACTCACCTGTTAGCTGGCCTCGGCTACGTTTCACTCTTCGAACTGCAGACTCGATCATAATTTAAGTGAATTTAAACAAAATGTATTCTGATTTGAAGTCTCTATTTTTAACCGACGAAACCAAAAAGGAGGAGGTTCTCTAGTCGACGCGTATATTTTTATTATTTTTATATTTTTTTTATGTATGATCAAGCATTACTTTTTACTGAGTGGATAGGGCGTACTTCGAAGTTGGTCCCATTTGAGTTTAAAAGATGAAATCCACCCCTAAGGGTAGCAAAATGAAGGATATTGATCACTCACCCTCTGAATTCTGGTCCGTTAACCGATTCTATCAGGCATAACTTTGTACTGGGTTCTTTGATTTGGATGATTCTTGTTTTATTAGATAGGGTATACCTCATAGTTGATCATATTTGGATTTCGAATGGAATTATCCACCCTTACGGGTAGAAAAATATGGGATGATTGATTTTTCACTTGTGAACATTGGCACACATATGTAGTTGACATTGACAGGCCCTCCTACATCCGTCAAAACGATTACATTCTATGAAAGGATGGAATTATATACAATGTGATGAAATCAACGAACCAGAACTTTCTTAAAAACTATTTAACAAAAAATTAGTCCGACGAAAAAATCGACTGAAAAGCAAAATATAAAATAAACCTTCTTAGTCTAAATGATAATTGAGCTCCTAAACTAATGTAAGTAACCGATTCCGAGTCGGCGCCAAACAAACAATTATCGAGGATCATTATCTATGAAAGAAGTCATCAAAACGCAGCCGTGCATCTCGCTGCCATCATTTTACGCTTCACCTAATTCAATTGCTAGTTTGTTTGGCGCCGACTCAAAATCAGCTACTTACATTAGTTTAGGAGCTCAATTATCATTTAGACTAAGAAGGTTTATTTTATTTTTTGCTTTTCAGTTGATTTTTTCGTCGGTTTAATTTTTTGTTGAAGAGTTTTTATTTTTTACTTTTCAGTTTCGTATTTCGTCGGTTTAATTTTTTGTTAAAAAGTTTTGTTTTCAATTTTTTGTGGCTAAAATCTACCAATTACTACCTACTTGTTTTTTTATTACTTCCAAAATACTTACTTACCCACCTTACTTCAACTATTACCAGTTAAATAATATGATTATCTACTTTTACTATTTGTTGTAATATAAATTATTTTCGTTGTTCTGGTTAGTTTATTTCATTACTTTGTATACCATCCCATCCTCTCATAAAATATACTGATTTTGACAGAACAAGAATAATGTCAGTAGCGATCTGTCATTATCAACTACGTATGTGTGTGCCAATGTTCACTAGTGAAAAATCAATTATCATCTATTTTTCTACCCGTAAGGGTGGCTAATTCCTTTCGAAATCCAAGTATAAGGTATACCATATCTATTAAAAAAAGAATCATCCAAATCGAAGAACCCAGTACAAAGTTATGCCTGATAGAATCGGTTAACGGACCAGAATTCAGAGGGCGAGTAATCAATATTCTTCATTTCGCCACCCTTAGGGGTGGATTTCATCTTCTAAATTCAAATGGGACCAAAGTGTAAGTACACCCTATCCACTGAAAAAAGAATTGTCGGAATCGGACGCCTCAGTAAAAAGTTATGCGTAATCATACATAAAAAAATATGATGGAAAAACATAAAATATACGGGTCGAATAGAGAACCTCCTCCTTTTTGGTATCGTCGGTTAAAAATTAATTTATATTTTATAACAATAAATAGTTGAAATAGAAAATCATATTATTCAATAGTTAATAGTTGAAGTAAGCTAGGTAAATAAATATTTTTGAAGTAATCAAAAATTAAGTAGGTAGTGATTAGTAGATTTCAGCAACAAAAAATTGAAAAATAAAAACTTTTTAACAAAAAATTAAACCGACGAAAAAAATCAACTGAAAAGCAAAAAATAAAATAAATCTTCTTAGTCTAAATGATAATTGAGCTCCTAAACTAATGTGAGTAACTGATTTTGAGTCACAATATCTGCGCCGGTATTGACCAAAAGTGTTGTAGATATGCGCCAATAACAATGCCCGGTGTACTCTAGTTCGTTTGGCAATTTCAAGTTGGCGTATTGTCGAAATATTTCTGAAGGATTCACTCCGTCGCAAAGTTTGTCTGTAACTGTAAAAACTCGCCTTTTACCATTTTTTGACTCTGGAATGGTTATTACAAGCATGTCGCCTTGATCAACAATATCTTTGGTCGTTATTTTACGTAGTTCATCTCTTCGACAAGCCCCAGCAATTCCAATAATTAAACAGAGCTGTAATAATATAACAATAAATACATCAGCAAAATAGTTATTTATGTATCAAGGGCGTAAAATAGGCTTTTATGGACCGCAGCGTGTAAGTAATATTAACACGCCTAGGTCCATAAAAGCAAATTACGCCCGAAATACATACAAAATTTTATGCACGACCGGTATATTTGATGTCATGTAGATAGATACCTCTTTATATCTAGATCATGATAAAAATACATCAAGGCTGCCGTGAGGATGTATATTCATATCATATCGGAAACAGAATAAATCAAGAAATGATGGAATGAATGTTATCATGGCAACTCAGTCAATTTTTCGAAATAAGATTATATAGGCTAGTAGCCATATTTGCTGTCAATTTTTGTGATCACAGATAATTTATTACTGATTTTGAAATGGATTCAAGCGACGAAGAAAGTGCGAATTGTACTCCACCAGAAATAAGTAAAGCAGCTGAGGATGCGAAATTGAGTTTATTGCCAAGAAAATCCAAGAAAATATACGACAAGGTGTATGAAGAATTCGTGAGGTGGTGCAACGGGAAAAACGTAAAAAGAAATACACAGAGACTGTACTTCTTGCATATTTTCTGGAAAAATCTAAATATTGTAAGCCCTCTACTATGTGGTCATATTATTCCATGCTGAAAGCTACTTCAAATGTACATGATAATATAGATATCAGTAGATACGCAAGATTGATAGCTTTTTTGAAACGAAAATTTGATGGTTATAAACCAAAGAAATCGAAGATTCTAAGCAGAGAAGAAATCGAGTTATTTTTGAGGGAAGCACCAGACGATTTGTATCTTATGATGAAAGTAAGTTCTAATTTCATGTTTTCTTAATGTTCAGTATGTTAATCTGAGAATTTATTGTAGGTAGCACTGATTTTTGGTATTTGTGGAGCATGTCGCCGCGAAGAATTGGCAAATATCACACTGGACGACATTCAAGATTTCGAGACATTCTTACTCATAACTATACGAGAAACCAAAACGAAGATAGATCGAGTATTTACTGTAATCGATAAAGAACAGAAATCGCCAATTTATTTGGATATTTACAGATAATATTCTTCCTTGCGAGTCCAGAATGATCAAAGCGTTTTTTTTTATATTATAAAAATGGCAAGTATACGAGACAGGTTATTGGAAAAAATACATTCGGTCAAATACCATTCAGAATAGCCACTTACCTAGGTATTTCTAAAGCGAAAGAATATACTGGTCACTGCTTCAGACGTTCCTCAGCAACTATGTTAGCAGATGCAGGCGAGGATATAATCAACATTAAAAGACATGCTGGGTGGAAGTCGACGACTGTTGCGGAAGGTTATATTGAAAATTCAGTTGCAAATAAGCTGAAGATTGCTAAGAAGATTGTAGAAAATGATGAGCCTTCCACTAGCCATTGCAGACAATCTGAAAATATTGCTCACTACTCTGAAACACCAGATAATAACATGCATTCTCTTCAGACTTCTAGTAATGAGGAATCAGTTGAAATCAGTAACTATCTGCAACAACAGAAAACAACAAATCCAAATATTTCCATAAATAACTGTTCTAATTGTATTGTCAATATTAAGTTATAATTAATTTTTTAAATTAATTTATGTTCATTGTTTTCGTTATATTATTGTTAATAATGTTTTGGGTTTGATTATATGATCCATCGGAATATAGATTTCTATCGATATGAGATTGAAATTCACTTTAGCGCCTGTTCAACGATTTTATCGCCCGCCGGGCGATAAAGTAGTCCGCGGGCGCTAAAGTGCTACTTTACGCCCGCAAATCTGGGCGCTAAAGTGCTACTTAACGCCCGGTCGTGCATAATAAATTGAAACACTTTACTTTGTGCAAAAGATAAGTTTCATCTGGGGCATCACGAAGAAATCTGTTTATTTCATCTCGACTAAATACTCTAGTTTTTTTTCGCATTGTACCCAACGCTTTGTTTTTTCAAAAATGCAATAAGTTTCGGAAATTTGGATATGCCAACGTTTTCCTTAATGGCTAATGTGGATTTTAGCATAGAGTATATTGACCACAGCGTTGAAGATTTATAATTATTGCCAGCTTTACTAGAAAAATAGGCCAGAAGAACATTTTCTGAGAGATTCTCGACATTATGTTCTGGACGCCTGTTCTTGAATGTGTTTTATTGTTTTTCGTATGAAATTCGCGATTTCTAGGGGAGTAAATCCAACGCGGCCGTAGTTGCCAATTCCTGCAGCTCCGGAGGAGTGTTGATGATACCCATATCGCTATCACTATCCATTCTTGATAATTATGAACACTAATATTCACACCACGTAAAATCTAGCGGATTTGACAACAGCAAATGACAGTTATTGTCACAGGCGCCTATGTCTGCGGACGAAGAATATTTGCCTTAAAAAATAGTCGATTTTTCATTCGCAAATTAGTACGTAAAACGTTATTTTTTGTAGAGGTCGACGAAAAAATATTTTATATCAATAGTAAAATGAAGTGATTGATATGTTTTGTGGAAACATTTACAAGGTGAATAGAAAAATCGAATTTAAACGGTTTTCTTCACATAAAGGATTCAATATAAAATTGAACCAGAGAAAGGTAGATCTCAGGTGAAAAACAACTACTTTCCTGGCAAATACCACGCAGAACGTTGAATGATATTCACCTGAAAATCCATGCATATTCCATTACAGGACATTATGCAAATGTTTTTCTGATGTGATTATGTTTAATTTAAGTCGTGTTCACCAACAACCGATACCGGTTTCAGGCTTTTTTTTCCCCCTCATCAGTAGGGAGAAAAGTCAACCACCCAAAAAGTCCAAAGAACTCTGGTTTAAAGTGAGACACAACGAAAAACAAACCATCATCATCTTGTAACACCTATAGGTAGCCGGAAAAGATAAACTTTAACCCCGTGCCCAAGAAAAGAAAATCAAAAAATCTCCCCCTCGATAGGTTTCTAAAAAAAAAGATTCCTTCTCAGAGGAGTAAGCCGTCAGATATAGTGGGGAAAATATGAAGGGTTTTTAATGGGTTCGAATTTAAACGTTTTCTTCAATAAAGTGATCATTTAAAGGTTTAAAACACCATTTCGGTATTGAATGAAACACCCGAAAACCATGCATACTTCCATAAAATATCAATGGACATTGAATGCAAATGTTTTTTTTCTGATAAGCTCGATTATTTTAATTTGAGTCGTTCACCTAACAACCGCATACCGGTTTCAGGCTTCTTTGGCCCCCATCAGAATGGGGGGTCAACCAGCCAAAAATCCAAAGAGTGAGACACAACGTAAACAAACCATCATCGATCTTGTAACACCTATAGGTACGCCGGGAAAAAATTATCAGAAAGAAACATTTGCATTCAATTAGATATTTTTTTGGGAAAATGCATGGATTTTTTGGTGAATAAAATTCAACGCTCCGGGTATTTAGAAAGTAGTTGTTTTCACCCGAGATCTACCTTTTCTGGGTTAATTTTATATTGAATCCTTTTGCGAAGAAAACCGTTTAAATTCGATTTTCTTCATTCCATTCACATGGCACTATCTCACTATATGGGCGGGCTTCCACCCCACCGAGAAGGAATCTTTATTTAGAAACCCATCGAGGTGGGAGATTTTCGGAGTGTTTCTTTTGTCACTAGGTACCGCCAGTTAAAGTTTATCTTTTTCCGGCGTACCTATAGGTGTTACAAGATCGATGATGGTTTGTTTACGTTGTGTCTCACTTCAGCCAGAGTTTTTGAATTTTGGCTGGTTGACTACCTGTACTGATGAGGGCTAAGAAGCCTGAAACCGGTATGCGGATTGTTAGGTGAACACGACTTAAATTAAACATAATCGAGCTTATCAGAAAGAAACATTTGCATTCAATGTCCATTGATATTTTATGGAAGTATGCATGGATTTTCAGGTGAATATCATCCAACGTTCTGCGTGGTATTTGCCAGGAAAGTAGTTGTTTTTCACCCGAGATCTACCTTTTTGGTTCAACTTATATTGAATCCTTTGGTGAAGAAACCGTTTAAATTGATTTTTCTATTCATTCCACTTCACATGGCACTTATCTCCTCACTATATGCTAGACGGGCTTGCTACTCCTACTGAGAAGGAATCTTTATTTAGAAACCTATCGAGGTGGGAGATTTTCGAGTGTTTCTTTCTGTCACTAGGTACCGCCAGTTAAAGTTTATCTTTCCGGCGTACCTATAGGTGTGTACAAGATCGATGATGGTTTGTTTACGTTGTGTCTCACTTCAGCCAGAGTTCTTTGGACTTTGGCTGGTTGACTACTCCGTACTGATGAGGCCAAGAAGCCTGAAACCGGTATGCGGATTGTTAGTGAACACGACTTAAATTAAACATAATCGAGCTTATCAGAAAGAAACATTTGCATTCAATGTCCATTGATATTTTATGGAAGTATGCAGGGATTTTCAGGTGAATATCATTCAACGTTCTGCGGGGTATTTGCCAGGAAAGTAGTTTTTTTTCACCTGAGATCTACCTTTCTGGTTCAATTTTATATTGAATCCTTTATGTGAAGAAAACCGTTTAAATTCGATTTTTCTATTCATTCCACTTCACATGGCACTTATCTCTCATTTACAAGGTGGTCACTCAGCTCGAAACGATTGCAGTGAATTGGACAAATAAAACTAATCTACGTCTTCGCTAACATTTCGTGAATATATTGTTCGCTTTTTCAATATTCAATATATTCGCGAAACGTTAGGGAAGACGTAGATTAGTTTTATTTGTCCGATACCCTGCAATCTTTTCGAATAAGATAGATCTGGACGCAATCACAAAAACTATATCCGAAATAGTTTGGCCAGTTTAGATAGTTTAGTATTTTTTGTTATTTTCCGATATTCACAATGGCAAAAATGCCCGCCCCATGCTGCTGCGCGTTACTTTTTCCAGCAGTCGTAACACGTTCGATCACATTGGGAAGAAAAGAAACCCGGATTTGAATTTCATTGCACAATAATTCACAATTGATTTCATCATTGTTCTTTCTAGTCAACTGTATCTACCGTATTTCCCCTAATACTATTTAAAATCACAACGTTTCAATCAACATTTCCATCCATTTCAACGCACCTGTGTTCCGATATGTTTGGTAAATACTCTTTCGAAAAATCACTCGCACCTCTGATTGACACACATCTCGATCAGTTTCACCTTGAAGGTTATCATTTTCGCTAACAAACAATATATCTTAACATTTTTTTCAGCTTCTAGCAATACTAACAAAACAAATAACATTGTTTGTTATGTGTTGTATGTTATCTTTCGATAGTGACCTTAATCTAGCTATTTACCCCGATCAACTACGACGATTGATTCTTGGAAAATGTAACAGTGCCGATTGTTGCCTTGAATCGAGTTGTTGATACTAAGACAATGAAATCTGGACGGTAAGGTTCAGGTTCGTTTCACCATCACCAGAGTGCGTTACTTGGGCACAGAACACCTAGGCAACACAGGAACGATATTGTTCATTGTTACTCTGAAAGAAGCACGAAAACATATGCGAAATTGGCTCTCGGTCAAATTGGCTGAAATTTTATTATGTTTAAATGATTTTGTTTTGTTAAATGATTTTGTATGTTTAGTTTCTGAGATATAAGCGGCCGAAGTTCGTGAAAACGTCGTATTGGGGTAGGATTGACAAAGAAAAAAACTGTTTTTTTAGTCGAAATAAGACAAAGTAAGGATGAAAATGTATTGATCGGAACTCATAAACATGTTCAATTATAATCTTATTGATGATAGTACATTAGGGTGTATACGGAACATAGTAAAAAGAAATCGTTTTTCCGGATTTTTTTTCCAGCACTACTTCAAAACCAACAAGTTATATTTTGTTGAGATATCATAGTTTCAGCCTATTGTAGGCGAAAAAATGTGTTTTATTTCTTGATGACTCTCTCTGTTTGAAATATATATTTTTTTTAAATTTCGAGTATACCTTTATACTGAAGACAATTGACAGATCGTTTTTGATTACAAAAAAAAGAATTAATTGCTACTGCCCATTGAATGAAAGATATGGTAACATTCTGATGAACTCAATTGTTCAATATTACCTTTCATTTAGATAAAGGTTGCGTAATTTTTTTTTAAGTCATTTACAATGTTTTTATTGAATATCTAGAAAAATGTTCCCAATGGGGCCCCTACAACCAACATTTTGAAAAATTTTTTTATATAGATAGTTTTTTTCAACTTTGTTTTGTTGCGTTTTAAGATGGGGGTTTTTGAAGTTTACGGGATTAGTGATATATGGGCTAACCTATCGAAACAAAATTTTATTTGGGAAACCTTCGACACATACTTCCCATTATAAAACTTTTCGAAATCAATTATTTGATACTATAAACAACACAAACCACACCCAACAACAATTTGGAACTCTACAGTATGGACTCGAATTATAAATAACGACTTCTTTAATAAAAACTCAATTAATATTATGGAAATTATAATATAACAAATCGAAATGAACCTGATGAAGCTATTGTATAGCGAAACACCCGTCGTGCTTTAGTGAACCCTTGAGTAGTGAAAATCTTATAGTGTATTGTAGTAGTGAACTCTAAATCGAAATTGAAACTAATTAGTTATAAACAACATATACAACAATTTACATAATTGAACTCTCATAAAACAAACAATAAACAAAACCTAAATTCAAATAATATTATTGATGAAAGAGGGAATTTTGTGGCATAGTGGACAAATTATTAAATTGAAGAAAAAGAGCATCCTCAAGTGGGAGTCGAACCCACAACCTTATGATTTGTAGCCATACGCTCTACCATCTGAGCCATTCGAGGACAGAAATCGACACACACTCGTGAATGAATCGAAAATCAAACGTACTTATCACTGGCCGTCGAGATCCATTACCTGTCACTCAACTTCAACGTCATTCAAAGATTTCAGTAGCAGATTCAAGCAGATGATCTCTAACCACTGAAAGATTTAGCCAAATATATAAGGGAAAAGTGGAAAATATTGTGTCCGAAATATATAATGAAAATTATTAATATTGTTATTTATTGGTCTATTTGCGCAATCTAAAACATTGTTTAATAGTTCATGGCTAGGGTACTTTATTGTTTCTTGATGACGAGCATATCCTAGGTACGCTGCAAAAATATGGGAACAGCATCCCACTGTTCTTGCTCCAATTTTGCAGGTACAGTAGTAGCCTAGAATACGTTCATTTGCAGGTGCATCAGGAATAATACTAAAGGATATCCACAGTTGATACTTTATAGCATTCCTAAATCTGGACGCTATGCGGCAGCGTAATAGTCCAGGTTCAGGATTACGCATATCAATTTCAAATAGAAACATTAAAGTACCCTAGCCATAAACGATTGAGAAATGTTTCAGATTGCGCAAATAGACCAATCAATAACAAAATTAATAATTTTATTTGAATTTAGGTTTTGGTTATTGTTTGTTTTTTGAGAGTTGCATTATGTAAATTGTTGATTATGTTGTTTATAACCAATAGTTTCAATTTCGATTTGTTATATTATAATTTCCATAATATTAATTGACTTTTCATGTTAGAAGTCGTTATTTATAATTCGATTTTTTTTTAGTCTATACTGTTGAGTTCCAAATTGTTGTTGAGTGTGGTTTGTGGTGTTTATAGTATCGACAAATAATTGATTTCGAAAAGTTTTATAATAGAATTGAATGTGTCGAAAGGTTCCATAAAATTTTGTTAAATCGATAGGTTACCCATATATCGTAAACTTCCAAAATGTATATCTTAGAAACGCAACATACAAAGTTGATAAAACTATCGTATATGATAGTCAACATATTCAAAATATTGTGACTAAAATATGATCCAAATTAACGGGACAGTTTTCTAGATATTCAATAAAAACATTGTAAATGACCTAAAAAAAATATGTAACGCACCCTTTATCTAAATGAAAGGTAATATTGAACAATTGAGTTCATCAGAATGTTACCCTATCTTTTATTCAATGGGCAGTAGCAATTAATTCCTTTTTTGTAATAAAAAACGATCTGTCAATTGTTTTCAGTATAGGAGTATACTCGAAAATTAAAAAAAAAAATATTTCAAACAGAGAGAGTCATCAAGAAACAAAACACGTTTTTTCGGCTACAATAGACTGAAACTATAATATCTTAACGAAATAAAACTTGTTTGTTTTGAAATAGTGCTGGAAAAAAAATCGGGAAAAACCATTTTTTTACTATGCCCCGCATACACCCTAATATACTATCATCAATAAGATTAATTGAACATGTTTATGAGTTTCGATCAATACATTTTCATCCGTACTTTGTCTTATTTCGAGTAAAAAAACAGTTTTTTTCTTTGTCAATCCTACCCCAATCCGACGTTTTTACGAAATTTGTCCGCTTATATCTCAGAAACTAAACATACAAAAACATTTGAACTTACACATTTTTCTAATGACCCATCCTACTATAACACAATAAAATTTCAGCCAATTCGACCGAGAGCCAATTTTCCTTATGTTTTAGTGCGGGGTTCTTTGAGGCTATTTTTCGTGACCTTCCTAAAAAAAGCTGCGTTTCTTTAACCCCATAGGCCTTTTAACGACTCGTTATGCGCAAGCGTATCCGCCATGCGGGAATTATGAAAATTTCGGGCAATTTTAGTAAATATGGCTGGACAACACAGGCTATTAATCTAATTATCAGTGCAATTAAATGAACAATTAATACTTACAATAGTTGTATCCAACTACAACGATGGTTGAAATGCCATGGCCGCCTACAATGTGGAAGAAAAATCAGAACTTGCTGAAAGGTTAGGATAACAATGATATTGATATTAGATTTAAATTAATTAATATATTAATAATTAGAAAAATAGGGATGAAAAATAAAAAAATACAAATTATTAATACTAACAGGTCTTTGCTACTTACCTTTAAAAAATATTCATAATTTTAGGTTCCAGCACAAACTATTACATTCACAATTAAAAGGATCAATATTACCTGATGAAATTATCCCTTTTTCATTTGTTTTTCGCAGCCTACGCCCTAAAACAAGACATATGTAATAGATAATTTTCTACACAAATTAAAACTAATTGGTCCTTTATAACTAAGGCATAATTTAATGCCTATGTCATTTGGTTACAAGTGAAAAATTAGCAAGGTTTCAGACTGATTCGACAGTTACATAGCCTAACGTCACTTTTACATTTTTCATTAGTTTTTCACAGCCTACCAACCCAAAACGAGACATATGTAGTAGGTAATTTTCCCCAGAAATGATAACCAATTCTCCCATAATGCCATTTTGTTTCAAGTTGAAAATAAGCAAGGTTTTAAACTTCTTTGATAGTTACCTAGCCTAATATCAAATTTTTTTTTTTTCCGGCCAGTTTAAATACAATGAATACTTCATATTTAGGCATAACTTTTGATTCTAAACAACGTTTCCTATTGAAATTTGGTCATATTTTTAATATTGAGGGTACTTTAATCCTGATCAATTGTTTATTTTTTTACCTGGCATTAACTTTTCTTAAAACTAATTGCTGCCATTATATGCATAATAAGACATGCACCAACTTTAGGTAATAATTCCACTTAGTTGCATACTTTTTGGACCACTCTGTTTAAGACTTTTATTTTTTCATTCAAAAATGTAATGTTTTGTAACGAAGTTTGAGGTTTTTCCAAAAACCCTTTAATTTCCGCAGAACTATTCTCAAAATCGATAGAGATGCAACGAAAAATATGTTGAAAAGTATTTTTTGCGAAAAAGGTACTCCCAAATTCTATGAAATCTACTCATAACTCCAGAATAGTGTTTTTGAGAAAAACCGGCGCCAACTTCACAGTTAATTTTGATATTACATCTCTCACTTTCTAGAGGCGGTAAATTAAAACGGAATGAAATCAAATTACCATTTTATACAAATGATTTATGAATATTTGACGTAATGTTGATTACTTTGGAAATATATCGTATTTATTCTCTCATTTTGCAACTTTGAACAATGAAAATTGCAAATTAACACTAATAATGTTACAATTTCCAGTTGTTAAATATTGTGTGGGGAAAAATTTAGTTTGGTATTACTGAAGTCAGATTTGATAGTTTCTTGGAAATAATCGAATATTGATCGTAAGCATTGTTACGTCACAATTTTGTATGATTTTATTTTGTAGAGATTGAATGGGGACGATCAAATTCCGTATAAATACATATCTCAACATTATATCTCTGAAAGCTATGATAAATTCAATTTGAATGTGACAATGGTATATAAATAGGGAGAAAGCCGATTTTTTTTTCTGTGTATCGAGGTGTTTTGTGGCTTGCGGTTGACGCTTATACGTACGATATACAGGGAAAATCAAGAAAATCTTTTTCTAGTTTTATTTTGAACATTCTTGAATCGGGGAATGTTTCCAGTTCGAGACCAGTCCACATCAATATATATCAGAAAATAAAAATATACGGTTTCAACAAGGAGATAATGCAATGATGACTATTTGAGTATGTGTTAGTTTTTAAATGTAGGTTAAGTAGTTTATATCAAAGTGGGGTAGATAATGAATTCAAGTTCAACCAAGATACTGTCAATACTTGAATCTTATACAATGCTTACCATAAAGAGTATCACATGGAAACGTGTTTTATATGGCGTTATATGGAAAAATGTTCTGTTTCTATCGAGATTGCTTCCTACTACTAACCTATACAATAGGTTAGAGTTCATAAAAATCTTGCAGTTTTTCAAACCAAAGGTAGACCAAGACTCTAGTACCCTTCTCTCAAGGCAGACAATGATTTCATGTGAATTAATTATTGGGAATACATATTTACATATTTATCAAAGGGGCTTGTGGCTCAGTGGCAACAGCGTTGATCTTGTGTCGACTGTTTCCACCCGGCTCGGGTTCGAATCCCGCAGCTGGTGAAAAATTTTTTCAAGGTCCCAAGAGTGGTTTCGGATCCCACTATAAAAGGTAAGGTCCCCGTGATTTTAACTCGTACAAGTTTTCATTAACTTCTGAGGGTTGTTCAAACAACTAAGAAAGCGGTAAAAAACAATTTTACAATTTTTTTTCAATCATTCAATTGGGTTGGGACATGAAATTTTGTATATTGCATATTTGGAATCTACGCAAACAACTTTATTATTAAAAAAAAACTACAATTCCAAACAATTTTTGAGAACGCTACAGCGTTTTGAAAACCCCAAATGCCTCCATGACATTGGAGAGAAAGCGTGACGTCACAATACTGTTAGGCCTGTTGATCCTCTCTTCTGCCGTAGGCAGAGAGCACGTGTTGCTGCCGCTAATATTGTGAAGTGTTTATTGTTCGCATCGTTATCAATATTCATACTGTAATTTTCAAAATGTCTACTCCAAAAACGAGTTGGTATTATGTGCCTGGTTGTAAGAATTCAACAAGAAAAACGCCCCAAAAATTATTTTCACGTTCTTTAATATTATAATAATATCGATTACACTGCACGTCAATTTGTTTTTCCTGAGCTGTCACTAAAAAATCGCGTAAAAAGTATTTCTTCGCATCGTTTGAGTACGGCGCAAAAACAACAGCAGAATTATCGAATTGAGAGAGGACTTTTATTAATTTTTTTGTTGTTCCTAGATAAAACGGATTTCTTCCAATAACACAATTCCGGTAACAGCAGATTCTTCGTTCCGGCGATATACCTAACCACATTAAAAAAGCTATCGCATGTTTACAACCCCCTGAAAACAAAAAAAGGCTGCTGCTTAAAAAAAATTGTTACAAAAGTTACTGACAAGTTTTATGAATTTTCAGGTGGTTTCCGACAGCGTAAAGAAAGAGTAGTGCAATGAATTTTTAGTTGTAAGATCCCAAATTTTTTAACGAAAAATTGATGGCGAAAATAGTTTTTTCAAAGGTATTATTGTTTTTAGTGATCAATTTCTGTAATAAAAGTGGTTTTATACTGATTTTCCATATCATGTCCCAACCTAATTATAGCATAATGGCCTCATATCACGAAAAAGTTTTCATGTTTTTTCAAATCACTCAATACGAATTTAGGATTTTCGAAAGTCGTTCAGTTGGTCAATAATATGAATAAACAGTATTTTTTGAATTTACGTGAACATACCTCGCTAAAAGATTTTCACTAAATTGGGTTTATAAAACGAAACGTGTTTCTCTATATAATGGCTTCTTCAGGTGTTTAGTTCCGAAACGAATCTGGTGAAATCACTCTTGAATCAACAACTCTTGTGGAGGTAGCGGAAAGGCACGGAAATATTTGAAATGTTCAAAGTGAACGCATTGTTACATTTTCCATGATTGATTGTTTTATTGTTGATGGTGGTAATGTTTATCTAACATGTGTGATATTTCTGCAAAATTTTCAGCGGCGACATGGCATATTTGACTCCTTAGTGACTTCTCTTTCGACTTTTTTGTGGCCTGTGGCGAATGATTTCACATCTTCTGTAAGTTTATGTGTTGAAATTATTATATTTGTTGGACTAACCCTTTGCTTTGATTGAGAATAACATCTGATCATCGCTAGTTATTACCTTGTAGTAGTATTTTTCATGTATTTTTCATATTGGCATTTTGTAAATATATATAAATTGACGCGTTTTTATCCCCTGTAAGGTAGAAAAAATTAATTAAAGTATTTTTATATGAATCCAAAACAGTAAGATTAGGAAAAAAGTTTCAAATGAAACTTGTAGAGGATATAATTTCACAAAGTGCTCGTCTAAAGTCCGTCCCCTCTACTAATTTTTGAACCACCTGGTATATCGCAACGAAATTTGGAGGGCTTGAAATAGGAAATAAAAACCTACTTTTTCATCAAAAAATCACAGCTTCAAGTTTCAAAATGGCGGCTGAGCGCCATCTTCAATAATTTTTTTAAATGGAACACCCTTTATATTATTCCATTTTCAAAATCTGCTCATAATTCTCAGCAGTTTTTTCCAATACACTTTACTCCTGAATTAAATTATTTTCGAAATATTAACGTTTGAAAAGTGACATTTTGGTCATTTCAAACCCAACCAAAAACACTAATGTTGCTTTCAATCAACTTTGCATTGGAAAAAATCGTTGTCGCGGTAACATCTTGTTTACTGTCAAACTGAACTGTCAAATAGTCCGTTAAGCGCCTAAATCCTTTTATGAAAAGTGTGATCATGGCTCGTAGTTTAGACGATAAATTTTAAGCAGTTTTGATATTTGGAGATGCTGGAAGAGATTATCAACTAGCAGTCCGTATGTTTAATGATAGATTTCCCGAGAATCCTATTTTGAGGTCATATTTGCGCAAACTTTTAAATAAGCTCCAAGCAACTGGTACGCTGAAAGATGCTCCAAGATCAGGAAGACCGCTTCTTTCAGAAGAAAAAAAGGTAGAAATTGTTGCTGAAATGGTAATCAATCCGACTCAGTTCCTAAAAAAAGAAAAGTTTCATCCCTATAGAATTGTATTAAACAATCAGGAAGAGTTTGAAAATCGTAAAATCATATTTCAGCAGGATGGGGCACCTCCCCATTTCGATCGCATGCCTAGAGAGTTCCTCGATACAAACTTTCCTGGGCGATGGATAGGTCGCAGGGGAAGACAGAATGGCCACCAAGATCTCCGGATCTTACACCTCTAGATTTTTTCCTTTGGGGGTATCTGAAGCCAAAAATCTACGCCACTGAATGCCAAACAATAAAAGAGTTGGAACGCAGAATAATAGATACATGTGAAGAAATGGATGAACAGACTTTCATCAACGTGAGAGAAGCTATTAATAATAGGGCACTTTATTGTCAAGATTTAGGAGGGGGCCACATTGAACACTTGATGAAATAATTGTTGGGGTTAAATAAAAGTGTCATTCAAAAATAAATAATAATTTTTTAGCTAACTAATTTGTTTCGATTGTGAATTTACAGAACACATTCGTAGGCTTCGATATTTTCCGGTAAGCGGTACTGTTTATCCTTAATAAACTCTCTTTACGCCTCTTATTAGTCGAATTCATTAAGTGATTCAACTACAAATTAATAACAACGTTTAGTTAGCAAAATGTTTTACCGGAAGTGACCAAAATCCATACTTCATTTTAAACCGGAATGTCACATTTCAAACGTTAATATTTCGAAAACAATTGAATTTAGGAGTAAAGTGTATAAGAGAAAACTGTTGAGAATTAAGGGCAGATTTAAAAATTATTGAAGATGGCGCTAAGCCGCCATTTTAAAACTTTTAGCTGTGATTTTTCCATGAAAAAGTAGGTTTTTATCTCCTATTCAAGCCCTCAGAATTTTGTTGGTTCAAAAATTAGTAGGGGGGAACGGACTTTAGACGAGCACTGTATATGCGCAAAATAGAATGCGATTTTTTAATCGTCGATTTTAATGAATAAGTAACGTGTTTTGTACCACTTGATTCATTATTTTTATTTAAAAAAAACTGTTTCTGAAACACGTATTTGCATTGAAAATTATGAAAAATCAACCGATGATGTTAATCTGAAATGTTATAACTATTCCATTAACAATTAATGAAAAAAACAACAATTTTTCTGATAAAAAAGTTTTATCTAAAAAAAACATAAATTTTTCTAGTTGCTAGGATTTTTTTTTATTTTGTTTTATAACCTTATCACGAAAACCTCCCTAACTACGTTAAGTTTGGAAACAGAAAAGAGTTAAAGGAGCATTTTTGTATGAAATTGTATGTTCTATAATTTTTATTTGACCCTCTTACCGTTTTGGAATTATAAAAACACTTTCTCTTGCTGGGGAAAAACGTGTTAATCTCATCACAGATATTTGCAAGATCTTTATAAAAAAATCAGGAATGAGGGGGAAAATTCGATTTAAATGGTGTTTTAATTGGACTATTTTTGGACTGGTGGTCCTGTGCTGGAAATATGTGCTGGACGCTAAATTATTTATTATTTCCTTAATCTCAATCATATTCTGGAAGATAGTTACATTTTTTAACATAATATTCAATTAGATTTTATTAAGAACATTGAAATATCTTTTTGTGATTCTCGTCATTTACAATTAACAAATGTATACCGATAGAAATAAAGCCGTTATTGTAATTATGAAAGTCTTTAATTTTGTTTTTCTTATCTATGTTGCAAAATTCAAACAATTTTTTAAACACATAAGTGTCTGCAGGATTCGTAATTAAAAAAATTTATAATAATAATAATAAATCAATTCATTCACAGGCTTAGCAATTGTACAAACTAATGAAATAAAGGTTAGATACCTGCAATTTTTATTGATTAGAAAGTAGCAGTTTTTTCAAATTGTGTTTGAATGATACAATGCTTGAGCTTTTGAAATTATCTAGACTCAAGACTTTATTTTTTAAATTGGTGTTTTCATTTTTAACTTTTATTTGATACCAAATATACCCCCAGTTCTTTTTAGAGGGTAGCACATTTTCACTCATTAGACAATTCGCCATTTCCGACACCAAATAGAAATTGAGTTGTCTTATTGATCGGGCCATTGTATGTTGCTATAGTTTTTTCAGTCAGAAAGCTACATGCTATGTATCCTGATTAAATGAATGATTTGCTGAGTAGATAGTAAATAATGTCATTCTCTGTCAGATGATGAAGGAACAATATCAAATTATTACGGGAGATAGACGAAGTAATTAATCTTATTGATAGTCCGCGCAATTTTTTTGCCTGAAAATGTTCAATAGTGTATAGTGTCAAAAAATGTATACAAAAAACCTTCGGTTTTGATTGAATTTAATGGTGTCATCGGACAACAACTACATACATAAGGATTACTGTTTACGTTGCTTCTTTGGTGCAGAAGTCAAGGTTGTGGTGATATAGTTGGTCCAACTGATTTACGGCCTGCATTCAATATGGCATTGTAATATAATAAAATATAAATCCATTTGTCGAATAAATAGTTGGATAGTGTTCCAAATGGATTTTACTTGTCATGATAATTTCCACGTGCAATTTTCCAATGCAGCATTATGGAAGAGCAGTCCTGCACATCGGTACAATGGTGATACTAACAGCATGCATTGTATTTGTTTTCAAATTTCAGATTTATTCAGATTCACGCAGATTTTACAGAATTCTAAAATTATGTAGCAATTTCCATTCCATACCAGAAAAAAACAAGTGATCCACTTAAGCAATATAAATGTATTTTTTTCAGAGTCTTTGAGTAAATTCAAAATTTAGTTTATTCCTCTAGCTATCGGGGATCGTTTTTTTGGCGTTTGGTTGGTACTTATTAATTTTGTTTTTAGATGTTGGAGATATTGATTATCGATGTTAATATCAATTATCTGACATCTGTCAAGTTCAAATCGATTATTTTGAAAGATAATTTAAATGAAAAATAACGATTAGGGATAAAAATCGAGGGAGCTAGATGATCCACCAAAAAGATCATAATTTCACCTATCACTAAAAATAAGGGACTATACAGGGCTTTTCACGATGAGCGTTAATTAGACGTTTCTGGCAAACCAGACAACGGATCAACCTGAAAATTCCACAGTACGCATAAATTAATATGATCTACACGCCTAAAATATTTTAGACGATGCGGCGTTGCCGCTTCTACTATAAAGTAGCGGCTACTTTGATTTTTCAAATGGAACACCCTGTATATAATATCATATTATGATTTCTTATCACTTTGTCAACAACTTCATGTACTATTTCTCTATACCTATCTCTTACCGTTTAGAAGATATGAATTAACTTCGGCTGATAATCTTGAACTCTCTGGTACTAAGATTATCAAATTCGAAATGGATTGGAGTGATACCATGAGGATATTCACTTCGAGTCATATTTTTATTTGTCTACTACATGGTCTTTAAAGAATGCAGATACTTTGTTCACATGAAAAAATGAGTGGAAGTCAATTTTTTCAAATGGAACACCCTGTATATTTCCACATTTTTGAGCTCTACATCCAATTTTAGATTAAATTTGTTCAGATAATCCTATTTCGATTTCGAACCGTTTTCGAGATAAACTGTTTCAAACAGAACTGACGTGTTGTATTCATCACTTATTTTTGAAATTTAACAGATTCCGTTCGATGTTCCTTCACAGTCAAGATAATACAATGAATAAATAATTATTAAAATACTCTTCAACCATCAAAGGAAACTTCTCTTCAAACAATAGTTTTATTAACGCTGACACACGAACTGAAAATAATTTCATGAATTAGTAAGTTAATTCAATTGTCACAGTGTATTTCAGAATATGTTCGAACACATCTCCACCTCTACTTAAACAAACATGTAATCTTTTAAAAAGATTTTCATGTGTAGCGCTTCTGATTGAGTCTGGAGTTAAACTATTGAAAGCAGTTCTAACTCTCGATTTCATATCTTCATTGTTGTTACTGGGTTAGAGTAAACCATATTTTCAATGAAACCCCACACAAAATAATCTAATGGATTGCCATCTGGTGTTCTAGGAGGCCAACGAAAAGGTCCATTATTACCAATCCATCTGTCTTCGAAGATTTCAGTTAAAGCTTCGCTTACTGAACGAGAATTATGACGTGGAGCACCATCCATTTGGTACCATACACGTTCTCTTCCTGGCCTATTATTTAAAATCATTTGAATTCCATTTCTCAGTTGCATTCAAATTATCATCATAAAACTCGATATAAAAAATTGACCCATTCTTTATGGCACAAAATACATTGAATTGCCATCTTTCTTGAAAACCCCTTTGGCGAACGACATGGGGATTTTCTGGCGCCCAATAATGACTGTTGTGTGTATTGAAAACTCCATTTTTTGTAAACTTTGCCTCATCTGTCCATATGATATTGTCAAGGAAATGTTCATCCTCTCGAGTCTTGACAAGTAACCATTCAAAGAATTCCACCCTACGAGGCAAATCAGTCTCTTTCAGATGTTGGACACAGTAGAATTTATAGGGATGCCATTTGTGCTTATTAAGAATGCGATAAATTGTCACGTAGGGTATACCTATCTCCCTTTCAGCCTCGTGTAGAGAAGCATTTGGAAATGCATGAAAAAATCCCAAAACTGTTAATCCATTGTCATCATCCACTTCAGGCTTTCTACGAATGATTCTTGGACGAAAGGTTCCATTCAACCTACAGTTTTTTAGTAGTCGATTTATCACATTATTATTCGGCTTCGGAAGTTGTGGATATCTTTCATGTTCATGTTCTACTCTCAATTCTATTGCACTCACCATAAATTATTAATAAATTCAAGAAATCTTCATTACTGTAACCTAATATCGACATTTTTCTATTATAATTGGTATCACAATCAGTCAAAACTACCAACGAAAGTTTGACGTTTCAAAATTGGTTCATTCATTTTTCCAAAGCACACTATTAAAAAATATTAATTTGCAATGTTGTACGGTAGAGACACTCAATACCTCAATGCATACAAATTGTAACTTTTTCTAATTGACTGATTTTAAGACTGTTGAAAAACTAAATCGAAAAGAAATATTACGTAGTATAAAATAGATATTAAATTTCAAAAATAAGTGATTAATACAAGGAAACCACGTCATTTTCTGTTTGAAACAGTTTATCTCGAAAACGGTTCGATATCGAAATAGGATTATCTGAACAAAATCAATCTAAAATTGGATGTACAGCTCAAACATGTGGAAATATACAGGGTATTCCATTTGAAAAAATTGACTTTCACTCATTTTTTCATGTGAACAAAGTATCTGCATTTTTTAAAGACCCTGTATGAGAAAAATAAAAATATGATTCGAAGTGAAAATCCTCATGGTATCACTCCACTCCACTCCATTTCGAATTTGATCGTCTTAGTACCAGAGAGTTCAAGATTATCAGCATTTATAAAAGTACGTTTGATAAAAAAAAAAAATATCTTCTAAACGGTGAAACATAGGTATAGGGAAATAATACATGAAGTAGTTGATAAAGTGATGAGAAATCATAATATGATATTATATACAGGGTGTTCTATTTGAAAAATCAAAGTAGCTGCTACTTTATAGTAGAAGCGGCAACGCCGCATCGTCTAAAATATTAATTTATGCATACTGTGAAATTTTCAGGTTGATCCGTTGTCTGGTTTGCCAGAAACGTCTAATTAACGCTCATCGTGAAAAGCCCTGTATAGATAAATAATAAAAAATAATAACTTCATTTTCCAACAGTTTTCCATTCAGGTACAGGACAATGTGAAGAGAATACATAATTGAAAAAATAACTGAACAAAAGTATACAAAAGTAGAATTTTTCCCTTACTATTTAGACGAAACAAATATATATTTTGGTGAACTGTGAGTTTTGACGAATCTGTAATTTTTTTTTATATCTGGTTTTCTGAATATTTGTTTTGAAACTTATGTGTGTATATGTACTTTATTTGATGTTATTCTTTATATTTCACTACCTGCTATAACTGTAATTTTATATAATGTAGTTAAATAAAAATATATCTGTCCATCTACTGCTTTGCACACTTTTACGATCAAAGTCATAAATATCGTATCATGAGACTGACACCGCTGATTTTCCTTTTTGTGACGCTGTTTTATTGGACATTAAAAGCCACTTTGTCGTCAAATGGACCGCTGCGCCGAGCGAAGCAAAATTAATATGTAATGGAAACTCTCCGACACGCCCGTCCTATCATTATATGCGGAAAATTATTATGGAAATGGAATCAGGTGTAGACTAACGTGTCGATGAATGTTTAGAGTAAAGCCGAAACATGGAAGCAGCATACGTTGGCTCCAAGCAAATTTGGAACTGTAAACTGGGATCTTGAGAATGATTTGAAAGAGGAGTACATATAGAGGGTGTTATGTAATAAGTGTCCGATATTTTACAGGACGATTCCTCAGTTATTAAGGTGAAAAGGTCATATAAGCATGGGTCTGCAAGGTCTTCATTTTTGATATACAGGGTATTAAAAATTTATATTTATTTTGGTTTTTCGTAAATAATTTTTAAAATATTTGGACAAAAATTGATATTTTGGGATTTTTTAATATGAGAAATTCAAATTTGATCTTAAGTTGGCCCTTAATTGTAGGGGGCGCCGCCCACAGGTCTTTGTCTCTTTTGGGGAGTCACAACTTTGTCGTGCATGTATGTGTCACATTTTCTAGAAGAAAAATCGATTCCTCTATCATTTTTACGTGAAAAAGGTATGCCTTTCAAACGTCGCCACAAGCAGCCGTTTTCGAGATATTTTGATTTAAAATAATCGATGCATGTGTTTGTCAAAAAGTGAAACAATTTTGAAAACTTTTTTTTTATTCAACACATATATGGCAGCTATCTATTGAAAAGTATGGAGAAACTTTAGCTGTGGCATTAGATATCTCCAAGGCGTTCGATCGAGTTTGGCACCAGGGACTCCTCGCCAAGCTTCCGTCTTATGGCTTGCCCCCTCAGCTGTGTTCTCTGCTTGCTAGTTTTCTCTCAAACAGGTCTCTCCATGTAGTGGTCGATGGAGTTTCATCTGACACTCTACTCATAAATGCTGGTGTTCCGCAAGGATCTATTCTCGCACCAACATTATTTCTACTTCACATCAACGACCTGTTGAAAGCAACTTCATGTCCAGTACACAGCTTTGCCGATGATAGTACCCTCCATACCGCTTTCTCTTCCAGGGCCCCTATATCAGCCCGTGAAACCAGAAATGAACGAGGAAGAAATGTTAATAATATAAATATGGACTTAGCAACAATTCTCGAATGGGGATCTAATAACTTGGTAGAATTCAATGCAAACAAAACACAAGCATGTCTTTTCTCTAGAAAAGCCGATCTCACTGTGCCTAACATAACTTTGTCAGGAGTAACCATACCACTGAAGCCATCCATATCGATGCTTGGTATTACTATCAGCAATAACCTTTCCTGGGAAAATCACGAGGTCCATTGCCAAAAGTGCATCCCAAAACTTGGTTTTTTGTTTCGTGCCAAGAGCTATTTCACCCCACTCAGCTGCTTATGATCTATAAGGCACAGATCCGACCTGTCCTGGAATACTGTTCCCATATTTGGAGTGCGGCACCTAAACATATCCTGAGGCTATTGGATTCTGTCCAAAAAAGGGCAATTCGTCTCGTCGGTGATGCCTCGCTTACAAACTCGCTCACTTGTCTGGAACACCGTAGAAAAGTTGGCGATTTGTCTCTATTTTATAGATATTTTCATGGGCGATGCTCTTCTGAAATATCAACAATCGTTCCTGCTTTGGCAGTCTCTTCGAGATTAACCCGTCAAGTTCAGTCATCACACGCCTTCGTGGTCACTTTGAAGACCTGCAGAACATCACTTTCCAAAGACTCGTTCATCCAACGAACAGCGAGGCTTTGGAACTCATTGCCTAGGGAGGTGTTCCCCGAGGCATACAACCTTCAGAAATTTAAGAAGAACACCAACTCCTACCTTCTTTCCCTAGGTTCCCACGATGTTCTCTGAACATTACAGGATATCCCTTTTCGTGGGAACCAGAACAAAAAAAAAAAAAAAATAGAAACATTTCAGACGGTAATTTTTAAATAACAATACACAACGGAACTCTAGATATAAATCTAAATCAAAATCACAATAAATGTTCGAAATGTCCAGCTCCTACCTAAACGCTCGCATCCAATCTTCTTCTCATTGATTCGCGCACTCTTTGGAAAATTCCTGGAGTATTTTGAATCGTTCTACAAGAGTTAATTATTCGATTACTTAATTTTTCATTTTGGATAGGTGTCTGGTAAATTAAGGATTTTAGATGTCCCCACAGGAAAAAATCCAAACTGTTGAGTTCTGGTGACCTAGGGGGCCATGGTTGAGGCCCTCCCCTACCTATCCAACGGTTGCCGAAAGTTTGATCAAAAAATTCTCGCGCTTGGATACTAAAATGTGCCATAGTCATTTCGTAGTCTAAGGCCCACTTGTATAGGTTCAGTTTAAACCACAGGTGTCAGTTAAACTTTGGTTTAATGAATAAAGTTCGTTGTATAGGTGTCTGTGACTGCCATTCGGAGTTTAACTGTCAACTGATGGATGGAGGGGCAGTTAAACTTCAAGCTTCGGTTAAACACATGCGCGGATTGAATACTGATGTTTGGACTGTTTGTTTTTCCTATAAGTATAACCTATAAATATTTGTCTTGTTGACCAGATTTTTTTACGTTTTCAAAATGGACGTATTTGAAATATTTGAAGATATATTATTCAACGATGAAGATGAGATAGATGATATAAATATTGTGGAAAACCCAAGAAGACCGCGAATTTTTCTTCCGCGAATCAACACCATGGACATTTGGATAGACCAGGAATTTATCAATAGGTTCAGGATTTCGAAAGCATCCGTAGAGGTATTAATTCAAGAAATTGGCATACATTTGCAAAGGAATACGCCACAGTAAGTATTTCTTTTAAATTAGAACAATGAATAATAATTAAATATTATCCTTAGTTGAGATTCTTGTATTATTTCATTTTAGGAACCATGCTCTTACTCCATTGACGCAAATTCTGGTAGCACTACGGTTTTATGCTACAGGAAGTATGCTGAACGTAGCGGCAGACTTTGGAGGAATTGAACTGGCACTGCATCACGTGTTGTTCGTGATGTATCAAGGGAAATAGCGAGATTGTCACCTATGTATATTAGGATGCCTATGACGAATGAAGAACTACAGGAAACCAAAACAAACTTCCAGAACATAGCCAATTTTCCTAATGTTATTGGTGCTGTGGACTGCACACATATTAGGATTCAATCTCCAGGTAAGAATAAATAAATATATATATATATATATATACACAATTTCTGAGATGTGTGTTTGTGAATACAACTCCATATTCTCTATAAACAGAAACTGGTCAATTGAATAACATATTTTTTCAGGTGGACAAAATGCTGAAAACTTTCGTAACAGGAAAGGCTACTTTTCAATTAATGTTCAGACTGTGTCTGATGCAAACTTATACATGAGAAATATAGTTGCTCGCTGGCCAGGATCGGCTAATGATAGACTCATTTACAGTAATAGCCGATTGAAGGCTCAGCTCAACGGTGGGATGTATGGAAATAGTTTTATTGTAGGTGATTCAGGGTATACCCTGGACAACCATGTAATGATTCCAGTAGCAAATCCAAACACTGCTGCTGAAAACCTATATAACGAATCCCAAATAAGAACTCGTAATGTCGTAGAGCGACAATATGGAGTGTGGAAAAGAAGATTTCAAGTTTTAAGACTAGAAATGAGGGTGTTATTGAACACCACTTTAGCCATTATTGTAGCTGCAGGGTATTACATAATATTGCTCTTGTCCAGAATGATCCGACCCACAAGAGGACAATCCCATTGAACAAGAAGCAGTTGTTGAAGACAATATTGAAGAACAAATTCAAGAAAATGGAAATTTTACCAGACAAAACTTGATAGATAATTATTTTGCGAATTTGCTGAATTAGATGTTATCGCAGCTCTTCTATTTAATAATATAATAAAAAATTCCCTTTCAGGTATGATTATTTTTATTTCAATTCTGGTAATGTATGCATATCAGGTGAATGTAAAAAATACAAGAACCCTCCCAAGAATAAAAGCTAAAGATGTTCTGAAAAAATTTGTTGGAAATTATGTCACTCTCATATTTCTTTTAAGGGGGCCGATATATCCAGCACTTTAATAATGAAAAACTGACACAGATTTCATACTTTTGAACATTAAAAAAAAAAACGGGAAAATGAGAAATTCCTTTTTATTATAGTTTCATTAATACATTACATTAACATTAATTTACAAGTTTCATTTTCAATATCTCCAACTCTTTCTTCTTTTTTTCAATCTCATATAAATGTAGTTCCTTCATTTGCAACATTTTCAAAGCATGTTCTTCTGCAGCTCTTATTTGGTCATCTTTCAGACTTATTGTTTGCAGTTTAAGAAAATCCAACCTAGCTTCTGAAATTTTTTGTCTGCAATCCTCTGTTAGTTTTGTTTTCTTCATTTGTTTTTGTTCTGCTCTCCCTATTCAATTTGTGAAAATATTGTTCATGAAATGATGAGTTGAAAAAATAAAACCAGACTACTGTAGTAAACCCTTACAAAAAAGCAATAGCAAGAAGCGAAGTTGCATAGCATTATGATTTATTTATTATAGTATACTCAATGTTACAAAATGACTTGACTACCCCTTGTTGCATTTGTATTTAGTAAGGGTTTACTATACTAGGTGGATTTTATAGTTTCAATTCTCATTTTATTTCTCTTTTTGGTAATTCACTGAAAAAAAGTATTCACTGGAGGGGTAATTTGAAAGGTACTTATTAGTGATGAACTATTACACCTCATAAGACTGATTTTGACTATAGCGTAGAAGAGTTTCTGGGCTCATGAATATATTTTAAAATCACAACTACACAAACCTCGAGTGAACTTGTTGTCTCACTTTTAGAACTGTACTGTCTAATTATATGTATATTTTTTTATTTTTATATTTATAACACTAAATATGCTGTTTCAGTGTTGTAATTGTACCATTTTACCATTCTATATTTGATACTATTTTTTATATATATACATAACACTAAATATTGTATTTTTATCAATCTTAACCAATCTATGCGCAAATATCTTTTTGACTAGTCCGATAAGTTGCATATTCTGTAGTATTTACCACACAATGTGTATTCTTTTGTGATGAATAAATGATTTCTGATTTCTGACTATACCTGTAAGTTCTGTGGATAATGGTTTTTTCAACTTTGTAGGCGTCCATTCAGCCCAAGTTTCTTGAGCATTTGCAGTGTTATTCTTAGGACTTTGGTCTATTTGTATTTTACAAGCGACATCAGTTTGATCTTGTTCTAAAAAAATTTTTTCAATTTTATAGCAACAACCATACCCAGTAATAGAATTTGAATCGAGAAGTTGATGGCTCATTTTGATGTGAAATGTTATTTTTCATGTTAACTAGGTAACAATTTATAATATCAAATAATTACAATTCTACACACCCACATATCTTGGAAGAGGTCTCTTGAATTTCCTTGTGGCTTTTGAAGATTCTGATCTTTGGAAAATATCATTCTGGTTATTTTCAAATGTGACCGTTTCCTCTAAAAAAAAAAACACATTATTATTATTAATTCTCTCACATTAGTCTTAACTTCAGGCACCACCCTAATATACACCAATCAACCTCACCTTCCGCGTCGTCAAAAATCAATTCAATATTAGAGTCCTCCAGTACTGGCTCAAGAGGTTCGTCAATATAATCGCTGTCAAAGCAGTTCTGCAAACCCGTAACAGCAATGCCAATTATTTCTTTTATATCATCATCCTGTGTTGTTATTTTGGGAAAATTCCCTTTTCCGCCACCCGTTCTGTAAATTTCCTCTTCTCTGCTGCAAATTTTTCCTTGGAGTTCTTTTGTACAGTTTCCCACTTTGCTTTAAGGACTTTGGAGGATCGTGGTTCCTTCGTTATATTGCCTTCGTTAAATTCTAGGCACAATTTCTGCCAACCTTCCTCCTTCTCCTCCATGTCACAGCGTCACTTTTTTGGATTCCAAAAGGTCCTTATGTATTTTCACCAGCCGTATTAGTTCCTCCACTTCTTGCTTGGAAAAATTGATGACCTCCTGCTGCTCCGCAATCCATTTTGATACAGGTACATTAAACAAAAAATAACAAAACCCCGCGAACGGACAAATGTGGAAAAAACGCAAACAATTAACAAAGAGTAGAGAACCTCTAATCTTTGCAATTAACTACTAGCAATTGTAACTCACTTGTCATTCTTGTCATTACTCAGACATGACGTATGTGACTCGACACAGTACTGCCAATTTTCCTTCGAAACAAACAAATATTGATGGACCATTGTGATTTGAAGTTAGCTACAAAGTCTTTAACTGGAAGATATACAAGAAATATTTATCATTTTATCGGTTTAAACTTGAAGTTAAATTACAGTTTAAACCCCAGTTTAAACTATACTATAAACGTAACCTATACAACTGGCCCTAAGCGGCACATCTTTCAGTAAAATAGGCAAATCTTCTTCAAGAAAATGACGATATCTCTCTCTCTCCGTTTAATCTTCCCGGAATAAAGAATGAACCTATAAAATAATCTCCAACTATTCCTGCCCACACGTTAAGAGAGAACTGTTCTTGGAAATGTGATTCCTGTATCGCATGGGGGTTTTCCTCTGACCACAAATGATTGTTGTGAAAATTGCGTATAGCGTTGCGTGAGAAATTTGCTTCGTCGGTAAACAGGATTTGATTTTCAAATAAAGGAGTTTGAATAAGGCATTGGAGAAACCAACGACAGAAGTTGATACGTAACGGGAAATCACGAGGGACTAGTGCCTGAATTCTTTGAATATGGTAGGGATATAACAAATTATCAATTAAAATTTTCCATACCAGAACATGAGAGATGTTTAACGTCAGCGCTATTTTCTGGAGCTTGTTTCCGGGTGTTCTCCTACCAGATTAAGAACTGCTTCCTCGGTTTCTGGGGTTCTTACCGTCCGATTAACCGAGCGTGAATTCTTGAAAACGTTTTTGAAGTAGGAGTTGTGCGGTTCGGATAACGCTCCTGATACAAACTTCTGGCCTGATATGCATTTCCGATATGCGTCAAGATATTATTTTTGACATGACATCACAAAAAAAAATTTGGAACGAACTTACTAGCCTACTTGATACTTTTATTTTCAAAGAGTTCGCGAATCAATGAGAAGAAGATTGGATGCATCGATTAATTCAAATAAAAATATCTCGAAAATGGCTGCTGTAGCGACTTTTGGGAAGCATACCTTTTTCACGTAAAAATGATAGAGGAATCGATTTTTTTTTGAAAATGTGATACATACTTGCACGACAAAGTTGTGACTCCCCAAAAGAGACAAAGACCTGTAGGCGGCGCCCCCTATAATTGAGGGCCAAACTAAGATCAAATTTGAATTTCTCATATAAAAAATCCCCAAATACCAATTTTTGTCCAAATATCGAAATTATTTTAAAAATTATTTACGAAAAAACAAAATAAAAATCAATTTTCAACACCTTGTATATCAAAAATGAAGGCGTTGTGGACCCATGCTTCTATGAACTTTCCACCTCAAATTGGTATGTGGGGGTTTTCGGGATCGGATATTATGAAATTTTTGTCAAATTTCATAAATTCAAGATGGCGCCCCAAGATGGAGGACGAGTTTTGTGATTATGGTCATTCGATTCATAATGGGAATGCGGGGTTTTCGGGGTTCGGAGATTATGCATTTTTTGTCAAACTTCATAAATTCAAGATGGCGACTTCAGGATGGCGGACGAGTTCTGTGATTATGGTCAGATTCTATACAAAAGGGGTGTGTGGGAGTTTTTGGGGTCGGAGATTATGAATTTTTTGTCAAAATCTACAAATTCAAGATGGCGACTTCAGGATGGCGGACGAGTTCTGTGATTATGGTCAGATTCTATACAAAAGGGGTGTGTGGGAGTTTTTGGGGTCGGAGATCATGATTTCTTTCAGCTCAAAATTTACAGGGAAGAGACTTTGTAATAACGATGCTCTATCAGAAATGAACAGGTTAAGGCGAATACACTTGAAAGCAAAAAATCAAATAAATAAAAACCCTTTTAAAGACAAGCTTTTATTTGAGCCGTGTACTAAAACGTATAAAATAAGTTTGAGTAAGATTTGATTATTTTTTGTTAAATTATTTGGTTTTAAAAAGCTTGTCGCGAGAATTGTAATAAAATTAATACTTCGACAAGTTGTTACTTACCAACCAATCATTCACCAATGAAATTAATTGGTACCTACTTTTATGAATACTTTGTAAAAATTCAATACGTTGACAAGTTCTTACTTACCAACCAATCACTGCCCAATCAAATTAATTGGCACTTCGCGCGACAAGCTTTTAGAAACAAAATAATTCAACAAAAATGTATTAAATCATTGTTAGCTATGACTCATTTTATACGTTTTAGTACACGGCTTAAATAGAAGCTTGTCTTTAAAAAGATTTTTTATTAGTTATTTTATTTCAATGTCGAAGGAAAAAATAAAAAAGCTGGGGCTGAACCCACGCTCTCTTTCGTGAACAAGTTTTAATCTGGCGCCTTAGACCGCTCGACTAACTCGGATGATACTTTATGTTGAAAGTATTACCAATCTGTTGCTACATTGGTATGGTTGCTTTTTTCGAAAAAAGGCCATATAAAACTTATGTACAACTTTTGCCCAGGCAGTCAATGATTTCCTTATGTTTGCGGTGAGTACTAACATTTTATAAACATTTCATTCTGTTACTCGATTGGCCAGATTTTCTGCAGCCCTCTCATAGACTAATAACGTCTGCGATGTCTTCTGGTTTGGCATTCTGATCGTTGAAGATGCTAATTCGAATTTGTTTTTTTTTGGAAACGCGATATTTTTTTTTCTCGGTTGAAGAGGTGGATGGCAATCCCTTTTTTTGATTTCTATTGGTATATTGTGAATCCGTTTTTGTGGGTTTGATTGTGGCGTGGAATGTTGTGCTGCCTGGATAAGAGTGTCGGTCGATAAGAGTTGCCTCTTTAATATCTTCGGGATTTTTGAGGCTAATATTCATGCTCCGATCTTCTTGAATCTTGATCCTATAGTGACCCCAATTTTTTTACAATTGTGTTGTCTTGTAGGTCGTTTTTTGTATGCAACATAATTACTTAACCTGGGAATGATCCAGAACTCTTTGATAGAGATAAGTTTGAGGAAATCCAGGCGTTTTAACAGTGAAAGTGAGTAATTAAGTATAAAAAACGCTATCTACTAGTTTCTTATTAAATAAAATCGTCACAAAAATCATCTATTTCCGTATTCCGTATACGTTTTTATATCTATTCTGTATATGTCCTTCACGAGAAAAAAACATATAATTGAGTATACCTACCATATCGATAATAATTCACTAGATAGATGTTATCAGTTCAAGGACTTGGGTGTGATTTTCGATGATAAGCTAACCTTTGTTGATCATATAACTGAAACGGTCGCTAAAGCTTATAAAACACTGGGTTTCATCATAAGAAATTCAAAATTAATGGAACAAAATGAGTCCCTGTTAAGTTAATTTTCAATGCTTTCGTTAGGTCCAAACTGGAGTATGCATCGGTTGTCTGGAGTCCTGGATATGATATTCATGCAAATAACATTGGAAATATTCAGCGAAAATTTATCAAACACCTTTGGTATAAGACCGATGGTATTTATCCAGATAGAGGATTACCTCAATTAATACTCTCAAGCAGATTTGAAATCTCCTTATTGGTTTCTCGCCGTACTTTCAGTGGTGTAGTTTTTCTATACAAATTACTCAATAACAAACTTGATTGTCCTCATTTACTATCTCTCATTGATATACATGTTCCTCGATTGCCAGTGAGAGACAAATCTTTCTTTTAACTTCACACCTCATTCTAACTTACTTCGATTCTCACCCATGTATAGAATTTGTTCAGATTATATGTCTTTTCAAGATTCCATTGTAAAGTTGCTGATATAATAAATAATATTTAAAAAAACTAAAAAACACGCTTTTATAAAAAACCAGACTAAAAAAATTGAAAATGAGAAAAAAAATTATTTTATTTAAAAAAAAGCGTGGGAGATATTTCTTACTTTACTGCCCTAGGTGTGTAATGTACTATATAATTATTGATACCATGCACCCCACCCTTTTTTTTAAAATAAAATCTTTTTTTCTTATTTTAAATTTTTTTAGTCTGGTTTTTTATTAAAGCGTGTTTTTTAGTTTTTTTAAACTATTATTTATTTCCTACTTTTGAGTGTGGTTTATTTATAAAAGCGTGTTTTTTAGTTTTTTTAAAACTATTATTTTTATTATTTTTTTGCTTTTTTTATAAAAGTGTGTTTTTTAGTTTTTTTTTAACTATTATTTTTAATATTTTTTTGCAAATAAAAACTGGAATAATCTTATCAAATTAGGTAATTATAATCTCCGACCCCAGAAACCCCCACATACCAATTTTGCATAGAATCAGACCATAATCACGAAACTCGGCCGCCATCTTGAATTTCTCAATTTTTACAAAAGAATCATAATATTCGACCACAAAAACCCCCACATACCAATTTTGAATAGATTCAGACCATAATCACAAAACTCGGCCGCCATTTTAAAGCCGCCATCTAGAATTTTCCAATTTTCACATAAGAATCATAATATTCGACACCGAAAACCCCCACTTACCGATTTTGAATAGAATCAGACCATAATCACAAAACTCGGCCGCCATTTTGAAGCCGCCATCTTGAATTTTTCAATTTTCACAAAAGAATCATAATATTCGACCTCAAAAACCCCTACATACCAATTTTGAATAGAATCAGACCATAATCACAAAACTCGTCCACCATTTTGGAGCCGCCATCTTGAATTTTTCAATTTTGACAAAAGAATCATAATCTCCGACCACAAAAACCCTCAGATACCAATTTTGACGCGAATCGGACCATAATCACAAAACTCGTACGCCATATTGGAGCCGCCATTTTGTTTTTTTTCCACACAAAAATTTCTTAATGCATTGTTACCGGAATTATGTACACCTGCCAAATGTCAAATCATTCGGAGGTCTGGAAGTGGGTCAAAATCGCGCCCAAAGTGAAGCTAATATAAAACGTGTAAAAAGAGCATTGCTGTAAAATTTCTTACTGTAATATTGACTGGTAGTAGGCAAATCAGGATATAAACTTTTTTCTTCAATCACAAGAAGTTTTTTTCAGTGTATGTACTGATTTGCATATCTCTCTCCAATTGATAGTGTGAATTGTTTTGATTTTCATTCTATAGATTAATTTATACTATATCTAATGTATTTTTTGTACTGTTGATTTTTCCCATCCTGTAATTGGCTTCGGCTGTTGGATGGTGTATGAATAAAATGAAAATAAAAATATCTCAACAGAATTGTAGCTCTATGCAAGTTTTAATCCATCTTAAAAAACAAACTGTTTTCAAAATCCCCAAGTATTAAACGCGTAACAAGAAAACTCCATTTATTCCTTACAGCGCACGGTAGTTGGGGATTCTACTCGAGAGCTTGTTTTACTTCCATTTCGAAATCCTCTCGAGCTTGATTTTCGAACAATCGCGTTGTGCTTTGCTCGTCGATGGTGTTTATTTTGAGTTCGTGAACTTTTTCCATCTGTTAATTGCTTTTTTCGATTCGATCGTTGTTGAAAGTGTAAGTTATATTGGTCTTCTTTCTGAATCGACACAATGTATTTGTTTGAGTTGTTGGATAATCCCATATTTCCAATATTTTATAATATTGATACAATTCATTAAATTTAGTTGGAGTCGGGACTAGGGAGAAAAACTATTTTTTCATTGCTAACGTTTCGGAATCGTTTATTCCTTTTTCAAAGCTATAAAATTTTAGTTAATCCTGATTATGAATTCAACTTCAGACAATTGTTGCTATTGAGCCCGGCCTATACAGGGTGTTATGACATAACATAACACTCCTGCAACACCAAACTTGTTGTTAGAGTGAAAAAACAAGCATCGAGAGCATCGACTGTCTGAGGATGGTCGAACCGAGATTATGTCCCTGGAGCGGCCTACAGGAAATATCCCTTTCTCTCTATACTTGAGCGTTGAGTTGTTTATCCAGGAAATAGTACCGTTTTCAGAAAGATTCAAAGAAAAATAATAATGCACTCATGAAAATGTTAAGAATATACATATATATTCAATCAGAATTTTCAAAGTATTTCATCCGTTCTATAAACGGATAAGATGATACCATATTCAGAAAAAAAATTGAGTGTAGTTCACTTGAAGTTATTTCTTTATCAGTCTACAATTCAAATAGATGGACGAAAAGCAATAATGACATCAATTGTCAAAAACGACGGTTGATAATTCTATTTTGAAAACTTTGGCGACATGAAATTATGGAGAAACATTTAAAGACACAGTCACATTATAAATGAGTCAATTTTCCCAAACCATGAATACAGAAAACACATATAGGAACTTACTTTCCATCAGCATGGTCAACACTTTTCACTTGAGAAGGCTTTTAAACGACAATTAGTTTAATTGTATTATTATTTCGATTAATCTCGCTAAAAAAATGTTTATTTTATTTTTAACTCGCACGGTATATTAGATTATCGTTGTATGGATACGGTTTTCTATGAGGTCATGAACTTTTGAGTTGAGGTTTTTCGTTGACTTGGCTCGTTCTTGAAGCGTTGATAAACAATAGGTAATTTTGGTAAAATACTGGTTTACTGGTGAATTCACTTGGTTACTGTTATTACTCGGGTTAACTTGATTTGACTGTAATTTCTCTTAATGGCTACTTAAGTTCACTGCCTGACGACTTAATTCTTACTTTTCTCATTTTTATGTCACTATATTGGGATCGAATGAAATCTAACCTCATTTTTGAGAGGAACATATTACCGGAGTAACGTCTATGTAATGACTGACTTCTTGATGGCGATCGCCTCGCGCTTTTATATCATTCAACCCTATCCATGATTCATACGCGGATTACGGTAGCAAACTAGTTATCTTCACCTTGTCAGCGGCTCAATAATTAATGGCTTGTTTCTGTCATCAAAAATGTATAAAAACCAAAATTTATGCATTTCGCGGGAGAGTTAAATTAATGGGCTGTCATAATCTATGAGTTATAGCATTTTTCTGACGTCACAAATATATAAAAAACAGATTTATGATATTTCGTAGTCGCAATGCAATTAGGCGAGCTGTCAACAACTAGGAACTTATACTTTGTTTACCAAGCACTTTTTTAGATATGCGTAACTAGGAGGTGATGATTTATTAATAGCTCTATCGTGAAAAGGGTGATTTTTTATAGGAATTCTTAAGTGCATTTACTTGTCTTCAGATGATGAAATATTTTTAACGGGCATGTACCATATCAGTATCAGTCGCGTATTTATTTTCATTCCTATTGAATTTTCTGGCTATAACGTTCATATTAAGTAATATCGTGTTGTTTCTTATGAATGAAAGTTTTTCTGTAATTATGGGGCATGACATTGCGAGGTGGTGATCGAGACGAATTCCTGTATGTAAAATACACATTGACACAAAATACATATTACAAACTTGAAAATTAACGTAAAACAAGCACAGACACATTGAAATATAGACGTACGTTGGTGTATAGTCAATAAGCAACTCATGTTTAGGACCCCTAATATCTTCGATAAACCAAAGTGGTCATATCGATCTCCGGTTTGAACCAAAATGTGGGAAATGCCGCGTAGATTCCGAAAATATAGCATATATGGTATCTCAATCCGACAGATTCACCGTGAATCCTGAAAAATGGAGATAACGCCGAGAGAAATCACAGATGGCGCACCGATCGACTTTGACATATGTCAAATGAGAAAACCATCAGAGCGCAATCTGAAAATAACTTTTCTATACGTAAAAATCTCCGTAGAATCCAAAAAAGTGACCATCTCGTCGATAGGACAAGAAATGAATAAGCTATTACCATCTTTTCCGCCAGCGCATCGATGTTTCGAGACTTTGCGACATCATAGCTCTCTTAGCTGCGGTTCTATCGACGATATGGTTTTTTACGTCAGAAAAAGTTATATTCCGGAAAGCCTCTGTCTCATTTCGTTTTTCGATCGTCAACATCCATAGGGACGTCATCGAAAATGCGTTCTATCATGCTGCTACCGTGCAGACTTCTCTTCGAAAAATCGTTAATAAATCAGAGACGCAGATATCAATGCAAAATTCCTTATCCTCGTAGAAAAAAGAATTTTCTTCCGAATGGCGAGAAGCACGATAGAATCGGAACACGGGAAATATTTTTTTTTCTGCTCCAAAGTGAAAAAGGTTATTTCTGCTGAGGCACCGGTGCAGACTTCTGTTGGAAGAATCGCAAAAAGATGAGGTGTAGAGCGATCGGTGTGAAATTCTGGAAACTTATGCAAAAAAGTATGAAAAAAATTATTTTGCGTTTTTTTTTGGGAAAGAATTCATTTCCCGTTTTTTTCCTGATGACAAACAACACTCAAGCTTTGCTTTTTTGGTTTAATCAGATATTAACCGCAAATCGTACTCAATAACATTTTTGAGCGACTATTTCCCTCATTATTCTTGAACCAATCAAATGGCCAAAATTTCAAACTAGAGAACCAATCAGGTGAGTTTTATAGTGATAAAACGTGTTCTCGCTGTTTTATACTGATAAAACCATTAGTAGATTCGCTATATTCATTCGATAAAACGACACTACTGTCCTGTCAGAATTATATGTCAACAGGAAATGCAAAATTGATTGAATAAGGGATTTTCAACTCGCTATTACAGTTATTTGAAATTTTAATTCAAATATACTTTTTTCAGCATGTTAAAAAGCTCAGATTTTCAAGTAAGGCAATGAATAATTGAAATCCGTTATTTTCATAACAACAACAACAATTCTCATGTACTAGTGGATAAAGCACAATATACCATTATCAAAAGGACAGTGGCCAAACAGCTTCAAAGCCAGAGGTCGGCAGTTCGAGTCCCGGCGACTTAAAAATTTATTTTAAAAATTTTCCTTTTTTTATTTTTCCATATAACAACACCGCACAAATCCACTCCAAAAACATTTTCTACACATTTTATCATATTTATTCATTATTTCAAGTTCGGGATAGGGCCGTTTTTAGATAATTATTTGATAGTGAATAATTTATATATATATTTTAGGTTTTCGAGCGAGCTTACGAGCAATGAATGATCATTGTAAATGAATGAATCTGTAAAACAAAGCATTTAGAAACGGGCACACGATTCCTTCAATTTTGGAACGAGAAGAATTGTTGAAAATTCCAATATAACATGAATTCTGGTAATTTTATCCAGTTTCAAATGTTATTCGGGAAATATTGTCATTAAATATCATTCGTGCTAGAGGATTTAATCGCATTTTTTTTAAATTTTTCCTCAAGCATTTTGCCTGTAGGAACACGTGTAATTTCTTAAAATATTAAGACCGCAAATCGCACTCAGTAAAATGTCCAGGCAAAATGCTTTCTCGAAAGTTTCAAAAAGTTTTGAGCGATGAAACCTTCAGCACATATGATATTACCCTCGATAAAACCCCTAGTACTTATATTACCTTCGATAAAACCCCTAGCACTTATGATATTTCCCTCGATAAAACCCCTAGCTCTTATGATATTACCCTCGATAGATAAATTTGGCCACATAAACTCAATTAACAAGAATGTTTATAGTGTCACTATTTCGTAATAACAAACGGAAAGTATTGCATGTAATCCGGATTTTTCCGCAATTGATTATTTTTTTAAATAATTTTCATGATTTCAGGCTCCAGCAAGGAGTTGGATAGAGGCAACTTTTCACAAACGGGAGTGTTCGAGGTACATTCGCCATACGAAGGACCAATTAAGGTGAGTTTACTTTTTTTGGTGGTTGTAGTGTGGTAGATTAAATACTTCATGCGATTAATTAGAACAGTTTTGGTTTTCAAATGGTTGACCGAATGTTTGAAATTATATATATATATATATATATATATAAAGAAAAAAATCTATGAAACTATCTTGAGGATGCAGTCAAAATAACTGGGCTGGGTTAAAGAATACTCTTTGTTATATGGTCGAGGTTTCGGAAACGTTTATCTCCTTTTTCAAGACATCTAAAAATGTAAAAAGAACAAGTTTAAATAAAAGTGGTTGTAAAGTTGTTTACTGATTTTTAAACAATGGATTGATTAATGATCTGCTCAATTGTGTTTGTTCCTGACTATGTACGCTTTTAACTTTATAATGTCATTCTCAAGTTAGTAAGTATTTCTAACATTTTATGGAGTACCATGTGACTCAAACTTGTTCTTTTTACATTTTTAGATGTCTTGAAAAAGGAAATAAACGTTTCCGAAACCTCGACCATATAACAAAGAGTATTCTTTAACCCAGCCCAGTTATTTTGACTGCATCCTCAAGATAATTTCGTAGATTTTTTCCTTCAACTAGTCAGTCAAGACTACCCTTCTATATATATATATATATATATATATATATATATATATATATTGTGTAGATTTTCTTGAACCAGTAGTATTTATGAATTTTGTTGATTCTTGGGAATGTAGTGTATTGTATTGAAAGTTAGGATTCTTTAAATAGGTACTTTAATTGATTTCCAACGTTTCGACTGGGTTTGCAGTCTTCCTCAGGGTTTATTTTGGCTAAAACAGTTCACAACAAACATATTTATGATGATGGTCTAGCTAAATATGTTTGTTGTCAACTGTTTTAACCAAAATAAACCCGGAAACCCAGTCGAAAAGTTGGAAATGAATTAAAGTACCTATTTAAAGAATCCTAACTTTCAATACACTAACCAAATTCACATGAAACAAACAAAATTCATATATATATATATATATATATATATATTGTTATGTTATAAAACCATTATATATTTTAAAAAAAAAAAAAATTTAAAAAAAAAGAATAATTACTTAATAGCTATTAGTTCAAGAGATATTGTTTTTACATATTTTTGAAATTCTATTTCCTTCATGAAGCCTCTGTATAATATGAATAGATAAAAATATCCAAATACTATAACACAATCAATTTCATACACTGTCATAATGATTACAACCCATAATTGTTCAAGAGACAACAAAAAAGGTATAGATTTACAAAATCATCCTGAATAAAATGTGATCAACAAACTTGAAACATACAGTATATGAAATTGTATGTAACTAAAAATAGCCAATGGGAGAACAACAAACTTCTTGATGACAATAGCCAATCAGGGAACAGTATGGTCAAATATAAGATTGGAAATTGTGAGAAAATAAGAACGGAAAAGTGTCAGAGACAATAATGATTGAATATTATAAATAGTCTGTAAGATAGGAAAAATAGTTGTATTTATAAGTTTTGACAAATAACCCCAAACAGTGAAAATGTGAGAACATAGTGCGCGAATTCAAAAATTGAAATCAAAAGGAATGAGGAAAAATGGTATCCAAGTGACGGAAAAAACAAAGCCACAGGAGATCGAAAATAATTTGAAAAAGAATGCCACGTTTTGTTTGGAAGAAAAGAAAAATTCAATAATTTCAAAAAGATAAGCAGAAAAACAACATTACCTTGTATGTACCCCATATACAAGTATTCCAAAGCTGATTTTTGGATTTGTATGGTTTCTTCTTTGGTATTGGAGTCCCTGAGAGCATTGGATTGAAAGGGGATCCAAATTCTGGGTGTGTATTGAACAGCGACAGTTCCAGCGTCAAGTATAAACTTTCCTAGTGCACATCACGAACTGAACAATTTCACTAATAACTCATATTCAGTCAGAAGAACTTTATTTCATTTGATTTTGAACTATTAAAGACATTTTCACTTTCAAGGTAAAAGTGAGGTTGTGTCCATTTATCCATGACCTGTTTCTCATGATTATCCATGAAAATTTGTAGATTGACCATAGAATAAGTTATCTATCGTAGGCCAGGTAAATTTAAGTTTTCCTGAATAAAGGAAATAATTGCTTTTTGATACTTTGTCGTTTGTTTTCCACAATGATCAACAATCATACTTATAAACATTGAATAGATTGAAATTTGACATCAAGCAGTGGCTAGTGGCTCAATTGCCTGAACCGGCTATCTGAGACGAGAGGCGTACCAACTGAGTTTAGTCGTGGTAAGAAAAGTGATAACAATTGGCAGCAACGTGACTAGAGAACAGTGACGTTAGCTAGCAATTATTATTACATTGCAAAATATATTATACAGAGCGAAAATAATTATCTATCAATATTTCATAACAAAAAAAAACTATTATCATAACAACTATTGTTTTTACAATTATAATTTCATTACAATATATATATATATATATATAGTATTACTATTATTTGCAATTATCTTTCAAAATGGCGCCCGTCCGTTTCAATGATTACGTCACTGGTTACCACCGAGCGAGTGGACCAAATTTTTCGATTTTTGCCAAGTTTTTCATCAACTAATGAATTTTTTGCTTGAAAAGTTCAGATATAAATCTACCATACCTTAGTAATTTACCTGTGAAAAATTACAGTTTTAGGATGTTTATTTTCAAATATATAATTTTTTCAAAAGGAGGTCCACTTTTCCCACTGAAAGGGAGAAAAAGGACCACCTATAGGTTCACGCTCCTCATTATTATAAATCGATATTTGGAAATCGAGAAATGCGATATTGTATTTGAATTCTGAATTATTCGGTAAACCATTTGGAAACCAATTTTTTTTTCGAGTTCTGTAAATAATCGCAATTACGATTTTCAACTTATCATTTTTCCATTTACAACTAGACTATATCTTGGGTTTAGTTTTCTCACTTGATCGATATAGACTATTTTTTTTTCAAAATGGGAGGAAATGGAGGTTGGACTAGGAAGCCCAGCCAGGGTTGCCAAATATTTTTTTGTAGAGTTGTACCCCCTGAGGAAAATGTAACACTTTGTGCCCAAAGTACAACGCGGGTTCTACTCAAATCCCCAAGTTCGATTCACTCTGCAATCATTTTTGAAAAGGTTTTTTTTTATCGAAACTCATAAATCTGAATTCTAAATTTTGTTGTGCAAACACATTAGCCCATATATACGACGTTGCTCGGTAGCAGATTTATGGACGATACATAATTATTACGTGGAAAGGTGATTTTTTCCATCACGCAAGGCCGTTCGTCACACACGTTACGTGGCATTCGAACTGATGGGGAAACAGGGTCAATGAGACCACCTCTTTTCCTCTGCAGGTTTTTCAATGGATTTTATGAATACAGTCTTGATCTTGACATATGGTCTGTTACTCTAATATTGGTATTACGACGATGTTGAAGTGAAAAATAATTATTCTTCTGGATGTTACGAGGTCATTTATTTCTAGAAATTATTCACCCTTCCTTATTTCTCCTCTTTTGACATCGGGATTATTTCACTCGTTTCATAACTTTTTATACAGAATAGTTCAGAAGATGCTCAAACTTCTAACTTTCTAATAACTCTCAGATAGTATATGATGAGTTCGCATTTTTAACGAAATAGAAGAAGTTTCGAAGATAGAATTTACTTGCTATACCAGAAGTTTTCAAATTTTCAATTTCTTCGAGAAAGTCCAATTCTAATTAACTTTCGGGTAAAATACGAAGAGACTATTATGTATTGATTGCGGCAAAAACCACATCTATACTATAGAAAAGGAAACTGAGGAAATATTTCTTTTTAAAAGAGTCGATAAATACAAAATCTAACATAGTGAATGTGGTCTCAGTTTCCAGATTTTCCGTTTCGGAGATGATCCAAGGACTTGAAAGTTAGTAAAAACATTGAGTGAGAGTAGTTTTGACATTCGACAAAATATTCTGTGTTTTTCCAAGCCCGTGTAAATTATTCATTTTATAGTTGAAACTAAAAGTAAATTCATTTCTATGAATATTTTTTTATAAATAGAAATGGCGCTTTGTTACCCTATCTATGTTGAGACACGTTGTTGAAATGGAAATTATATCAAAACGTGCGTCATATTGCATAATTCTTGTCCTAGTTTTTGTATTTTCCTAGGTCGTCCGTTTTCAATATAAATGTGGGTATCAGATATACAGTGCTCGTCTAAAGTCCGTTCCCCCCCTACTAATTTTTGAACCACCTGGTATATCGCAACGAAATTTGGAGGGCTTAAATAGGAGATAAAAACCTACTTTTTCATGAAAAAATCACAGCTGAATAGTTTAAAATGGCAGCTGAGCGCCATCTTCTATAATATTTTCAAATAGAACACCCTGTATTTTATTTTCGAAATCTGCTCATAATTGTCAACAGTTTTCTCTAATACACTTTACTACTAAATTCAATTGTTTTCGAAATATTAACGTTTGAAAAGTGACATTCCAGTTTAAAATGAAGTATGGATTTTGGTCACTTCCGGTAAAAAATTTTGCTAACTAAACGTTGTTATTAATTTGTAGTTAAATCACTTGATGAATTCGACTAATAAGAGGCGTAAAGAGAGTTTATTAAGGATAAACAGTACCGCTTACCGGAAAATCTAGAAGCCTACGAATGCGTTCTGTAAATTCACAATCAAAACAAATTAGTTTTGCTAAAAAATTATAATTTATTTTTGATTAACACTTTTATTCAACCCCAACAATCATTTCATCAAGTATTCAATGTGCCCTATTATAAATAGCTTCTCTCACGTTGATGAAAGTCTGTTCATCTATTTCTTCACATGTATCTATTATTCTGCGTTCCAACTCTTCTATCATTTGGCATTCAGTGGTGTAGATTTTTTACTTCAGATACCCCCGAAGGAAAATCTAGAGGTGTAAGATCCGGAGATCTTGGTGGCCATTCTGTACTTCCCCTGCGACCTATCCATCGCCCAGGAAAGTTTGTATCGAGGAACTCTCTAGCCATGCGATCGAAATGGGGAGGTGCCCCATCCTGCTGAAATATGATTTCACGATTATCAAAATCTTCCTGATTGTTTAATACAATTTGTCTTATTCGAGCTTCAATTTCAGTTTCTAAAAGATCTCTGTAAATAACTCCTGTAAGATTGCCTCTGAGGAAAATCGGTCCAACAACGCGATTGCCAAAAATCCCCGCCCAAACATTCTCCTTTTTAGGAAACTGGGTATGTCCCTCTCTAAAAATATGCGGATTAGTATCGCTCCAGTATCGTACATTCTGTTTGTTGATTTTTCCATTAAGAAAAACGTGTATTCGTCTGCGAAACATACACGTTTTAGGAAGCCCTGTTCTCCTTCATGTTCTTGTTAACCCTCCGGTCTGGATAATCCTCCGTGAGAGCATGCAGGATTTTCATTTTATAGGGATGAAACTTTTCTTTTTTTAGGACTCTTTGGAAACTTTTTGAACTTACTCCACAGGATTCAGCAAGTGCAGACGTCGACTGAGTCGGATTGATTACCATTTCAGCAACAATTTCTACCTTTTTTTCTTCTGAAAGAGGCGGCATTTCTGATCTTGGAGCATCTTTCAGCGTACCAGTTGCTTGGAGCTTATTTGAAAGTTTGCGCAAATATGACCTCGAAATAGGATTCTCGGGAAATCTATCATTAAACATACGGACTGATAGATGATAATTTCTTCCAGCTTCTCCAAATATCAAAACTGCTTCAAATTTATCGTCTGAACTACGAGCCATGATCACACTTTTCATAAAAGGATTTAGGCGCTCATCGGACTATTCAGTTAGCAGTTCAGTTTGACAGTAAACAAGATGTTACCGCGACAATGATTTTTTCCAATGCACTTGATTGAAAGCAAAATTAGTGTTTTTGGTTGGGTTTGAAATGACCAAAATGTCACTTTTCAAACGTTAATATTCCGAAAACAATTGAATTTAGGAGTAAAGTGTATTCGAGAAAACTGTTGAGAATTATGAGCAGATTTCGAAAATGGAATAATATACGGTGTGTTCTATTTAAAAAAATTATTGAAGATGGCGCACAGCCGCCATTTTTAAACTTTTAGCTGTGATTTTTTCATGAAAAAGTAGGTTTTTATCTCCTTTTTAAGCCCTTCCAATTTAGTTGCGATATATCAGGTGGTTCAAAAATTAGTAGGGGAACAATATATCCCGATTCTGATGGGGGGAACGGATTTTAGACGAGCACTGTATATATGTGTGTGTTAAGAAATTCTTGCCGTAAAAAATATTTGTATTTACGAAACACTATCCTCAGACGTTTTCAAATACTCAAAAACACAATATATCCCGATTCTGATGGAATTATCCCAACATGGCTGCTTCTATCGTTACAAGCTGCTACTCATTTACGTATCACGAGCATAGCTCCCTAATTAGTAATAATTACATGCTTTGATAACGTTCTATCAATATTTACTCGAGAGATTTGGATAACATGACCTTCTATTTGAATTTCGGCAGGATGTTCCGATGATGGATTTTTATTGCTTGTTTGTTTGACATCCAAACGACGTATCGTAAGTTTCTGTGAAGATCTCGATTCGCGAAAATTACACCTGGAAAATTTTCCGTTGGCTTATCAAGCAGGAATTGGAGGGCGGCGGCAATATTTTCATCGAAGATCCTGCCACCACCATATTTCGTCAGAGCGTTAATGAAAGACGATAAGGCACGATTCCATCAACATAAAAAATTACCGAGAGTCGGGGCAGGTATAACTGCAGAACTATTTTTATTAGAGATCCTGCCACCAACATATTTTGTCAGATCATTCATGATGAAGATAATAGAGAATTCCATCGAGAGAAAAAAATTACCTAGTGTCGGGGGCGGGTTGTCTTCAGCAATATTTTTGTTAAAGGTCCTGCCATCACCATACCGGGTGACACAGGATATCGGGCCACCCGAACTTTCGGTTTTTCTGGAAATGCCAGCAACTTTGTTTTTTCAAATGGAACACCCTGTATATTTTTACATATGCAAGTTCAACAGGTCCAAACCTCATGTCAAATGTAATTTTTTCGAAACAATTGTTTTTTTTTTACCTTGTGAATAAATGAGATTTGGTCGAAGCTATTCACAATGAGTCGCACATAACAGAGAAACATAGATTTATCTGAAAAAATATTTTTTGTGTCACTTATTGATGAATTAATTCAGTCACATCATATTTTGATCAAAAATAAAAAAAAAACAAATGGAACCCCTATGGGCCACTTACATGTCTCTCTAGAACATACATTCAGGAAAAAATTAAGATATCATTTTTGTATTTCGGTGCAGTAGCAAATTGTATAAAAATCTACAACTAGTTCATGAGTTTCCTTGCAGTTCGAATAATTTTGCAACTTAGTAAGCTGTGGAAAACAACATTTTTGAATCTTGTCAACTAATTGTGTTTCGCTGTCATCTTTCATCTCAACTCTCGATAACCTATAATTTTGATTTTCCATTTCTACTAATTCTCGGAAGTTAAGTTTTCCACAGCTCACTAAGTTGAAAAATTATTCGAACTGCAAGGAAACTCATGAACTAGTTGTACATTTTTGAATGTATACAATTTGTTACTGCACACAATGTATGTGCTAGAGAGACATGTAGATGGCCCATAGGGGTTCCATTTATAAAAAAAAATTTTTGTTCAATATGTGATGTGACTGAATTGATTCATCAATAAACGACACAAAAAATATTTTTTCAGAAAAAATTATGTTTTTCTGTTATGTGCGACTCATTGTGAATAGCCTTGACCAAATCTCATTTATCCACGAGTTAAAATAAAAAAACTATTTTAATTGTAATTGTTTGAAAAAAATTACATTTGACATAAGATTTGGACTTGTTTTGACCTGTTGAACTTGAATATGTAAAAATATACAGGGTGTCTCTCTGATTGAACCTGATTGGCGGCAGGATCTCTAATAAAAATGAATTGAAAGTTGCTACTGGGATCTCTGATATGAAAAAAGAATTAAAGAAATGCCCAAACTCGTTTTGAGGTAAGGTCGGGGGAAGTAGCATATGAGCAAACCTCAATATTCTCACCCCCCTCGCCCCATCAACCCCCACTTCAAAAGTTTGAATGGCCACCCCTTATGTGTGATACATCATTGGAAAGCCATTTAAAAATGCTTTTCAATGGTACCTAATCTTGGGTAGAGGGGGTGTGATTGTCAAAAATACTTAAAAAATTTGCTCCTGCGACAGGCTATCGTAAGTGATGATGGTGTGTTTGCAATTTTGCCAAATTTTTTATTACTTAGAATGTTCTAGAAGATGATTCCGAACTGGTAACCGGAACTATAGTTTCTTTAAGAAAATCGACTTCGGTATTACTGTATACAATCATTTGATTCGCATTCGATTCGATTGAAGAATAGACATGTTGGATTACAGGTAGACCTTATCCCCTCTCTGCTTTTCATATTCATATCATTTCATAAATACCATTAATTTTTCGTCATTTTATCTTACGCGATAAAAAAATATGTTTTTTTTCTGTGACGGGAAAAAAGTTTGACATTTTATCTCTGTTGACAGCTAACTTTTTATGAAATTACTTTTTTTTGAAATATCTACATTATTATTGGATTGTAACATACTTTTAATCATTGAATAAATCGACCACGGCTTTTGTTGTTGTGCCAGTTCCGAAAAATAAGTTAATAACACCGTCTCCGAGAAAGAACTGCATGTCTTTTTCATCTTCCATTTCATATATCTTAAATACGCGGTTTCGTAAATTTTCCGCGATTTTGCTGGCAATAATTTTTGTAACGCTACTTTCGCTACATCTACTAACTCCGGTGAAGTCAGAGAAAACTCGAAATCAGATATTTTTTAACTTTATATTATTCAAAATAACTACTAAACAACCACTAAGTTCGCAATTTTTAAATCAAATCACAGAATTAAATTGACAGATATTTGATTACTTTGAAGGTTCTAGGTCTAATTGTCGAAGTACAACAGCCTACCAGTTTAAAAATTCCAATTTCACATCTGTCATTTTCTGACTTTAATATATTGTAATAATATGTTTTTTCAATATTAAATAGTGTATTATACACGGGAAAAATATTAGATTTTTGCTTTCGGTTTTTTGTCAACACAACCTCGAGCTAAAATCTAATACTTTTTTCCCTTGTATAATAAATAACAATTTTAAAAATCGTGCAGTGAAAAATTCCTGCAAGCAATCGTCTCATGCATTGATACAACTGATGATTTATGCAGGAGCATGAATGGAATAGGTGGAACTAAATCCCAACGACATTGTAAAAATAAATTATGTTCTGCAATCCGCTCTCATAAATATTCAAATCGTTTTAATTGGATGAATTCGAAACAATTGATCCTGCATGGCTTTTATTTATTCACGATGGGGTTAATAACAGGAACTTCTGGTTGCATTGAGTATTAAAAAATTTACAATAACGTTTGTAATTGTTGGTGTTTATCTATTAATTGTGCTAGTTATTTTCATGGGACGTTTTTGATCAATTTTCTGGATAGTGAAAGAGTACCTAATAATGAAGATAGGTAGCATTACAGTAGTCTCAACTTCATTGATGGTAAATAAATAGCAGCTCAACTTTCACTCAGTTGTTGAGGCGCATAAATATTTTCCTCAAACCTATTTTCACCTCAGATTATTTTTCTAATCCTCCTTTAGTTAGATGTAGTATCAGTTTCAATTATATATTGAGTGAGAGTGATATTGATATTATACACGCTTTATTACGCTTCACCTGTAATATGTATATATGAATGTATGTAACGTATTAAGAACACATGACAATACAATAATTTCATAGCTATGACCTGGTATTCTCACAAATGTCGTCACAAAATAGTTATTAGTTTATTTTTTTTCGACGAATGTGAATCACACGAGTCAAAAAAGGCCTTTTCACACGAATTGTTTTTCAGAAATTCCAATAACAATTTTTTCCCATATGTAGCCAACTTTATGACGGAAACTGTATATATAAATATGTAATAATATGAAATTTTATAGGCGATTGAAAGGATACGTTTATACATTTGCCTCTGTCTCAGTGAAAGTCACTGAAGATTAAGTGGAATCAATTCGTAAAATTCCGGCAATTCATTGTAAAGGATTACATGCCATTTATGGGATAGCAGTGTGTGATTTGATGGGATGGAATGAAATGCCGGATCAATTTTCCAAAAAGGATTGTGCGTTTGGTCCCTCCAGACAAATCTGCGATTGTTATTGATTCGTAATGTCCACATCCATTTCCACCGAAAGACTATCAAACCGTCACCCTCGAGAGTGAAAATAAAACAACTCGTAAACCCTTTCGGATGGTCTATTTCACCACTGTTTTCGAGAAAGGGGAAACTCATTCCTGTTATTGCCTTCCGTTTTTCCTCCATATAAAATCTAATTTTCCCAAGATTGAAATAAAAGTTCAGATGGGACGTTTGCCAGAGCAATGCCTCTAGCTATTTCTCTCATTCCTCATGTCGTTATTAAACATGAAATTTTTCATGTCAAAGGATTGTGTAATAATCTGTTTTGGGGGAATTTTTTGCTTCTTGGAGCCTTTCTTATTATATACTTGAGAAATTCACGTGAAAAAAGTTTATAAAAGTTTTTAATTTTGTTTATTATAGTTGTTTTAAGTTAAAAATTAATAAAATATTCAAAAAATTATGTTAATTTATTTTTAAAACAAATGTTATGTTATTGCCGTTTAAAGTTACAGAAACAGCCATATGTAAAAAAATACTGAAAAAATAAAATACCGAAGTTTGTAACATATGACTGTTTTTGTAATTTCATTTACTTTTAAAAAAAAATATAATGTTAGTCAGAATTTATTTATAACAAATTGTTTAATCAATAAACAATGAAATTATTGATAACAAGAATTATTTTTTGTTACCCTATTGAGAAATGCCAATTATGATTTTTAATGAAAAAATAATTTCTCAACTAATTATTTGAATAATGGAAATATAAAAAAAAAATCATTATATTTTCATGACATCAACATGGTCAAAAACAATTTTTTTATATAGTAAACTTGTCTATTTGTTTATAAATAATTTATTAACAAATGACGTGAAAAAAATTACCCAGCGTTACTTAATGCCATTGTTAGATGCGAAAACGGCAATAACATAACTTTGTAAAAAAAATTACATCATTTTTTGAATATTTCATTAATTTTTAACTTTAAACAATTATAATAAACAAATAAAAAACTTTTATAAACTTTTATCATGTGTTCTTTTCAAGTATATACAGTGCGCGCGTGAAGTATGGAAACATGAAGATATCTTTGACAAAATTTTGGGTATGTATACCGGGTTTTTTCTGGAATTTGGTACAGTTATATAAGCAACCATTTCGGATTTGATCACATTACAATCCAATATGGCGGACTTGCCAGTAACTTTGTTTTTTGAAATGGAACACCCTGTATATTTTTTCATATTCAAGTTCAACAGGTCAAAACAAGTCCAAACCTCATGTCAAATGTCATTTTTTTCAATTGAAATTAAAATTATTTTTTCATTTTACCTCGTGGATAAATGAGATTTGGTCGAAGCTATTCACAATGAGTCGCAAATAACAGAAAACCCTAATTTTTTCTGAAAAATTATTTTTTGTGTCACTGGTTAGTCAATTCAGTCACATCACATTTTGATCAAAAATTCATTTTCTTCAAATGAAATCTCTATGGACCACATACCTGTCTCTCTAGAACATTCATTGAGGAAAAAATGACATATCATTTTTGTATTTCGGTGCAGTAACAAATTGTATAAATTCAAAAATCTACAACTAGTTCATGAGTTTTCTGGCAGTTCGAATAATTCTTCAACTTAGTAAGCTGTGGAAAACAACATTTCTGAATCTTGTCAACTAATTGTGTTTCGCTGTCATCTTTCATCTCAACTCTCGAAAACCTATAATTTTGATTTTCCATTTCTACTAATTCTCGGAAGTTAAGTTTTTCACAGCTTACTAAGTTGAAAAATTATTCGAACTGCAAGGAAACTCATGAACTAGTTGTACATTTTTGAATGTATACAATTTGTTACTGCACCGATATACAAAAATAATATGTAATTTTTTTTCTTAATGATTGTTCTAGAGAGAGAGAGAAAAATAATTTTTGATCAAAATCTGATGTGACTGAATTAATCCAACAATAAATGACACAAAAAATAATTTTCCAGAAAAAAATATGTTTTTCTGTTTTGTGCGACTCATTGTGATTTTTCTGTTTTGTGCGACTCATTGTGAATAGCCTTGACGAAATCTCATTTATCCACGAGGTAAAATAAAAAAACAATTTTAATTTCAAAATCCCAAAAAGTGGCCGCCCTGCTATTCCAGAGCAAACTAAAACGGATTTTTTTTTGTCGATGGTTGAAGACTCTCATAAGGCAATCGAGAATCACATCAGTCAAACAACTGTTCGTAAATATTAAAAAAAAAAAAAATTCATCCCTATAAAGTACAATTGGTACAGGAACTGAACGAAGACGATCCAGATCGCAGAATGGAGTTCTGTGAAACAATGTTAAATAGATTTGACTCTAATCCGAATTTATTTAATCAAATCCTTTTTTCTGATGAGGTTATTTTCTAGTTAAATGGCACGGTCAATAAACAAAACTGCAGGTGGTGGTCAGATGAAAATCCTCTTTGGATGGTGGAGGCACATACGCAGTATCCACAAAACATCAATGTGTGGGCAGCAATTATTAATAATACCATTATTGGACCTTATTTTTGGAATAGAACCATGACAGGTGAAGAATACTGGGCATTTTTAGAATTAATTCCAGAATTAGCCAGACTCTTTCCTGATGATATAAATCCTCATATCGTGAATAGATCAATTTGGATTCAGCAAGATGGAGGCCTCCTCGTTATCTTCGAGGCGTTCGTGAGTTTCTTGACATTACATTCCCAAATCCTTGGATTGGAAGAAGAGGAGCTATCTAATGGCCAGCAAGTTCTCCAGATTTGACACCTCCAGATTATTTGTATGTGAATAGGCCACAGACTACCCAAGGACTGAAAGACAGAATTACAGAGGAGATAGCACTGATTTTTTCGGAAACGATTAGAAAAGTCCTGGATGAATTTTCATTCAGAATGGATTTGTTTCCAAAGACAAGGAGGTCATATTGAACATCTCCTTTAATTTTTTCTTTAGGTATTGTTTTCTGTTTATACTGCAATATTAATTACAAAATAAAAATATTTTTCCTAATTTTTCAAATTTAATAGTCAATATTGGCCATTAACAGTTCGTTTGCTGCATCGACAATAAAAAACTGTAACAGAAAATTGTAAAATATACGGGTTGTTCCATTTAAAAATAAACATATTGTTCGTATATCTCAGAAACTGTACATTTGGCAACGTTGAAAATATAAAATTTCCTCCTCTTTAAGAATATTTTTTTCAAATTTTTTTAGTTGTCGAAATATTTTGAATTATTAACGAAAAACTAAATTCCTCTCAATTTGTTAATAACAATTGCAATTTTTTATCATCGAAATACATTTGTCTACATGCATTCCGAATCCAATGAGCTATTGATCATAGTTTTAGGAGCTTTATCAATAATTAACACCATTTCGAACTTGTTGATCAGACTAGAAGTTACTATTTGATTATTTTTTATCATAATTTTAATATATCCGTATTGCCTTGTTGAGAAGTTCACATGACGATTTTGATAAACTGCAATCCTGTTTTCAAAACAATTATAATTTCAAAAGAGCCAACATTCCACAAATGTATAATCAAATATCTCTTATTGACTGGACCTTCTTAGAAGTTTTTGATAACTCAGAAGATGCATCCACATATTTCTATGGAAAACTTCATAATGTTTTGCTTGCTGCTGTCCCAAGTATACAGTTAAATCGAAAAACAGATATCCTCCTTGGTATAATGGTAGCATTATTAGAGATTTACAGGCTAAAAGCAGAATCTGGCGCAAATACAAGCGTGGAAGTAATTTGCAGGCCCTTGAGGAACTTAAACACCTTCGGGCAAAAATAAAGCATGATGTTGATGTCGCGAACAAAATATTTTTATAAAACTGAGGAAGAAATACATAACAATCCCAAAAAATTTTGCTCATTTATAAATAATAAACTAGGTAGCTCCAAAATATCACAATTACTGAATTTTGAAGGTCAACTGCTGGAGGGGCCTTCTAATATTCTACATGGTTTTGCAAATCTTTTTAAACAATCCTATAACGCTTCTTCCCCTTTCCAACCTAACTCTGGGACTGATAATAATCACTTTTAAGTATATCAAGCTTCAGTGAAAACGAAGTATATGAAGCACTAAGGTCGCTTAAGCCAAAAAAGATCATGGGCCCTGATGATATTCCAGCTTTCTTCCTAAAAGATTGTGCACCTGTGCTTGCTCGTCCTCTCTCTATACTAATCAATATTTGTTTAAAATCGGCTACAATACCAAGGATCTGGAAATCCTCAAAGGTCTGTCCCATTTTCAAGAAAGGAGATAGACGAGATATTTCAAATTATCGGCCTAGTTCTATTATTTGCAACTTTGCAAAGGTTTTTTAAATTCTGCTGGAGCGAGTTATATATCGTCATGTAAGTTGCAATATAAGTATAAACCAACACGGTTTCATGAAAAGTCGTTCAACGGTCACCAACCTTCTGACCGTAACCCAATATATTGCTGAATCTATTGACAACAGAGCCCAAACTGATGTTATTTACGCAGATTTTTCTAAGGCCTTCGACAGACTTGACCATGGCATTCTACTTAACAAACTAGTAGCTTCTGAATTATCCCCCTCCTTAATTGCACTCTTTCAGTCCTATCTACAGGATCGAAAACAATGTGTCCAGTTCAATGGTTTTAAGACTGCCGAATACAGTGCCTCTTCTGGTGTTCCACAAGGGTCAAATCTGGGACCGCTGCTCTTCAATATCTTCATTAATGATATTGCAGATGTTATAAATGTATATTTCCTTTTGTATGCTGATGATCTAAAACTATACTGCCTTGTGGAGAACATAGGGGATTGCGAGAATCTCTCAGCAAATTTAAGACGGGTTATAGAATGGTGCTATCGAAATAACTTGTCACTAAATCCGGATAAATGTAAAGTTATGTCCTACAGTTTGAAAACGAATATCCTAATCTTTGATTACTCAATAGAAACCGTTGCCCTTGAGAGACCAGAAACATTTACTGATCTTGGCGTCACGTTTGACACTGCACTATCATTTAATAAGCTTATTGATAATTATATTCTTCCATAAGATCAAAGTTAAAATATGTTTCAGTTGTGTGGAGTCTCTTTTATCAATATCATATAGATCGAATAGAAGCAATTCAAAGACGATTTCTAAAACTGCTAAGCCTAAAAACTGATGGCTTTTATCCACCAATAGGCACAACTCACTCTGAATTACTACATAAGCATAACTTTTTCGGTCTCGAAGGCGTGAGTATTATAGTGTAGTAGTAACCTATACAATTATTGAAAGTATTGTTGACTGCCCAACATTATTGGAAAAAGTTTAATATTTGCATTCCCAGAATCTCGTCCAGACACCCGAGTACTTTTTACACGCTTTATATTAGCTTCACTTGTATGTTTATTTGTAACCGACTCACTTGTATGTTTGTTTGTAACCAACTCCTTTGGGCGCAATTTTGACCCACTTCTAGACGTACGAATGATTTGAAATTTGGCAGGTGTACATAATTCCGGTAACAATGCATTACAAAATTTTTGTTTGTAAAAAAACCAAAATGGCGGCTTCAATATGGCGGACGAGTTTTGTGATTATGGTCCGATTCGCTTCAAAATTGGTATCTGAGGGTTTTCGTGGTCAGAGATTATGATTCTTTTGTCAAAACTGAAAAATTCAAGATGGCGGCTCCAAAATGGTAGACGAGTTTTGTGATTATGGTCCGATTCTATTCAAAATTGGTATGTGGGGGTTATTGGGGTCCAATATTATGATTCTTTTGTAAAAATTGAAAAATTCTAGATGGCGGCTCCAAAATGGCGGACGAGTTTTGTGATTATGGTCCAATTCTATTCAAAATTGGTATGTGGGGGTTTTGGGGTCGGAGATTATGTTTGTAACCGACTCCTTTGGGCGCGATTTTGACCCACTTTAAACGGTCAGATTTCATTCAAACTTTGTAGATTTATCGAGGACCGATGACAATACACTAATTTGATAAGATTATTCCATTTTTTTATTTGCAAAATAAGATTTGTTAATTTATATAACTTTCATAAAAACTAAAAAAATACGCATTTATAAATAAACCAAACTAAAAGTAGGAAAAAAATAATAGTTTAAACTAAACACGCTTTTATAGAAAACCAAACTAAAAAAATAGAAAATAAGAAAAAAATGTGTTTTATTTTAAAAAAAGCGTGGGGTGCATGGTATCAATAATTATATAGTACATTACACACCGAGGCGATACCATGCACCCCACGCTTTTTTTTAAATAATTTTTTTTTATTTGCTATTTTTTCTGTTTGGTTTTCTATAAAAGCGTGTTTTTTAGTTTTTTTAAACTATTATTTATTATATGAATACATCTCGCACAAATGTTCTGGAAAATTATCCGCTCCATACCACGTGTAAAGTGACAAATTCTATTAGCGATGATCTAGATGTATTTAGTTGCAAGTTGTCAGATATAAAATCCCACTTTCTACAATAATCATTTTGTTACCTCTTATGAAATATAAAATGTGTATGTGCTTAATATTCATATAGAAATCTGTGATGCATTATATTCTGTTAATTTCTGCTCTGTAATTGGGCTTTGTCCTGTAGAGTATTGTATTACAAATAAATAAATAAATTGTAAACTTTATACTCCCATACTATTAGTAAAATCTTCGATCATTTATATCAAACCATTTTATCAAACTTGAAATTTCATACAATTCGCCTGGTCTGTTCGCGAATGATAATTGAATTTGCCCTCGTGAAACGGATTCCATTACTCTATTTGATTCCTCGACGTCAACCGGAATGGTAGACATGATCCGGCTATCATTTCGAGGAAAAATAAATTTCCTTCGTGCCAACGTTCGACGCTGAAGGAGTGTAATTCGGATTCTCTCGAGAGACACCTGCTTGGGAAATGTGTCGCAAATCTTGTAGGCGACGAACTAAGCTCATTTATGTTCAAAAAACGGCCACAGTGGTTTTGTGATTTTCGAAATACCCAGGGTGACACATTGGAATCCTCTTATACTGAAGGGGATTGTGTCAGTCGCTTGTCATCCATTAGCCCGAATAGTCTACTCTACAAGCACCCTTGTTACGAATTCCACATCGCATTATCCAAAAATTATGGTTGAGATGTCATCCGATTCGGAATAAAAGTGGCGCTAAAAAAGTTGCAAAAGTTATAAACAATTGATTAAAAAAAGGGTTTTGTTTTTCACGGATATATCAAAAACTATTGCGGTTATCGCACACTATAAAAATATTATTAAAGAGCAGGAAAGAACCCAGCCCGAAAACATATGGGAAATTGGTTCTCGGTCGAATTGGCAGAAATTTTATAATGTTGTAGTAGGATGGGTTATTAGAAAAAAGTGTGAGATCAAATGATTTTGTATATTTAGCTTCTGAGATATAAGCGGCCAAACTGGTTTTTTAGTCGAAATAAGACAAAGTAAGGATGAAAATGTATTGATCGGAACTCATAAACATGTTCAGTTATAATCTTATTTATGATAGTACATTAGGGTGTATACGGGGCATAGTCAAATAAATCGTTTTTCCGGATTTTTTTTCCAGCACTATTTTAAAACCAACAAGTTATATTTTGTTAAAATATCATAGTGTTTCAGTCTATTGTAGGCGAAAAAACCTGTTTTGTTTCTTGATGACTCTCTCTGTTTGAAATATATATTTTTTTAAATTTTCGAGTTTACCCCTATACTGAAAACAATTGACAGATCGTTTTTGATTACAAAAAAAGGAAATAATTGCCACTGCCCATTGAATAAAAGATAGGGTAACATTCTGATGAACTCAATTGTTCAATATTACCTTTCATTTAGATAAAGGTTGCGTTACATTTTTTTTTAGGTCATTTACAATGTTTTTATTGAATATCTAGAAAACTGAATCGGTAATTTGGACCATATTTTACTCACAATATTTTGAAAATGTTGACTATCATATACGATAGTTTTATCAACTTTGTAATGTGCGTTTCTAAGATATGCATTTTTGAAGTTTACGGTATTACGATATATGGGGTAACCTATCGAACCTCTCGACACATTCAATTCTATTATAAAACTTTTCAAAATCAATTATTTGATACTATAAACAACAACAATTTGGAACTCAACAGTATAGACTAAAAAAAAATTTGAATTATAAATAACGACTTCTAACATAAAAAGTCAATGAATATTATGGAAATTATAATATAACAAATCGAAATGAACCTGATGAAGCTATTGTATAGCGAAACACGTGTCGTGCTTCAGTGAACCCTTAAGTTGTGAAAATCTTATAGTGTATTGTAGTAGTGAACTCTAAATCTAAATTGAAACTAATTAGTTGTAAACAACATAAACAACAATTTACATAATTGAACTCTCAAAAAACAAACAGTAAACAAAACCGAAATTCAAATAATATTATTAATATTGTTATCTATTGGTCTATTTGCGCAATCTAAAACATTGTTTAATAGTTCATGGCTAGGGTAGTCTATTGTTTCTTGATGACGAGCATATCCTAGGTACCAAAGTACGCTGCAAATATGGGAACATCATCCCACTGTTCTTGCTCCACTTTTGCAGGTACAGTAGTAGCCTAGAATACGTTCATTTGCAGGTGCATCAGGAATAATACTAAAGGATATCCACAGCTGATACTTCATAGCATTCCTAAATCTGGACGCTATGCGGCAGCGTAATAGTCCAGGTTCAGGATTACGCATATCAAGTTCAAATAGAAACAATAAAGTACCCTAGCCATAAACTATCGAGAAATGTTTTAGATTGCGCAAATAGACCAATCAATAACAAAATTAATAATTTTATTAGAATTTGGGCTTTGGACATTGTTTGTTTTTTTAGAGTTCCATCATGTAAATTGTTGATTATGTTGTTTATAACTAATTAGTTCCAATTTCGATCTGTTATATCATAATTTCCATAATATGAATTGACTTTTTATGTTAAAAGTCGTTATTTATAATTCGTTTTTTTTTTATCTATATGTTAGTTTCAAATTGTTGTTGAGTGTGGTTTGTGTTGTTTATAGTATCAAATAATTGATTTCGAATAGTTTTCTAATAGAATTGAATGTGTCGAAAGGTTCCATAAAATTTTGTTAAATCGATAGGTTACCCCATATATCGTAATACCGTAAACTTCAAAAATGCATATCTTAGAAACGCAACATACAAAGTTGATAAAACTATCGTATATGATAAAATTTTAAAAAGTGAGTAAAATATGGTCCAAATTAACGGAACGGTTTTCTAGATATGATAAAAACATTGTAAATACCTAAAAAAATGTAACGCACCCTTATAAATGAAAGGTAATATTGAACAATTGAGTTCATCAGAATGTTACCCTATCTTTTATTCAATGGGCAGTAGCAATTAATTCCTTTTTTGTAATAAAAAACGATCTGTCAATTGTTTTCAGTATAGGGGTATACTCGAAAATAAAAATAAAATATATATTTCAAACAGAGAGAGTCATCAAGAAACAAAACACGTTTTTTCGCCTACAATAGACTGAAACTATGATATCTTAACAAAATATAACTTGTTGGTTTTGAAATAGTGCTGGAAAAAAAATCCGGAAAAACGAATTTTTTGACTATGCCCCGTATACACCCTAATGTACTATCACCAATAAGATTATAATTGAACATGTTTATGAGTTCTGATCAATACATTTTTATCCTTACTTTGTCTTGTTTCGACTAAAAAAAAACGGTACGAACTTTGGCCGCTTATATCTCAGAAACGAAACATACAAAATCATTTGAACTCACACTTTTTTCTAATGACCTACTATAACATAATAAAATTTCAGCCAATTCGACCGAGAGCCAACTTTCGTGCTGGGGTACTTTCCTAAAAAAAAGTTCCGACTCCTGGAACTCTATCAGCAATATTTATAATTTTAATTTAGGGGTGAAAATAGTGCTCCAAACGGGAGATCTATCTATAAACAATAATCCGAATTTGTCTCACCCCGTATCTTCCGTAATTATTGGAGTGGAATTCTGAAATTTTCACGATCGTTAGATATACCGAGTATGAGTTTAAATCTCTTCTGGGGTCAACCTGAGTGACCTACACTGCGCGCCAGGGACGATAGATATACCGATTTTTGCGAAAACTAATATTAAGGGGCAAGATAGGCTCAAAATTCTCACGGATTCGTGATCAGGACATCAACTTCAGTCACAATCCATATTTTCGCTGAAAAATTTTCAGTTCCAAATAATCTTTAGCGAAAATATGAATAGTTATCAAAGTTGTGAGATGTAAGACAAATTTGGATTTTTCAGAACTTAAAATTTTTCAGCGAAAATATGGATTGTGACGAAAGTTGATTGTCCTGATCACGAATCCGTAAGAATTTTGAGCCTATCTTGCCCTCTATTATTATTTTTCGCAAAAATGGGTACATTCATCGCGCGCGCGCAGTGTATGTCACACTCAGGTTAACTCCAGAAGAGATTTAGACTCATCCTCGATATATCTAACGATCGTGAAAGTTTCAGAATTCTACTCCAATAATTAGGGAAGATACGGGGGTGTTTCCATGAGAAGTACACTATACATCACTTTTCCATAACGTTCGACCATGGCTTCAATAGTTATTTAATCAACTAGTGTATTAATGGTGGCGATTCATGATCGAGAAATTTTAACGCAAGAGCGAAGCGAGCGACTTATTGTTCGAGATCATTAATCGCCATTTTAAAATCGGAGTTGATTACAAAAAAATTCCGTCGACCTCGTTCCTGGGGTCAACGTGAAATTTTTTATATTTCCTTTTTCTTCAACTAGGAGGAAACTCACAATGTGTGGATCTGAAAATACCTAAATTTGACAGCGCAAAGGTAATATGATTTGGAATTTGAATAATATTTGAATTCGTGTATGTTTAGTTGCCTATATCACTTAGATGAATTCTCTACTGATTGTGTCGACTGATATTTAATCAATATAATTCTTTGCTCTTTTCGAATAATCCGCTGTTATCAATAAATGTTTACTTGTTATTTATCGTCTGAAACTCTTCTAATTGCCTAAATGTCAAATTTTATATATACTAATTGTTTGAATGTCAAATTTTATAAATACTGTTTACCCTTAAGATAGCTATAAGTTTGTGTCTCCTTAAGAGGTTTACCTGACGTGTTAGTATGTTTCAATGGAGACTCTGTACTGTATAGTGACTGAACATATCTATCGAATAAATTGAATTAATGGAGAAATCGACCATTTATAGGTTAGGTTAATGGTCGATTTCGGTGTATGTTTGGCTGCATATATCACAATCATGCATTTAAAGATTGAAGGTTAATAGGGGTCATTAACTATCGATTTCGTGTAGATTAAACAGACTCGTTAATACGAGATCGCCGAAAAAAACTACTAACAACTCTGAGCAACCGACATCATCATTTTGCATGCATTCCTGGTATTCAACAGTTTCGATTTTTTCAATTGTCCCGAGTGCTATCGTTAAAATTGTAAATATAACTCTCGTTTATAACACGCTTTAACAAAATGTAGTAAAACTATTCATTTTATGCTTAGAACTACCTACTTTAGTTTTCCCCATTTTCTTTGGAAATTCTTCGTCTAATCATAAATCGTATTATGGTCACAATTTTTATTGTGGAATTCCACAAAGTTATTTTCCTCCGGCGGTATTCCGTAATTGTTTTCTAAACGAGACGGTTGGAAATTCTTCGGAATGCCACATCGAGTTCCTTCATTTGAAAATTTCGTTGCACGAACAGGAGATGGATCAATCAATCATTTGAGAATGTGTTTTATTAGTTTTCGCACATGCATTTCAAATGATTTGTACAGATAGTATAGGATTCGTCATGTGCGTGCAATGATGTAGAAATTATGGTTTTCTTGCATTTTAAATTGGTTAATTAGTAGAGATTTTGAAAATCGGTCTCCCCAATTAATTTTCCAGTTGGGTAATATTTTTCAAAATTCAATTGAAGAAAAATCCAGACCTTGAGACTTTAATTTTTACTCTATATATTTTCATTGCCCCGTGTTGGATGCTTTTTCTAGAGAGAAAGATAAATTGGACAAACATGAATCGGGTCGTATTCGTCAATTGATTTTCAACTGCAATTCAACAGTTAGAATTATGAAGAGGCTTTCCATGACAAATCGTGAGTGGGACAGTACGACTTACCTAGGAACATCTGCTTCATTAACAGTTCCCTGCAAGCATTTTTATGACGAAAATCTTTCGAAACGAGCTCGTGTGGCACAACAGGAAAAAATCCAAACTATTTCTCAAGCTACAGGAGCTTTTTGTTTTACTGCAGTTTTCCAAGAGGCCCTCTTGGTCTCTGTTCGATATACTGAATTCAATACAGCCACCAGGTTTGTCTAGAGCATCGCAAATAAAATCCGAGAAGCACATTGTATTTTACTCGATACTTTTTTCAGGAAAGAAACCTGCTGCTGCTCCATAATTATATTTCTTGGTTCTTGGTCTTTTCGAAAATTTTGGCAAAAATGCACAGTTTGCTAATAGAGGTGCATTTATTGCCAGTTTCCAATGATACGGAAAGATGCATGTTTCGAGTGATTGAATTAACATTTTTGACAGAGAATAGCATAGGGTGTTTTTGCATTTCTAGTGCGAGAATTTTTGGATCAATCCTGTCCTAATTGTTTGATAGACAGAGGAGGTACTATTCCTTGGCCCACACGATTCCCAGGCCTTGTTCCTATAGATTTATTTCTTTGGAGGTACGTGTAGGAAAGGGTTTTCAGAGATCGTTCAACAACTGCAGATGATTTGAGAAACAGGATCACGGAAGCCTTCCGTTCAACTGGTGGAAGACTATCCGCTTGTGTGGAACATGATGGTGACCTAATTAAGCATTTTTTTTCTCGAAATTTTAACATTGTTTCCTGTTAAAAATCCTTTTCTGTTCTTGTAAAGATTACTAGAATTGTCCCTTTTGTGATATACTCCTGTTTCTTTTACAATTTCATTTTGTTGAAACATATTATTTTCAGTATTGTATGGATGTGTCGAATTTTACGACAGCGGCCTACTCGATTCCTTTTTGTTCGAAAAAATCATCAACGTCGATGGTGACGTTAGGGTGAAAGCTTAATTGGCCTTGATGTCCATTGATGGGTTACTCGATATCTTTTCTACCGTCCTAACACTAACATTAAATTATGGGAAAAAGCGATTCACAAATATGCGGATGGAATCTTTGTCTTCAATAGCTCAGTTGGTAGAACATCTGACTAGAGATTTAGAGGTCGTGGTTTCGAATCCCGCTTGGGGATGGTTTTTTTTCTTCAATTTAATAAGTTGTCTGATACGCCACAATTTATTTTGTTATTATTTCACCCCACGTTTTGGGTGCGAATTGTAATGTAATGATAATTGTAAAAACAATACTTGTTATGATAATAGTTTTTTGTTATGAAATATTGATAGATAAATATTTTCGCCCTGTATAATATTTTGTATGATGTAATAATAATTGCTAGCTAACGTCACTGTTCTCTCGTCACGTTGCTGCCAATTGTTATCACTTTCCTTACCACAGCTAAGTTCAGTTGGTACGCCTCTTGTCTCAGATAGCCGGTTCAGGCAATTGAGCCACTAGCCACTGCTTGATGTCAATTTCTATTCAGTGTTTATAAATACGATTGCTGATAATTGTGGAAAATAAGCAACAAAGTATCAAAAAGCAATTATTTCCTTTATTCAGGAAAACTTAAATTTACCTGGCCTACGATCGATAACTTATTCTAATGTCAATCTACAAATTTTCATGGATAATCATGAGAAAAGTTCATGGGTAAAATATACACAACCTCACTTTTACCTTGAAAGTGAAAATTTCTTTAATAGTTCGAAATCAAATGAAATAAAGTTCTTCTGATGGAATATGAGTTATTAGTGAAGTTGTTCAGTTCGTGATGTGCACTAGGAAAGTTTATACCTGTCTGGAACTGTCGCTGTTCAATACACACCAGGATTTGGATTCCCTTTCACTCCAATGCTCTCAGGAACTCAAATACCAAAAAGAAGGAACCATACAAATTCAGAAATCAGCTTTGAATACTTGTATATGGTGTACAAATAAGGTAATGTTGGTTTTCTGCTTATTATGTTGAAATCAATGAATTTTTCTTTCTCTCCCAACAAAACGTGGCATTCGTTTTTAAATTATTTTCAGTCTCTTTTTTTTGGCTTTGTTTTCCGTCTCCAGGATACCATTTTTCCTCATTCCTTTTGATTTGAATTTTCGAATTCGCGCACTATATTGTCACGTTTTCACTGTTTGGGGTTATTTGTCAAAACTTATAAATACAACTATTTTTACTTTCTTATAAACTATATACAATTTCAGTGATAATTGTCTCTGACACTTTCTCGTTCTTATTTTCTTACAATTTCAAATCTTACATTTCACCATACTGTTCCCTGATTGGCTATTGTCATCAAGAAGTTTGCTGTTCTCCCATTGGCTACTTTTAGTTAGATACAATTTCATATACTGTATGTTTCAAGCTTATAATTTTGTGGATCACATTTTATTCAGGATGATTTTGTAAATCTAGACTTTTTGTTGTCTTTTGAACAATTATGGTTTTTAATCATTATGACAGTGTATGAAATTGATTGTATTATAGTTTTTGGATATTTTTATTTATTCATATTATACAAAGGCTTAATATAGGAAATAGAATTTCAAAATATGTAAAAACAATCTCTTTGGAACTAATAGCTATTAAGTAATTATTCTTTTTGTGGGTTTTTTCCTTTTAATATATATAACTGGTTTTTCATAAATAAAATATATAATATATATATAGGTTGTTACTTGCAAGATCTGTAGTTGGATGATCTACCAAAATGAATAAATAAATACCTTTTTCGGTAATGTCTTTCCCCTTCGATTATCTTTCCATCGCTCCTCGCCCACGTTTTCCAGGGTTATAGTTCCAAGACCCATATAGGTATGTACGTTAGTTTTCCCCAATGCGATTTAAATATTTCATGAGAGGTCGTATACGTTTGTCATTTCTCGTGTTCGTGCCCGGAAACGTGTCGGATGTTCTAAAACCGTATAGTCGCAAAAATAAAATGAAATTGCACGCTACATTCAGAGAACGCGGAATTTGTCATTCGTATACATGCACGTGGAGACGGCAGTTTTTTTTTATGTACAGCTCAACAAGTCGATCGAGGAGAAACCTTCGCAATGAAGCCTTGGGAAAACTCACGGGAAGTGTTATGATTTCGGTGGGAATGGGTAATGGGTAATGGGGAGAAGTTGAACCCTGAAAGCATAACTTCAATTACTTTTCATGCGGAGCGTTCGACGGCGGGTTCTGCTTATATGAGTCTATCCGAGTTTAACTTTATGGGGATTAGTAGAGAACTGAGGGATTGGGGAGACAAGAAGCGAAAGTGGTGTTTGTTCGAGCAACTTTTCTCTTTGTTCAATCAGAGATTCCCAACGTTTGATTTGAAACTCTTTGTGTCACGAATATGATGTTAATAGGTATTCATTAAACAAACATATGCTAACCGAGAATCACAACACTAAATTAGAGAACACAAAAATTATGTGCTACGAAAACAACAAAGAGAAAAGGGTAACAAAAGAAATGATTTACATTTAAAAAAAAATAACGCCATGAATAATAGAACAGACATTAATAACCTCAGCCAATTATACCACACAATACTATAAGACCCCCATGTCCCCACAAATATTTTCCCATATGCCCCCCTCTGCCTAGTTATTCATCAATAACGATAAATAAAAAGTATATAAAAAAAAATACTCTTTCAACAAGTTCCCACGATACATGCCGAACCGTTTGACGAATCGAGCTGAAATCTGCCCAGAATGCGACCATGCTGTCATCTGTCAAAAGTTTGGCTGTCATCTGTCAAACGTAAGGGTCAGTATTAAAAAATTACAGATACTATATTGCACGAACATTGACTTTCAATATGTCATTTGAAAGCCCTTGAAAAATCGTATCCAGAACAGTCAAAAGTATTTCTCCAACTGACATGTGTCAAAAATGTAAAAATTCAAAACTTTGCCATTCAATCATTCAAAATATATCCGATGTATTAGAACTAAACTCGGCAGGGAGTAACACAACGAAAGAATCGAATTAAGTATGCAGTTGGAGCTTTCAACCGTTTCCCAGTCTGGCGCTAAAAATGTTTAATTTTTCTTCTGGCGTTACCATCAGAGACGGGCTTTGACTCGGACGACCCGCTTGGTGCAGGACCGCTCAATTGATTGTCTGAGGTCAGATATTTCCCTTGGTCAATTGACAGTTGAATTGACTACTCAAATTGATTTCGCGCAGTCCTAAAATAATTTGTCCACTATGCCACAAAATTCCCTTCGTTCATTATACAGTGCTTCTCAAAAGTCCCCTCCCCCCTCTTATTTTTGGAACGATTATACATAAACAAGTGAAATTTGGAAACTGAATATTAAAGGTTGTAAACTTCCCTACTAGTGATGATAGATGACGAAATCGTCAAAGATGACGTCACAAGGCCATTGTGACCAATAATTTTGAATGGAACCCTACGGCAAGCGACACATCTTTTAAAAGGTATCGAAAAAACCTATTCAACGATACTAATTTTGTTTGTGTTTATGGCAGTTTTATTGGCTCGTTAGTAATCATTAAAATTTAAATTCCATTCAGTATGATATTAATTACAGATTTAAGAATCAGAATCTACTTAAAGAAATTGCTCGAAGTGACCTCCATTTACTTCCTGACAGTGAAATATCCTATTTTTAAACTCTTCTCGTACTTTTGCAAATGTGTCTGCGGAAACAGCCTTCATATTCTGCAACAATACGTTGTTTTAAAACGTCAATATTGTCAGGTTCAGTGGCGTAAACCTTCGATTTAAGGTACCCACGCAGAAAACAATCCAAAGGTGTGAGATCCGGTGATCGAGCTGGCCATTCCGTTGAACCTCGTCGTCCAATCCATCTACCACGATACTCCTCATCCAAATACCGTCTTACTGCACCGTAATAGTGTGGAGGAGCACCATCCTGTTGAAATGTTATTCCAAAATTTCAAGGATTAACGGTTCTATTGCGTTTTGCAACAGCTCCAGATGAACCTCACCAGTTAAATTATTATTTAAAAAAAGAGGCCCAACGATGTGGTTTCCCAGGATACCTGCCCAAACATTCACCTTCTGGGGAAATTGGGTATGTGTTTCACGAAACAGGTGAGGATTTGCGTCACTCCAATACCTCACATTCTGTGTATTCACATTTCCATTTAGATAGAAAGTACTTTCGTCACTGAAACAAATTGTTTGGACATAGTCTGGCTGTTGGTTAATTTTAGTTTCCATATTTTCACAAAATTCTAGTCTTCGGTCTGGGTCGTCGTCTGAGAGTTGATGAACCATTTTTAATTTGTATGGATGAAATTTGTTTTTTTTTCAACACCCTGTGTACTGTACTTCGACTGACTTCACAAGTAGATGCAACGTGAGTTGTTAAAGAAGTAGGATTAACTATTACTTCTGCCAGTATATCAATTTTTTTCTCATCAGAAATTTGTGGTCTGCCAGATCGTTTCGCATCATCAATACTACCCGTTATTTCAAACTTACGAAGAAGCTCCCTTAAATAAGTTCTCGAAACGGGGCGATCGGGAAACCTCTCATTAAAAATGCGTTCTGCTGCATGAATATCGCAGGATCGCTGCAACTTTATCACCTAAAGCACGTACCATTTCGCTTTTCGAAGCACTTAAACGTTCGACTCACAACAGTTTAACAAATTAATAAAATGTACAAAAATATTAAAAGTACCAAAAGCTGCTGAAACAGTTAAACGTTCGATCAACAATACACAAATTATTAAATGTACAAAAACTTGGACAATTACAAAAACGTCGAATTAGGGAGACTAACAAAAACGTTAGCTTATTTGACAACTATCCAGAGGCGGAGCTTGAATTTGGAATTTTAGTATTAACTGATTTAATTCATCACCGCTTTGCGTTTTTTAAAAGCGAGTTGCCAAAACTGCCATAAACACAAACAAAAGTAGTATCATTGAATAGGTTTTTTCGATACCTTTTAAAAGAGGTGTCGCTTGCCGTAGGGTTCCATTTAAAATTATTGGTCACAATGGCCTTGTGACGTCATCTTTGACGATTTCGTCATCTATCATCACTAGTAGGGAAGTTTACAACCTTTAATATTCAGTTTCCAAATTTCACTTTTATGTATAATCGTTCCAAAAATAAGAGGGGGGAGAGGACTTTTGAGAAGCACTGTATGTATTTCGGACGCAATATTTCCACTTTCAAATTATATATTTGGCTACATCTTATCAGTGGTAAGAAATCATCCGCTTGAATCTGCTACTGAAATCGTCAAATAACGATGAAGTTGAGTGTCAGGTAATGGATCTCGAAGGCCAGTGATAAGTACGTTTGATTTTCGATTCATTTCTAACATGAATATTAAATTATGGAAGGAAAGGATTCACGAGTGTGTGTGTCGATTCCTATGTCCTCTAATGTCTCAGTTGGTAGAGCGTATGGCTAGAGATCATACGGTCGTGGGTTCGACTCCCACTTGAGGATGCTTTTTTTTCTTTAATTTAATAATTTAATAATTCGTCCACTATGCCACAAAATTCCCTTCTTCCGTTTTATCAATGTTTTATTTCAAAACAATCCCATTCTCCCTAGACTCGCGCCGGTCAAGTTCTGGGGTGTCACACAGTAGATTTTTTTAATTTTGCACTAGATTTTGGGAACAAACCTGAGAAGTTCTATTTTATTGATTAAGTAAGTTTTTAATGATTCCTGAAAGTTATGTGACACCAACTAAAAATAGCGTTCTCTAATAAAAAAAAAATATTTAGAAAAAGTTGCAAGTTTAAATTTTTTATATAGATATTTCGAATTTCGTATATGGGCCTAAAATTAAATTGCGAACAACTTCTTCAAATAATCGTTTTGCTCATTCGTAATGAATTTTCCAAAATTGTCGCCATATTAGTGGTCACGTGACATATATACAGTGTCCGCCAAAATCTTGGAACCATATGGGAATTTTTTTGTATTAATAGTTTCTCAGAAAATTTCATTCTTCAGAAAAGTTGGTGCATTCAATTAGACTAAATACGCGCATAGTCGTTATTATCAGTGGCGTGCGGCTAAGCGGGAATCGGCTGATATTCTAAATTCACTATGCAGTAAAGTGACATTACTATGGAAAATATCCAAAAATATTATTAAAAAAAAGTTGTTTGCAATCAAAAGATATTCCCACTTATCCAGTTAGATAGGTATACCTACCTAGCAAGTCTTAATTTAAATATATATTTTGTGGTTATTAATTATTCAGCAAATATTTTTCTAATGAAGATTTACTTTTTCCCTAAGGACCCTGACTTTATTTCATTATCTTTCATTACTGTTTTTTTGGTCTCATCTTCAAGATTTTGTTTGATCAGTTAATTGCTTTGGAAGACAATTTATGCTAATTTAATGATTTACTACCCAAACATTATTGTCGATAATTCCCATTAAAAATTGAAGCCAACTCATTGAGCAGTTATTAAAATTGGTAATTGGTAGACTAAACTGCATAATTGAGAATATATTTTAATTGCAAACAATTACATATTTCGATATTTTACATAGTAATGTCACCCGATTCCCACTTAGCAGCACGCCACTGATAATAACGGCTATGCGCGTATTTAGTCTAATTGAATGCACCAACTTTTATGAAGAATGAAATTTTTTGAGAAACTATTAATAAAAAAATTCTTATATGGTTCCAAGATTTTGGCGGACACTGTATATACATAATTTTTTTGGGGTGCAGTCAGGAATGACTAAGTCGAATTGACGTCAAAAGCGGTAAAACATCTTTTTATAAATCTTCGAAATATAGCCGAAGTGTGAATATTTTTAACACGCTTTCATTAGCTTCACTTGTAACTAACAAACAATGTAATCAAATCTTGAAAGTCAATTTTCACCTACTTCTTATTGTCGCATCGAATTAAACTTGGTATGTATACCGGGTGACACAGGATATCGGGCCACCCCTGTAACTTCTGCATTCGTGAACGGATTTTTTCTAAAATACCCAAATTTGAGATTTTTCGAACCTTTAAAAATTCATGTCTCTAAAAATATTAACTTTATCGTGAAAAGTCATGGGATCTTTTTAATTTGTATTTCAATAAAGAATATAACAAAAATTTGTCCGGTTGAAAAATAACAATTCCTTGCAATTGTTTAAACAATTTCGGTTTAAACAATATGGCACGGGGTTGTCCCATGGCAACATGCATTTATATCATCAGTAGGGCAATTTGAAGAGGATCGCATAAAAAAATTGAGGTGGAATAGTTTTCGGTACCCATGCGCCGATTCCTCCTAGTCTACACCGTGCGACGTTAAATTATCCGATCGGAAAAATCCACCGTGTGTGTCACGGGCTAAGTCTTAATGAATTCAATCCGAAAAATTCACAAAATAGACACAACCGTCAACGACGTCTGACTTAGCGGTACCCCTACGCGACAATGCTTGGATCAAAATATTACTACTTATATTAAAGGACAAACCTGGCTCTCTAATCAAAATTGCGATTTTAAGTTTATTATCACGTTCTATGACTAGTCTGAATTATTATGCAAATTGCGCAGCATATTGTGTGCCGTGATACACACAGTCTGTGGGTTCACTCACATGATGTACATACAATGTCTTTTTTCAATGGTAATAGTGAAAAAAACTGTTATTGTTTTTTCACAAACATTCTTTCAGTTTAGAAATTCGCGTCACTCATTATCCTTTATAACTAACCCATTCCTTTCCTCGTGAGAATTTAAATGCAAAATAGCTTCCGAGAATTATTTCTAATAGCATATTTGTTTTGCTTCGGAAGAATGCAAATGCAACCCGCAAATACTTTTGTTCCATGAAAGTTCCGAGTTTCGAAAGATTATGAAGTTGGCAGCAAACTTTCCTATACAATTACGCGAACGGGAGAAAAATATCTGTGTCAGAGGGAATGGAAAAAATAAAATGTGGAGATTAAAGTTTTGTATTATTGGGTTTGTTTAGCTATTAAAAAAACATTCCCAGTGGCACATTAAGTTTTCTAATTTTCGTTCAGAGAACGGCAGAATGAGTATATAACTTTTTTGTTCCCGCTGTGGTTTTTATTACCCAAACATTTTCGAAAAATAATAAATTTATTAAAATATTATTCGAGATTAAAAATTAGTAATTGAATGTAGTTCTAGCTACATTCTGGGAATAGTTATTTGTTTTACTAGGCAGCAAAGTAGATTGACTGCCGCGGCTGATAGTTCATAGCCGAGCGTAGCGAGGCTAGGAATTCAGCTAAGGCAGTCAATCTACTTTGCTGCCGAGTTGAACATATAATTTTTTCTCCGATTGTTTATAATGATATATGTAGGATATTGTATTTGCAAATTATTACAATTCCCACAATCTTTTTATTTTCCTGTAGTGCTAAATTAAAACAAAATTTGATAGAAATCGCAATTGTTGGAATGGTTGGTTGCTATGGAAACGTATATGTCCATAATAATTATAGTTTGACAACTTATGAAATTTCTGACAGTTTTGTGGGAAAATATTGGTATATTTATATTAAGGACAGTGATAGCGGCTTAGAAGTACTTACTCCTCCAGAAATAAGGGAGGTAGGAAAAAATATTGACTTAAATTTTTTGCCGGAGAAGTCTCGGATGAAATGCGAAGGAAATTATAAACGATTTATGGATTATTGCATGGAGAAAAATGCGAAGACTTTTTCGGAGAATGTATAACTTGCTTATTTTGCTGGATTATCTGAAACAATGAAGAGTTCTACACTTTGGTCTGTATATTCCATGTTGAAGGCAACTATGAATGTTAAAAATGGCGTAGATATAGGAAGATATTTGAAGCTGCGGGCATATTTAAAACAGGCATCCGAAGGCTACACGTGTGTGTCACTTTTTCGGAGAATGTATTACTTGCTTATTTTGCTGGATTATCTGAAACAATGAAGAGTTCTACACATTGGTCTGTATATTCCATGTTGAAGGCAACTATGAATGTTAAAAATGGCGTAGATATAGGAAGATATTTGAAGCTGCGGGCATATTTGAAACAGGCATCCGAAGGCTACACGTGTGTGTCGCTTTTTCGGAGAATGTATTACTTGCTTATTTTGCTGGATTATCTGAAACAATGAAGAGTTCTACACATTGGTCCTGTATATTCCATGTTGAAGGCAACTATGAATGTTAAAAATGGCGTAGATATAGGAAGGATATTTGAAGTTGCGGGCATATTTAAAACGGGCATCCGAAGGCTACACGTGTGTGTCGCTTTTTCGGAGAATGTATTACTTGCTTGTATTATTTTGCTGGATTATCTGAAACAATGAAGAGTTCTACACTTTGGACTGTATATTCAATGTTGAAGGCAACTAGGAATGTTAAAAATGGAGTAGATATAGGAAGATATTTGAAGTTGCGGGCATATTTAAAACGGGCATCCGAAGGCTACAAGGCAAATAAGTCCCGAGTTTTCGAAAAAGAAGATATTACAAACTTTATACTGGATGCTCCAGATGATGAATATTTATTAGCAAAAGTAAGTTTTAAATAAGATATTTATACGATAAAGTGAAAATACTTATAATCAATTATTTTAGGTTGTATTGATTTTTGGAATTTAATAAACTATTGGTATCCCTATTGAACACGAAGACGAAGAATTCGAGGTCTTTCGTAATAATGGAATATTTAGATGTTGTTAGGCCTGCTGAATTAAAAGACACAAGATTTTTTTTTAAATACGTAATAGGTAAATCCGTAAAGCAATTTGTTGGTATCCATAAATTTGGTGAAATACCTCAAGAAATAGCTGCCTATTCAAAGTTGTCGAATGCTAAAGAATATACGGGACATTGCCTCCGTAGAAGTTCTGCCACTTTACTTGTAAATTCAGGAGGTGACATAACAATGTTGAAAAGACATGGTGGGTGGAAATCCTCAACTATAGCAGAAGGGTCATTGAGGATCAATGCAAGTAAAACCAGTATTTGTGAAAAAGTTTTGACAAATGTAGGAACTAATTATGAGGCGAATCAATCTGGTAACATAGTTAATGTGAAGAGAACGATATCTGAGGAAAGAAAAGGTGGCCTATTTAATCAAAATTGTAGTAATTTTACTATCAATGTTAATAACAACTAAAAATATGTTTTTTAAATTCTTGTTAAAAGTATTATGTAATAATTGCTAATGAATGTTTTTTTTGTCAAAAAATGTCAAATGTTTTATTCCCATTGAGAATAATTATTTGGCTGCCTAGGCAGGAAAGTCCTTACTCTGCTGCCTAGGCAGGAAAAGTAATAATTTGCTGATTGATATGTGTCTGCAAAATTAATATTTGCTGTCAATCGGAGAATAAATAATTATTCTTAGAAGAAAAGTTGAACAGTTGACAAATGATGAAACATTCCAAATATAAAACCGTGATTGACGCCCTAAATGAACGAATTCATATAGAGGAAGCTAATCACTTTCCTTAAGAGGTCTACAGACGTACCAATTTGGGACCCGACATTAGGGGACCGACGTCGGGACTCGCCGGCCGACTAAATAATAGCGTTCCCGATATCGGGTTGTCGGGTACTGTGTTACCGCACCAGGTCAGAAAATAGTAGAAGATTGGAGATTGGAAATGGAGTAGATTCATACCAAAGCAGAGTAGTGGTTATTAGAGTTCAGTTGATTTCTTTTGCGCATGCGCTACCAGAGTGCCTTCCTCAAGGTCATTTCATGTAGGCCCGATATTATAATGTCAGTTTAAACTCCGAAAACCTTAAACCAGTTTATCTTCAAGTTTAAACCAAAGGTGGTGAGAAAGTCGTTTTATAAAAACACATAAGATTTTTATTTTCCATGTATATAAATGTCATCGTCACTTGGCCTTATGGTGTTTCGTTTCCTTCAAACCATACCTGAGGTAGGGTTTAAGGTTTAAACTCGATGACGTCACTCGAGAGTTCAAACTGACATTATAATATCGGGCCTTAATATATTCAGATGAAATAACACTGTTCCTGATTTTGCCACAGAGGTTCGAAGACAACTACTATGCATGCGCACTAAATTGAAGCTTTTTGTCACCGTCAGAGGGCGTAAGACTGGTAATAGATCTTTCATCTCCCTCTTTACCTGTCAAAATTATGAGTAAGCAAAATTTGAAATCAAAGGGAGTCCGGAGGCTCTCATTTTGAATTGAAGGTGTTGAAACTAAAAATCTCCCACAGTATGAGACCGAAAATATTTGATTAAAATACCTTCTAGTACACTTGGAAGAACTGAAATTGGTTGATTTGCACAAACATTTTAATTTGGCGTATTTGAATTCTGCAAAATATGGTAGTAAAATGAATCTACTGTGAGATAGCATAAAATAAAACCCAAAAAACATACATCACAAGCTCAGTTGCTTATTAATTTGGCCGAATTGAAAAAAATATAAACTCAAAAAACATATAAAACCTTGAAAACAAATATATTACAAGCTTAGTTACCTCATAAATTCACTTATGAAGCAAACAAAACAAAGTTACATGGTAAACATAAGCATCAAATTGTGCCGAAAATGAGTGATTTGGTCTTCGTAGTTTATGCTAGTTGAAAGTAGGAGGCATTGTGAGTGATTTCTGCGCGAGAAAACGGTGCTTGAAAATAAGGCCATCCAAAACAAAAAAATGGCTCTAACTCGGAAACCGTAGGAGACAAAAACATGTAATAATAGTCATACAGCTATTTTCAAGAAGCAGGCGTGCACTTACTCAATATTCACCACCGGATATATCTGCAAAATTATATTATGATCAAATACAGCAGAAACTGCACTTTGTTATTGGGTCAATAGTGAATAAAGTACAGTGCAGTCTTTATTTCATTGCTTGATTGAGCTAATGCTAATATTAATGACAACGAGCCGTCCCTCTCGTCAACCATTAAATCAAATGTCGTCCGAGCATGAAGCATATATGATCTAAGGTAGTCCGACCCGGAAAAAAAAGATAGGGGATAAAACTAAAGAGAGTAAACGTTATCTGAATAGGAGGTAATAATAAGCTCTAGCCAATCAGAATCGTGTAGCATTAATCAGTCATAGTGACGTACATGGACATGAGTACAGGTGGCCCACGTAACATACAGAGTGGTCCAATATACATTCAAGAGCCTGTAACTCTCAGATACCAGAGTGCGGATTGCGCTAGTCCGCCACTGTCCGGAGAGAATGGTAGCCATGACATGTCCATATACGTCACTATGACTCACAAATGATCTTTCATCTCTTTCTATTAGTGTCACCATTGTCTTATGTCCTACTCAGATAACATTTACTCTCTTTGGGATAAAACCATATATTCATTAATCACGAATATTGATAACTGACCATCATAAAAGCAATGCAATGAAAGTGAAGTCGAATTATATATGTCTCTCCTTGTCATATTGGCAGCGCGTAGTTATGGCAACCGAACATCAACCAATACATGTCACGCCTCCATTTTCGCGCATGCGCATCAATTCAACGTTGCCGATTAGAAAGAGTCAGAGCGATAGTCATGCTTCATTTGTTTCGGCTTCACATTTGCTGTCTTTATTATGTACGTATATATGGATAAAACGCAGATATTAGAGAGTTATTGCAACTTAGAAATAATCGCTGACTTTATTAAAAGATCCGCTACTAAAGTTGAGGGTCTGAACGCGAAAAAAAACTCCTTCTCCTAGTTGACCCCATCGCTTGTAACGATACCACCCCCCCCAAAAAGTTCAAAAATAGTACTACAAAAAAGTCGATTAGGGGGGCAAAAGCCCCCCTTCAAAAAACTTTTTTTTTCGTGTTTCAAATCGAAAAGTCCCTTGAAATTTTTCGATTCCGTCGAAAATAATTTCCTAATTCAACTGTCTCGTGGCGGAACTACCTTAATTCTTCACAATATTGATGGAGTAGAAAATATATCACCACTAAATGAACCTGCGTTATTTGATTTCAAAAATATAAAGACGAACAGTGATTAAAAAACTGGCGACAGATATATAACAAATCTGTCAAAATAAAGGAACATTTAATAAAAGGTTCTTGGCGTTTATTTTAATAAAGTATTTTAGATTATTTATCAATGGCAAATTGCTTTCTCCGTTTTTCGTGAATTCAATCAAAAGTTATTACACTATCTCTATATGAACTTAATGGAAAACCTGTTTTTTTTCGTTAAAAAACACTAGCGAAGAATAGAATTTTACAACCAATTAGCCGCAAATTAGAGGCAAATTATTAGCCCTTATAGTTTGTTTTTCGCGGATTCTATCAAAAGTTGTTTCGCTAAGTGCATATGAACTCAGTGATTCATCGATTTTTCGGTTGAATAACAATAGAGCGAAAAATTTTATTTTTCCACAACTTATGAGCGGCAAATTATTAGCCTTTTTGTATTTCGCGGATTCTATCAAAAGTTCACAAGAGCTTATCAGAACATCGATATTTTTTTTGTTAAACAACAATGATAAAATTAATTCACAATTAATTAGCTGCAAATGATTAGCCTTTATAATAATAATAATAATATTTTATTCCATTAAGACCATATTACATGGTATTGGACATGTCAAAAATATAAATATAAAAATCTATATACCTATAATCATATACAGAGTGGCCACTTTTTTAATGGGATTGTATTGGTAACTTTTAAACCATAAGAGTTAGAAGGTCGGTCAAATGGAGAAAAAGTTGCATTCATAGAAGCATTGTCAAGCAGTTCAAACAAATCGAGATTATCAGGGCCGGTTATTGAGATATCATAAGAAAAGTAAATTCTGTCATTTTGATTTTTCTTTTTTTCCCACTTTATTTCGAATATTATCAAAAAATGTCACAGGAGTTTTTTATTCGACAGTGAATTATCCTCAATTTGACATAATCAGATTTTGTATCCAACGTTTCGTACGCTCTGGGCCACCCTCAACCTCATTTTTTTCAATACGGACCTGCATATTTTATGACACTTTTCGGAATAACTTTTAACGCTGAATTCAACGATATATCATACAATGTCAATCAAAGTTGATTTTCAGGTGATTTTGACCCTTATCCAAATTTATTTGGGTCGGATCTGTATTACATTTAGGTACCTTTAGTTTAATTAACAACATACAAAACATTTCGATAAGAAAATCAACTTACTCATCTTCAACTGAATGGAACGTAACAGAATCAAAGCAAGAAACAAGTAATAATTATTTACAAATTTCAAGAGGTGAAAAACCTAATTCATAATAATTAAACGAAACTATCATTTAATGAAAGAAAAGTCAGATGATTATTCGAAAGTAAATGATGAACATTAATGAAGTAAGTGTTCGAAATGTCCACCATTTTGTAAAATGCACTTTGCGGTTGTTCGTTCAGTGGACTGTATAAATAATAATTTGTGGTAAATTCGCAAACACACAGAACTGATCAAAGTGTCACTCACCCATGTGCCTCCGTCGGGGAATCTGATCTTCAGCCAATAGATACTTCGTCTAGTCTTCCTGGCGGTACCGCCGCTAATCACATTTACACTGATTCTAAGGATGAGGAATATCTTGAGTAATAAGCGTTATATCAATGAGAAAACACAAACTCGAGAAAAAACTAAAATGCTATGTTCTTTCCATAAGATCTAGGAACTCAATGTCTATCTTCACATTTCTCCTCTTCCGTCTCATTTTCCCACTCCCACAAGTGACTATATCAGTCTGTGTGATACCTCACGCGCAAAATAAGGTCGAAAGAGTTGAATAATGCAAATGAAAAATTCCCATTTGAAATATACAATATACATATAAAATCCCTTGGCAAAATTAATTATAATTATAATAACAAAAAAAAACAAATGCGTCAAGACGCAACATAACCGCTCACCTAAAATTACGCGAGAAAGTTTACCCAAAAAATAAGCCAAGAGATGCTTATAGTCTAACAAAATTCTAATGTTCTATAGAAGGTAAGGGACATACCTTCGTAACAGGACGCTTGAGTGTCCCTTTAGCAGTTTTGACAGTAACAACTCGTGTAATACCATCTATACCATCGTGTTCCTCGACTACTCGAGCTAAATGCCACTTCAATGGGGGTGAAAGGTAATCTTTGAGAAGAACCAAATCACCGGTTCTAATAGGAACAGATGGATCTGTCCATTTTGATCGTTGAAGGAGAGTATGGAGGTATTCCCTGTGCCATTTCAACCAGAATGATTGTTGAATTTTCTGAACGATCTGCCATCGTCCTAAACGTCCCATTTTGATATCAGTAAGGTCCTCATCTGGCAAGGAGTTTAGAGGGCTAGGGTCAGAAAATGACCGGGAGTTAGTGCTGAAACGTCATTCGGATCAGAGCTAATGGGTCCTAATGGCCTTGAGTTCAAAATTGCTTCGATTTGTGTCAAAACTGTATAAAACTCCTCATACGTGAGAAGTTGTTCTCCAACCACGCGAATGAGGTGCCCCTTAACCGATTTTATTCCCGCCTCCCATAAACCTCCAAAATTAGGGAAGCGGAGGGATTCTGTGGAACTGGATACCTTCAGTCTCAACAGCGGTTTCCATCAGGTCAGATATTTGTCTGGCAGCACCACAAAAATTCGTTCCCTGATCACTATATATATGACTACAGGAACCACGACGAGAAACGAAGCGCCGCAACGCTCCAAGGAAGGCATCACTCGAAAGGTCGGACGCCAACTCTAAGTGAATAGCCTTGGTTGCCATGCATACAAAAAGGCATATATAGGCCTTGTGTACTTTGGAACCACGAGTTCGTCCCAACGTAATGGAAAATGGACCACCATAGTCTACTCCAGCCTTGGAAAATGGTTTTATTTGAGAAATCCTATAGTGAGGAATATTACCCATGATAGGCTGTGGAGCGGACGGGTTGACACGAAAACATCTAAAACACTTCGACAGAATTCTACGAATGGTTCGTTTGGGACTTAATATCCAGTATCTCTGAATAAGTAAGTGATGCAATGTTTGATATCCTGGATGTAGATATTTATTATGTGTGTGCTGAATAACTAATTCAGTAAACTTATGATTGCTAGCGAGGAGAGCTGGATGTTTTTGTTGAAAAGACAATTTTGAAAAGACTAAGCGCCCCCCAACTCTCAATACACCTTTTTCATCAACAAAGGGTGTTAGTTTTGCGAGACATTTGGGAAGGGGTTTCTCTTTTCGAATGAGGGCAAGTTCATGAGAGAAGGAATCAATCTGAGCAAACCTTAACAAATACAACTCAGCTAGCTCAAAATCAGCAATAGTGAGAGCACCATTTTTATGATTATTGGGAAATCGAATATTATGAATAAAACGTAAAACGTACGATAGAATTCGTTTGATTTTGGTTAAAGATGAGAATTTTTCTAATAACTTTTGAAGGGGTTCTGTCTGCACCATGGCAATGCAAACATTTTTTTGTGTTTCTTCTTTGGTATCAAAGAAGTGTGAACTCTGGAGAATGGCCGGGGGCCAACCGTCCTCGGGCTCTCTTAGCCAAGATGGCCCCGCCCACCACAAGGAATTAGTGAGAAGTTCCGATGGAAGCAAACCCCTGGATGCTGGATCCGCCGGGTTATCTTCCGAAGACACATGGTGCCAATGGATCGGAGGGACATTGTCTTGAATTTTAGTGACACGATTGGAGACAAAACATGTCCATTTATGAGGACTACTTTGTATCCATGCTAGAGCTAATGGTGGAATCGGTATAGGCAAAAACTTGAGAAAATTCGAGTTTTCTTTGAAAACCCTTTGAGCGTAACAAATCAAATCAGATAACAACAAGGCACCACACAGCTCGAGACGAGGTATAGATATTCTCTTTGTAGGTGATACTCTAGACTTGGCACATATGAGGTGTGTAGTAATATGATGATCGCTGTGCACAATCCTGATGTAAATCACAGCCGCATAGCCCTTCTGACTTGCATCGGCAAACCCATGCAATTGGCAAGATGAAAAACAATATGACATAATAAGGCGGGGAACTTGGATTGAAGACAGAACACCAAATTCAGATTTAAGCTGAGACCAAAGTTTAACTATGCCTTCAGGGGGAGCACTATCCCAATCTATACCAATAGTCCATAAAATCTGGATGAGATTCTTTATGAAAAGCACAACAGGACTAAGAAATCCTAACGGATCGTAAATTCTTGCTAATTCGGACAATATAGATCTTTTCGTACAGGGTTTATTGAGGGTTTAACTTCGTATGAAAATGAATCAGAAACTGGGTTCCATTGAAGACCTAAAATTTTATGACCGAATCAGGTTCTAAATCAAGACCTAGGGGTTGTAACTGTAAAGAGGAAGCTGGTAAATGAGAGAGCAATTCGGGACTGTTGCTCGCCCACTTGCGTAATTCAAAACCACCCTATCGAGAATTCGAATCAGATCTGTTTGAAGTTTGAGTGCCTCTGGTAGCGAATGACTTCCTGATACAACATCGTCAACAAATATATCATTCTCCAGAATTCCAGCAACGGGCGGACTTTCATACCTATATTCCTTTGCTAATTGTCGAATCGTATTTATTGCGAGGTAAGGAGAAGGAGTCAGACCATACGTCACTGTTTTGAGTCGATAATCTTGAATAGGTTCCGAAGGAGAAAACCTCCATAGAATTCTTTGATAGTCCTGGTGATTCTTAGTGACAAGAATTTGTCGATACATTTGTTTTATATCACTTGTAAAACAAATAGGGTGAAACGAAATCTCAGGAGAATATTAACTAGGTCGGGCTGCAATTTGGGCCCTCGTAATAGAGTGTCATTCAAGGACGAACCATTTGAACATTTTGAAGAGGCGTCAAACACCACCCTCAATTTAGTAGTGGAACTTTCTGGTTTCAAGACGCAATGGTGGGGAATATAATAAGAGCGAGAACACATTGCATTTCAGAAATCAATTCCATGTGATTAGAAGAGATGTAATCTTCCATGAATTCAGAATATTGGGCATAAAGTTCAGGAGATTTCAGAAGACGGCGCTCCAGAGATTGAAAACGTTTCAAAGCAATATCTCGAGAATCTTCGAAAATTGGTTCAGAATACCGAAACGGGAGAGCAACTATATATCTGCCAGAATCGGTTCGCGATAAGGTTTGGTTATATATTGTTTCAGCTAAGATATCATCAGGTGACGATACGGCAGCTGACGGAAGTGTTCAAGTTCCCATAATCGTTTAACTAAGTTTTCTAAATTACTATCGCAACTAGTAAAGAATGTGTTGACCTCTGCCGATGGAAAATTGACCTTTCCCATAATTATCCACCCAAATATCGTGTCGAGGGCTACAGGTTCATTTATTGAAATTTGCGGGCTCCCACCCTTAATAATGTGTGCGAAAACATCTGCTCCCAACAACATCTCCACGGGGCGTGAAATATTAAAATTTGGGTCAGCAAGTTTAAGATTCGCAAAATTACTGAATTTGTCAATTGATATATTTGTACAAGGCATATTCGAGCAGATTTGAGGAAGCACTACAAGATCTACAGGTAAAATAGGTGAATTTCACCCCTAGGTTTAATGGTACACGAAACCCCTTGATTTGCATAAGAATGTATTTGTCCAACACCCTTAATATCAATAGACATTTCCATACAAGTGAGCCCTAGTTTATCGCAACATTTTTTCGCAATGAAGGAGCACTGACTTGCACTATCTAAAAGAACGCGAACAGGTTGGTATTTTCCACGAGAATCTAACACTTCAATCATGGCAGTTGAGAGTAAAACTGTACTTTTAATGTTCGAAAATAAATTCACCTGAGAGACAGTTTGGGTTTGGGGTACGGGATTATTTGGAATTGCATGGACCGGGTTGTTAGAATCAGAGTTCATATCATCGACAGGGGTCCTTTGAGAGTTTTTAAAATCGAAATGTAAGTAAGTATGATGAGAAAGTGAACATTTTCGGCACAGAGAATTAGAGGTACAATGAGAGACAGTATGTTTAGTTCCCAAACAATTTGTACACCACCTTCTACTCCTTACCAGATTGTACCTTTCCTTTGGAGAACTTGATAAGAATGTTGGGCAATTATAAATGTGGTGATCTTTGTTACACAACTGACAAGTATTGGGGTTTGAAGAAGAATTAACAATAAAACTAGCACTGGCTTTCGATTTCATCACCTTATTGAAAATAGGGGATGTCGTCTTGAAATTTGACTTATCAATTTTTTTTATTGAGTTTGGATTCGATAAAGCAACGTTATCCATCGCATTACATTGTTTTTCTAAAAAATCTTTCAAGGTTACATAGTAATTGTTCACTTGTAAACTTGAGGAATATTCGAGTTCAAATCCCTTTTGAGCATCAGTATCCAGACGATCAAACAGCATATTGAATAATACAAAATCCCATTGTTTCACGGGAAAACTTAAATTTTCAAGTATCGCGAGGTTTTCAGAAAAGGTATCCAGAAGATGCCGCAGAACCATGAGGTTTTCTGAAGAATTTATTTTTTTTGTGCTTTCAATCGAATGCCAGTGGGATGCTGCTATTAATCTTTTATTTTCGTACCTTTTTTTCAACGAATTGTAGGCAACAATATAGTTTTGTCCCACAAGTGGGGTACATTTTACAATTGAAAGCGGGTTACCCTTCAATGAAGATATTAAGTAGTTATATTTATCAATGTTAGATAGAGAATCGTTAGTATGTATCATCGAATCATACATATCAATGAAAGTTTGCCATTCTTTCATATCCCCATCGAAAATGGGAAGTTCAAGTTTAGGAAGTTTAATGTTACAATTTCTGGTTGAACTAGCACCTGAAACTGGATCATTCTCGAATAATTGGGTATAAATTGCCTGAATATGATAATAATCCCCATCGAAGTCTTTCAGTATTTGATTGTGAGAGGTTAAATCAGCATTGTCTTGACCAGAAACCTGACTCAAAATATTCGAATGAATGCTATTAAAATTACTACACAACACTTCTATGTGTTTATAGCGGCATTTAAAGTTATTATGAAGTGAATTATCGATCAATGCTTGATCCGCCACCCTTTTCAATTCACTAAGTTTTATGAGTTCTGTTTCTCTTTGAGCAATGAAAGATTTCAATTTCCTAGCTTCTACAGACATAATAAGAAATGAGAGTTCAAATTGTTCAGAGCGAGTTAAAATTGCAATTAAGTGAGATGCGAGAACAACCGCGCAATAATCATTAAAAATTTTCCCAATCAGCAAATTATAATAATTCCAAATCGAGTTAACAGAAGAAATATATTGGAATCGTACTGACCTACTTATTTCGGTCAGCTGAGAAGCTCAAGGTCGTTCCCAGGTGTCGAAGTCGGTGTGGCCCAAGAGGGGTAAATAATACGTGACGTAGGTGCGCTAATTTATGTGCATATGACAATACTATACGGTACTTAAGGAAGGTAGGGGAGTATGCGCTACTTATTTATGAATGGCTATGAAGATATTATAAATCAATGGCTGCCAAGGGACTTGACGAAATTATTTCAAATTTGAATCTTTCACTTGTTGCGAAATAAACCAAAGTGAATCCGGCTCGAAGGACCAAAAAATGTTCGTTCAGTGGACTGTATAAATAATAATTTGTGGTAAATTCGCAAACACACAGAACTGATCAAAGTGTCACTCACCCATGTGCCTCCGTCGGGGAATCTGATCTTCAGCCAATAGATACTTCGTCTAGTCTTCCTGGCGGTACCGCCGCTAATCACATTTACACTGATTCTAAGGATGAGGAATATCTTGAGTAATAAGCGTTATATCAATGAGAAAACACAAACTCGAGAAAAAACTAAAATGCTATGTTCTTTCCATAAGATCTAGGAACTCAATGTCTATCTTCACATTTCTCCTCTTCCGTCTCATTTTCCCACTCCCACAAGTGACTATATCAGTCTGTGTGATACCTCACGCGCAAAATAAGGTCGAAAGAGTTGAATAATGCAAATGAAAAATTCCCATTTGAAATATACAATATACATATAAAATCCCTTGGCAAAATTAATTATAATTATAATAACAAAAAAAACAAATGCGTCAAGACGCAACAGCGGTTCTGGAACCCATACTTCTTATACATTTGCTTATTTCGTCTCGTTGAATACATTCCAATACATTCTCAATCTTCTCGCGAAGAATCTCTATTGTCGGGTTCGTAGTATCATACATTTTATTTTTGAGATATCCCCACAAATAAAAATTAAGCGGATTCAAATCCGGAGATCTGGCAGACCATGCTACTGGACCTCTTGTTCCAATCCATGAATCGGGAAAAGTTCGATTTAGATAGTCTGTGACTATTCTTGAGTTGTGTGGACCACATCCGTCTTGTTGGAACCATGGACTATTACGCCGATATCGTATAGGAAGATCATCCAACATTTCTTCTATAATTTCTACATATTTTGCTCCGGTTAGGTTGCCGTCAATAAAATAGGGTCCCAGTAATTTATTATTCAACAAACCGCACCATATGTTCAAAGAAAAACGATATTGATGTCTAACTTCATGAATTAAGTGAGGATTTTCTGTGGCATAAAAATGTTTGTTCCTTCGATTGAACATGCCAGAATTTGTGAATGTCGTTTCGTCTCCCCAAATGATATTGTTCGCAAAATTATTGTTATTCCGCACCTTCCGTTGAAACCGCTTACAGAATTGCAACCTCCTCTCAGAATCATTGCGATATAGTTTTTGCACGGCTTGGTATTTATAGTCATGGTATCCGTGTCTCTTGAGTATTTTATTAACAGCACTTTTTGATAAATTGCATTCACTGGCCATAGTTCTCGATCCTATTCCTGGATTCATTCGAATTTGGGCCAGAACATTGATGTCATTGATAGGGTTACTACTTGAAAATAATACATTCAATAAACCTAGAGTTGTGTGTATGTAAGAAAAAACAAGTCTATCAACGATATCAATGTTCTGACCCAAATTCAATTGATCCCAGAAAAAAAATCGAGAACTGTGGCCAGTGAATGCAATTTATCAAAAACTGCTGTTAATAAAATAGTCAAGAGACGCAATCAATGATTTTAAATTTGAATACCAAGCCTTGCAAAATTATATCGTAATGATCTCAAAATAAAGTTCGATTCTGTAATTTGTTTCAACGGAACAAATGACAAATCCAACAATAATGATTCCTCGCGAGAAGATTGAGAATGTATTGGAAGGTATTCAAGGAGACGAAATAAGCAAATGTATAAGAAGTATGGGTTCCAGAACCGCAAAGTGCATTTTACAAAATGGTGGACATTTCGAACACTTACTTCATTAATGTTCATCATTTACTTTCGAATAATCATTTGATTTTTCTTTCATTAAATGATAGTTTCGTTCAATTATTATGAATTAGGTTTTTCAGCTCTTGAAATTTGTAAATAATTATTACTTGTTTCTTGCTTTGATTCTGTTACGTTCCGTTCAGTTGAAGATGAGTTAGTTGATTTTCTTATCGAAATGTATTGCATGTTGTTAATTAAACTAAAGGTACCTAAATGTAATACAGATCCGACCCAAAGAAATTTGGATAAGGGTCAAAATCACCTGAAAATCAACTTTGAATGACATTGTATGATATATCGTTGAATTGAGCGTTAAAAGTTATTTCGGAAAGTGTCATAAAATATGCAGGTCTATATTGAAAAAAATGAGGTTGAGGGTGGCCCAGAGCGTACGAAACGTTGGATACAAAATCTGATGTCAAAATGAGGATAATTTACTGTCGAATAAAAAACTCCCGTTACATTTTTTGATAATATTCGAAAGAAAGTGGGAAAAAAAGAAAAATCAAAATGACAGAATTTACTTTTCTTATGATATCTCAATAAGCGGCCCTGATGATTTCGATTTGTTTGAACTGTTTGACAATGCTTCTATGAATGCAACTTTTTCTCCATTTGACCGACCTTCTAACTCTTATGGTTTAAAAGTTACCAATACAATCCCATTCAAAAAGTGGCCACTCTGTATACATAAAATTTCATTCTATGAGACCGTAAAGAAGACTCGAAGACTTACAGGCACATAAAAAACAGTTATTATACAATTTCAGTTATTGTTTACATATAGACATTTAGACACACAATGTTCAATATAATTTAACAGTCAATATTTTATTACAGTTAAGAAGTCACAAACTCGCTTGGGCTATATATGCATTTCTCAATCAAATAACTTTTTAGTTGTTTTTTGAAACGTATTTCATTTCTTTCACTTTTTATTGATATATTGAAAAACTTTATACCACGGTATTGAGGACTCTTTTCATATAAGGAAGTTCTGTGGTGAGGAATTTGTAGCAAATTGCCATGCCTAGTTTTATAATTATGACTATCATGATTATGTGTTAGTGAATCTATATTTTTACTGACAAGCAAAATACATTTGTAAATATATATACTGGGATCTGTTACGATGTTATTATCTCTAAAATATGGTTTACACGAGTCTGTTCGTTTGATACCAAATATAACTCTGATAATACGTTTTTGTGAGATCAGTAGTCTGCGAGCCATTGATGTATTTCCCCATACAATAATGTCATAGCTAATTCGAGAGTATACGAGCGCATAATAGACATTGAAGAGTTGTTCTTTATTGAATATTGTTTTCAGTTGGACTATAGCATAGTAACTTGAGTTTACTTTCTTGCTGACATTGTCAATAGCGGTTTTGAAGGCCATGTCTGAATCCAGATAAGTTCCAAGAAATCGTGCAGAAGAAATTGGTTGTAACGAAACTGTTCCTATATTTATATGAATTTGATCGCGTATTTCTTTTTTTGGGTTTACGTGTAGAAGAACGGTTTTTGAAGCATTGAGTATCATTCCATTTTTTTGTGACCATTCGGTGATTTTGTTTGCTAAATGATTCAATTTCTCTTGTAATATTTGAGAATTATCACCATATGCTGCTAATGAAACATCATCTGCATATAGCACTAGGCAATCAGTTTTCATGAAATTTGGAAGGTTATTAATGAATATGAGAAACAGGAGTGGCCCCAGAATTGGTCCTTGCGGAACTCCTAAATTCACATCGTATGTTTCGGTGCCATTCATTCTGATAAATATTTTTCTATGCTCCAAATAGGACATTGTTTGCTTGCTTGTTTGCTTTCCGCGGATTTAATGGAAAGTTGTTGCGTTTAGTTCATATGAACTTAGCGGAACATCGATTTTTTTTGTTGAACAACAATACCGACAAATTTAATTTTTCCCAGCTAATTAGTGGAAAATTATTTGCCTTATATTTTGTTTTTCGCAGATTCTATCAGAAGTTGTTTCGCTAAGTTCATGTGAACTTGGCGAACTTAGTGTTGTTCATGTGAACAACAATAGCGACAAAGTTAATTTTTCCACAACCAATTAGCGGCAAAGTATGGTATATTTCGCCACTCCATTCGCTCGTGTTGTTTCGCTAAGTTCATATACATGAGGAAGGGTCAGGTTGATTTCCATAGTAGCAGTTAGAGTAATCTGACAGGCAAATCTCAGTTGAGCTTTTCAGTGAAGTTATTTCATCTATTAAATTGTCAGTGGAGTTGAAACAAAGACGGTTATTTGAGTTATCCCATAAATGGCATCATTAAGATTTTTCGCATCTGCTTTATGTAGTAATCACTTGCTTGCAATTCAGGCGTCTGTTCTCGTACAATATCGATGGAAATCTAATTCGAATCACGAAACCACGCTCAACAGATTACCAAAGTGATTGGAATAACTCAACTGGGTATTCCCAGTCGGCCAAAAGGAATTAAGTAGCAACGTCCCACTCGGCGTCACAGCCGCCCCTTTCGCGGCATAAAAATACGTGCACCTGGGGTTCATTTGGACGAGCTTGCAGAGACGGAGAAGTTTTACGTGGAAAATAGGTTAATTGGGGGGTGGGGGAACTCGGTCGCCGGGTCCCGTTGTGCCAGCTCCCGGATTCCATTCGGTTAGTATAGGCCTCTGCAGTTTGCATTCATAGGCGTAACGAAACTTTTCTACTTTTAAAACAAACATAAAACTGTTGACAGTTTCTCTGAAATGAAAAGGAGTAATTAATAGAATGAGGTCAAAGAAAATTCAAGGGTGAAATTTTTTTCCCCTAAAAATGATTCAGTCAGTCTTATCCTTAATTTTCTAATGAAAAATACAAAGAATAATTTTCATGACTGATACTACAATGATTTGAAAACGTTGTCTCCAAAATTCCCACTGAAATAAAATTCATTGTATTTTTCAGCCAACATAATTGGCATAATTACCGGCACTTTATCGAAGAAGAATTTGCCAGCTTTGATAGAAGATGTTCCAATTTTATTAAGACATCGAATATTTTAACCAAACTTACAATAATCGCTGGATAGGTCGCGGAGGACCACAGGCATGGCCAGATAGTTTAAATTATTTCCTGGCCCCCTAACTGTTTAGGGTGCCCACTAATTATCTTGCTTGGCTTGCGAGAGGTTGAAACATTTTTACTTCTGTGATTGTGACCACCCTGGTATAGTGAAATAAAAAAGTGACGTAAAAACAATTATGGTTTATTAAAAATTATAAAAGAGCAAAAACAACATGATGGTGAATACCCAAATAGTGAAGTGAACAATGACCATAACAAGTAAATAAAAGTAACACTTACATTATAATAAAAACCAAGAGAAGGAGATGTGTCACCGTGGACCAGCAGCATAAAACCAAAGAGCCCGATTAAAAACAAACACTTTCATTTATAGGAAAAATATCGCTGACTTGCAGAATGCAATACCGGACTGAAACCCAATCCCTGGTTAATGACTGGCGTTGAACTTTGAATTTGCAGGAAATACTGTATTTCAATAAATGTTATACTAGATGATGAATTACTGTAAAATAAATAAACTACGGATTTTTCCACTTTGGGTTCAATTATGTTTGCATTTTATTTTCAAGTCTGGTAAATTAATTCAGAATTTTGAAAAAGAAATTATTGCTATATTTATATGATGATACACCAAAAGAAACAATCGAAAGAAAAAAAAATCCTGCTGTAACTCCAACTAAAACCAAACTCCCTTTTCTAAATAACAAAGATCCCAAACAACAACCACGAGCGGATGAAATAAAGTCAAGAACTCGTTACGGAAGCAGATCCTAGATTTCTCCCTTATTTCATTACCTTTCATTTCTATTTAATATCTTTCTTATATCTTGTTTTCTACTTATTCTATCTTTTTTATATTTATGGATCAATACATACGTGACATCAATTATGAACCTTATGATACTATTGAATGCTATAAAGTAAAGGAAGTAAATAGGTATTTCAAGGATGATAATAAGAATGTCAGTATTGTAACGTAAATAAACTTAACTTGGTTCTACTAATTTATTTCACACTTAATCTACAACTTAATTTATATTACTACTCCACTGTATAGCTCGATCGTATGGGCTCGTTCAGACTGTTCGACTCCACTTGAGGGTCGCCTATTTATCTCCGATACAGCATTCTCGATGTTTCGAATTCTGGCATGTTCCAATTGTTTCCAATATTGACCGTTGTTTTCCGTGGCACAGCGACTGGATGGTTCTCGAATATCTCCGGGGATGATCTCATCGCTGTCGACGGCAACGCGCGAGGCGACAGGTCCGGCCTAGGTTCGTTACAGTATAATACACCAAAATATATGCAGCCTCAATGCTCATCTCGATGAATTTAACATTATGTTAGATCAACTGGAATGTAGTTTTGACTGTATTGTACTAACAGAAACTTTTCAAATTGATGATATTGGTCTCTTTAATTTGGAAGGATATAAAGCTATTTATAATTATGGACGGTTGAATAAGAATGATGGTGTGATCGTATATATTAAAAATGAATTGAATGTTAACAGCACAACTATTGACATTGGGGATTCGAAAGCATTACATATCAAAATAGAATTATCCAAAAGTATACATATTTTAATTACAACCATCTATCGCTCACCATCTAGTACACCTACAGATTTTATTTTGGGTCTAGAGAATTATTTGGAACAAATTAACTACCCTGATGTTGAATTTCATCTACTGGTTGGAGACATAAACATAAATATTAAAGAAGAAAACGACATTGCTTCAGACTATCTGAAATTATTATATGAATATAATTTGCAATCCATGATAAACAAATATACACGTGTACAAAAAGATTCCCGAAGTTGCCTAGACCATATATTCTTTGAGGCAGGGACACAGTCTTCTGTTGATGAAGCTATTGCTGCTGTTTATGAAAATAATATAACAGATCATCGAGCTACACTAATGAGTTTTCAAGTAAAAAATATTACCAGAAACTCTAAAGTTGACAAGTACAAAACACACATAAATTATGTTCAAATAAAAAAACGACTTAGATAATTATAACTGGGAAAGCTACTCTAATATTGATGATGTAAATATGAGAACTCAAGAATTACTAAATATTTTGAAAAATTTTGTCAACAAAAATACAAAATCACAAAACTAAATAAAAATAAAATCAAGCGAAAAAAATGATTACCGCGGCTATAGTAAGTCAATAAATCATAAAAATGAACTTTATAAAAAATGGCAAAGTAACTTGGATGATGAAATAAAAAAACAAACATACGTCAGTTACCGTAAGCATACAAACGACCTTATTAAAATTACTAAACGTAAGTTTTATCAAGCAGAAATAGAAAAAAATGGAAACAATGCAAAAAATATGTGGAATTTAGTAAATCACAAAGATAAAACCAATCAAAACATAAATTAAATAACTTCAGAAGCAGGAAATAAGATTACATGTAAAAAAGAAATTGCAGAAGAATTCAACAACTATTTCACTAAGGCAGGAGAAAACCTAGCTCGCAAGATATCACAACCAACTAATCCTCCTCCAGCACGAAATAAAAATCCTCACACTTTTTATTTGATACCTGTGACTGTAGAAGAAATTAGTGAGTATGTGAGATCACTGAAGTTAAATAAAGCACCGGGATGGATAATTTAAAAGCCGAAATATTAAAAAAATTAGAAAGTAATTATGTCCACCTATTGCTAGTCTAATAAACTTAATTTTCACTAGTGGAGTATGTCCATCTCACTTTAAAACAGCTCTTATTTCTCCAATCTATAAAAAAGACCAAAAAGAGAATCTGTGTAATTACAGACCAATATCCTTAATTTCCACTTTGTCAAAATTGATGGAAAAGGCAGTGAAGAGAAGACTAACAAAATTTATAGATAAACATAGTCTCATTTCGGAGCGGCAATTCGGTTTTCAAGAAGGAATCTCAACTGATGACGCCCTTCAGTGCTTGGTTTCCTCAATCTATAAATCTATTGATAAGACCGAACCAGTAGCAGTAGTGTTTCTTGATTTGGCAAAGGCGTTTGACACTGTGAACCATGCACAGTTGTTGGATGTTTTGTACGACGCAGGTATACGAGGGTTGCCACATAAATTCTTCGAAAGTTACTTGTCACATAGAAAGCAGGTGGTAGGGATAGAAAAGGAACTAAGTACTGAAAAACCGGTGTTGATTGGGGTGCCTCAAGGAACTGTTTTGGGGCCTATATTATTCAATTTGTATTTAAATGATATATTCTCCTACAACTCTACAGGCAAATTAATTGGATTTGCAGACGATACGGCCGTAATATATAATGCTAAAACATGGAAAGACTTAAAAAATAAAATTGAATATGACTTAAAAAATATATTCGACATTTTTAATCATAAGATACTAACAGTTAATCATAAGAAAACATACATCGTCCCTTTTACTAGCTACAAAAATAACTTACCTACATATAAGAATATAACTGTTAATAACATCGATATCTCTCTGAAAAACGAAATAAAATATCTGGGGATAAAACTAGATTCTCACCTGAGATGGACTGCTCACTTGTCAGACATTGCTAAGACCTTAAGGTTTTTAATATATAAATTTAAACTAATACTCTACTACTCTAATACTCTATTTACCAAATCTTAAAACAGTATACTACGCACTTGTTGAATCTCGTCTAAGATACGGTATTGTCAGCTGGGGAGCAACCATGCCTAGTCATTTGAAACAGGTTGAAATACTCCAAAAAAAAATCTTAAAAGCTATTCATTTTAAAGATATGAAATACAGCACAGAGCTACTGTTTAAAGAAGCAAATGTTATGAATTTGAGGCAACTGTATATCTTTAGTTTGGTAATTTACCTATTTAAAAATCGTTCTAACTTGCAAACACTTGATCATCATTACCAAACCAGAAATAAGTCGAAAGATTTTGTACAAACAAGCCCAGCTAAAAAGTCTATAGGAACTAGACATTTTCAATTTATAGCACCTCATTTATTTAATTTTCTTCCAGAAATGTATAAAACCTATATAAGAAAAATAAACTCACCATCATTCTTGAAAACCGCCTTTAAAGGATATATAAAAACTCTTGATGCTGAAGACATTAAAAAAATTCGAATTCTAAAAATAAAAAAAAATAAAAACATTAACAAAAATTTTAAAATTTAGAAAAAAAACAATTATATATATATACACGATGAATAAAAGATGTACAGCATATACATATATTTATATAAAATCTCAATACTGGTCAGTGTACCCCATGCTCAACCTTGACGGTACCTATATATACTGTGAGTTTAATGTATTCTTACCCATCGTTTTGTTTAGATAAGTTTACTCTTTTATCTATATTGCCTTATATAATTATTGTATTGCTCAAACTAAGTAAAACACATTATTATTATTATATCGGGTAATATTTTCCATACTTGACAATAGTTTCTTGCGAAACTATTTGAGATAGTCCAGGCAATTTCCAAAGAGTACGTGAGTCCATGATAAAAAGAGAACAGGCTGCATATTTGTAGGAGGTTCACATTCTGAACATCTGATTTAGTTTATTTCTTTGTGCGTTGAGGGTAATTTTGAGGTAGCATTCCGAAATTAATTTAGATTACTTTAACTTCATAATTTTACCGTTTAAAAATCATTCTCTTGAATACATTTTTGTTTAAAGTTACATAAAAGGTTTTTTTCTTTTAGCGAGATGCAAATGAATGAATTTTATTTTTTGTGCGAAAACCAAACGTCAAACGAAAAAACAAAACAGAAAACCAGATTTGCTCAGAAAGGAATGAGGAACTCAAAAATATTTTTCTCTTTAAAATTTAAAATCCCGCACGAACACCACTGGCAAAAATAAACATTATTTCGTACAGCAGAAAATGCCTTTTGATGCATAGAATATGCTCATCACGTTTCACAAAGATTTCTAGGGTCATACAAAAGTTATGATAAAAAAAAGAATTTTTTCTTGAAACTTTAGCACCCTGTAGTTCAAAAGTTAAGATCTTTAGGACATATGTTCATATGGAGTTTTTTTCTCAAAATGGACCCAAGAATAACCATAAATATAAGCATGTTATTAAGAAACACCATGTAACGCGGAATTTAACAGTTTGAGTAGCCCCCTCGTCTACCCGCTACTGAATTTAAATGCCACTATTGCTCATTCACAGTCTTTCATGAATATTCAGCGAATAATCCACAGAAAATGCAGAGAAAGCTCTGGCTTTGTTCCGAAGCAACAAGTCACATTGGAGTAAATTCAGTTCCGTATCTGCTTTTTGACTACAGCGAATTTCTTTCCATTATCGATATCCTTTTGTGCTGCCCTCTTTTTTGTTCCTACAGAAAGGATAATCCGCCTGTAACAATCTCGATTTAATTAGCTGGGGGATTATTATTGGGTTTTTTCTCAAAGTGAAACCGAGCAGAACAGTCTTTCAACTGTGATTATGAGAATTATTGGGAATTTTGGGATTTTTTGCTCGTTTGGGGCAGTCGCTTCATTCTAAAGTCTGCTTAGGATTACGAAATGGAAATAGATTATGGAAATGTTATTCAGTGGATTATTATAAATCTGGATTGCTCAGAAATTCATAATGGCTGGAGCTTTTTTTTTCTCGAATGCTGGTCCTGTCGCCAGCTGCACCTCAGCCTCTTGGGCTTTTTGTGCATATGGCTGAAACTTTTCAAGCAAGTTCATCATAAATAAAATAATTAATAAAACACTTTTTTAAAGACAAGCTTTTATTCAAATGCACTAAAAAGTAAAAAATAATTGCTTTGACGTGTGACGTTATAGATTCAAAAACTTGTCGCGCAAAGTTTTCAGTTCGAGTCACACATCAAAAGCAATTATTTTTTGCTCCTTAGTGCATTTGAATAAAAGCTTGTCTCAAAAAGGTTTTTTATTAATTATTTTATTTTGTACTTTTTAGTACTTAAGTAGCCTTAATCTACGCATTTTTGTTAAAGCATCGTTATTATGAGGCTTTTTTTCCTGTTAGTTCTGAGCTATCTAGTCCTTCAATGAGACCATCTAAAGAATAACTCGTCCGCCATCTTGGAGTTGCCTACTTCAATTTATGAATTTTAAGTAAAAATCAATAATATTCGACTAAATTCATAATCTCCGACTCCAATAACCCCGACATACCAATTTTGAATCGAATCGGGCCATAATTACAAAACTCGTCCGCCATCTTGAATTTGTGAATTTTGATAAAAAATCTCCGACCCCGAAAACCATCACATATCAATTTCGATTAGAACCGGACCATAAACACAGACATCATCGGCCATCTTGGATTTTGAAGAAAAATTCATAATCTTCGACCCCAAAAATCCCCAGATACAAATTTTGAATAGAATCGGACCATAATCACAAAACTTCTTCGCCATTTTGGAGCCGCCATCTTGAATAACTATGTTTTTAATGTTGAAAAGGGAAACATTCTCAATTGAATATTGATAGAAAGATTTTTCTGTTAGACATTCACAAAAAATAACTTCATTTTAATCGTGGATTTTTCAATTCACAGAAAAATCTTTCTAACAATATTCAATTGATAATGTTTCCCTTTTAAACATGAATACCCCACAAGAGGTTATCTTCACGATGGAAGATAGTGACTAAAGTTTATCTTTCAGTCGCAGATGATTCCACATCTGATTTTATGAACATCCTGTTTATATTTTCAACAAATCAATCTATCATACCCCATGACAGGTTTTAATGTCAGAAAACACTAATTTCAAAGTGTCTCTCTAAAAGAAATGATTCTAACTTTTTCCATCTTTGCAAAGTGAGATTGCTTCTTGAAAATGTGTTTCCCATTTCTTCCGGTCTTCCTGATGATCGTGGAAGCGTGAAATATATTTTCGTCGACAAAAATGTATTGAAGACCTAGTGAATGCGATGTCTCTCCTGCGTCAATGTTACGAATGATTTCTGGTGAGTACTATCTTTTGGAAAATATTCTTCTTTGCCTCATTCATCTTTATGAGTTCTAAATTAAGACTGGAATAGAAAATCAAATAACTATCTGAATGAAAATGCAAATTTTCAATTTCAGATTTTTTCTTTTGAGTTAGGGCCTTTTCAGAATATCTATCAGATGTAGTTCAATGTCCAGCGTGGCTTTAGCCGGGGAAGTAGTTGTTTTCTGTTAGACATTCACAAAAAATAACTTCATTTTAATCGTGGATTTTTCCATTCACAGAAAAATATTTCTATCAATATTCAATTGAGATTCAACATGAATACCCCACAAGAAATTATCTTCACGATGGAAGATAGTGACTAATGTTTATCTTTCAGTCGCAGATGATTCCACATCTGATTTTATGAACATCCTGTTTATATTTTCAACAAATCTATGTTTTTAATATTTTTGTAACCTTTTTGATGACGTTAATAGTACTATTCCGGTTACCTTTTGTTTACCGGAAACATGTTTTATTTGTGTTCATATAATAAAAATATTTTCGTCCATTTTGTTGCATTATCTTGGAGCCAGTGGCTCAGTGGTATGCGCGTTAGTCTCATACCCACTGTTTACCACTTATCACTTTATTTTTCATAAAATAGTATAAAATATCTGTGTCTCCGATCAGTGTTTGTCAGCACTGAGCGAGCAATTCTTAACCAGATGCGCCTGCTACCGATCGGTTTCACGCCCCAAAAACAGATAAGTGCCATCGTATTTATTATGTCACAAACAAAATACTACAGTCATTTGGTCGAAAAAATAGAGGTTACCTGGAAAGTTTTCCGGGAGTTTTGAAAATTGGCAATTTTATAGATTTTGATATGCTCTTTCCAAATTTCAACTTTGCCACTTCGTATGTTTGCCGCTCGCACCGCCATATTGGAAAAATGGCGCCCAAAATCAGTTTTTTTATAATAACTCCTTTCCGGCGCATTTTACAGGAAAAACATATCCATACAAAATAAAAGTAGAGAAATTTCCTACAATTTATGTCATAATCTTTTTTTCGCTAAAATCAATAGTTTCTGCGTACGAGCGCCGTAAACCATTATACATCCACACCAACGTGTATTATTTACTTTAAACTGCTCATATTGTGATTTGTAAATTATAAAAATTATACGAAGGTTAAATATTGTTCCATAGAATGGAAACCCAGCTAACTATAGTCTGTCATGTCTCCGCAGGTATAAAGGAATGCGTCCCTTCTGTGTCAAGCCCCTTCTTCCCCTTCTAAGAAACATCTGGACCCAGCTGAGCTCAATAGAAATATTTAGTCTGAGTCATCAGTATACGTTTATCATTTCACAGTGTCGTTTGCATTTATAGAGCCATGGCTTCTAATGAAGTAAACTGCTTTATTTGTGGTGATATACTGCGAGAAAGTGAAGTTATTGAAGTGAAGGAAAAAGGATTGGAAACTTTTCGTCAGTCAAGTATAAAAAGAAAAGACAATAAATACAAACTTTTGGTGGGATTGAAATCCATAGTAGTTCACGATGCTTCACAGCATCAGCATATAAGAGAAAATTTAATATTGCGTCGCTACCACCAACAGAAGCAGCAGCACGACAACATTCGTTTCGAACTTATCACCAAATTCAGCAATGGTATGGAAACGAACAAAATGCAGAACAATGGGGATGGAAAAAAGACAAGAACGGGCTCATTCCTGTCACTACATTCGATCCCCCTGCTCCGGAAAACTTACTGAAACTTATTTCTTGCAAATGCAAGAAAGGTTGTCAAAAAGCTTGCGGATGCAGAAAAGCAGGACTAAAGTGCTCCGTTGTGTGCACGAACTGTGGTGGTTCTTGCGATAATTCGCAATTTCCGTCACAAGACGACATTGAAGAAGAAGAAACGGACACTATTCTCGAGCAAATAAACGATGAAATCGAGAACGAAGAGGACCACGATGAAACTGATGATCACATCGTCGATGATGCCGAAGAAACTTCCGTCTTCGATATTTCAATCGGTATTGAAGACGATGAAACCCCAACACCTGGTCCGTCAACAAGAATGAAGCGACGGAAATTGAACTAAATATTTAAATAGTGAGTCAGATGTGGATTAGGCCTACTGGGGATACCACGATAAAAAAAACGCGCCGATTTCTCTACCTCATGGTGGTGTGGAAATGAGTATTTCTGCCGAAACTTGTATTGAATTACGCTTTACGGCGCTCCTACGCCGAAACTATTAATTTTAGGGAAAAAAAGATTATGACATAAATTGTAGGAAATTTCCTCTACTTCTATTTTGTATAGATATGTTTTTCCTGTAAAATGCGTCGGAAAGGAGTTATTATCAAAAAACTGCTTTTGGGCGCCATTTTTTCAATATGGCGGCGCGAGCGGCAAACATACGAGCTGGCAAAGTTGAAATTTGGGAAGAGCATATCAAAATCTATAAAATTACCAATTTTCAAAACTCCCGGAAAACTTTCCAAGTAAAAATACTAAATGACTGGACTAAAAGTCGAATTCTGACGTTGAATTATATCACATTCAGCAAAATCACTATTGCCACACCTGACATACCTCTCAGTTTAAAATCAGCAGCGAAAGTCTTAACCTTCTTATATATAAGACATGATTCATCTATAACCAGCCATTCAAAATGAAACAATCTCAGAAATAATCCAAAATATATACGTCAATTCTTTACATCTTGGGAAGCTCAATTGGAGGAATAAATTTGGACAATAAACGATGCACGCTGCTTCAGGAACTGTAATCTCCTGTTGATTCTCTTAAAGCCGGTTGGTAGCTCATTTATTGAGTTGAAGATTGTCCTCTCACAAATGATAACAAATAAACGTCAACTCGAAGGAGCGTTAAGAGGGATTACTATTCAGAATACGGGCATTGCTTAGAATCGTTCCGTGAAAGCACATCATTTGTTCTGTAAGAACCTTAAAATTGTTATACTTTGGATAACATGAAAATATTCGAGATAGGTTGGACTAATGTCAAATAATTAATAAAAAAACTTTTTAAAGATAAGTTCTAAGCTATCTAGTCCTTCAATGAGGAGACCATCTAAAGATTAACTCATCCGCCATCTTGGAGTTGCCATCTTCAATTTATGAATTGGAACTGAAAATCAATAATATTCGATTAAATTCATAATCTCCAACCCCAAAAACCCCGACATACCAATTTTGAATCGTATCGGGCCATAGTTACAAAATTCGTCCGCTATCGTGAATTTGTGAATTTTGATTAAAAAATCCTAATCTCCGACCCCGAAAACCCCCACATACCAATTTTTAATCGAATCGTACCATAATCACAAAACTCGTCTGCCATCTTGGAGCTGCCATTTTGTTTTTTTCTCTAACAAAAATTTCATAATGCATTGTCACCGGAATTATGAACACCTGCCAAATTTTAGCTCAATCGGATGTCGGCAAGTGATCCAAAATGGATACAAAAAATTGAACCGGAAAGAATTACATACGAACGAACCAAGTTAAATAAAAGCTTGTAAAAAGAATACGTTCAAAAATATTGCAAGGAATACGGCAAGAACTAGTAAATTTCATTCATATTCGCAAGATTTTTGGAAACGGGAACGGATATAGTTCCCGTGTATAGAGAAGTTATAACCTATTCTTATTTATTTTTCAAATTTATGAAATAACCATTCCTAAAAAGGTGCAAGTGGTCTTACTGCGGTGGCAAGGGCCATGGTTCAATTAGTAACGTGATTAGAATTTCAAAAAATTAATATTTCCTAAAAAATGAAGATAGTTTTGTAAAGTTGAAATTTGCGCCATCTACAGTTAACAATACGTCACCCAACTTATTTTCTATAAATTTCTGTAGATAAACTCACTGTACAAGAAACATTCTTCGAATCACACAATAAAACTCTGAACGTTCAAGATTACATTCTAATTCCTGGTTCATAATAAACAAATACTTTATAGAATTCATATAAAAAGAAAAAAATAATTTTGCCACTTTCAAAATAAGTGCAGAATACTACTTTATCTCAGTGACTATTATACATAAACAAGTGAAATTTGGAAACTGAATATTAAAGGTTGTAAACTTCCCTACTAGTGATGATAGATGACGAAATCGTCAAAGATGACGTCACAAGGCCATTGTGTCCAATAATTTCAAATGGAACCCTTCGGCAAGCGACACCTCTTTTGAAAGGTATCGAAAAAACCTATTCAATGATACCAATTTTGTTTGTGTTTATGGCAGTTTTGGCAACTGCTTTTGAAAAACGCAAAGCTGTGATGAATTAAATCAGTTAATACTAAAATTCCAAATTCAAGCTCCGCCTCTGGATAGTTGTCAAATAAGCTGACGTTTTTGTTAGTCTCCCTAATTCGACGTTTTTGTAATTGTCCAAGTTTTTGTACATTCAATAATTTGTGTATTGTTGATCGAACGTTTAACTGTTTTAGCAGCTTTTGGTACTTTTAATATTTTTGTACATTTTAACAATTTGTTAAACTATTGTGAGCCGAACGTTTAAGTGCTTCAAGAAGGGAAATGATACGTGCTTTAGGTGATAAAGTAGCAGCGATCCTAATTCTTGGTGAAACTGGACAAAATATTCATGCAGCAGAACGCATTTTTAATGAGAGGTTTCCCGATCGCCCCGTTTCGAGGACTTATTTAAGGGAGCTTCTTCGTAAGTTTGAAACAACGGATAGTATTAATGATGCGAAACAATCTGGCAGACCACAAATTTCTGATGAGAAAAAAATTTATATACTGACAGAAGTAATAGTTAATCCTACTAGTTAATCCAACTCACGTTGCATCTACCTGTGAAGTCAGTCGAAGTACAGTACACAGGGTGTTGAAAAAAACAAATTCCATCCATACAAATTAAAAATGGTTCATCAACTCTCAGACGACGACCCAGACCGAAGACTAGAATTTTGTGAAAATATGGAAACTAAAATTAACCAACAGCCAGACTATGTCAAAACAATTTGTTTTAGTGACGAAAGTACTTTCTATCTAAATGGAAATGTAAATACACAGAATGTGAGGTATTGAAGTGACGCAAATCATCACCTGTTTCGTGAAACACATACCCAATTTCCCCAGAAGGTGAATGTTTGGGCAGGTATCCTGGGAAACCACATCGTTAGGCCTCTTTTTTAAATACTAATTTAACTGGTGAGGTTTATCTGGAGCTGTTGCAAAACGCAATAGAACCGTTAATCCTTGAAGTTTTGGAAGATAATCCAGATGAATTCGGCAATTTGGAAATAACATTCCAACAGGATGGTGCTCCTCCACACTATTACGGTGCAGTAAGACGGTATTTGGATGAGGAGTATCGTGGTAGATGGATTGGACGACGAGGTTCAACGTAATGGCCAGCTCGATCACCGGACCTCACACCTTTGGATTTTTTTCTGTGGGGGTACTTTAAATCGAACGTTTTCGCCACTGAACCTGTCAATATTGACGTTTTAAAACAACGTATTGTTGCAGAATGTGAGGCTGTTTCCGCAGACACATTTGCAAAGTACGAGAAGAGTTTAAAAATAGGATATTTCACTGTCAGGAAGTAAATGGAGGTCACTTCGAGCAATTTCTTTGAGTAGATACTGATTCTTAAATCTGTAATTAATATCATACTGAATGGAATTTAAATTTTAATGTTTACTAATGAGCCATTAAAACTGCCATAAACATAAACAAAATAAGTATCATTGAATAGGTTTTTACGATACCTTTTAAAAGAGTTGTCGCTTGCCGTAGGGTTCCATTCAAAATTATTGGTCACAATGGCCTTGTGACGTCATCTTTGACGATTTCGTCATCTATCATCACTAGTAGGGAAGTTTACAACCTTTAATATTCAGTTTCCAAATTTACCTTGTTTATGTATAATCGTTCCAAAAATAAGAGGGGGGGAGGGGACTTTTGAGAAGCACTGTATAATGTAAACGGCTACCCAAATGAATTTCAATAGGAACTATGGTTTTTCGTGTTCGAACACTTGATAAATGCATTTAACCTCACATGTTTCCGTTCCTACGGGTCCGTTCACAAAGTCTTGTATGATATCTTCCTTGGCATCCCAATCCCAATTACCAATATTTGGTTATATCCAATAGTTGATGATCCAGGCTTCCAAGACCTGCTTGGCTCTGGGGATCCCTAGATTCTCTGCCCCGTGTGGGATACTTAATTCTGCCAGTCTAACTTTTTTATTAATAACTAGTTATTTAGCAACTTCTGGTGGTCTCATTTATCTTTTGTACAAAGAGTTAACTCGTGATGTTCATTATTGTGTATTGATTGATCTCATATCTGGATTAAAAATCCAATTGAAATTAAGATCTGTTTACGAAATCTGATCAATAGAATCCGATCTACGACCTCTGATCAACGACCTGTGATTAACGATCTGGCAGAACTATAGCATAAACAAAGAAAAATATCTTTGTGTGACGAACCTACTTTTATATTCAATTATTTTTGGTTCAAAGATTACCAAAACACAAATTTCTTGAATTCTTTTAGAAATTAGGAAGTTATATACACCTCTTAGCAAAGCTGTTCTTCTGCTTTGTATAGGGATGGTATAGTTAATTAGCTATCACCACCCACGAGTTCTTTCAGTGAAGCCAGGAACAGAAATGGAATAATTCCAACTTCCTTCTTCCCAAACAAATATCAATACTTCACTTTTTTTTGAATAATTTCCCTTTCAGATTTAGGTGTGTTCCAAAAACCGATCCACATAACTCATCCTAATCATAAAACAATACATATCTTTGCTGAAAGCGTTTATTCTTGAGTGTTACTTCTGTCTTGCTGTTCTGTAACGTGGTTAGATTAGACAGAAAGTGTCTGTTCTGTTTGGTTATTCTGTAACGTGGATGGATGACATATATGACATTTCTAAATTACTGAAAGTTTGATTTGGATTCTTTTCGTCAGTTATGAATGAGCCTAAATATCAAAATATTTTCAAATAATATCATGAGGTGGAGAATCAGAGCATCCGTCGAGCTGTGGAAATAAAGGGATTATTTATGGCATTGTCATAACCTGTAATCTCACCAGTGAGATGTTACCAGAATATTGAAATTAACGTTTTGCGAAAAGCAAACGTTACAAAGTATCTTTCAATTCAATGATTTTTTCTGATAGGCAAAACGTAGAATACAAGTTTCTTTTTTTAAATGCGAAAGTGCACTTTTATGTGAACGACATTTCTGAAGTGTTCCTCCATAACGATGTTTTGCGGGATTCACAGTACTCTGTTAAATTTTTCTTTCTTTCAAAAATCTGTATATCACCTCCTTTCTAATACCTGTCATATATAACTAGTAACCCGCTCATGGCCTCTCCTGAAACAAGGATTTCCAATATAGTATTGTTCGATATTCCATATGGTTTTATTTCCACAGCTAAATGACTCACATAACTGATACTGCAAGGCTTTTTGTATGAGCACTTATGCAGTTACATAGCAGGAGTAATATGACCCTCAGATGTCATAAATATAGGAATGAATCCCTTGTAAGTGAAAGGGCGTTCATCCTCTTATTAGAAACACGCTAACCACCTTTGAGTGAATGACTTTCATTGCTTTCTGTTTTCCCAATCTCATTGTTATAGTCCGGCCAATCTAGACATTCGAAGGTGCATAAAATCGCAACAAGCTGAAAATCAGTAAAATTGTTCGAAACATGATTATAAATAAAAAAATTCCCCATCATTCCCGTGTATGGAAAAAAAATTACTCGAGGTCAAAGGTCAAAAAAATGAGTTTGTCGCGATTTTCAGCAAAACGGTGAGTTTTATCATAAAAGTACCCCAAACAAAAATTGTAGACCATAAAATTATCTATAAAAAAAGTATCGATACTTTTTTTCCTACGAGCCACTGTTTCTGAGATATAACGATTCAAAAAGTTGTAAAAGTTATTATCGTCATAATATGCACACGTTTCCACGCTACCTATGAGGTAGTGTACTTAGCGCGTTTTTTTTAACGTGGCTTCAGCAGCAACTGAATCATATTCAAATTCGACTTGAGCAAGAACAGCTTTTGCTGTAGCATCGTCACGAGTCCGAGCTGCTTCCAGGATTGAATCTTTAAATTGAAGTGTACTTACTTGGCTAATTCGACGGCGAAAATCTGAGGATTTTCTTCTTTCATACTCTCCATTCAATTTCTGGCCACAAAACAAGCATAGTTCTTTAAAACAAAAAGCTGATTCACTGACACGTGATCTAGTACGAGGAGGACTTACTATGCATGTACTGGCTTCTTGTTCTTCGCGTTGTCTTTTATTAGCTGCAGCAATAGAAGACTTTCGAGTATAATTTTTACGACAATTTTCATGTATTGTCACAGATTTCTGATTTTTGAGATATTGCATTAATTAATGTCTTCATACCACGTTCAACAGTAACAACTTCACTTTCAGTTAAAAGTTTAACACAAATAAAACAATATTCTGACATTTGTGTTATAAAACTCAGAACAGCACGATATAGGTTAGGATAAACACGTGTTTTCACTACAGAGTGGCGCTCAAGACTAACGGTATTTCATTTATTATAGCAGGTATAAGACCCTAGCCACGCACACAATAGAACAAGAGACAGATGTTGTCTCGAAGTTACACTAGCCTATAAATTAAGGGACTGGGTTTCATTTTACCTGATATTCTTAAAGTTATAACTTATGTATATTTTATATTTCAAGTATAAGTTACAATGACCGATAGAATAAAATTTCAACATATATAACAACTTTAAATATGTATATACGTGGCGTACTCATGCATATTATGACGATAACAACTTTTACAACTTTTTGAATCGTTATATCTCAGAAACGGTGGCTCATAGAGGTATTTCTACCGTTTTGCTAAAAATCGCGAAAAACTCATTTTTTTGACATTTGACGTCGAGTAAAATTTTTTCCATACACGGGAATGATGGGGAACTTGAAAATGTTATTTATAATTATGTTTTGAACAATTCTACTGATTTTTAACATGTTGTGATTTTATGCACCTTCAATCTCATTTTTTGGTCTAGATTGACCGGACTATTATTGTTCCATTCATAGTTATTATTGATTATTAGATCCTCCTTAAGGGATGATAAAAGTCTGCATTGTCCAGTGAGACAATAATTGCTTAGACATTATGAGTAAATCCAACGTGGAACTAAATCAATCTTCGATTATTGAGGAAGTTTGTTGAATGAACAATTTGCTGCATATGCAGGAATTATTAAAAATGTTTTTTGTATTGTACTATAAATTATGTCCACTTGTGCGATTGCTGCAATTAAAAGCGTCATGTTTCACATCTCGTCTACACGATCCGTCAATAAAATATCCTTTTGTGTCGATTCCGAAACACTTGATGCCCAACCAGAGAGAATATAATCATGACCAACTTGTAATAAGATCCAATTCCAGACAAAACAAACATTTAGATTATTTTGAGCGCCTTTGTCGGCGTGCGACCCAACCGGGTCGTCAATTGAGGAATAAACGGATAGTCCATGCAAATTAGTCATAAATTCTTCTAAAATTCTAAAATTTCTATGAAAAACACATATTCCTAAAGTTCTATAAAGCTCTTAAATATTTGTTAGGATTATGAAGCGATTGCAAGTTTAACAAACAAGTTTTGATGTCAGTATAGCAGATTCTTTTTTTAATACCAGCTGTAGAGAAAATTTCCGAACACTTTAAAAATGTGAACAATGTTTTCCTAGGTATTAGGAAACTTTTGGCATTCTACTTCTCCATTTCATAAGTAAAAACTGAAAATATAATCGAACATTTTAAATGAATGAATGTGTGCGGAAATCCCAAAAAAAATTGCTTACAGATACAAAACGATTTTGTTTTCAATAATGTGTGTATTTTCTAAGGTCTTTCATTGGAGTTTTCCAGATATTGATAAAAATAACAGTTTTGAAACAGCATTTTTTCTCTTCCTTCAGATATACGAAAAATACAAAGATATGAAAATATACAAAACACTGATAAAACAACTGATAAAGTATATCTGAAATTCATAATGGAAATTTCGAGTATGTTTTAACAGTTTCTTGCGATGTTTCAAAGTGATTAAACAAAAATAAAAAATGTATGATGCCATGGGATACATTGGTTCGAGATTGAGAGCCAAAGTCATCGTGGACCCAATCAAAAGTGAATATTTTCCATGTAGCATCAAATATTGTTATAGAATATTCATATTGATTATGTTAAATATTTGCTAATAAAGTTACCATTTCATGACACATTTTCATCAGAGTTAAGATCACACTGAAAGAAGACGAAAAGTCTTAGTAATTTGACCAACATCAATAGTGTTACAAATGATAATATTAGTAATTTAAATTGAAAGCCAAGAGCAAGGATTTTTTTTTTTTTGATAAACAAAATTTTAAAGTTGTTACATATTCAGAGGCCATTCTACCGAAAAAAATTCTACTTTTTTGCGTAAAAATAACATCAATATCGCATATAAAACAGATAATAATAATAATAATGTTTATTCGTCAAGAATAACATATTGAGTGACAAGAAATAATTTTAAAATATATTATGAAAGAAGAATCGAGCTACTTATTCGAAAAGCTATACTTTACGAATAAACAAAGATATACCACTAAGTAAAGTAGAAAGTCTATGTCTATATAGGTAATAAAATTTCGCAATATTGTTGATTCAGATTCACAATTTGTAACAGTGATATTATGAACATCCTGTTTATATTTTCAACAAATCAATAATAGAAACTTAGATAATAGAATAGAAACTAAGATAAACTGAATTCTAAATAAACTAATGACTCCTAATAATAGCAATAATAATAAGTAAGTTAAATATATAATAATTTCTACTAATAAGTTGAGAAATATTTAAATATTCGGTTCTATTACATTGTACATATAACTCCATTGTGTTGAAAAGAGATGGTTCTTTGTTTTTTTTGTTGAAAAAATAATGGATGATGATTCCTTGATGTTCTTGGGAAGGCTGTTGAATATTCTTATACTCAGGTTAGTGTATCCTCTTTGACCAATTGTTTTGAATGAATATTCAGTGCGGAACATGTTTTCCTGTTTTGCCCTAGTGTTGTATCTGTGAGTAATATGCCTCAAATTACTTTTATTTTTGAATTAAAGACTTAATCCGATTTTTATTTAAACAAATTTTCAGTTTTTTTTTTGTAGTACGTCCAGGAATTTTAAGTGACTGCTGGCATTACCTGCCCAACCTGAGATCCCATACGTGAATCTCGACTCGACTAGTGTATAATAAAGAGTTTTCATTTGACAGGTATTCAATATATTTTTGAAATATAAGAACTTATAAAGGATACTCCTCAGGGTTCCTACCATTTTCTTTATGTGAATATTCCATCTCAAATGTTTGTCTATACCTACACCTAAATATTTTACAAATTCAGAAGAAATCAGCTTTTTATAGCTTCGTTGGTCAGATTTCTCAATTCCCTCATAGTATGTCCAATGCTGTGGGAGTTAATTTTTGAATCTAGCTAGTGTTTTTTTTTCTTAGTTTTCGCATCAATTTGATGTCAGTAATCCAAGGAGTGTACTTTGGGGAATATTTTATTTATGTAGCATGATGATCAAGAGTTTGAGGAATAAATTCATTTGACTGAGATATTTTGTGATCAATATTGACCGTGTTTTAAATGAAGTACCAAGGTAGATCTGCCAAATCGCTTCTGAATCTATCAATATTTATATTCTTAATATTTCTATATTTAACTATTTGAGTTTGTGTACCTTCACCAATGTGTAATATGGCATGTATAAGTGCATGATCTGATATATCACATTCACAAACTTTCACCACGGAGATATCTTCACAAGTCTGATGATGAGGAGCATGTACTAGTTATTCGTGTAGGTTCTGTGACAATTTGCCTAAAATTGAAAATTTCCAATATAGAGGAAAATCTATCCGTGTTGTTAGTATCAATGTCCAGCATATTTATGTTGAAGTCACCTCACCCATGATGATGATATCATTGTGGTCGGAGAAAATATTCGTGAAGATTTCTTCGATTTCATCAAAGAACAATGACATGTTTGAATTTGGTCGTCAGTAGACTACCTACGCCTATAGCAACAATAGAAAACTTTAAATATATTCTTTAAAATTATGAATGAAACTTTCAAATAGTTACTGCACTTTTTGTTGACTTTTTTTCGTCATATTTTTCGTTATTATCATAGATATAAATATTGCTGTATTAACGTTATCATTATTATTTCTGCTTTGAATTTTTTTTCATGTCAGATAATGGTGGACGAATAAAAGTATATTTTTATAAAAAATCGTTGCTCCGATCGACTTTACACACGATTACTTTCATTAAGAAAATTGTCCAGGAACCTTGTTTTGTTGAAAAATATCGAATAATCTGAATCATTTCAAAGTTTTGGGGTGAGGACCATCGGGGGTAGTCTGTTCCTGACTTTTTAGCAAACCAAATGACTCATGCATGGAACCTCATCGAAGGAGTTCATTTGTTTCGTTGATCACCAATATTTGGTTGATTTTCAATATTCATTGATTTTAATAACGAGCCAGTCAAATTAAACACGCCGTGAGACGGATCAGGCTCCCGGATTTAGATTAACATTGCTGCCTTTCCTCATATACTACGACACTACGGATCAATCTTCTTTGTCAAATTTTAAATCTTCCAAAGTCAGACAGTCAATGACATTTCGCTTTTATATATTTGTGAGGTTTTATGATAATTCTACATCAACTTTAACGGTAATGAATCAATAACTAGACTCGTATAAAACGAGGATAATGCTGAAATGCCGAGGATAATTATCAATCGACAGTGAGATTCTAACTCGAAAAGTGTACACTCGAGGCAGTTGAGCCCAATTAGCTGGAATTTTATAGGGCTCCTTCGCTTTTTGATGTTTCAACTCGGTTTATTACTTACTACCCTCTTGATTTTTAACAACTTAATGAGCTTGCAGACTTTCGAAATTGCTCTCTTTTATAAGCTTCACAATTTCGAGATTAATTGCCAGCTCATTTCTTGGCACTCGCACTTAGGTGGATTCATTGTTCAGATATGCCTGCTACTTTGCAATTTCGTCTTTGGATAATGTTTTTAGAAATACCTTTAGAAATGCTTTCTCTGAGTTGTTGGAGAAGGAAAATTGAAAACTAACTGGAAAAAATATCATGGGATACACAATCGAATGATGTCTATATCAATGGAACAGTTTTGTGACTTCCAGAAGTATTACAAGTCAAATGTGATCTTTCTGCTCCCAACAAAGTTCTTTAGAATATTACCTGAATAATATATCATTTCCTGAATTATTTTTCTGATTCTTCCATTTTTTTAGACAAAATGAGTTCAGAGGTTGGGACAGTTGTTACATACACATGTACAGGGTATGTATTGGATGTAGACATAAAGTTCTCAGCCTTTTTATTTTCAAATATAGGGCATTAAAAATAGGAAAAAAATCGGTTTTCAGATGTGTTTTTGAATTACAGTAGGTACTAATTGGGCATCAACATACATCATTTTCAGGAAGAAATAACTTCAACCAGTTGCGTCCGAATATTTTCAGTTGTGAGAATAAAGTGAAAATAATTCGACAGATTTTCGAAAACTTGTTGCCAGGCAATAGATACGAGAGCCCAACGGGCTCGAGTGGCTATTGCCAAATGGCAACAAGTTTGGAAAGAAATCTGGAGAATTATTTTCTACTTTATTGAACTCTCGTGTGGTATTCTATAGATTATTTTTTGATGATACGATCATAAACACATTTTCTCGCACAATATAATGTACTAAACCGGTTTTGATTCATTTCTCACTTTTCATGCGAATTGATGACAGACGTCAAATTAAAAATATACGTTGTCAGAGAATAAAAATAAAATACTTCAAATTATCCCCGCGGCAATTTTCTAGGTAGAATATTCCCACTTCAATAATGTTTTGAGTGGCCAAAACGTGCATAAATGATTTGAATCGAAAGTTTCCATTGGTTTCAAGAAATGTCAAAAAATAATCATTGAAAAAATTATACGCCAATACTTCTGCACAAAAATTTTCCGTAATTGCGCTTTATTTTCCACAAAAAATGTCATTCGGACTTTTTTCGTGTGACGAACGGTTTTTGAGTGGAAAAATACATCTGTGATACTAGAAAACATAAATCACCATCAGGGGCACTGGCGGCCTATCAGGTTGACGAAATTGTTATCGATATCTGAGCCAAGGAAGGTGCGCGTTTAAATGCCCCAACAACTGTAGCCGTAGCAGCATATTCGCAGCTGCAGGCGTTTCATCGATGAGCACGAGATAAGACTATCGTCTTGCAGTCCTTCGGAGGGGACGTTAAGATGGCGGTCCAGTGTTCATGGATGTTCAGCTCGTTGAAGATCCCTACCTCTAAAACAAGGATTCGGCAAAATTTCCGGTTGGGAGAAGTCTCCTCACCGGCGTCGATGATTAGCCCTGGTCGTAGAAATAGGCCGACGTTAAATAAAAAAAAATGGACTATCAAGAAACTGAAAATAACTCTTGTGAACTAAAAAATAATAATAAGCAGTTCATAATGTCCATGTGAAGTAATTCTCTTAGTATTTCGTATAGTTTCGCGAAAAACTATGGTGCGTTTCTCAACTCTTCTTCGGTATAATATAAAATGAGGATTTTTAAGAGTTATTGTAATTTTTTTGACGAAGAAAGTGAAAAAAGATAAAAAATCATTCCAAATAAAATAAAATTATGAAAGTATTATTCAGTTTGTGAAAAAGCAGTGGAGTATTTTTTGTCAAAAGTATTGAAGGACATCTTACCTGAAAATAATGTGTTTAATTCCCAATTAGTACCCACCTCAATAAAAAAAATATCTGAAACATATTGAGAAATAACTTATTTTTTTGTCTAATTTTTTAGACTATATATTTCAGAAATGAAGACTTTGGGGACGTTGATGTGAACTTCTTTCTCGTCATGTTAGCAATTATTAGCATGAAATTGAGAAACACCCCGTATGTAGTTTAGTTACCATTTGTGGACTCTCGCTTTTTGATTGGCAAGTATTTTACGACGATATTCGATATCGTACATTACAGAAAAAATATTGACATTAGTCAACTTAATATCAATACCATTAGCATTGTTTGGAATTTTAAATGAACATATTCCATGTCGATACCTTTATCAACGTATCGGTGTCCTATTTTTCGATTCGATGTTGTTTTAACTTCCAACCTCGAGAAGAAATACAAGTGTATTGATCACCGTGTTTTTCACTTTTATTTCGGTACTAAAAATATTTTCCTTATGTTCAAGACGGGGCGCGCAGCTTAGAAGTAATTCTCTCCCCGAACTCAAAATTTACCATTAAAGTTTACGGTTCAGCTTTTACTGAATTCCATCATCGAATGATGGAAACATTTCAATTAGAAGCCATTGCCTCAAATGAGAGATATAAGGCTGACAAGTCATAAATTTTTTCAAGAGACGAATGAGATTTATATGTTCTTGCTTGACGCTTGCGATGAGACATTTCATGCAAAAGTGTTTTCATGTTTTCTCAACTCTAGTGAGTTGTTTGTTGTTCTAGATGGCATTAATATTTACTATCAATAATAATAATATACTTATTTTCCCTACATTTAGGTGAGTAGCAAAAGTTGAATTTGTTCAACCATTGACGAAACATTTTCTATGTTCTGAAATTCGCTTTTTGAATTTTCTGCCTGTTTGGCCTATGTACAACCTTGAACAGAATATACAGGGTGTTTCATAATTGAATGCCGATTCTTAAGGGCGATAATCCTTGGATGATTTTGAAGAAAAATTCTTCATATGAACATAGGTCCGCAACCGCTTTATTTCTGAGATACAGGATGTTGAGATTTAACAAAAAAATCTCTGAAACCGCTTTGGCTATTTTTTTCAATTTTTGTACATGCAAAGTACGCATAAAAATAAAAATTTTCCATGATAAAGAATTTCTTAATTTTCGTCAGTTAACATGCCTTGTCATATTTTTGATCAAAATAATGATACGCCACTGTTTTTTTTCCCAAATATATATAAATCCTTCATTTAGTCCATTTAATAATTTACATTTTCAAGTAATTGCAATGTTTACAATGAGAACGATATATAGCATGCTTTCAGATTAAAATAGACTAAGTTTAAAAAATAAAAATGTATATACAACAGATATACACATACATATACACAACTGCTACACCTATTTGCACACCATACATCTATACGCTCATACAAATTCTAAAAAATATTTAATAAATACACAAAATTCTATAAACATACTAGAACATTTGTATACCTGTCCTAACTAAATATTAAATCGAAACAAACAAAATGAGGAAGTGGCTACTAGGTTTTTATTGATTAAGAAAATATGATCTTAACTTTGTCTTGAAGGATGTTGAAGATGTTAAACGTTTGATCTCTTCTGGCAGATTATTATAGCTATCAAGTCCCTTGAAAAAAACAGAATTTTGGGTATGTGTTAATGTGACTTGTTGAATATGGAAGTCAGCTCTGAATCTTGTATTGTATCCGTGGATTTGGTCATTGTACATAACTTTTTCTTGTAAATATGTTGGGAAAATTTTATTTCTTATTTTGAAAATTAGGATTAATGTTTGGTAGAGGAGAAAGAAATTAATTGGTAACCATTCTAGTTGCTTTAACATATATTGGTGTTAGTCTTTTGCAATTTAAAATTATTCGCATGGCCCTATTTTGGAGTTTCTGTAAACGAGCTAAATCATTTTGTTTCAGTAGATACAGAATTGTAGAACAATATGTAAAATGAGGAAGCACTAATGAATTGTACAGTAAAATTTCTGTCCACCTTGACAAATATGGGGCACAACGAGATAAATAATGTATTTTAAATGCTATCGACTTCATAATGAAGTTGGCATGTTCTTTAAAATGTAACCCCCTATCCACATGAACCCCAAGATATTTAAATTGGTTGACCTGTTCCACCTTATCAGGACCTAACATTATCTCAAAATGTTGCTTACAGAAGTTTCTGAATTTTTTTTCTTTACTTATTACCATGTACTTGGTCTTCTCAACATTGATCTTCAAATAATTCTCACAACACCAACTGTAAATCGATTTTAAAGTTTTGTTGATGGTTTCTGTGAGTTTCGTGTGATCATTACATGAGAAATAAATCAGTGTATCATCTGCAAATAATGAACTGAGCTCTCTCCTACTATCTCCGGCAAATGATTAACATACAACAGAAACAACAGGGGCCCCAGAACACTTCCCTGTGGTACTCCTTGATTACATTCTATTTCATCTGATACTTTATTATTTATCCTAAGCTTTTGTTTTCTGTTCTCCAAAAAGCTTTCCAACCATTTCAAGACTATTCCATCTATTCCTACTGCTACTAATTTTTGTAACAATATATTTCTGTGTATTGTTTCGAAAGCTCCCTGAATAAATATTATTTCTGTAATTGTCCTCTATCTTCTCATAGAAATGGTATCTTTTCTTTTTTTCGTCGGGCGGACGGTTTTTGAGTTAGAAAATAAAATGCATCCATTTGCTTCTCCCTATGCGAAATCAGCCGTAGTAGGATTATCTTGTGGGCTAGAAACATCTAGTATGCTAACAACACATTTCGTTGTTTTCGACATAAACAATTTTGACACTTCTTTAGCTAGATACGTGATATTAATTACGTTATAAAAACTTGTTTATTAAAAAAAAACATGGTAAATTTTACAAACACCGAATTAGCAGACATGCATTACTTGTGGGCATTATTAACCAGTATTCGTCAAAAAATCCTTTTTTCGGAAAGTGCTTGTCAAAAAATGGTCGCCATTTGAAAAATAATAGTTAGACACGAAAATGTAATTCTGCCAACTTGTCTTATTCCTATCTATCATACTAGTCACTAAAACTTTGTGATTGTAATTTTCTGTCATCACCTGAGGTCCTCAGATTAGTTTACGATCATAGCCACCTAAATGCAATATTAAAAGTGACTCTAAAAAAATTAAGTAGGCTTAAAAACTTTTTATAATGTCACATTCTGATCTAGAATTGTCTCAGAAATAAAAAAATGTTACAATATACAGGGTGTTCCATTCAAGAATTCAAAACCGGAGCCATTTCCGGTGAAAGCGGAAGTGACCGGAAAACTATCCTCTTGACATAACTTGTACCTATACCAAATCTCATTTTGATACACCTAACATTCTAGATGTTATGACTTGTCTAAAAGATTCGTTGACATCCGGTATTCGTTATTAAAACAGATCACGTTCACGATATCCATCATATATCACCAAATGGTAGATTTCATCAATGATTTCTCAACTAAGAGATGCTAATGATTTTTTTTGTAGAAACCTAGGTAAACAAATTATCAGTAAAATATTAGGATCACTATGATTATACACATTGTAATTCCCGAAATTCATGATCAAGTTTTTTGTTGTTTCCATTCTCATTTGAGAAAACTATTCCACCTCAATTTTTTTATTCGATCCTCTTCAAATTGCCCTACTGATGATATAAATGCATGTTGCCATGGGGCAACCCCGTGCCATATTGTTTAAACCGAAATTGTTTAAACAATTGCAAGGAATTGTTATTTTTCAACCGGACAATTTTTTTTTATATTCTTTATCAAAATACAAATTAAAAAGGTCTCATAACTTTTCACGATAAAGTTAATATTTTTAAAAATATGAATTTTTAAAGGTTCGAAAAATCTCAAATTTGGGTACTTTTGACCCATGAAAAATATATAAAAAAAAAATATAAATAATATTTTTTTTTAATTCTTTATACAATAGTTACTAATATTCTCAATAGATATTTTTAAAAATTTCATTGTTTATACCTGTTTTTTATTGTTAATTTCGCGCGCTCACAAGCGCCTTGCGTCGCTTACCTCCTCCGAAATGGCTCGACCGATTCTCATGAAATTTTGTGTGCATATCGGTTAGGTCTGCGAATGGGACAACATCTATTTTTCATCCGCCCAAATTTTAAGGGTGGTCCACCCCTTAATTTTTTATTTCATTTTTTAAATATTTTTTTTATGATACAGCATTCAAAAATACATACCACTCTAAATTTTCACCCTTCTACGATCAACCTCTATTTTTCCATCGCGATTTTTATTTTATTTTATCCACAGATCCGCAATAGGGTTGCAAGATGGCAATCGAATATAATAATTGTAGTACGATAAATTGAGAAGGGGATAACGGGATAACCGGAAAATGGGATAACGGGAATAACGGGATAACAAAAAAACGGGATAATGGGATGACAGGATAAGGGGATAACGGGAAAACCGGATAACGGGATAAAGAAAAAACGGGATAACAGGAAAACGGGATAACGGGACAACAGGAAGCGGAAGGAGTCAAAAGCATAGTCTAGATGGAACAACATAAAGGAAAACATAGAAAAAAAAGTAATTCTACGCGGACGAGAGTTTTCGGGAAAAACATTTTAGGGAACATAGAAATTTGGACAGGACAACGTCTGTCGGGTCAGCTAGTGCTCTATATAATCAACAATTTTGTCACAAGAACAAACAAAGATCTTGAGGTTTCATACAAAGAGTAACCTTGAAAAAATAAAAAACAAAAAAAAGGAATCTTTTCAATACATATCCATATAAGTATTTTTTATTCTATTATTTTTCAATTCATTTGAATGTTTTTTCAAAACATTTAAGTGCATACCAAAATCTTTTTATTATTTGTATATATTTATGATTCCAAAAATTTTTCAAATACCATTATATCTTATTATTGTTAATATAAATGCATAAATTACTATGGTAATAACAAAAAAGTAATATAAACTGATAAAAAAGTAATTTTAATCACATGTTCCGATTCATGCTTAAATAACTTTCGTAAAATTGATTCCAGAAAAAAATTTGTAGAAAATAAATTGTAGACAATTTTATTATCAATAAAATTGCTCTCTTTAACAATCTTGATAAAGTTAATAGTTTTCAAGATAAATGATAAATAATAATTCAGGACACAGCGAGGCCGATGCAGCGCATGAGTCAGAGAGAGACGGCGATACTTAAAGGTAAGCGACGCATACTTGTGAGCGCGCGAAATTAACAATAAAAAAACAGGTATAAACAATGAAATTTTTTTAAATATATATTAAGAATATTATTAACTATTGTATAAAGAATTAAACAAAAAATATTATTTATATTTTTTTAATATATTTTTTATGGGTCAAAAGTACCCAAATTTGAAATTTTTCCAACCTTTAAAAATTCATATCTCTAAAAATATTAACTTTATCGTGAAAAGTCATGGGAACTTTTTAATTTGTATTTCCATAAAGAATATAAAAAAAATTTGTCCGGTTGAAAAATAACAATTCCTTGCAATTGTTTAAACAATTTCGGTTTAAACAATATGGCCCCATGGCAACATGCATTTATATCATCAGTAGGGCAATTTGAAGAGGATCGTATAAAAAAATTGAGGTGGAATAGTTTTCGGTACTCATGCGCCGATTCCTCCTAGTCTAAATCACCCTGATTCCATTTTATCCATGTAGACTTGGACTCTGTAATTTATTTGTAGCTAACGGCTATAAACTGTTTTGACTCGTCTACCAACAGTTCATATGATAATATTCCCAAACATTTATGGCATACTTATTTCTCTTTATTAGCTTAATTGAAAACATACTCATATTTTCCGGAGACTCGTATTCTCCAACAATTCCTTGCAAAATCCCCATTCTCGTTTGCGAATATTGGCTTGTTTGGGAATCATACATTTTCATGAATTCCATTCCCTTTTATATATTCAGTTTTTCATAAATCAGGAATATAAAGTTGCAGCTCGTGTTTTCGCTGAAGTTCGTCTTTTTTCACAGAACGAAGAAATATAATTTATGACCCCTGGGTCTCTGAAATGGGAAAAGACTGAAAGTTTGTTGTGAAGAGGACGAACGGGAATATGATTGGTCTAGTCTCTTTACTTCTCTTGTATTTGAATAAATGTAAAGTTGTGACTAGGGGAATATAGATGTAAGATGCTGCGAATATGTATTGTCAGTGTTTGCCAAACTGATGTTCTTTGATTCATTGGAAATCTAGTATACTTCAGAGACATTACATAATTTTCCCAGTTTTATCGAAAACCTGCTTTTTATTCGTTTCCGCTATATGACTTTTCCTATATATTTTCGGAATGTTCTTTATTGAGGAAAGTATGAAGGGCATATTTCCACTCTTTGAAGTATAATAATAGTATATGATGATGTTTTGACATTCTATATTTATATTGGAAAGGAGATGTTGAGGTTAGGTCTCCTATAGAAAACCAATATTTCTCAGTTAGCCAACGTTTCGGCAATATAATTCGTCATCCTCAGGGCTCTAAAATTATGGACCATTACAAAAGAAAAATTGCACAAGAACAATTTTTATAAAGGTACAAGTAAAAGTAGGAAAGTGTAAACGTTTATATTTAGAAAATTATATTTTTTTTTTTTTTTTTTTTTTTTTTTTTTTTTTTTTTTTTTTTTTTTTTTTTTTTTTTTTTTTTTTTTTTTTTTTTTTTTTTTTTTTTTTTTTTTTTTTTTTTTTTTTTTTTTTTTTTTTTTTTTTTTTTTTTTTTTTTTTTTTTTTTTTTTTTTTTTTTTTTTTTTTTTTTTTTTTTTTTTTTTTTTTTGTAATTATGGACCATTACAAAAGAAAAATTGCACAAGAACAATTTTTATAAAAGTTTAAGTAAAAGTAAGAAAGTGTAAATGTTTTTAATTAAAATTATAATTCTTGAATATTGATACCAGCTCAAATTCCGAAACCAGTCTTGAGTAAGAATTTTTTTGCATGTTGTTTTTATGCTGTGTACAATAAAATTATTTCTCAAGACTGGTTCCGGAAATTGAGCTGGTATCAATATTCAAGAATTATAATTTTAACTATAAACGTTTACACGTTCTTACTTTACTTGTACTTTTATAAAATTGTTCTCGTGCAGTTTTTCTTCTGTAATTGTCCCTAATTTTATATTTTAGAGCCTTGAAGATGGCGAAATATATTGCCGAAACGTTGGCTAACTGAGAAATATTGATTTTCTATAAGAGACCTAACCCCATCAACTTCTTTTCAATATAATAATAATAATAATCACGGTGAGTGTTGTTATAATCCTCAGGTTCTTTTTTTTTTTTTTGAGGAGTTTGGTATGAAGGCCTTCGGGTTGCGTTGACCATGGTTCCATGCCCGTTCTAGATTTTTCTGCTCTGTCTAGTATGAAAATTCTTCTTTGGCTATGCGATTTTTCAGACGAGGATTCACTTCGTCTTTGAATGTGAGGCAACAAACATTCTGAAATAACTTATGAACAGTACAATCCAAAAGGTTTTATGAAACACAATTCAAAGTAATTGGGTTGCGAGATATTTGTATTTCAGTCTATATTTCGTTTGGCGTTATATTCAGTCCAACAAAAACGAATTCTCTACATTATGTAGATCTTTGTGGGTTATGAGTCTGTTGAGAGGTTATTAAAAAAATGGTATGCACTAAAATATCCAGGTCACAAATACTTGAAAAAAATCTCAATAACAGTGTTCAATATACCAGATTGAAATCGCTTGAAATTTAAATTTTCTAGTGTGACTGAGAACGTATTTTCAATGACATGAACTTTCTGACGTAGAAACGCTTGGAATCGCTCCATTTGAAATAAGATTTGACGCGTGGATTCCCAGGTTGGGAACAATGAATCCCTAGGGGACATGCACAAACTTTGGGAACGCTGTTCAGTAACAATTGCCATGAACAAAAGCCGACAACTTTAATTACGTTTCCATTCTTGCCAAAATTACTTTCGCAATTCAACAGTAAGTACCCCTCATATCCGTTTCTCCTGCAATATTGGGGGCTTTGTCCTGCAATTCTGCAGACATCTTGCCCCCTGAGAATTCGTCAGCCGACAAGAACTTTTGGCGAAAATGAGTTGTTCCGTTTCCATATAGGCGATATTGTTTTACGACGAATGAAACTATAAAGAATCGGCAACAAATATTAGAAATATTTTTCTATATCCGTGAAACTTTATTATGATAATAGTCCAATATTTTTTTTATAAAATTTTCCTAACAGAATGGTTAGGTTGACTAATCCTGCTTAGTACCTTGACGATGCTAAATCTATTGTAGTGATAATAAGCAAATACATTAATTGATTGAGTATATTTCATTCTTTTATTAAGCTATAAGAGACGATTCATTATCAAACATTCTATGGGACAATAATGATTGATTCACATGAGAATAACATATTGTGGGGAAAGTTCAACTTTTCTCACGAGTTAGATAAAAACTTTTTAACAAAAAATTAAACCGACGAAAAAATCAACTGAAAAGCAAAAAATAAAATAAACCTTCTTAGTCTAAATGATAATTGAGCTCCTAAACTAATGTGAGTAACTGATTTTGAGTCGGCACCAAACAAACAATTATCGAAGATCATTATATTACTTTGAGAGAAGTAATCAGAACGCAGCCGTGTATCTCGCTGCCATCATTTTACGCTTTACCTAATTCAATTGCTAGTTTGTTTGGCGCCGACTCAAAATCAGTTACTCACATTAGTTTAGGAGCTCAATTATCATTTAGACTAAGAAGGTTTATTTTATTTTTTGCTTTTCAGTTGATTTTTTCGTCGGTTTGATTTTTTGTTAAAAAGTTTTAATTTTTAAATTTTTTTTGGCTGAAATCTACTAATTAATACCTGCTTAATTTTTGATTACTTCCAAAATACTTACTTACCTAGCTTACTTCATCTATTAACTATTAAATAATATGATTTTCTATTTTAACTATTTATTTTTATATAATATAAATTAATTTTGAAAGTTCTGGTTAGTTGATTTCATCACTTTGTACATAATTCCATCATTTCATAGAATGTAATCATTTTGACGGATGTAGGAGGGTCTGTCAATGTTAACTACATATGTGTGCCAAAGTTCACAAGTGAAAAATCAATCATCCCCTATTTTTCTACCCATAGGGGTGGATCATTCCATTCCAAATTGGAATATGATCAACTATGAGATATACCCTTTCTAATAAAAAGAAAAATCATCCAAATCGGAAAACCCACTACAAAGTTATGCCTGATAGAATCGGTTAACGGACCAAAATTCAGAGGGTTCAAATTGAAATGGGACCAACTTCGAAGTACACACTATACAATGAAAAACGAATCATCGGAATCGAACCGCTCTGTGAAAAGTTGTGCGTGATCATACATAAAAAAAAATATACGCGTCGAATAGAGATCCTCCTCCTTTTTGGTTTCGTCGGTTAAAAAAATATACGCGTCGAATAGAGATCCTCCTCCTTTTTGGTTTCGTCGGTTAAAAAAGTTATTTCCCCACATGTTGCACACTATACTTTTCCTACAACTGCACAAATTCAAAGAATACAAGTAAGGTACCTTAATATTTATTTTTATGGTTAGCAAAACTAAAATAACATCAAAGTATCCTACCTCTTAACAGTTAAATAATTTATTTAAAATTATAGTTAATAGTAAAATGTGTACAATTTTGTATGGTCAAACCCAGAATGTCATTTCTTTTCAATACATTTTCTGTTATATTAATTGTAGAAGTTGAGGGTTGATCATTCATATACGGTGCATTTTCTGTCTCCATTCCAGTAAAGAGTTCGAGTGGTTGTTCAATAGAGTTGACGATTTTATTAGCAACGTTAATTTTATTTTTAATAGACTCCTCGATGTATCCTTTTGCCACGGTATTAGATTGTCAACCTCCATGGCGCTTTAAGGTTAATATGTCCCCTCCTGCATTTACTAAAATTGTTGCCGAATATCTTCTGTAGCAGTGACTTTTATATAGAAGGGGATTTTCAAAAAAAAAAATAATTTGTTAATGCCGACTACCTGTCTAGTACATTTTCTTTGCTGGTATTTTAAAAAGAAACGTTTTTCTGGTAAATCAATCGGTCGAAGAGCAGCATATTTTTTATATATATTATAAAATTCTCCTGTTACAGTAAACGTTCTTGGCTGTTTTGTTTTGGTGTTATCTAATTTCACCAGTAAAGCCGAATTTAAATCCTCTAAATTATCGGTCTTCTCTACGACATGCCGCTGCTACGCCAATAGCCACTGCAACCTACAAAATAAAAATATCAGGATGTAAAATTGTATTTAAAAAAAAACAGTCCAGCCCGGGTTTTTAACCCGGATCGTCTGTGTGCCAAGCGGATACACTATCTAGTCTTGTTTAAAAGTACATATATCTATCTAGCAGAATTTGAAACAGAAATTTTAATAATTATGTAATTCTTTTTATCAACTAAAAAACTCACTAATTACAAAAAGCTATGTTAATTCGAGGAAAAAAGCGAAATAAATTATAAAAATAGTTCCTTCTAAATAATCTTACCTTTATTAGTAGATATTCCTTGTCTGGAGCTTCGTTTAAAAATCTCTGCAATTGGTTTGCTGTCAGTATGTTTGATTTTTTCCGGACGTAATTGTCGAACTTTCTTTTAAAAAATGAACGTAATTTTTTATGTTATGTTTTATACTGATAGTAATATATATAATATAATAAAAATAATATTTATTTACCAATTTTTCCTTACATATAATTTTAGGTTATAGTTTCAAACAATAAGTAAATAAACATGAATCCTATAAATCTCGAAGTTGTACATAGGAATAATAGTACAACATATATAAATAATTGAGATATATAGACAATATACACGAAAATATACAAAATACAGAATATACGCGTAGGGATATACATTTTTCCAGGGAAATAAAAAAAAACAGAAACGGTATCCAATGGATAAACCATGTGAAAAGCCGTGAGATGCATGGAAATATTAACTCACTTAAGTTCAGTGAAGAACTTGTCCGTGAGTATACCTCCATCTTTCATTTCTTTGTATGGTTTGAATATTTTTCAAAGGATACAGGTATATCATTGAAGTTTTGGTTGAATATTTTTCAAAGGAATAGCGCTGGTTAAAAAATAAAAACAAATATAAATATAAAGAACGCTGCTTATAAAATTACAGAATGTCTTTCAGTTAAAAACACAATATTTACATAAAATTACATTGATATAATAGTAAAAAAGTAGATACAGTAAATGACATATTCGGAAAGGTTTCAATGTAGTGGAATGAGGGAGATATCAAGTATTATGAATCAACAGGTGATAATGCTGTGAATTATTGTTTTATCGGTATCCAGGATCCAATGTTTCAATATTTTCTTCAGTAATGATTTTGAATTGATTCTTTGAAGTTCATCAGGTAATAAACGGAGTAAGCGAGGAGCAAGGTAAGTGAAGCATCTCTGGCCAACTGACTTATTTGCTTTGGGCATGAACACATTGATCCCTTTGTTGTTTCTGGTGGAATATTTATGGTTCACTGAATGGATATAAGTTTTATACCCAGAAACGAATTGAATAATCGTTTTACAGAACAATTAGTACTTCGCAATATTGAATATTGTGACCACAGTGTAGACGCCTTCAAAGCATTCGACATCTTTTCAAAGTATACGAAAAGTACACTTTCCGAAATAGATTTTATTTTTTGTATTTCTTCTCCATTCCATAAATTTTGTGTATGCCAATTCATACTTTTTTCTTGAAATTTCCGGCAACAAATCTAACGTTACTTTTGCAGCTTTTTCCTATAACTCTGGAGGAGTATTATCAAAATCGTCACTACTGTCAGTATCCGAGCACGAATGAAAACTACCTTAAGAATTTAAAAAACTTCTATAATCTGACAGTTGTGATAACTATTTAAAGCTGAACAGCAGCCAACTGAGATTTTGTCGATTTTTGTTGATTCTCCATATAAATGTATGTGGTGTGGGCAAAGTGCCCTGAGAAAAAACATTACGTCTCATAGATGATGATCCTATAAGATTGTCATAGGGAAATATTAATCATATCAATTCAGTGTCACCGGTTGTATAACGGTTTCGAGGTATTTGTCCCTCATCAGCACAGCGGCGCGGACACAGAAAAAACCTCAAGGGGGGGGGTGCTAAGCTAAGAGTCATCTATGGGTGTAATAACAAATCATCAAGTCATATGCAAAGCTTAAGAAACCTTCATTTAAACTGTTTCCAAGGCAAGAACTTCTTTAAACGGTTAATTCCATGCGCTCCATGCGCCTATTCTTCCTGTCCTGGTAAATATCAAGGTGAGGGTTCAGCAGAGCTAAGCCAAGACGTCCTAGATGTAATTAAATCTCTGAAGAACACAAACGCCTTAGGTGCAGATTGTATCTCCACTAAGTTGATAAAAACAATGGGTGTATACATAGCCAAACCTTTATCTCATATCATTAACCAATCAGTATGTATGGGTTCGTTTCCCGATTCTTTCAAAATTGGTAGAATTATTCCTATACACAAAAAGGGCGATTCTACAAATATTCATAATTATAGACCGGTAATTAGTAAAATCATTGAAAAATGCTGGGTTTTCTAATGGAATTTGATATAGTCTGTGAACAGAAAAATGGTTTCTTTTCCAGGTAGATCGACTGAGAGTACATCAAATTCGTTTTGAATATATATATATATATATATATATATATATAGTGTGACCCATAAAAAAATATTAGTTAACAACGAAGTTACAACAACTTCAATTTTGGAAACAAAGTATTTCATTATAATTTTTATTTAGATTATAGACATATTTGAAATCTGGCAATAACCGTCGATACAAAGTAGAACACCAGTGAACTTCCGAAGTCAATAGCTCATTCCGTTCTACAGTTATAAGAATGGTAATGTGAGCGATTTGTGGTGGAAGCGATTTTGTAATAAAAATCTGACTAGGCCACTGGATTTGTAAATTATATTCCCTTAAAATCATCTATTCAAGTGTAGGTTATAAGTGTATTCGAAAAGAACAGAAAATGTTTAATTCATTTTCAAGTTATACAGTAGTACATTCTTCCATAGCCGATGAACTCGAAATGAACAGAAACAAGTTTTGAAGTATTTATTCAACAATAAAACGTCATAGCGAAAACTAAAACTAAAATAAACATTACTGTAAAATTAAATATTTGAATTTTTGTGGCTTCTACCAAACCTCCATTTAGTTCGACACATTTATCTTATCTCTTCCGAATATTTTTTACACTATTTCTTATTTGTTGAGGTGTAATTTCGGCACAAATCCAGTGGCGTAGTCAGATTTTTATTACAAAATCGCTTCAACCTCAAATCGCTCACATTACCATACTTTCAGGAGTTATAACTGTAGAACGGAATGAACTATTGACTTCGGGAATTTCACTGTACAAGTTCATTGGTGATCTACTTTCATCGGCAGTGTTGCCAGATTTTTAATATGTCTTTTATCTAAATAAAAATTATAATCAAATACTTTGTTTTCAAAATTAAAGTTGTTGTCTCCGTTGTTAACCAATATTTTTTAATGAAATTTTGATGGTTTCTATTTATAGCGACTACAAATTCAGTGGTGTAGTCAAATTTGAAAACAAAAATTGCCTGATAAACTTTTGCCGTTTTTGACAAAGAAAAAAAAAACATAGAGTGCTTCGGAAATGAAACTAAAGTTATGAAAATTTGTGTCATAATACAGTTTTTGATGCTTAATATTATTTTATTTTTTTGAGATTGATTGAAAAATGCGTATTCTACAGGGGTGGTTCCATTTTAAATGGGTCACCCTGTATATGACTCACTCGATAAGAAGAGATATGTGGGATCGCTCTTTTTCGACCTCACAAAAGCATTTGATACTATCAGTATTCCTATAATAATAAACAAATTATATTCCCTAGGATTTAGGGGAACGTTACTATCATGGCTTGATTCATATTTGAAAGTGTATGTCTAACTAGAAAATGAAAATTCAAATATGTATAATATGGGCATTGGACATTGGATCTATATTAGGTCCACTCATATTCCTTCTATTCATAAATGATCTTTCATAATACTTGAGTGTGGATCATATTTTCCTTTATGCAGATGATACAACACTATTGCAAATTCACAATTATCCTACAAGGCAGGGAGACTTTATTAGGCTACCCAAACATAAAACATCCCTATTCGAGAATTGCCCATTTTACATAAGCATCAAACTTTTTAAACTCTCTTCCTACCACTGTAAACAATAAGAAAAGAGCAAAAAAATTCAAATCGCGTTTAAAATATTTTTTCATTACCAATTGTCTGGTCTGGGATCGAAATGGGTTTTAAATTATTTTATAGTTCTGTTGTGTTTTGTTGGAAAATTTCGTTTTTTTCGACCATAGGAAAATGAAATTAGGTTGATTCGATTGGCTATTAATACATGGGTACTTCCTCGCTTATGTTATATTTTTTTATTTTAACGTATTTTTAAAATATTCAAATATCTAAATAAACTTAGTTACCTTCGCCTATGCTGCTCAAAGGATACCGCTTCAAGACCGCGAAACTTGTTTTTTATGCTTCTGCAATTGTAAATGGTTTAACTTATACACACTTTTAGGCTAGTAAGGAAGGTTTCCATGTGAAAATTTTCCTTCTACCTTATCATTTTAAGTTTACGTAGACTACTAACTCTTTTGGGGGCAAAGCCGTCAACCCCGAACGTCGTTTGTACCGAATTTGGTCCGCTTTTCACGTTTTTGTTTTCTGTCTGTACTTGAGAATGTGGAAAACTTTACCCCCACTGCGAGGAAAGCGATGTCGACGTGCAAGTAAGTATTCGCGACAAGTGCAACGAGCAGAAATTCAATTTCCACCCAACTAATAGCTTTCATTCTAAACTAATTGAAGGCGCCGCCTCGTCTTCGTATCGCGTAGCGTACATAACTTGTGAAGGTAATGGAAGCGTCTTATTATGTTATCGATCCGAATTAGTTCAATTTGCGATTATCTTTTCAAGTTTCAGGCACTTCTTCAACGGTTGATAGTGTTTTTGATCAATTTATTTTCACGTACTCTTCATGAAGTTTCATGAAAATCATAACCAGATCGAAAGCCGTCAAGAGTATTAAAATGTAGTATTGAGTCGGTAAGATCCACCTTGCCTGGTGAGTGAAAAAAAATGTTTTACCCAAAATACAAAACTTTTACCTATCTTTTCCCTATCAGAAAATCAAACAGAATAATAAAAATACATCATGGCTAAAGGATTAAAAATCTCATAAAAAAATTTAAGGTCTCTACACTATATAATTTTTTTTTACTAATGATGTAAGCTTCCATCAATACTACAATGAGTATCGAAAAATTTATAGAAAAGTAATTAGAAACGCGAAAGAAATGTACTATAAGCATAGACTTAAATCGGCAAAAAATTAAGTTAAGGAAAGCTGGTCAATATTAAATGATCTTAGAGGGAAACGTCGTAAAATGATTGATATTCCTTTGAACCCAAATGAATTAAACGAGTTTTAGTGCACTATTGCAGGAAAGTTTAATGATGATCTAAGCCAGTGTCCATATGATCCCTTGATAAATCTAGAAACAGTTGACGTAGATGAGACATTAACCTTATACAACACGAACATTATAGATTTAGTGGAAATTCTCCACGAATTCAAAAATAATAAATAATAGTTTAAAAAACTAAAAAACACGCTTTTACAGAAAACCAGACTAAAAAAATAAAAAATAAGAACAAAAATTATATTATTTGAAAAAAAAGCGGGGGGTGCATGGTATCGCCTCGACCAACAATTACCTGTGATCTAAGACATTTCTTACTTTACTGTCCTAGGTGTGTGAGGTACTATATAATTATGCACCCCACGCTTTTTTTTTAATAAAATAATTTTTTTTCTTATTTTCAATTTTTTAGTCTGGTTTTCCATAAAAGCGTGTTTTTTAGTTTTTTTAAACTATTATTTATTTCCTACTTTTTAGTGTGGTTTATTTATAGAAGCGTGTTTTTTTAAATTTTTCTAAACTAGTATTTTTATAATTTTTTTGCAAAATAAAAAATGGAATAATCTTATCAAATTAGGTAATCATATTCTCCGACCCCAAAAACCCCCACATACCAATTTTGAATAGAATCAGACCATAATCACAAAACTCGTCCACCATTTCAAAGCCGCCATCTCGAATTTTTAAATTTTTACAAAATCATAATATTCGACCCCAAAAACCCCCACATACCAATTTTGAATAGAATCAGACCATAATCACAGAACTCGGCCGCCATTTTGAAGCCGCCATCTTGAATTTTCCAAATTTTTTCGAAGGAATCATTATATTCGACCCCAAAAACCCCCACATACCAATTTTGAATAGAATCAGACCATAATCACAAAACTCGGCCGCCATTTTGAAGCCGCCATCTTAATTTATCGACCCCAAAAACCCCCACATACCAATTTTGAATAGAATCAGACTATAATCACAAAATTCGTACGCTATATTTCTAAATTTCTTAATGCATTGTCACCGGAATTATGTACAACTGCCAAATTTCAAATCATTCGGACGCCTGGAAGTGGGTCAAAATCGCGCCCAAAGGAGTCTGTTACAAACAAACAAACATACAAGTGAAGCTAATATAAAGCGTTTAAAAAAACCGCAGGTATTGATGAGATATCGGTTTCTTTCATAGAGAATCTTCCTGAGAATGCCTTAAACATATTGGTATTGGTTATAAATCTTTCGGTTCAATCTGGCCATTCCCCGACTTCTTAAAAACTTCCATTGTTATTCCTCTACATGAAGGTGGAGACTTGGAAAACCCTTCTAACTTTCGCCCAATATCTCTCATCCCAACAATACCTATGATCGTAGAAAAAATTGTAAAAATAAGAATAAACGCATTTTTAATCACCCAAAATATAATTAGTGCAAATCTGTTTGGATTCCAGAGTGACAAAAGTACTCATGACGCTTCTTCTCCTTTTTGTATGAAGTTTATTCTGAAATAAACAATGGACAACTTGTCGCGTCGGTGTTCTGTGATCTGTCGAAAGCTTTTGACTGTGTGGATCATGGTACATTGTTGAAAAAGCTCCAAGTTTATGGCTTCAGGGGAAAAACACTGAGCTGGTTTCAATCATATTTGGCTGGTCGAAAACAGATAGTGAAAACATCACACTCGGAAGAAAGAAAGGTAACCATGACAACATCAACAAATCGAGAAACGTGAAGTCTAAATGACAAATTTTTGATTATTGATCTGACAGGAGTACCTTGTAATGTCAAATAATATATTACTCACAATTCGTTCATTTATATGTGCTCCTCCATCCATTTGATGAACTTTTCATATTCTTTTATATATATATATATATCACTGGATTTTCGCGGTATTAACCGCGATTCTGCCTCACTATTCAAAAAATCGATATTAGAATAATTCTTTTTTGAGCTCTGGTGACAACAAATATTGATCTTTGGTAACAAATTGCAAATGAATGTTTTTCTCATTTCCATGACAACGAAAGGTATACTGATGTCACATCACGAATTCAACCTTCTTGCATTATTAGTTCTTATTTCTATTTTTTGTAGTAATAATACCAGTATATATGATTTCAAAGTGCACCAATAAAAAAAAATAACGTAAAGTATTCGTGGATAACTGGTCTTAAAAACACTTGCTCTATTTCGAGCACTCCGGCTGCGCCGTCGTGCTCGAAAAATCGCGCGTGTTTTAAAGCCCTTTTTATCCACTTATACTTTAATAAACTAATTTTTTATTTCTATTTTTTATCACTGAATCTGTCTTGCGGCATATTTTTTCAATACGAAATGATAAATTTACACAATCTCCCCGATTTTCCATCTTGTCATGTCACTTTTTATATATATATTTTTTTATCAATATCAATATTTTTATATTTGTTTTTTCTTTTCCTATAAGGAACTTCTCTTTTTAATCCTTTTTATTTATTATTTTTTATTATTATTATCTCCACCTGAAGAATCTATTGTATAACGAAACACGTGTCGTGGTTTTGTTAACCCAGTTTAGTGAAGTTAATGGCTTTTGTTTGCTCAAATAAGATTATATTTCCAATTACTTATGTATTTTTTTCTAATTTTGACATTTAAAGTGACACTTTTCAAAACTCGTTGACGTTATCAAATGTTTTACCTTTCATTACCAGTTGCGAAAAGTAAAAATGTTCGCAAGTGGTGATGAAATAGTATATTACATTACTAGTGCGGAAAGTGACATTTTTCACACGAGTGGGAAATATTGTGGCACGAGGCGTAAGCCGAGTGCGGCAATCACACGAGTGTGAAAAATCACTTTCGCGCGAGTAATGTACGTTATTTTTCCTACGACCACCTATTTTATTAAACAATATGTAAATATTAGATCGTGTATATTGAGTTGCCTGACTAATCTTACGTTTTATATGTGACAGTCTATGTTTGAATATTGTTTCTATAGAAAGTGCACGTGAATTTAGAATTACTTTCATAGTGAAATAAAGAAATAACGATAAATAACGTTTATTTGAAAAAATTACAATAAGTAAGTACTTATCAGATACAACTGGGGAACAAATTGAATTATTCGGAACCATAAAAATTAAAAGTAAATTGGTTATTGTTACAATTTGTAAGTTTAACGGAGTTTGCGAAAGATTCGTTTCAATATTTTCTTTGATGCTGCTTGTAATTATTGTGCTCATCGAAGAAGTTGAGTAATATCTCCTCCTGTATCTACTAGGATCGTAGCTGAGGATCTTCGGAAATAATGACTGGTGTAAGTTCCTGGATTCTCAAGTTTTAAAAATTTTGCTACTAAGGTGGGTACAGATCCCATTTTGTTGGTACCCACCACTTGCTTGGTGCATTTTTGGTGTTGGTAGTTAAGAAAAAACCTCTTTTCGTGGGTTGCTGGTCTTAATTTAGCATATTTTTTATATTTTTCATAAAATTCATCCGTAATATTGAATTTTCTATTTATTTTATTCTTTGTATTTTTAATCTTAACTATTGCTGCTGAACCTAGATCTTCAATGTCGTCTACAGTAATTTTTATTAACTCTTGCTTGCGACATGCTCCTGATATACCGAAAATTAAAGCAACCTGTAAGTTAACATAATTCTATTAGTGAATTAATGAATATCACATCTTTAAACTCACCTTAATAAGTAGAAATTGATCATCTGGAGCTATTGTAATAAACTGATTTATCTGCTGGGTTGTTAAGATCATTGATTTTTTTGGTTTATAACAGTCATTTTTTCTTTTTAAAAAAGCTTTCACCTTAAGATATTTTGAGATATCTACGTTATGATTAATGTATAAAGTAGTGCGCAGCATAGAGTACAGAGACCACAGTGTATTTGGTCGTACTTTCTTAGATAATTCATCTATGTGTGCTAGGATCACATTTCCAGAGAAAGAACTTTTGATTACATTTATTCTTCTCCAGTTGAGAAATTCATTATAAGCTCGTTCATATCTATCTCTAGACTTTTCTGGAAGAATTTCTAAAGAGGTTATTTTTGCTGCCTGGTGGAGTGCAATCCAATTCATTTTCAGACTCCATAATGATTTACGAAGGTATTTAATATGCGTGGGATAGGTAATAAACTAAACTAAAACTTTTGTACAACTCTGAGATTTAACAAGGTTTTACTTTCGATCATGTACCTACTATCACGAAATGTCTATTTTTTGTGGTATTGTGTCGTGGAGTTGTTTTAAAGCCTACTTAGCTTTTTGAATTTTCAAATAATGTGCCCGCGTCTCGTTCTCTGGTTGCCTATCTTAGATACAGGTAGTTCGTATTAAAACAAACTACTGAAATAATTATAAATGAACAGTTTAAGCTTTCGTTGCTATCCTTCAATTATATGAACTTTAAAAATAGCTAAATTTTATTTTAATAAAATGAAAATACAAGAAATATCATAATTCTATTAGTGTAAATTGAGATATACATATCTCTGATAACGTTAATTCAAATCTGAATTAGCTCAGATGGAAGAGTATACGGTAGATGACCGCAAGGTTGTGGGTTCGATTCTCGGCATCAACATTTTTTTTCTTTATTTTCTACAAATAATTAGTTTTTAGTCAAGTTTTTATGTAAATAATATCAATAAGGAAGAGCAATTAATAATTACATCTGTAAATCTTACAGGGTTTGACGGCTTATTGACAGCCGTGCGGAATAGTATATTGTTTAACAAGCACGGAATGATACTCATTTCCCACGAGTATGATGTTTGCAGCATGAGCCGTAGGCGAGGGCTGCAAATCATACGAGTGGGAAATGAACATTCCGTGTGAGTTATACACTATTCTTTTTCTACGGCTTTAACATAAAATAGCGAAATTAATTTACAACAGAAACTTGAACTTCAATTGATCAAAGTATGCAAGTAATACATTTTCTGAAGTTGACGCGGTGACCTTTCTCTTTTGCCAATATATGAAGGATTTGTGGGCTTGTCCATATTTCTCTTTCGATACTTCCGGAATCAAGTTTATACATTCCTAATTTGCGGCTGCAATAATGTCTGGAGGAGGTAGTTCGTCAATTTCACTGCTCATCCTACCTTTAAACTTTGACAAGTTTTGATGAAACTGAATTGACAGATGTCTTAAGTTCTCCTTGCTATCCATGGGAGACGTGATTTAATGACCAACAATAACACAATTACTTCATTGTGTTATCAGATAAGGAAATGAAATTGAAAACATACAATGTACTTCATTGTTTAATCAAAAACAGTTTTAAAAATGCAGTTTTGTATTATAGCCGTAGAAAAAGTTACTTTCCGCACTAGTGCGGAAAGTACTTTCCGCACGCGTGAGAATAAAGGTCACTTTCCATGGGAGTAGAGAGTGCGATATGTGTTACTTTCCTATGGGGTCGTAGGAAAAGTAAATTTCACCACCAGTTGCAAAAAATACAGGAATAAAATTTGTTATAGTTTTAAGGCTAAACTACTTGAAGTACTTCTTCACTGCACTAAAAAGTGAGACAAAAATATATTCGACGACTATGACAAAAAGCGTGGGGTGCTTTGTCGAAATCAATTAAAATAGTCCAAGATACCAGAGCCGGCAAATCTACGTCATTTTAGCAAAGCTGAAATTTTGACTATGAGTAGTTGAGAACGTGTGCGTACTTCTTAGCTTGAAAGCGAGGCCCTTTTACAGGTAGCAGCTACAAAAGTACATAAAAAAAACTTTCTTAGTTTCATTAAAGTATGGTAATGCGTTTGAAAAATTATGCGGTCCAGTTGGCCGAGCGGTCTAAGGCGCCAGACTCAGCTCTGGATCTCAAGAGTAAGCGTGGGTTCGAATCCCCACGCCTGACGATTTTTGTTTATTTTTCACTTCGAAATTGAGAATTGGTTTGTTTTTTTTTATTTGAATATTCATCGTCGTTGAATACTAAAATTATTTTTTAATTTTTAGTGCGTTAAAAGCGTGTTCTTAGTTTTTTTTAAATATATATTTTTTATATTTTGAATTCGAAAAAGGATCACATTATATCAAAATTAGAAAAAATATTGTGTGAAACACGTTGAAAAACACAATTTTTCATAACTCGCTTTCTTTTGCGGAATTCGCTTCTCTCGTTCCGCAGAAAATCGCTCATTACGAATAATAGTGCTTTTCCCAACTGGTTGCACAAATAACTATTTCGTCAAAATGAATCCTGCGATTATGAATATTCTTCCAGAAGGCTCTGTTCTGTTCCGTTTTTTCATTCATTCTGTGTACCAAATTAAATAAATTATGTATCAAACGAAGGATCTGTTGAAGCATTTGCAGCGGACACTGCTTCAATATTTTTTCTAATTATATTACTAAGGCGATTTTCGTCAAAATTATTTCTGTTCGAAATTAATTATACCTTCGTGAACGCAGTATTTTAACGAATTGAATTATGATGAAAAGAAGCCTCTGAGGCTATAACCGATCACGAAGCGTTCAATCAGAATCAATAGCGGCCCATCTCATCAGAATTTCATTTCAAATACGCTGTACCGATATAACTTCATTAACATACTTTTAATGAGTTCTTTTTGATGATTAAACTCTATCGGGCGGATCCGCAAAAACGTTAGAAGAAGTAGAGAGAGAAAACATAACCCACCCGATCCACAGTGGTTGAAAATAACGAAAAAGCGGAAATAATTCGAATTTCGGTAAAGTTTTCGTATACGCTCCCAACTTTGTGAGAGGGTAAACAAAAGACCAGGTAACCTTTTCTCAGAATTGCGGGTAATTATTGCGAAACATTTGCGCTCTTCGGCCCCTCAAGGACGACCATTATATCGTGTACGTTTCTCGGCGTCGTACCTGTACTTTTTCTTCCGAGTTCGATTAGCTCCAGAAAGAACATCTTTTGAATAATTCCTGTGAAACTCAGGTGGGAAGTCAATCAAGGTAGGTAGTTTTTATTTCATGTTTTATCAGGTAAATTGGTCGATTATTTACTCAGTTATTTTATGTGATTCATTAGAATGAACGTGCGTACATTTTCAACTTTCGTTAGACTTACAGAAAATCCCCCACAACTCCCCGATCTGAAAAAATATATAATGAATAGCCTGAATCCTCTATGAAAACATATAAAAAATTTGCTTGCTCATTCTTGAACTTTTTTTAAATATTCAATTAATTGTGAGCCTCTGCAAGAGTGTATCAAAAACGCAATAATTATATTTTGACCCAAAATGAATTAACACCTCATTATTTTGTAAAAAAACTTTTTTGCTAGAATGTGAGTGTCTATATTATAAACAATATTCTGAGAGCATTTTCGGTACGGATTTTGCTAATCAAAGTTTAAAGTCATCATTCAAAACCTTTGATCTAATACCAAAGTTATCCCTTTTGAAACCAACCCCTTTGCGACAAATTTTCCTATGGTTCTCGTGAGCTTTGAAAACAATTCAGCAAAAAGAAGGCTTAGATGTGATTTTATTGTTCAACCACCCCTTCTGAATACTACCCCTGTGTGACACTTTTCTTTTATATTTTTCCTATGATTCTCGTCAGTCTAAGAAGCAATTCCGCGCGCGAAAAAAAAAGGCTCGAATCTGTTTTTTTTTTCGAATTACCCCTTTGTGACAAGATTTTTTAAATATTTTTTCCATGATCCTCGTCAGTCTTAGAAGCAATTCCACGAAAAGAGGCGCGAATCTGATTTTTTCTACGAACCATCCCTTCTGAAAACCACCCCTTTGGGACAAGATTTTTTAAATATTTTTCATATGATTCTCGTCAGCCTTCAAGGCAATTCCGCGAGAATTCAATTTGTTTTTTTTTCAACCACGCCTTTGTGGCATTTTTTTTTCATGATTTTTGACCGTCAAAGAGGCGATTGAGCAAAAAAATGAATTAGTTCCGTTTTTTTCGTCATGGGGACCACTGTGCGATCGAGAGGAATTAGATCACTAGATAATGGTGCTGTGAAATTATACATGGTGATTCAAAAGTACTTTGACAAACAAAGTACAATATTCTAATATGAATTGTCCAAATAAATATATGTCCGGAAACGCTTCATTTCCAAGTTACAGGGTGTTGAAGTTTTATTTTTATTTTCATTTTTTTGTAAATAACTTTTGAATAACTGACCTTAATTAAACGGAAATTGGTAATGAGAGGTTTTTTGAGGTGATGTTATTATTGCTCTTACTCGTAGGGGGCGCCACCTACACGTCTTTTTCTTTTTTGAAGATTTATAACTTTTTTGAGCGTACTTCTAGCACATTTTTCAGTGAAAAAATCAGTTTCTCTATCATATCTACGTAAAAAAGCTACCCCTGTTACAAGTCGCTATAAGCAACCGTTTTCTAGATATTTGGACTTGAAAATTTCAAGTCGATTATTTGATAATCGATTCGTGTTGAAGTTATTACCATTATTTTGCATTTTTCACAAGACGGCTTAGGAAATGAATTTGACGTTTAAGTAAGTAACCTGTGGTAGAAGTCCATTGTATCTCGAAGTGGAGTGGTATAATTTTATGAAGAAGAAAAACTCGAAGTCGTCTCCACAATATAATATTAACAATCGATTAGATAAAAACCATCGATTAGGTGAACATGTTTAAGTAAGTAGTTTTGGTTTTTTGTAGGGGGCGCCACCTATTCTATTTATTTTTACTCGTTTGAAATAGTTATTTTTGTATCAAGGGTGCAAAATCTGTATTTGTTTCAATAAAATTTACAAGAAATATCAACATTTTATTTCAAGAAATTTTGAATATGTAGAATAAAATAAAATAAAGGAAACTAAATTGTATCCAAATAAATTGTTCAAAGTGTCCACCTTCAGCGAAGATACAGCATTCAGTCTTCCAGTCATTGAATCTCGTACTCGCTCAAAAAGTATTGGTGTGTTTCTTATTGTCTACTATTTGGTTTCTAAGATCTTCCTCGTTGGCTTCTGCAGTTTTATAAACTAGTGTCTTCAAATGTCCCCAAAAATAAAAATCTAGCGGGTTTAGATCTGGGGATCTTGGTGCCCACGCCTGGTTAGGTTCTTTTACACCCCTACCGATCCATAGATTTGGATAGAAAGTGTTGAGGAATTCCCTAGCTACAACGCTAAAATGGGCCGGAGCCCCATCATGTATAAACCACATGCGGATACGAATTTCTTATGGTACATTCTGAAGTAGTCCCGGCAATTCATTTTCTGAAAAGTGAAGAGGACATATCTTGAGTGAAGAGTACATATCTTAAAAATTGAGGATTTTTAGCCAATTTTCTCAAAAACCACTGACACATAGTAATGCGTTGGGGATAGTCTCGTGACAAAAGAGCTTGTACCCTTTGAATATGGTATGGATGAAATTGTTGATCGTGGATAATTCCCCAAACTGTGGACTGAGTAGAATTGAGAGCTTCAGCAATTATTCTTGCACTTGTTTCTGGATTCTCCTCGAGAGCGTTCAAAACAGCTTCTTCCAATTCTGGGGTTCGGACTGCTCGTGGTCTTCCAATAATATCAGCTGCTCTCTTAAAGCTACCTGTTTCTGCCAAACTGGTAAATGTTGGAGCTGAAGGCAGTACTCGATTAGGAAATCGCTCCTGGTAAATACGTCTTGCTTCGCGCGCATTGCCATCCGCAAGGCCGGCCATAAACGAAATGCATATCGGCTAAATGAGCATTATTGTTTAAATAATCCATTTTTTCAAAATTAGTGTTTTAAAACTTACAGAAACTTCAACAAAACAATAAAACGTTTAACTGTCACATAATATGTAATTACCAAAACTACTTACTTAAACGTCAAATTCATTTCCTAAGCATTCTTGTGAAAAATGCAAAATAATGGTAATAACTTCAACACGCATCGATTATCAAATAATCGACTTGAAATTTTCAATTCCAAATATTTAGAAAACGGTTGGTAGCTTTTTTTTACGTAGATATGATAGAGGAACTGATTTTTCCACTGAAAAATGTGCTAGAAGTACGCTCAAAAAAGTTATGAATCTTCAAATAAGAAAAAGACGTGTAGATGGCGCCCCCTACGAGTAACAACAATAATATCACGTTCGAATTCACACCTAAAAAAATTTCTCAATACCAATTTTCGTTTAATTAAGGTCAGTATTTCGAAAGTTATTTAAAAAAACGAAAATAAAAATAAAACTTTAACACCCTGTATCTTGGAAACGAAGCGTTTCCGGACATATATTCAGTTGGACAATTCATTAGAATATTGTGAGGAATCACCTCCTGAAGTTTGTCAAAGTACTTTTGAATCACCCTGTATTTTTCAACAACATACACGGTGTATCAACGATGCGTGGGTGGACGATAACTGCTTCCCTAGTTGTGGTAGGAAAAAATGTCTCAAATAAAAGCTATGTTCCAAAAATAACTACCAACACAGGGTGTCCGATAAATGTGTGACTTATCAAAGTTATGTTTTTGGAACGAAGTTTTTTAACCCGGCCTGCGGTAGGTGTTAACTGGTAGAAATCGTCACGTAAGCGTTATGCATGCGACTTTCTCTCTCCCTGTCTCTTTCTAATATATACGAGTCTGTGTGACAAGCGTCTAGCCCTTGCTCATATACAATTCAGAAGGTGTACGAAACCATCCGAACTGCTGTTCTGCTTGCAGGAAATTCAAAATGATACATGAGCGGTAGGATAGCTAGGCGAATACAAGACGAGTATTATCGTTGAGTGGTAATACGTGGAAGATATTTTTGTTTTTTTATATATTATCTATATTTCTATATAAGTGTGTTTAGATGATTATATCCTTTCGTGGACATAATTTCTTATGTTTGTTGTATGCCGAAGTTGGATTAATGGTTTACATTGAATATGTGGCACGTCAATTTGATATAATATAACGAATAATATCAGGAATAAAAAACCTTTTACTGTCGCGGAGGAGTTTGGAAAGATATATCTTCACTTCAAAGGGACAATTGTCAGTTCAAAGTGACAATTGTCAGTTCAAAGCGACAATTGTCAGTTCATAGTGACAATATTCAGTTCAAAGTAACAATTGTCATCAGAGATTCATCAAGTCAAGTAGCTTGATATTTTAACAAACTACTTGAGTTGACTTGAAAATCAAACTCGTGACAATTTACATACTTGACTTGACTTGATTTGAGATATTAATTACTTGACTTGAAATCAAGCTACTTGATATTACTTGATTTTGATACGCACGTGTCGCACGGCGTATATTTCTGCAAGCTCGCTCGCGCTTAGACAAAATACGGGGGTTCCCTGAGCTGACTGAATCAATCGCGCAGTCTTGCTTATTATGCAAGTGTGTGACTTGTTCCATCACAAAATTACATAAGTATATAAACCTGTGCCCTGCAGAAAAAAAAATTAGTAATTCATCGGAAATAATGGAATCAGAGAAGAGCGAGTCAGAATATGTGTTAGAGGTAAATACTTCTCAATCCGAAGATCGTGAACTTGTGCAAGTGCTGGCACACAAAAAAACTAAGACTAATGGAAAGAAAAAAGTCACGGATTATTTCACCGTTGAACAAGATCCGAAGAGTACGAAAAAGACTGATAAGCAAGGGAAATGCACGCTTTGCACAACGAATCCCACCGTACTAAAAATGAAAAATTGTGGAACATCTGCATTAAAAAGGCATTTGAAATCCAAACATACTAAAATCTATGAACAAACTCCTGGGAAATTAGAACATTCGACTTCCCGTGCAAGTGCCTCTGGAAGCACCAATACCAATAAGGAAAGTACGATTTAAAGTTGGCTAAGTGGTAGTGGCAGTACTACAAATGAAAGGGTAAGTTATTTTCTATTATCTATTATCTTCAAAAGCATATTAAGATTGCATAGACTGCGCTGCTGCTCATATGCCACCCACTGTGTAGCGGAATTTGCAACCAAACAATGCAAATCTCTCAATAATCAGCCTTTAGCCAGGTTATCGCTGAACGCTGAAATGGGGTTTCACAGAATAGTATATTACACAACTAGTGTAGAAGGTGATACATTTCACAACAGTGAGAATGTTGTTGAACGTGGCGATAGCCGAGTGAGAAAATAAACATTACCTTATTTGTACACCATATACAAATATTCCAAAGCTGATTGCTGAATTTGTATGGTTTCTTCTTCTGGTATTGGAGTTCCTGAGAGCATTGGATTGAGAGAGAATCCAAATTCTGGGTGTATTGAACAGCGACAGTTCCAGCGTCAGGTATAAACTCTCCTAGTGCACATTACGAACTGAACAACTCCACTAATAACTCATATCCCATCAGAAGAACTTTATTTCATTTGATTTTGAACTATTAAAGAAATTTTCACTGTCCAGGTAAAAGTGAGGTTGTGTCTATTTATCCATGACCTGTTTCTCAGGATTATCCATGGAAATTTGTAGATTGACCATAGAATAAGTTATATATCGTAGGCCAGGTTAATTTAAGTTTTCCTGAATAAAGGAAATAATTGCTTTTTGATACTTTGTCGTTTGTTTTCCATAATTATCAGCAATCATACTTATAAACATTGAAAAGATTGAGATTTGACATCAAGCAGTATATGCTAGTGGCTCAATTGCCTGAACCGGCTATCTGAGACGAGAGGCGTACCAACTGAGTTTAGTCGTGGTAAGAAAAATGATAACAATTGGCAGCAACATGACGAGAGAACTGTGACGTTAGCTAGCAATTATTATTACATCACAAAACATATTATACAGGGCGAAAATACTTATCTATATCATAACAATTTGGCTCACAACGAAGAGTGAAAATTATTAGCAATCTTCATTTTATAACAACAACTTATATTTGCAAATTATCAATATATTACAACCCAAAACGTGGGCCGAAATAATAACAAAATAATTTATTATAATATCAAAACATAACAAAATGGCGCCCAACGTAGGGCCAAAGAAGGGCAATATATCATTTCATAATATTTATCGCGGAAAAGGCAAGTAAGGGAAATATAATATTTCTTAATATTTACCGCAACGTAGTGGCAGAGTAAGGGCAATATATCATTTCAAGGCAGAGTAAGGGCAATATATCATTTCAAGGCAAAGTAAGGACAATATATTATTTCTTAATATTTATCGCAACACTGGGCGAACATTAGCAATTGCATTCGAACGTGTAAGGCTAGATATTGGTGAATATAAAAATGGATTTGACAGAGAGTCAGTTTCAAAAATTAATGGAATGCATGAAAATTTAGGGAAAGAAAAAAAACCAAAAAAAATTTTGAATGAAAATATGGTGAGTATGAAAGATGATTTAAACAATGAAATGAAAGTTAAAAAAAAAAAAATGAAATGAAACATGAAATGAAAGAAAACACAAATACAATGAGAGAAAGTATGGGAAGAATGGAGGAAAGAATGGAAGAAGAAATGGGAAATATGAAGAATGAAATTAAAGAAAGTTTGTCAAATGAAATAAAAGAGTTGAAAGAAAACACAGCGAGTACGGAAAAAGATTGAGAGAAAATGGAAAGAAAATAAAGGAAAAAAAATATGGAAAGTATAGAAAACAAAATACAAACTAAATCTCAACAAAGTGAAAAGGAATTGTTGGAAGCTCATAAACAATTAGAAACAAAAATAGGACAGCAAAATGAGGAATTTTATGTGGCAATAACACAAGAAGTATCCACTGTAAATAATCATGTAGAAAGGCAGGATGAGAAACTAAAAGACATGAAATTAGATATCAATAGTCAACAAGAAAGAGTTAAAAAAGAAATGAGTACTCTCGAGAAAAAAGTAGAAAAACAACATATAGATACTAATTTAAAAATAATAAATGTAGAGAGTGAAATAACTAAAAATGTAGAAGAAAAGATGAAATTATTAGAATTAAAAAGAATGTAAGAAAGTCACTTTCCTACTAGTTGTGTGCACTATTTTTCCTACGAACACAATAAATTTTCTTCGAGATTTGTATTAAATTTTGTAATCATTACTCTTCATTCTCTGCACGTGTGTGGAAAATATTTACCACACATGTGTGGAAAATATTTTGATGTCAGCATTACTTTCCACACATGTGCGAACATAGTTTTTTCCCCACATGTGTGGAAATATTTCTGCGCACGTGTGAAATTTAGTAGTTTATAAACAACCAAAGAGTGCGAATTTTGTTATTTTCGGGTGATATGGTTGTAGAAAAAAATATTACCTTCTTAAAACAAAAACTACTTATTACTACTTCTTTAAAATTATAATTCGTAAATGCATTAATATATTTATAAATTAATTTGATTTTTCCTACATTTTCAGGATTTCCAGCAAGATAAGTTTTGAAAGCTACTTGTGGAGTATAAAAAGTACCTACTGTTCAATTTTTTCGAGGAAGAAATGAGTTAACAAGTTTATAAGTACTCAAATCCTAACGCAATTTTGCCTGGTAGGAATAAAATGAATTCTTTGGCAATGGAAATGTTCGGGTCAGCACAGAATACCCTCAAAAGTTTACTAAAGAAATATAAATCAAAAATCTCATTCACAATAGATGGTTGGTCTTCTTCTAGTATGAAAGGATACTATATGAAATTACTGCTCATTTCATTGATAATAATTGGAAACTGCATGCCATCCTTTGGATTTTATTTCGGCGCATGGACAACATACTGGCAGATGGATAGCAAAGCTTTTTGCTGATACATTGGAATTCTACGATTTAACAAATTATGTGCAAGGAATTACAACCGACAATACAAACAGCAATTTCACATTTATGAATGAGCTTACAGGCTTTATTTCCGACATTGACCCTAAAAATAGTCACTTCGTATGTTTTGCGCCTATTTTAAATTTGGAGGCAAGAGATTTTATAAAAATACTTGATTCGAATTCTGAGTTTCAAGAGACAGAGTCAGATGCTACCCTATCGGACAGTGATGAAATAACTAGAGATCTAAATTCGCTATCTCCAATTTAAAAAAAACATTGTCTTGGAAAGAAGTTAAAATATTCTGAAAATATGCGCAACGATTTCGAAAAATGTTGCATTAGTCTGAATTTAACAATGGCTATGCCAAAATTAGATGTCATAACAAGATGGAATTCAACTTTGGATATCTGCGATGGGGCCAATATAAAAATCTATAAACATTCTTTGTGATAACACAGAAAATATGAAAACTTTGAAGCCTACAGATAATAGATCAGTTTGTAAATATCTGAATAGTTTTTCCAAAACATTAGAGGGTGAAGCATATTGCACACTTCCGATGGTGATAATTGGTATAAATATGCTCCTGGATAAGCTAGAACAAAGGGTTATTGAACTCGATAATAATCCAAGTAGAAATGAGACTGATAAAAAATGCATTTACAGTATTCAAGCGGCTTAAGATAAAATCATCAAACATTACCAAATAACCAACTGGATGTTCTGTGTTGTATGAATCTTAGATCCCCGGCATACAGTGGAAACATTCTCCAATACAAATTGGGAAAAAGACTTGGAAAAGGAAGCAGTCAAACACTTTGAAGAAATTTTTAAAACAAAATATTTTCAGCCAGGTCATCATCTTCATCTTCAAAGGATAAATACAGTGAGTTTGACATCGATATCCTAAGTTTATTCAGTAAATCTCCTGTGAATCGAGCAAATGAAATGGCTTGGCGTTATGAAATAGACAAATTCCTGTCTGAACCACGTACTAACAGTTCTGAAGATATATTAGAATGGTGGAAGAGGCACGAAAACATTTTTCCAAACTTGGCCAAAATGGCCAAAGATATTTCATCAACGCCAGTATCTTCAGCTCCTGTTGGAAGACAGTTCTCCAGAGCTGCTCTGACTGTTACAAAAACCCGCAATAGATTAGGCGACAAATCCATATGATGCCTCATGTGCCTTAAATCCTGGATGGAAAATGATGAAATCAAACAGTGCTTGGAGGTTTCTCAATATTAAGAAACATTTTTTTTAATATTTTGTATTTTGTTATGTTTTATAGCGATTTAATTTGTGTTTCCATTTTAAAATAGTTTATATTTTTGGTTCTTTATACAATAAGTTTCATAAATAAAAGTGTTTTTCGCAATGTTCATTCTCATTATTTTCATCATTTATAAAACTGCTAAAAATCAAGTAGCTTGATAGAAGTACTTGATTTTTCAAGTACTTGATAAATAAATACTTGACTTGACATTGAAAACTACTACTTGACTTGAACTTGACTTGATGTCAAGTCAAGTCAAGTAGCTTGAATATCAAGTCAAGACGTGAATCTCTGATTGTCATTTCAAAGTGGCAATTCCAAATGTTTTTGAAATTTATTTTATTGGCCCTTCTACGCCTTCGTAATAAATTCACCTCCTCGATAATTAAATGTCAAGTTTGTTGACAATTTCTATAACATTCAAATATTCCAAGAACGATTATGATCTACATTCTGGGTAGATGCCAGTAGAATGTATCTAGTTGGATATGGAACGTACGACTCGAGAGTTTTCGAAGGAGAGATTTGTGGAAAGAGAAAATGTAAAGCTCAAGATGTAAACAAAACGTGGAAGGAAGAGAATTGAAATTAGCGATGATGTAAACTGTTGAGAATATGCACGGAAAATTTCAAAAGATATATTTCTGGCAACAAGGTCCCCAGTCATGCCCCTAGATTTATATCTCTGAGGATATGTTAAAGAAGACATAAAAAAATTAATTAGAGAAGTGTTTTTTTCTGTAATACAAGATCACCTTCAATTGAAGTTCGAAAGAGCAATTGTGCATGGCTCAAAATGGGAGATTGTTTGAAAATCTGTTGTGAAGTTAGGCTTTTTTAATTGTTTGAGTTTATTTTGTTACCTCTTTTGTCCAGCGTCGAAAACATTCCCGATGGAAATCAAGTACGACTATTCTGGTATGGCCTTATTTACAGGGTGATCGATTTGAAAAAAACGAGAAAAAAGTGATCCCGAGCTTTGGTTGCTCCCGTATGGAAAAAGCGCCATTCGGTAATATTATGAGTAGGAAATGAAAATATATCGTTATCGAGGATATTTGGTGGAAACATTTTCTTATTACAAATTATAGATTTTGAGATATTTGGTGGAATGAACCCATTTTGTGACATAAATCCCACCACAACTTCCGAACCACCTGGTATAAACCCATACAACCGTATATTTTTGAGAAACACTCTTCCAAAGAAATTCAATCGAGTGAAAATTATAGGGAGTTTCATTTGAAAAAAAACATACTTTTGATAAGTTACACATTTATCCGACACCCTGTATGGAACATATAGCTTTATTTGAGATATTTTTTTCTATCGCTATTTTTTAGCTATCGTCCACCCACGCATCGTTAATACACCATGTAGGTATATCGAGGTACTAAATCAGAATTAACCAATTCCGAGTTATTAAGCCAAAACGAATTATTCAGTTTTAAGCGCAGCTAATCAACTGATAAAATAATAAAATGGACCTGTTCTCAAGAGTAATGAGTATTTTATGATATAGAAAACTGCATTTTTTATAGGAATATTGCATCGGCTGCATTGGCACATATACTTTTATATTACATAATGAAATACGATAACGACGTTGACCTTATCCATCGCATTTGGTTTCACCTACTTTTTACGTTCTGCTCCGTAAACAGAAACTTGGAATCCTTCATCGTAAAAACAAAATATATCAATGCCATTCCCACGTTGACGAATACCTACAAATTGGTCGTTTATGACTTGTAAAACACTAATGAACGCTTATAGTAATAATAGTAATGAAGATTTAATTGCCTTCTGGCACCAGTTTTCTATTAACTAAGTATAATTCTAAATCAAACTAATTGACAACATTATCTATCTAGTCCTTTGCATTCTTTTGGGTTTTTCCTCCCCTGGCAGTAATAGTATATTATATAGCACGGGACTAAAGTGACCCATTTAATCACCCGAGGGCTCTGTCGGAGGGATTAACCACTCAAGGGATTAAGTCACTTTAGTCGCACGGTATATACAGTCCGTATGTTTTATGTCGTACCACTATTGGCATCTCGAAAACGGTAAATGATTCCAAGTTGGTTGAATTAGACAAAAGTTGCCTCTTTTAGTGAACAATGAAACGATATTTCCAAATCGAAAATATCACGAACCGTTTTCAAAATATACGGGAAAAACCGAAATGTCCCGTTTTCTTTTCTTTGCGCTGGCGCCTCTATTTTTAGGAATATGGAAATGTGTTCCGAAAACTGTCTTCTCTGTTTTAAATTTGCTTCGATATGCTGTGCTTTGATTTTCAATACGACGTTTCGTTCTTCGGGTCCACCCTCAACTCAATTTTTCCGAATACTTTTAAAAAACTTACATAATACGTCGATTTCATTATCACCACCATTCCCAGTAATAGGGCAACTTTTCTTTCTTAGATTTCACAAATGAACCATGCTCTCGTAAACTTTTTTCAATACGTTTAAAAATGCTGGCATTGGGCTGCCGACGTTCGGGATACACTTCTTGATACATAGATACGACAACAAACATTCGAGCAATTGTCATAATGGGCGATTACAAATAATCGACAATTAATTTTTATTTAATGCTGATTAAACGAAAATTTTTCACATTATCTCTAATGTTATCAAAGAATTTCTTTACTGTTTATAGTTATTTCATCTTGAGAATATAAAAACAACATATTTCGGGCGAGTTGAAATTATCCTAGAATAACACACTACTGTTATTTATTGGCAATATCTCTTCTTCCAAATATCATGATGGCCAGTTTTATACCATCTTGGATTTTGCACAAAATACGCAATTTGTGAGATAAATGTTCACTTGTTTCCAAGGAGTGTCAGAGTTGTGCGACTAAAAAGTGGTATAACCAGAATCTGATATATATTAACAATTTTTCTAAAAACGGTTAGGTACTCTGATAGTATTACTCAGTTATTATTTATTAGCAAGTTTCGTAGGTATGACACCCAGAAAACGATTTTTTTTATTATCAGTATTTCGAAAACTTTTAAGTTAAATTCTAATATTCTGAACAACCTGACTTGGTCTATAACCAATTGCAAAATTCAACAAGGTTTATCGGATACCACGTGTGTATGTATATGTGTGTGTGTGTTATATTGAAAAATTGAAGCTCTGGATAAAGATATTATTATTGTTGTTATTATTATTGATATTATTATTATTGTCTTTAATAACTATTAATACTATTATTATTAGAACTGGTATGTGGCAATCTTATTGTTTTTCCATCAGAGAACGTTTCCAAATTCAAGTAATTGTTCGAATTTTATCGTTCGATTCTGAAGCTGCTATTTATTTCCTCTGAAAAAATGGACTCGTGCTTCGATTTGCATAATGTATCATTGTGATTTCAATATTTTTCAACTGAAACTTTTTTAAGCGTGCTAATTTCATCAAGGAAAATATTTTGAGAAATTCGACATACATGATGGATCTACAATTACAAAGATCGTTTGCTCCTGATAAAAATTTTGTGATGGAGCGGATAATGCTTTTAGGGAGTGCTGTAAATTACATGCAATTACTTAATTTAGCTTTCAAACCAATAAAAGTACGAGAGATGCAATATTTCGCTTTCTGAAAAATCTATATTCTAGTCTGAAGGAAGTGAGCGCTGCAGTGTTTTGTGATATATCAAAAGCTTTTGACTGCTACGTAAGCTTCATCTCTACAGCTTCAGAGGACGAAGCTTCAGAGTGAAAGAACTCAAATTGTGAAAACTAATTGTCTCTCAGCTTTTGGGCAAATTAAGAGGTGCTCACTATTTTGGCAGACAACACGACTATCTTATCGCAAGAACTCGAATTACCTTCATAGTAAAATGGCTCATTTATATATAAATTAATTTGTATCTTCCTTTACCCATTGTAACATTTTTTTTTCAACTTGTGATTGTAATTTATTTAGTAATTAGAAAGTCAAAAGAATGTATTATTACTTTTATATTTATTTTTTATATTAAATATGTTGTACAAAAATTTGCCAATGAGATGTCAATCTTCTGATTATATATATTTTTGATTTTGAAAATTCTAAATATAATGGATATTTTTTTCCAAAGAGCCATGACGGTTGATTGAATAAGATAATACACAACACAATAACAACTGATAATAAATAACGGAAGTCAAGCAACAAGAGAAAGAAGCGTTCTTCTGCGTTGAGGTTCGAATGCCATTGTGACAGATGACAGTCGATAATGCATGAAGGCACGAATCAGATTGGGTTAGGCTCGAGATATAGACATAAAATTCCTTATTGATATAACTATTTTATATACATAAATTGGCACTAAAAATAAATGATCCAGCATATTCAGTTTGTGATTCTCTACCCATCCCTGATGAAATTATTACAATTGGAGAGGCAGAAGTTTTTGACGATTTTTTTAAGTTGGCAACTTATGCGAGACTCCCTTATTGAAACGGTTTCCTTTCTCCGACTCCAACCGGCAGTTGGAGAGAAAGAGAGGGATAATCGTTTCTACTCTCTATGTCGTATACGTCATAGACAGTCTACGCGCATGCGCCACCTGTACTGTGTTAATACGTAGCATAGGGAATCAGTAGACGCTTGCGTATTATACTGTACATTAGCTGAACACGTTTTAATATATATTAGTTAACAATTTCCATTGAGTGATAAGTGAAATGGAGAAAAAGACAATGTGATGATCGCGATCAACAACGTTATTTTAACGTGAACATTTATAATGCCCTTATAAGCAACGCGACACAAAAAAGTGAACGACTGTTTTACTTCGTCCGCTATTAAATTAGAAGGCAGGAATGCGGGATGAGTTCCGACAAAAGAAATAAAAACCTCGTAAAATATTTGATATGATACACCCCTCATCAAAATGCCTCGTGAATATATTACGTTGACAGCGACGACCTAAAATTTGAAACAGACCGAAAACAATTACGACAGGACATTTATTTTTATTACCATTGTGCTCCACGCCGCGATAGATAATTAACGATTCTCCTACAGCCGGGATGAAATATTAACGTGCAAAGAATGCGATGAAAATATACCGCGGAGGCAATTAATGTCCAAAGTTATAAAATATTACTATGGGAACAACACGCTCATATTCATTACCGAAAAGGGGTCATAGTGGGGAGATTCTATATAAGAACAAAGTCAAAGGTAACAAGAATTCAGTTTAGAAATAGCCTTCAGAGTAGAATCAAATTCCATCTAGTGAAGATGCATAACTATCTTCCGATACGAAATAAGTGTAGACTTCGTAAATTATTCATAAAGTAGCCAGTTTATAAAAAATATGCAGAAAATAGTGGAAGTGCCTACAACAGAAAGTATCTCAGTAATATAATAATTCAACGAATAGAATTCAAATTTTCCAAAGAATCATATTACGAACCGTTGAACACGTAATAAAAATCGGTAATCCAATATATATATATATATATATATATTAATTAATAATAATTGTAAAAAAAATAGTTGTTATGATATAAGCTTTTTGTTATGAAATATTGATAGATAATTATTTTCGCCCTTTATAGTATATTGTTATGAATAATAATTGCTAGCTAACGTCACTGTTCTCTCGTCACGTTGCTGCCAATTGTTATGACTTTTCTTACCACGACTAAACTCAGTTGGTACGCCTCTTTTCTCAGTTAGCCGGTTCAGGCAATTGAGCCACTGCTTGATGTCAAATTTCAATCTATTCTCTATTCAATGTTTATTAGTAAGATTGCTGATCATTGTGGAAAACAAACGAGAAAGTACCAAAAAACAATTATTTCCTTTATTCAGGAAAACTTATATTAACCTGGCCTACGATAGATAACTTATTCTATGGTCATTCTACAAATTTTCATGGACAATCATGAGAAATGGTCAAGCATAAAATATACACAACCTCACTTTTACCTTGAAGGTTGAAAACTTCTTTAATAGTTCAAAATCAAATGAAATAGAGTTCTTCTGATATGATACGAGTTATTGTGAAGTTATTCAGTTTGTGAAGTGCACTAGAACAGTTTATACCTGACGCTGGAACTGTCACTGTTTCAATACACACCAAGAATTTGAATCCTTCTTCAATATACTGCTCTCAGGCTTCCCAATACCAAAAAAAGAACCATACAAATCCAGAAATCAGCTTTGGAATAGTTTTATGTGGAGTATATAAAAAGGTAATGTCGTTTGCTGCTTATATTGATGAAGTTATTTAATTTTTCTTTTCCTCAAACCCAAACGTGGCATTCTTTTTCAAATTATTTTCAATCTTTTTTTGTGGCTTTGTTTTCTATCACCTGGATCATCTCTCCTTTTTCCCTATGATTCGAATTTTTGGATTCGCGCACTTTAGTTGTCACATTTTCACTATTTGGGGTTATTTGTCAAAACTTATAAATAAAAATATTTTTCTTTTCTTATAAACTATGTACAATATTCAGTGATAATTGTCTCCGACACTTTTCCGTTCTTATTTTCTCACAATTTCAAATCTTACATCTGACCATACTGTTCCCTGATTGGCTATTGTCATCAAGAAGTTTGTTGTTCTCCCATTGGCTATTTTTGGTTAGATACAATTTCATATACTGTATGTTTCAAGCTTATAATTTTGTTGATCATATTTTATTCAGGATGATTTTGTAAATCTAGACCTTTTTGTTATCTTTTGAACAATTATAGGTTGTAATGATCTTGACAATGTATGAAAATGATTGCATTATAGTATTTGTATATTTTTTATCTATCAATATCATACAAAGGCTTCATAAAAAAAAAATAGAATCTTAAAAATATGTAAAAACAATATCTCTTAAACTACTAACTAGTAAGTAATTATTATTTTTGTGGGTTTTTTATTGAAATTATTTCTTTTTTCCTTTTAAAATAAATTTCTGGTCTTTCATAACATAACAATATATATATATATATATATATATATATATATATATAAACAGTGGGGAATAACGGGGATCTTCAGTCAGCACAAGTGTTGAACTGTGAAAAATTCTTTAATACGTTCTAAATTTATATATATATATATATATATATATATATATATATATATATATATATATATATATATAAATATATGTACATTGTAATAAGGAGTCCACTATTAATTCGACAAAAGTAGTAATATTAGCAATCGCCAAGGTAACTGAATAACAGTACTATATTCGTTTCACATTCAAATATATCTTATATATCAATTTCATTCTGACGTTCTATACATTTTCTCCGTAATTTATACCATGGGTATAAGTTGTTGTTATTATTCTTTAGAAAATACATATATATTATTAAAATTCCCAAGTGTATTATTGTTTCTGAACTATGTGAGATTGGTAACTGTACTGTCAAATTAAGACCCACGCTTCATTATATACTGAGGGTGATAACTTTCCCAAGCCGCTCTGGGAGGATGTCCAGTTATTGGTCAATAGACTAATAACGCCCAGTATAGTGAAGGCCTAGCTTTAACAACTAACGAGCAGTCATAACAACAAGTACAGAAAGAGCTTTAGAGAACGAAAAAAGCAAATAAACCTCCAAGAAAGCGCCAGAAACGACTTTAGAAAGAAATAGAGAGTCAACAAGTTTCATTTCTAACGCGCGGGAGTCTCGCGCATATAGTTTTTTTATTTTCGTATTAGTCCTTGACTCTCGGGGTTCTGATGAAGGGATGTATTGCTTATTTTTTATTGCCAATATGTTTCGTGAATGAAAAAGCACAGCTCGCGACAACCTCAAAGGTGACGTAAAAGGAAAATTTACATGCTCGTTTTACTGTGTCGTCTGATCATGCAAAGTGCCCTCTCTCGTTCAGAAATTAAAAGGAAAAGCAGTCGGGCTGAGCCCGAATTTCCGGTACGTTGAGCGGAAATTATGCAAATCATGCGATTCAGTCGACCCGATGACGAAAGATTCTTGAATATTCAGTTATAATTGTGATGTCACATGGAAAGCGTTCGAATGAATGGATACGCTTTGGTTTAGCTTCGTTTTTTTTTATTGATAATGAGAGTATTCCCTTTCTCGTTAATAAAAAAGGAGGACTATCTCTAAACTGGGAGAAATCTGGATCCTGATAGCTCTATACTGACAACCCATACTCTTTTCAATTATTGAATATTCTCAGTTTCTTTTTCAGAGAGGATATGTTCCATAATAATAGAAATAAAATAATTTTTTGGGCTTTTTAACGAAGATAATTAATTTTATTACGCTCTTTTTCTAATGGGAATACTCTGGAATTGAAATTCTAATTAATGTGACTAAACCATATTCAAAAATTACATAGACTTCAAACGGTTGCTCAGCAATACGAACATCATTCAGTTGAATTCGTGGTTAAAACTAAAACAAGTCTGGAGATAATATTCAAGACTCTCCCTGGCGGGAACCCAGAACTAACATATCTTTTCTGAAAAACTTCTTGCAACCCTCTCACAATGGGTTTTGTGCTCAAAATTAGAAACGGTATCCAACGAAGGTAATAGTCTCAGGGGATAGTGTATGAATCGAGGTCATATTTTAATATAAGACGAATTCTTGAGAGGATAATTTATGACATTTTCCTACATATAGGCAGTATTCCTCTTCACCTGGAAGTACATTATGAGTTTTAGTGGCCAATTTGGCTAGACGATTGGACGGAAAACCCAACTTAAACCGTTCAATATCTCTTATTCTTAACTAGTTTAACATTTTTCTCATGTCCTATATTTGTCGATGAAGAAAATCCTTCGAAACAATCATATTCCATTAAAAAAAATCCGAATAGATTCAATACATATTATCTTCTTGAAAACAAAGTATTTCTGACCATCTTTTAATTATCACCGATTTCTATGTACAAGCCGTAAGACTTACCCAAGAATGAAACAAGTGTAATTCTGCAAACCATAAAATGTTTAGCTCTTAGACCCGTGACATTTTCATGATTTACGTAACAAATGTATGATATAGCCTTTGTTATTGAATACATGTGATACGATATTTTTAAGGGCTGAAATTTGTACACATTTGGTTCAGGAAATTATTTTTTTTCTTTTCACAATAATTTTATGTGGAGAAACTGTTTTTAAATGAAGTTAACAACCAGAATTTGGGAAGATATTCCTCTTTTTCCTGAATGAGTGATTTCTTCTTGATATTCTTCTGAATATGGAGAATCACCTACTGTGGTACCTTTAATTGGTTTATTAGATGAGTATAGATATTGGGAAAAAATTGGATATCTGTTTTATTAGTTGTCTTAAGGAGGTTTTCAGGTCTTATACTGCTGTTCATCAATTCTAGTTTTGAAGTATCGTCCAGTCTGTCCGATGTACACTTTGTTACATTCGGCACACGGTATTTTGTCGCTTTCAAGATTTTTTGAGTTGTTAATGATTTCAATTTCATGAAGTGATTTATTTAGTTTTTGAAAGCTATTTTGCAAGAAACGTTTGTAAATATATTTTTTTCAATTTTTCTGAGGGACCTGATATGTATGGATTTTTGAGAATAATTGTATCTTCATGTGGTTTGTAAATATTTTTATCTTTATTGAAAAGGGAAACATTCTCGATTGAATATTGAATAGAAATAATTTTCTATCAATTGAAAAATCCAGGATAAGTGGAGTAGTTGTTTTCTGTTAGACATTCACAAAAAATAACATATTTTTATCGTGGATTTTTCTATTCACAGAAAAATCTTTGAATTCGATATTCAATTGAGAATGTTTCCCTTTTCAACATGAATACCCCAAGAGGTTATCTTGAATAATGGAAGATAGTGACTAAAGTTTATTTTTCAGTCGCAGATGATTCCACATCTGATTTTATGAACATCCTGTTCATATTTTCAAACAAATCAATTTTTGTTTTGTTCTTCAAAAAGTAATTAATTTTTTAATTTCGATGGATGATTGTTTTTAATCAGGTAGGTGTTGATAGCTTCAAGATTGTTTTCATGGAAAGTTGGAAAGTTGGGTGTGATAACCGTAGAGCTCTATATTTGAGATTCAGGATTATGTTTTGTTTTTAAGTGAATGAGTATTCAGAACTAAAATCCAGGAATCTCTCAGGAAAAGTCTGGTTGTGGTACCAATCTGTAATAATTTTGATCTCGTTTGTTTTTATTTTGGTAACATCTGAAAAGGATAACCTGACGTTTTGTTCTTTTTCAACCGTAAATTTGAGACGTGAATGACAGCTATCAAACATTTGTTGGGTATGACTATCTTGTTTTCTGGTACACAGGTTATGATATCCTCTACATAGCGTTTATAAAACGATAATTCGAAAGGTACTTTTTTATCTAGTTGTACTGAAGTTCAGAAATGAAAATATCTTCACAAACTGGGGATAGGTATGGGCAACTGTATAACGCAGTTTGCGCACATAATATGGAAGTATCATTTTCTCCCATGAAAGTCAGAATGAATTCAAAAAGTGACCCTAGCATTTATTCATGTCCAGAAGTAATTGCTGCAAAAAATGAAATTCAGAAACTGAACGATCAATTGAAACTGTTTAACAACTGTGAGCAAATCAAATCAGAATTTAAATCAAAAAAATATAATTACGAACAATTACTTATGAAAATGAAGAGAGAACAGGCGATGAAACAACTGAACGAATCGAACAATAAACAAAAAACCATCTGGCAGCTTATAAATAAGAATATAGGTAGTAATAATCACACAAAGAGCTCTTGTATTACATCAGAGCAGTTCAATGACTTTTTTGTAAATGTAGCCCTGGATATGAATGAGCAAATAGGCACACCAATAATTAATTCTCAAACTATCTCCACCAAGTTCCATGCAATGCTGACAACTCAATGCATTTCTATCAAACTGATACTGCAGAGGTGAATGAAGTCATCAAATCTCTAAAAAACTCGGGCTCGCTTGATATTTACAATCACTCAGTGGTCATGTATAAAGAAAATCTATCTGCGCTACTATGACCAATTACATGTATTGTCAACTTGATTCTGAAATCTGGTGTATTTCCATCAAAACTAAAAATTGCAAAGATAATTCCGATTTTAAAAAATGGCGATATCAATCTTCCTTCAAATTACAGGCCAATTGCACTACTTCCAGTCATTGCAAAAATTATAGAAAAAATAATGGCAATAAGAATGATAAATTATTTAGAGTACACAAATATCTTGACAGACAGACAGTTTGGATTCAGGAAAGGAAGAAGCACGGCGAAAGCAGTGCTCGAATTAGTCGACTTCATAACTGAAGGTTTCGAATACAAAGAATCAACACTTGGCATATTCCTCGATCTGAGCAAGGCGTTCGACTGCGTCTCTACTGATATTCTATTAGAAAAACTGAGATACTATGGCTTTGTAGGCATAGCACACAATCTACTAGCATCATATCTAAATGAGAGAAAGCAATGTGTATTATATAACGATCCTGAATGGTGTTTCACAAGGTAGTGTCCTTGGGCCATTACTTTTCTTGATTTATATCAATGACCTGCCAAATTCAATGACAACATTCACAATGCTATTCGCCGATGACACTTCCTTCGCCATTCGAAAAAACAAGAATGAAGAATCATCAGAATTAGTAAAGCGAGTTATTCAGGAAGCTACGGACTGGTTCAGTGCGAATAGCCTATGTGTGAATAAAAGCAAGACCCAAACAGTTATGTTCTCGCTGTCTAATAATCCCTCAGGTAATGTGAAATGTCTTGGTATAACTATTGATTCAAAGTTAACTTAGAAACCCCATATCGACAAACTAGCAAAAAATCTATCAGGCAAGGTCTATGCAATCAGGCAGATAAAAAATAAAGTCGGTCGAGAAGCTGCCCATACCGCTTATCATGCAATGTTCCATAGTTCCTTAACTTATGGACTGATAAACTGGGGCACATCTATCCATATCTCGAGAATATTTACAATTCAGAAACGAGCAATCAGAGCTTTAGCTGGAATAGTTCAAATGGAGAGCTGTAAGAATTGGTTTATAAAGTTCAATAAATTAACTCTGCCATCATGTGTAATATACTGCAATTTGATACACATTCAAGAAAATTTACAAAAGTTTACTACAAATGGAACCAACCACTCGTATAATACTAGGAATAAGGATAATATTAGAGCACCAAACCAAAGATTAGAAATAACAAGGAGATGTAACTCATACATACCATTGTACAACTCACTGCCCCAATCAATGAAAAATGCAACCCTCGCTAATTTCAAAAGGAAACTGAAAAAACACCTCTTAGACAATGCTTACTATGATGCGTCTGACTTCAGCTTTACTGAGTGAATACATTTACATTTATATATTTATTTATTTTAATTTGTACTCGTATTAGATACAATTTTACTGAGTGACCATTGTCAATGTACTGTCTCTATGTATTTCTGTTTTTTAGATTTATATATTTATTTACTTTACTCTGTGCTCGTATCATATACAAATTTTATTAACCAACTACTGTTTCTCGGTATTTTAATATTCAAATTGTAATTTACATTTATATTATATGTAGCTTTATTATTGACTTGTCATAGCACTAAGGTGTAATAATTTGACCAATAAAAAATCTAATCTAATCTAATGTCATATCTGAACTTAAGTACAACTGTATAAAAAAGTGTCTTTCGAATTACCGTTTTATAAACAATAAATGGACGATATCATAACCTGGGTACCAAAAGACAAAATAGATCATACCCAACAAATTTTTGATACCTATCATCCACGTATCAAATTCACGGTTGAAAAAGAACAAAATGTCAAGTTATCATCTTTTATATTGCCATTTTACATTGTAGTGCCCTGAATATGACTGTTTGAAAGCCGAAACGTCGGAAAATAATCAATAGTGCTATTAAGTATTTGTAAGGTAAAATCTATTTTGTCTTCTGGTACATAGCGTTTATAAAACGATAATTCGAAAGGCACTTGTTTATACAGTTGCACTGAAAGTTCAGAAATGACAATATCTACCCAAACTGGGGATAGGTATGGGCGACTGCATATATGCAGTTTGCGCAGATATTGTCATATCTTGACTTCAGTACAATTGTATAAAAAAGTGCATTTCGAATTACCGTTTTATAAACGCTAGGTAGACGACATCATAACCTGTGTATCAGAAGATAAAATAGATCATACTTAACAAGTATTTGATACCTATCATCCACGTCTCAAATTCACGGTTGAAAAAGAACAGAACGTCAAGTTATCATCTTTTATATTTCCATTTTACATTGTAGTGCCCTGAAGATAACTGTTTCAAAGCTGAAACGTCGGAAAATAATCAATAGTGCTATTAAATATTTGTGAGGTAAAATCTATTGTGTCTTCTGGTACACAGGTTATGATATCCTCTACATAGCGCTTATAAAACTATAATTCGAAAGGCACTTTTTTATACAGTTGTACTGAAAGTTCAGAAATGACAATATCTACCCAAACTGGGGATAGGTATGGGCAACTGTCTTTACTCAGTTTGCGCACATATCGTTATATCTGAACTTCCGTACAACTGTATAAAAAAGTGCCTTTCGAATTACCGTTTTATAAACGCTATGTAGACGACATCATACCCAACAAATATTTGATACCTATCATACACGACTCAAATTCACCGTTGAAAAAGAACAGAACGTCAAGTTATCATCTTTTAAATTCCCATTTTACATTGTAGTGCCCTGAAGATGACTGTTTGAAAGCCGAAACGTCGGAAAATAATCAATAGTGCTATTAAATATTTGTTAGATAAAATCTATTTTGTCTTCTGGTACACAAACATAGCGTTTATAAAACGATAATTCGAAAGGCACTTTTTTGTACTGAAAGTTCAGAAATGACAATATCTACCCAAACTAGGGATAGGTATGGGCAACTGTCTTTTCTCAGTTTGCGCAGATATCGTTATATCTGATCTTCCGTACAACTATATAAAAAAGTGCCTTTCGAATTACCGTTTTATAAACGCTATATAGGATACATCATAACCTGTGTACCAGAAGACAAAATAGATCATACCCAACAAATTTTTGATACCTATCATCCACGTCTCAAATTCACGGTTGAAAGAGAAAAAACGACAGGTTGTCATTTTTACATTGTAGTGGCCTGAAGACGACTTTATAAAAGCCGAAACGTCAACAAAAAATCGATAGTTGCACCCAAAAAAAAAATACAATTAACTGCAATCAAGTCACAAAACCTCCAGAAAAAAGACACTGCTAATTATAAGGAATATCCGAAGTGTTCCAGTGTGACTAGGAGGGTGCCCCCTTCTGCAAGTCAACAAAAGAGCTTCCGGGCAAATTTATCTACAAGAAAACTGTGGAACGAATAATTTCGAAAACTCGAGCGCATAAATTAGGTCTGTTTATTAAAACTTCTCGCGAAGTTAGAGCAGATAACGACTTCTGTCCACTCATAAACATCAATTCAGGGGAATGTTTCTGACTACGAACTATTCAATGGGCGAATTTTAATTATACGGCCTTGTTTTCGAAGTCGAGACGGGAGTTTGATTTATTGCGGCGAACTTCCAACTTCACCGACACTTACAACAACGTTGGTTAATGGATTTTTCTGTTACAGGTGAGCGTTGTGGAGTGGCAGGCAAGGGTAATTATATGGTTGATAGGGGAGGTTGCGGTAAGTATAGATCAAAAGAAAATCATAGAGCAAAGTACAAATAGGGTAAAAGTGGGATAGATGCCCAACTTTTTTAAATCGAGTTATTTATATATTTATTTATTTATTATTCATACAAACCTTACGTTTTTATTACATGAATAAATATGTAATTAGATACATTGTGCAAATTAATGACTTTTTACATAATAAAATAAAATTTACAGAATTTATAAGATTCACAAAATGTAGACACCTAAGAAAATTAGTTATATGTAAATATATAATTATATTCGTATACTTTTTCCTAAATTAATTGAATTGTATGAGGATTGATACAACCTTCAAAGTTCTTCACAGAGATATCAGTATTAAATGCTCCAAGATTGTTTTACGAAAAACTCTAGTAGAAACTGTCCATTCTAGATCTATCAATGCATTGAATTGATTCGCAAGTCGAAACATGTTTACCGTAGGTGATCTCGAAATGTTAAATGATGGAGGAATATTAAACACTGGAACCTGGCGCATTCTTCTAGGTGGCACGTTAAATCTAATTGAGGCCGAAAGTTCAGGGGAGCTAATTCTATTATTTATAATATTATATAAAAACACCAATACTGAGAGTTGTCTTCTATTTTCTAGAGATAATATCTTGAATTCATTCCTAAGAGTTGTACTTCTTATTGTCTGGTAGTCAGGGTATACGTGATGTTTTTTAAAATAGAGTAACCTTAAGAACTTATTTTGAATTTTTTCTAATTTATTCAAATTACTTTGAGATTCCGTGAACCAAATTAATGAGCCAAACTCTAACTTGCTCCTAACCAAGCTATAGTACAAAAGTTTAAGTGTGTTAATATTATTAAAGATATGAGATTGTCTTATTATAAAACCTAACATTTTATTAGCTGACTTTAAAATATTTTCAATGTGTATGGCAAATGAGAATGTGCTGTTGTAGGTTATGCCTAAATATTTGATTTCAGTGCATCGTTGTAAGCTTTGACCCCCCACTAAATAATTAAAGAGACACGGTTGCTTAATGCGCGTTATAGTTAACACAAAACATTGGCCTAGATTGAAATATAATTTATTTTTATAACTCCATTCTAAAACCCTATTAATGTCCTTCTGTAACATCACACAATCTCTTTTTTAATATTTTGAAGTCATCTGCGAATATAAGGCCATCTGATGACACTAGTACTTTAGGCAAATCATTAATAAAAAGTACAAAAAGAAGCGGCCCAAGGTTGGAGCCTTGTGGCACTCCCGAATTTGCCTCAAATTTCCCCGATGTATTTCCGTTGTGTTTAGTCATTATGTATCTGTTTTCTAGATAACATTTAAATAGCCGAAGTAGGTTATATGATAATCCAAAACTACCCAATTTCTTTAGTAATATGTCGTGATCGACTTTATCGAATGCCTTGCTGAAATCAGTATATATAACATCGACCTGAGATTTACATTTCATTGACTCAAATACATGATTACTAAAAAGAAACAGATTTGTATTAGATGATTTTTTTGACATAAATCCATGCTGGTGAGGTACTATATAATTTTCAACATGCGTATACAATTTACAATATAATATGTGTTCAAAAAGTTTGGCAGGGGCACACATAATTGAGATTGGTCGATAGTTTTCGATATTCATTTTATCACCGGACTTAAATATGGGACATACCAATCCTGTTTTCCAGGCTGAGGGAAATATACTAGTTTTCAAAATAAGGTTATAAATATGTATCAGTGGCTGCCTTACCCACTCACCACAGGCCTTTAATATATAAGGTGGTATTCCATCAGACCCCTCTGACTTTTTGGGTTTTAGCTTTTTCAGTGCATCAGCAAAGTCTGACTCACTAACTGAATTCAATACGAATGTATTATTTGTTACGTCCGAGTCAGAATTAAAAAGCAAATTGTAAGAGGCTTTTTTGTCCGCATACACTGACGAGAAAAATGTTGCAAATGATTCTGCAGTTTTTTCCTCTGTTACCTCTACTCCGTTATATATGAATTTATCACTATTCGAATTTCTCCTATTATTCTTTATATAATTCCAAAAATTGTTTATATCAGAAGTTACTTCCTGCTCTAATTTATTAATATATTTCTTTTTTTCACTTTTTATAAGCTTAGTTACCTCTCGTCTCACTTCTATGTATTTATCATTAAAATAACTGGAACTATTTTTTAGTTTTCTATACCTCTCTTTTTCTTTTAAGTTACTTTTCACGTCGTTTGTAAATCAAATGGGATACATCTTAGGTTTTTTGTAATGAACATATCTTGGCACACATTCTTCTATAATGTTATTCCAAATTCTATAAAAATGATTTAAAGCTCGGTTCACATCTAGTTTTTCGTTCAGTACCATATCCCAACTTGTATCCCTGGTACGCTCCGTTAAAGTAAGAAAATTGGCTTTTTTATAGTTGTAGCTTGTACAATTTTCAGTAATATTATTCATGTTTTTACAGATCTCCCCATTAGTTATATTTTTAATACAAATTTCAAGAGCAGGATGATATTCATCCTCTTTAACAATTGGCACAAAATCCCTATTAACTGTACACTTATGTAAATTATTCTCAGAAGAGATTACTAAATCTAATGTTCTGCCATGACTGTTCTTTATGTTATTATATAATGTAAAGCCATTAAAATCCATAAAATCATGGAAACTTTCAAGTATTTCGTTTGATATGTTTTTATTATAGTTAATTCCAGTTATATCAGGTATATTAAAATCTCCAAAGAGGTAAACATTATCGGAAATTTTTATATTATTTTGTAAAAATTCAAAAACTGATCCATACACGTTAATTAAACTACCAGAAGGAATATATACCCCACAAAAAACGTACCTGCAACCTTTTACTTTAACTTCAACTATAACTGCCTCAAAAAATGTGTGTTTTTTGATAACTTTTAATACTTTATATTGTTTTTTAATTGCTAGAAAAACACCACCACCGGTTTTTTTATTTGAAATTTCTAAATTTCTATCGCATCTTACCAAATTGAAAATTCCTACATCTATTACCTCTCCATCATTCACTCCATCCTGTAACCATGTTTCTACTGCTATTATTATATCGAAATCACCAATCAATGAGTTCCTAAAAAATTCAGAACATTTAGTGTTCAATCCTCTACAGTTTTGGAAATAAATATTAGTAAGTTTCGACATACTGAGTCTTATGTGAACTCACACTCTACCCTAAAATAATTTCATTTAAAATCAGAATAACTGCCATCAAGCGAAATTTCAATCAAGATATTTCATATCAAAAACGTATAACAATCCATTACGAAATACTTCACATTGAAATATTTTTATTAACAAGCCAGTTAGTTGTGTTAAAGGACAAATTAATATAATAATTTTTCAAAAAAATAAATTTTGTTTCTATATATTAAGAAGTTATAATTCAAAGGCGAATACTATTATCAAAAACACATTAATGATTATTGATAGATTCGACATTTAATTCGAAACCGCTAAATGGAAAAATGGCTATTTGTATAACAAGGGAGGAAAGTGCTACTTTTCCTCCCGAGGATGAAGTAATCATTCCAGGGAGGAAAAGGCACTTTACCTCCCTCAAATATCAAGTCATTTTTGAATAATTTATTTATGAAACTAACAAACAAAATTTATTAAAGAACTAAAACTTAGAAGTAGGTACAGTATAACTTATAGGCACGTTATTTTCATTCTTGCATCCTACATATTTTTAATTTGTGGTTATTTGAATACCACTAGAAGTGAGAGCTGGAGCCAACGCAGTTTTCGTGATATTTTCATTAACAACATTATTATACAGCTGGTATCCCCCGGAAGTACTCGTACTTGGCTGATTACAATTAACTTCAGTGACTCCCATAATTTGGTTCGAAATTTTTCGCTTTTTTGCAAGAGATTGCTCCACATACCCTTCAGCGATATTCGTAGACTTCCAACCTCCGTGTTGCTTTAAAGCAAGAATGTCTCCTCCAGAATTTGCAAGTAAACTTGCCGAGGTTCTTCTGAAACTATGCCCGGTATAATTTATGGCATTAGGCAGTTTTAAAAATTCTGCAATTTTTTTAGGAATTTTAGCAATAGTATTTTTTCCAACCATTTGGTTGATACATTTTCCTGCTCTATAGCAGACAAATGAACGTGTCTGATCTGTTTTAGGGCGTAGCAATATATATTTTCTATAAATGTCAATATAATTAGGGCCATTCCCCGGTGAAGCATTGATTACAAACGTTCTCTGTATATTTGTTTTAGAATTTGGTATATTTACTATTAAAATTGAACCTTTATCTTCAATATCTGTAGTGGCTCGTCACACATGCATGCTCCTGAAATTCCGAAAATGAGGAGAACCTACAAAACAAAGAAAAAAGAATTGAATGAATGTGGTTTTTTGTGGAGGAACAACGTTTCTTGACATGATTTTTGGGTAACCTTCCACAGTCTGAAAATGAAAATATAATCAGGAAAATCAATACAAGTGTAGAAAGGGCAAACTGATTAGTTCACCCCGATAAGTTATTGCGCTCACCAAATTATATTTCCTATGGAAAAATGATTCAATTTGTCAATAACTTGCCGTTTTGTGGATTTGCCTATCAAAAAAATTTTTAAAAAATTCAAAAGATACTTCTCTATATAGTTTTTGCTTGACGTTTCGGGGACTATATCTGCCCCCGTTCTCAACATCTTCTAAATCTCCTTTAATTGTTTTATAATTTGGATTTTTGCTCGCAGAGTCTTTTTTGCTTTTTCAACTGACGGATGTCAATTGAGATCTGCCAAAAAAGTTTGAGATTGACGTATTGCTCATTTGATATATGGGGTGTTGTTCGGATCAGTTTATTAGCATTCTACCATATCTCACTTCCTCTCTGAGTAGAGGTAACCATGTATGATCCATTTCAACAGAATTTGTTGAAAAGCAGTTGTTATTGGAAAGAAGAATACAGGCCGTTTCTTTCAATTTTCTCCTCTCTTGATGTGGTTCTTTCATCAAGATTTTTGTCCTATTCCATTCAATCGTATGATCGCCATTGGATGTGAGGATATGTTCTGCAATTTTTGATCCAGTTACTTGTCGATTTCTGATGTAACTCTGATGTTCACTTTGGCGCACTTCCAATGGTCTTGATGTTTCACCTATATAACTATCACCACAAGAACAAGGTATGTTGTAAACACAATTTTTGGTACTTTCTTCTGCGTTTTTTGGTTTTGTTTGTGTTAGTATAGATCTCAGTGTGTTTGTTGTTCTAAATGATGTTCTCACATCATACCTATGTCCAATTCGTTTGATCTTTTCAGATAATCCGGGGACATAAGGTATTATGTTGGTTGTGAAATGTGTAGGTGGTGGGAGTACTTCTGTTGGTTGTGTTAATTGGTTGTTTGATGGGTTTTTGTTTTCAATGTCAGTGATTGTTTTTTCCACAAACTGATCTGGATATGCATTTTCCTTGAGAACAGATTTTATGAGGTTTATTTCTTCCTGTAGATTCTGGTTGGAATTGCAAACCGTTTGGGCTCGATTATAGAGACATTTAACTATGCCTTTTTTCACACTGGCATGATGGTTTGAGTAATAGTGTAGATATCGATTGGTATGCGTCTTCTTTCGGTGTACAGATGTTTCGATTCGGGATGATGATTTTTGGATCATGACATCTAAAAACGGAAGTTGGTTGTTTTGTTCTGATTCTAATGTGAATTTGATCGTCGGTTCTTGACCGTTTATATGATCCAAGAAAATGTTTAATTCTTCTTCACTCCGATTCCAGATAGCGAAAACATCATCCACGTATCTCCACCATATTTTTGGACCATTGTGGAATGTTCCAACGAAATATTCTTCAAAATATTCCATGAATATTTTACTTAAAATCGGTGACAAAGGAGAACCCATCGCCATACCAAACTCTTGTTGATAAAATTCGTTCTTGAATTGGAAATATGTTTTTTCTGTGCATAGTTTGAGTAATTCTATGATGGCACTGACATCCAGTTTTGTTCTTGTCCTCAGTGATGTGTCATTTTCTAATCTTTCTTTCACTATTTCTAGAGTTTTATCAATAGGGACATTAGTAAACAAACTTTCGACATCAAAACTAACTAGAAGATCTCCATCTTGAATTTGTAATTCATTAAATTTCTCAAGAAAGTGAGGGGTATTCTTTATAAAACTATTTCCATTTCCAGATAGTGGTTTCAATCTCAAACTTTTTTGGCAGATCTCAATTGACATCCGTCAGTTGAAAAAGCAAAAAAGACTCTGCGAGCAAAAATCCAAATTATAAAACAATTAAAGGAGATTTAGAAGATTTTGAGAACGGGGGCAGATATAGTCCCCGAAACGTCAAGCAAAAACTATATAGAGAAGTATCTTTTGAATTTTTTAAAAATTTTTTTGATAGGCAAATCCAGAAAACGGCAAGTTATTGACAAATTGAATCATTTTTCCATAGGAAATATAATTTGGTGAACGCAATAACTTATCGGGGTGAACTAATCAGTTTGCCCTTTCTACACTTGTATAGATTTTCCTGATTATATTTTCATCTTCAGACTGTGGAAGGTTACCCAAAAATCATGTCAAGGAAAGAAAAAAGAATTAAAAAAAAAAGCTGTCGACGCCGGAATTCGAACCAACACCTACAAGCTTATCATGAACAGTGAGCGGTGCACCAACTCGTTGCGCTATCGGGACTCACAGGCAACTTCTGCGGAATCATGAACATAGCGTATTGTTGTAGCTCTATTATAATATTTGCCGTTTAACTTTTATTTTCTTGATATGTTTTCTTCTTGAAAATATCTTACCTTCATTAATAAATAATCATCATCGGGGGCTACTAGTAAAAATGTATTTACTTCCTCTCTTGAGAAGGTTTTTGCCTTATTAGGTTTATATCCCTGGTTTTGTCTTTTCAAGAAAGCAATTGCAATTAATTTTGGGTATTTAATATCCACATTTTCTTTTATTTGAAGCATGGTACGTAGCATCGAATACTTGGACCACAATGTAGATGCTTTTAATGTATTCGCTAATAGCGGAAAATACCCCAAAATAACATTTTCTGAGTAAGTACGACCCATTTCTTGAAATGTGAATACTGTTTTTCGTATTTTTCTTTAGATTTTTGGGGTAATAGAGATTGTACTGTTACATTAACTTGTTCCAAAATATCCGGTGGTGTATTATTTATATCTTCAAATTCGCTTGAATCACTCATTTTTTAAATATTATTTTATATTTTGTAGATATATTATAGCGTAACACACTTTGAAACTGTTAATCTGTCAATCGACCATAGCATGCTTTAATATTTCTGTCCTAAATTCGAAAACCGGATGAATCAATGAATTGAAGTAAAATTATTAATGTAAAAATCGTTTAAATTAAAATAACAGTTTACTGATTTCTACCATTTTGCAAAATACAGGGTGTTCTATAAATAAACGGTTAAATGTATACTTATATAATAGAATATAGTTTAGGTCGTCAATGCCGTATAAGTTATTTTATTGATGACGTACCATGACGTCACTTTTACTTTTCCTCCCTAGGGAGGAAAAGTACGACTTTGCTCCCTACAATGAGACCAGGAAATGTATACTTTGGATAGAGGTAGGCGGAAAAAGCATTTTTCTTACATACATAAAAATAAGTGAAAAAAATATTAACTCTAAGAAAGAGGATAGATGCCTATGGTGCAGGATAGATGCATATTTGCATTTTTTGATGTGATGATAGATGCCTTTAGAAATTAAACAATATTCACATTTGTTGTAGTTTTATTGCAAATTTAACAATACAAACTTATAAATAATTTTGGGTCAACTAATTTCTTTAATTGGACTTAAATCTAAAATAAACTTTGCTTTTCTACCAGCATTGTGTTCACAGTCAAAATTTTTACTTACAAGCATTGAACCATTAATTATTTTTTTTAACTTATAATAATAATAATAAACTTTATTTTCCACTTGACAATTACATTTCTCATTGTATAGGAATCGTCAATACAAAAACTAAAAGGACATATATTCCTCTAGGCTGTAAAAACAGTTACATAGGAGAAAGTCTTTCAATAATTTCTTAAACATAGCCAAAGTTTTAATTTTTTTTATAGTGGTTGGCAATAAGTTTACAATTCTGGGGGCCATGAGGTTAGGAGAATTGTAAGCTAGTTTGCCCTTACCAAATGTGACATATATGTCATTTTTGTGTCTAGTATTCACATTATGTATTGCTCTATTGGAAACAAATCTTTTGTCAACATTTTTATAGACATACAAACAACATTCAAATATAAAAATAATAACGTTGAAATATTATAATTAATAAATACGTTTCTGCAAGATTCACTTATAGGAATACCTAGCATCGCTCGTAATGACCTTTTTTGAGCTATAAAGACGTCTTTCAGGTGGGAGAATAAGCCTCAGAAACACAGGCCATACCTAAGCCTGGAGGCAACCTGAGCATAATACAATGTCAGCAATTGATCCAAGTCCAAAACTTGTTTCCAATTTCTCATTTGATAGGATATTGTGTTTAGCTTTTTTATTGAAAGTTCGCAATGGTTATGCCATCCCAAACATTTGTCAATGACTGGATCAGAGTATTCATTTGCCCGAAACCTAATGGTGTCACAATTTCTCTGATGATTGTGAAAATGAATTGAAACCGTTTTGCTTGCGTTCAAGTAAAGATTGTTTGATGCAAACCACCTATTTAAATTATGGAAAACTTTATTGCATTTATCCTCAAGGGCCGAGTCATTCCTATCGGACACAATGATTGAGGTATCGTCTGCATATAGTGTTATAGATAGATAGATTTATTCATCCTTTGAGCTGCATTATGTAGATGGGACAGGTCATATTTCTAAAGAACATATAAAATGTATAAAATAATTAAGTTATTGTAAAATGAAAAAATAAATAATATTAAATGACAGGAAAACACATTAAAACACATATAGATGTTTCAATTGATTTATCCAAATCGTTAACGTAAAAAAGGAATAATATAGGACCTAAAATGGATTCTTGTGGGACTCCAAGATCAACTGAAATAAAGTGGGATGTAATATTATAAATTTCAACATATTGTTTCGTATAGCTTAGATAATCTGCTATCAAAGCCAGTAGAACACCCCTGATACTATACCTAAACAGTTTTTCGAGCAGAATTTCGTGATTGACGCAGTCGAATGCCCTGCTGAGATCACAAAATATCCCGACAGGGCACTCTCCTGCCTCAATACTTCTAATTATTTCACTATAGTAGGAGTGAATAGCTGTGGAGGTAAGGAAACCGTGCTGGTTTGATGTGAAAGTGACACAATTCTGTTACTTTATTAGATATTCGATCGTATTTTCTGAGACCACTGCAAAAACGAGCACAAGAGTTTTGGATTAATTGTAACCTGTTCAGATTAGAGTTTATTATTGCAGACTCGTGAAGCTGGTCACAATAAGACAATTTTGAAAATATTAAGCTTTCCCATAGTTTAACTTTAATTTATTGAAGAAGAACGTGCCTGTGAGGAAATAGTTGTTTCAGTGTGCCAAAAGAGGCATTTGGAAATGTTTGGAGAATCTGAGCTCAGAATCAAACCAAACACCCAAGTTTTTGCAATCCGCGGTTAAAGGTATAATGTCGCGATCAATTGATATGGCGAAGTTTTGCTCAACCAAAGCTCTTTTATTTCGATTGCCGAATAACATTTCCGATGATATTGCGGCATTCAATTTCAAATTGTGTGCGGAGGATATCTTTAAAAGATTTTCCAAATCATTGTTGATTTGTGTAGTGCAAATATCTGAGTCCTCATACTCAAAGTCGATATATATTTGGGTATCATCAGCGTAGTGATAGATTTTGGAAGATGTTATGAATTTATGGAAATGTGATATATATATATAAAGAGAATAACAATGGCCCTAGTATCGAGCCTTGTGGCACACCAAAATTAAGTGGTAAGGCATTCGACATCTTATCTAATTTAACTCGTTGAGTCCGTTGTGAGAGACAGTTCTTGATTAATATAGCCTTTTCAAATAAAAAAAAAAAGTTTTTTGCAATTAATTCATGATTCAAGGTGTCGAAGGCCTTACTATAATCCAGCAAACTTTTCTGAAACTATTGATTGTGTATGACCTGAATTCACTGAGAAGTGAGTTATAATGTTTTGGGACAATATATGGGAAACTATGCGAGAAATTTGAATAATTGTGCTTAGGAATTACTAGGATTATTATCTTGAGGCGGATCCTTGAATAAGAGTAAGAAACTTTGTAGATTATTGGTGACTCACACAAGTGGAATTCGAGTGAGTGAATCCCGATTTCAAAACAATTGTCTGAGAACTTTGTATGAATTGAATAAAATAATCAATGTGCCTAGCAATGCGGAGCTTATGATTGAGTCACAGACCTGATACTTTTCATGTCAGCTAAAGGAGGAACGATGTCATTTTAAATACGAATTTGTAGTAAATTGTTTGCGTCTAGTCTGTTTTTTGGCACGAAAAGCATCATTGCAGATTTCTTCGAGTTGAAATTGAACTTATGGGCTCAAGAAATGTTTAAAATAGTTTGTAGATCACGATTATTATGATGTTGATATACATTTCACAGGAAACGGAAACGCTCTATCAACCTCGAATATATTTTCAATTCAAAAGGCACTTTTTTATTCGAGCATGTCCTTAGTTTAATTGTTTCAGCATTTGCAAATGTTTTTTTTCCTCAGAGTTTATAAAACATAAATTACGCTCGAAAGTCAGTTTTGCCATTGGTATTCACCACTCTGAATTTTATTAACAATATTTGGGAAGATATAGTCATAGAAAAAGTATAGTGTACAACTCAGTTGCACTTTATACAATTCAAGATCCTTCAGTTACTAAAAATATTATATGTGTCAAACTCCCCTAAGTGGCGGATCGTTGGTAATATATAGGGTGTTAATGAATAAGTGCGACAAACTTCAGGGGGTGATTCTGCATGAAAAAATAATGACAGTTTGCTATATAACTTTGGTCCGCAAATGCTTCGTTTTCCGAGATACGGGGTGTTGAAGTTTTTCTTAAAAACTGACTATTCATTTATTGCTCTGAAACCGGTCGAGATATGCAAATTAATTTTGGTGAGTTTTAAGAGGTAGTTATTCCGCATTTTTTGACATGCAATAGAGAATTTTATGTTCATCATTGGCGCGCATACGGGTAATGATCTCAATTTTTTTAAAGAAAAGAATGGTACGCCACTGAGATATTTCAAATTGAAATTCTTCGTTCAATTTGTGACAGAAAATCTCTCCTGCCTTTTTTTCGTATGTGGCGCCGTTTTTATCCGAAAAAATTTAACATCTTAACGCGTATTTTTCATTTCTTTAATACATTATCAAGAACTATCTAAACCAGAACAATAACAGAAAATAACACCAATAAATAAATAGGCGCAAAGCTACAACAAATGTTCAAAATGACCTTCCTCAGACGTGATACAAGATTCAACTCTCCGCCTCATTGATTGTCGTATTCGCGCAAATATTCCTGGTGTATTTCTTATTGTCTCATAGCCGGCTATAATTCGATTCCTCAGGTCTTCAACATTTTCGACGGGAGTGGAATAAACTAATGACTTAAGAAAACCCCAAATGCAAAAATCTAGAGGATTTAAATCCGGAGATCGAGCAGGCCAATGTTCCGTACCTCCCCTACCTATACAACGATTTGGATATATTGTATCTAAGTGATTACGTACAATAATGCTGAAATGGACTGGTGCACCATCATGCATGAACCGAAAGTGTTGTCTCAGCTGTAGAGGAATTTCTTCAAGAAGAACAGGTAACTCTTCCTGTATGAAATTAATGTAAGAGTCGCCTGTTAGTCGGTGTGGGTGGAATATGGACCGATTAAATGATCATCAAGTACCCCAAGCCATACATTTACTGAAAACTGATGCTGAAAATGAGCTTCGAAGATTCCATGTGGATTTTCCTCAGCCCAGAGGTGATTTTTATGGAAATTTCGTATACACTGTCGTCCAAAATTAGCCTCGTAAGTAAACAAAACGCCATTTAAAAAATTAGGAATTTGAGCGATTTGATGAAGAATCCAATGGCAAAAAACTAGGCGCGGAAAAAATTCTCTAGGTAGTAGAGCTTGCAAACGTTGAATATGAAACGGATACAATTGCTGTTCTTTAAGAATTTTAAATACACTGAAGTTGCTTACACCTATGATGGCAATTTTTCGAGTACTTGTTTCAGGTGACTCCGTAATTAACTCGAGAACTGCTTCTTCTACCATTTTCGCGCAAACGTTGGTGAAGACGAGCAAATATTGTGTGGAAACAACTCAGCATACAATCGTCGAGCTTGCCGACCATTTCCATTACTTCGATCATAGACAAAATGAATGTCTGACAATTCCGCATTTGTATAATTTTCCATTCTTTTCGATAAAAGAAAAATTAATTACTTATTATCATTAATGTTATACGCTAATTTGACATTTCGTTGAAATATTCGTATTTAACAGAATGTTGAGAGTAGCCTACTAGCATCGCTACTAGATAATGCATTAAAGTAATGAGAAAAGTTATATAGCAAACTGTCATTATCACTCGCCCTTATTAACTAACACCTTGTATATACGCAAGGAGAGTTGTTTTGATACAGAATTTCTGTATTCCCGAGATATAGGGGAAACTACCGCTCTAGTTATATGCGTGAAACTCGAAGTTATATGAATTGAAAGAGATTATTACTTCCGCATTGCGAATTCCGCTTTGTTTTCCTTCCCTTTGGGATATAGTACATTTGTTTGGAAATAACAATGATTCGATAGTCGCCATTTCAGAAACGTTTACGAACTTGTTGAGCATGTGAGTTATTCACCAAGATACTGATTCAAAAGAAGACAAGAGATTTGTAATATTATGGATCGTATGCAGAAACGATTTAACTCGTTTCCATATATTACAGTTATGCGAAAAAAAAAATATAACGAAGTAGTAAATGAATCAAAATCTCAATTTGAAAACAAAAACAATCAATAAGTTTTGTTTCGCTTCGATTAGAAAATTAAAACTGGTAAAAGGTGTGAAGGAGAGCAGAAATATAAATAATAAACCGAAAGTTGTTACCATCAACACTTACCTGTCAAAATTATCACAAAATAGAGCAAGAATATTCTCTGTATTGTAACCATCAACCTGCAATGGGTTAACATATTGAATGGCCGAGAGTAGTTCCTCAGATGTAGTTATTTAATAAAAACTTTTTACTGAAGTTACAGAAAGCTGGCAGTTTCACTAATCGTTTTTCAAAGGTGTTGAGTGTATTTAATAAATATTATGTCCAACGTTCTGTGTTTAATAGTATATTAAAGTATAAGTGGATAAAGAGGGCTTTAAAACACGCGCGATTTTTCGAGCACGACGGCGCAGCCGGAGTGCTCGAAATAAAGCAAGTGTTTTTAAGGCCAATTATCCACGAATACTTTACGCAATTTTTTTTCATTGGTGCACTTTGAAATCATATATACTGGTATTATTACTACAAAAACTAATAATGCAAAATGGTTGAATTCGTGATGTGACATCAGTATACCTTTCGTTGTCATGGAAATGAGAAAGAAAGATATTAGTTTGCAATTTGTTATCAAAGATCAATATTTGTTGTCGCCAGAGCTCAAAAATGAATTATTCTAATATCGATTTTTTGAATAGTGAGGCAGAATCGCGGTTAATACCGCGAAAATCCAGTGATATATATAGAAAATAATATGAAAAGTTCATCAAATGGATGGAGGAGCAAGAGGTATCACATATAAATGAACGAGTTGTGCTTGCTTATCTATTTCAGAAAATGTCGGAGCAGTACAAGGCGTCGACTTTGTTTGCTATCCATTCGAAATTACAATGTTTGTTGAGGATAAACAAAGGAGTCGATATAAAATCCTTTGCGAAAGTGCATTTTTTTTTTATGTTCCGGTTCCCACGAAAAGGGATATCCTGTAATGTTCAGAGAACATCGTGGGAACCTAGGGAAAGAAGGTAGGAGTTGGTGTTCTTCTTAAATTTCTGGAGGTTGTATGCCTCGGGGAACACCTCCCTAGGCAATGAGTTCCAAAGCCTCGCTGTTCGTTGGATGAACGAGTCTTTGGAAAGTGATGTTCTGCAGGTCTCCAAAGTGACCACGAAGGGGTGTGATGACTGAACTTGACGGGTTAGTCTCGAAGAGACTGCCAAAGCAGGAACGATTGTTGATATTTCAGAAGAGCATCGCCCATGAAAATATCTATAAAATAGAGACAAATCGCCAACTTTTCTACGGTGTTCCAGACAAGTGAGCGAGTTTGTAAGCGAGGCATCACCGACGAGACGAATCGCCCTTTTTTGGACAGAATCCAATAGCCTCAGGATATGTTTAGGTGCCGCGCTCCAAATATGGGAACAGTATTCCAGGACAGGTCGGATCTGTGCCTTATAGATCATAAGCAGCTGACTGGGGGTGAAATAGCTCTTGGCACGAAACAGGAAACCAAGTTTTTGGGATGCACTTTTGGCAATGGACCTCACCGGATTTTCCCAGGAAAGGTTATTGCTGATAGTAATACCAAGCATCGATATGGATGGCTTCAGTGGTATGGTTACTCCTGACAAAGTTATGTTAGGCACAGTGAGATCGGCTTTTCTAGAGAAAAGACATGCTTGTGTTTTGTTTGCATTGAATTCTACCAAGTTATTAGATCCCCATTCGAGAATTGTTGCTAAGTCCATATTTATAATAATAACATTTCTTCCTCGTTCATTTCTGGTTTCACGGGCTGATATAGGGGCCCTGGAAGAGAAAGCGGTATGGAGGGTACTATCATCGGCAAAGCTGTGTACTGGACATGAAGTTGCTTTCAACAGGTCGTTGATGTGAAGTAGAAATAGTGTTGGTGCGAGAATGGATCCTTGCGGAACACCAGCATTTATGAGTAGAGTGTCAGATGAAACTCCATCGACCACTACATGGAGAGACCTGTTTGAGAGAAAACTAGCAAGCAGAGAACACAGCTGAGGGGGCAAGCCATAAGACGGAAGCTTGGCGAGGAGTCCCTGGTGCCAAACTCGATCGAACGCCTTGGAGATATCTAATGCCACAGCTAAAGTTTCTCCATACTTTTCAATAGATAGCTGCCATATATGTGAGACGTAAGCGAGCAGGTCACCAGTTGATCTCTGATGGCGGAAGCCATATTGCCTATCGTTGACAATTCCTGAGTCTTCCAGATATTTCATGAGCTCGATGTTGATGGCTTTTTCCATGACCTTTGAAATAATATGCATTCATGAAGGCAATTAGTAAGAATGACGTAGCCAAGAAGGCATATGTATGCAATGAAGATGCTTTGCGGAAGTTTTTCATATATGCACCGGACATTACGTATTTATTTTTGAAGGTGGTAGCCATTTGCGGTATCTTTGGGTCTTGTAGAAGATGTGAATTATGCGATTTGCGCTTACATGACATCAAAGAAGAAGGAAGCGTATTGGTTATTACTATCCGACCGTCTAAGACAATGAAGGCTCGACGTTTTGCTGTAGCCGACAGTGAAGTAATTAGTTATGTGCGTTTGGTGAAGCAATATTTATCATTGCGCCCCCAAAATGTAAGCACAGACCGAGTTTTCTTACGATATGATAAGGGGAAATGTATCAATCAAGTGGTTGGTATTAATACATTTGGATCATGTCCCTTGCAAATTGCGCGTTATCTTAAATTGGATGAACCTGAGAAATACACGGGGCATGCTTTTCGACGTACGTCCGCTACCATTATGGCAAATAGTGCCATGGCAATAGATCAAATCCAACGACAAGTAGGATGGAAATCGGCAGCTGTGGCGACTGGTTACGTTGAAGAGAGCATTAGCAATAAGAAGAATGTTTCAAATATTATCGGAAATGCCATTGATGGACGTTCAACCTCATTGCGTTCTGAGAATGTTAACAGTATTAATTTGAATTCCATTTCCTCCGATTTACAAAATCGAAATATTAATATATCAAATAACACCAATGGTACTTTCAATTTTCATTTATAAATATTAATTGTTATATAATGTTGGAATAAAGTTCTGCATTTGTTAGTAATATTTTATTTGACGTTACAAGGTACTCCTGTCAGATCAATAATCCAAAATTTGTCATTTAGACTTCACGTTTCTCGATTTGTTGATGTTACCATGGTAACTTTAAAAAACGCGCGTTTTTTAAAGTTCGATTTAAACACGCTGAGGCGTGCTATAAATGGGTAAAATGGGGCACCAATAAAAAAAAATCTTGTGTGTGAGATGGCATAGGTATATATTAAGACGTCTGATTCAACACCATGTACAAACGATCTGCCTGTGGATGAAAACATTTGGTATTCGTAGTCTTCTTTATTTCCAGTTGATTGTTGGTCCGTTTGATTTTCAGGTAAATCCTGGCTCTTGGGGGGACACTAATCTCAATACATACCCTATGAAATTTTGTTGGTCAATGTAGCATTGGTATTTAATTGCAATTTTGCCATCTTCTAGAAAATAAAAAAAAATTGGATCCGCCCGGGATCGAACCGGGGACCTTCTGCGTGTAAAGCAGACGTGATAACCGCTACACTACGGAACCAGTTGAGAAAATTTGTCGAACTTACATTATTCATACTTTAAGTGCGAATTTACACGATCGAATAAAATTGATCAATAAATTGAACAATAAAATTGACCAATATGGGTTATATTTACACCTGACAATTTATTGGTCAATTTTGGCAACAGTTTTTACTCAGGAATACCAACATACTGACAAGAAATGGTTCAACTATAGGAAAAGTTCCGAATATTATTCAATAGCGTATTGAATTGATTCTGATCCATTCTTAAATATCGTTTGAATTGATTATACTGCTCTCAGGAATTTTTCGTGACCTAATGTCAAGTTTCCTTTCCCTCTTTTCTCAATCCAAGATCTAATCCACTATCTTCTACATCTCTGTCTTTTATATTCAGCTAGGCACATTGCTGCGAATGTAACGCAACGTAAATTATGTTTTTTTTCTTTGCAATATCCTTTTTCTCGCGGTTATGGTAGGGTATGTGAAATCGCGTAAATAATAACGTATAACCTGAAAATCTCAGCTGTTCTAGCAGGCATACAATTCATGGCCGAAAGTTACTGCAAATTGTCACTAAAAATTGATGAAAAATTAGAACCGAATCTAAACTCATCAATTTATTGGTCAAGTTCAAATTGACGACAATTTTCTGTTTACACCTATCAATAAAATTGAAGGTCACATAATTGACCAATTTATTGGATCGTGTAAATTCGCACTAAGAAACACGTTCAAATCATTCCTAAATGATTATTTTTTTCGATTGATTAATATCCGATAAAGGCTCGTGCTTTTGGATACCTGCTTGGTTTGTGCAACGTTACCTGATAACTAAGACTATGAGTTCATCGATAACATATCAATGAGTTGATTTGTTGAAAATATGAACAGGATGTTCATAAAATGGAATAATCTGCGACTGAAAGATAAACTTTAGTCACTATCTTCCATCGTCAAGATAACCTCTTGTGGGGTATTCATGTTGAAAAGGGAAACATTCTCAATTGGATATTGATAAAAATATTTTTTTGTTGATAGAAAAATCCATATAAAAATCAAGTTATTTTTTGTGAATGTCTAACAGAAAACAACTACTTCCCCGGCTGAAGCCACGCTGGATATTGAACTACATCTGATAGATATTCTGAAAAGACCCTAACTCAAAAGAAAAAATCTGAAATTGAAAATTTGCATTTTCATTCAGATAGTTATTTGATTTTCTATTCCAGTCTTAATTAAGAACTCATTAAGATGAATGAGACAATGAAGAATGTTTTCCAAAAGAGAGTACTCACCAGAAATCATTCGTAACATTGAGGCAAGAGAGACATCGCATTCACTAGGTCTTCAATACATTTTTGTCGACGAAAATCTATTTCACGCTTCCACGATCATCAGGAAGACCGGAAGAAATGGGAAACACATTTTCAAGAAGCAATCTCACTTTGCAAAGTTGGAAAAAGTTAGAATCATTTCTTTTTGAGAGACACTTTGAAATTAGTGTTTTCTGACATTAAAACCTGTCATGGGGTATGATAGATTGATTTGTTGAAAATATGAACAGGATGTTCATAAAATCAGATGTGGAATCATCTGCGACTGAAAGATAAACTTTAGTCACTATCTTCCATCGTCAAGATAACCTTTTGTGGGGTATTCATGTTGAAAGGGGAAACATTCTCGATTGGATATTGATAAAAATATTTTTTTGTTGATAGAAAAATCCACGATAAAAATGAAGTTATTTTTTGTGAATGTCTAACAGAAAACAACTACTTCCCCGGCTAAAGCCACGCTGGATATTGAACTACATCTGATGGATATTCTGAAAAGACCCTAACTCAAAAGAAAAAATCAATGAGTATTAAGAAATGAAAAATGTTTACAAGAGAATTGAATATGTTGTTTAAAACAGCACTAAACATTTTTCCAATATATTTGAAACATTACTCCATATTCAGATTGTTGCATGCATTTACGTAACTGTTATTTATGATACAAGTGTCAAAAGTGGTATTTTATTGTGAGGAATATTGTTGTGAGGAGAATTTTGCGGAACAATCATGGAGCAACAAAATTAAAACACTTTTAACAAATGTATCATACACATTTTTTGTAAACATGTTACTAATAGTAAAAAAACACATCTTCAATTAACTTCTGTAGGATTCGAACCTACGATCTCTGGACTACGAGGCAGACGCTCCAGCCACTTGAGCTAACAAAGCACTTGGTAATAAATTCCGGTATTCTGTATAGGTATCTAGTAATATTAACTAGAAATGGAAAAATAAACACAAAAAAGGTATCTAGGGGGTTTGGAGATTTCCCAATCAATATTATATCTGATAATCGTAATGGTTTGGCAAGTAAAAATAATTGAAAATTGTTTATTAGTAACCACAAATTGTTAATATCTAGTGCCTAGTACCTAACTGCTGCAAATATGAATATAATGGAAGTTGAATTTGAAATTGATGATTCAGATTGCTCTCTTCAACCAGAAATTGAAGAAGCTACAAACAGAGCAACTTTAAATCTGTTGCCTGAAAAGTCACGGCAACATTTTGAAATTGTCTATAATGGAGAGCAAGTTCACTGAAAGCGCACTTTTAGTTTATTAAGTATAAGTTATGGAAGTCATCAACGCTGTGGTCTAAGTTCTCTATGATAAATGCTGGATTGAAAATAAAGAAAAACGTGGATATAAGCAGTTACCATAAATTGATAGAATTTTTTTTGACGAAAGAGTGTCGGATTCCGTCTGAAAAAATCGAAATTTTTTACAGATTATAATATATCTTTTTTTTACAATTTTAACCAATATTTATATAACTACAGAATACAATACAATACAATAGAAAAAAATCAAATTAATGATTTGGTGTCCTCTTGCTCATAGAAGAGGAGGAATGCTTCACCATTTATGAGGGATTCTGGTGATATCGGTGATACTCTTGAGTCATTGTACTCGTGCCATGTGTCTGCATAAGAGTGTCTACAGTAAGCCGTGTATTGAAATTTTCAAGTCCAAATATCTAGATAACGGTTGCCTATATCGACTTGTAACAAGGGTAGCTTTTTTATGTAGAATTGATTTTTTTACAGAAAAGTGTGCTAGAAGTTCGCTCAAAAAAGTTATGAATCATCAAAAAAGAAAAAGACGTGAAGGTGGCGCTCCCTACGAGTAAGAGCAGTAAGAATATCAGGTTCGAATTCAACACCTCAAAAAACCTCTCATTACCAATTTTCGTTTAATCACGGTCAGTATTTCGAAAGTTATTTAAAAAAAACGAAAATAAAAATAAAACTTTAACACCTTGTATCTTGGAAACGAAGCGTTTCCGGACATATATTCATTCGGACAATTCATATTAGAATATTGTGAGGATTCATCTCCTGGAGTTTGTCAAAGTACTTTTGAATCACCCTGTATATCTTGACCAAGACTCCTATGCCTTTTCATGGTCGCACAATTTCTCATAAATCTCTGTCAGGATAGGTTGGGCTTTTCTATCACTCTTTTCACATCTTTATGAAGACCTTCCAATAAATATCTGAGAAATATTGTTGAGTGTACCCCATGAAACGAGGTGCGAATATTTGTATCTGGCTTTTCAAAGAATGAAGCTCCTGATACCAAATATCTTATGATAAAAGTGGCAACCATTTTTTAATCGACGAAACCAAAAAGGAGGAGGTTCTCTATTCGACCCGTATATTTTATGTTTTTCCATCATATTTTTTTATGTATGATCACGCATAACTTTTTACTGAGGCGTCCGATTCCGATAACTCTTTTTTCAGTGGATAGGGTGTACTTACACTTTGGTCCCATTTGAATTTAAAAGATAAAATACAACCCTAAGGGTAGCGAAATGAAGGATGTTGATCACTCACCCTCTGAATTCTGGTCCGTTAACCGATTCTATCAGGCATAACTTTGTACTGGGTTCTTCGATTTGGATGATTCTTTTTTTAATAGATAGGGTGTACCTTATATTTGGATTTTGAAAGAAATTAGCCACCCTTACGGCTAGAAAAATAGGGGATAATTGATTTTTCACTAGTGAACATTAGCACACACATACGTAGTTGACAATGACAGATCGCTACTGACATTATTCTTGTTCCGTCAAAATCAGTATATTTTATGAGAGGTTGGAATGATATACAAAGTAATGAAATAAACTAACCAGAACAACGAAAATAATTTATATTACAACAAATAGTAAAAGTAGATAATCATATTATTTAACTGGTAATAGTTGAAGTAAGGTGGGTAAGTAAGTATTTTGGAAGTAATCAATGAACAAGTAGGTAGTAATTGGTAGATTTTAGCCACAAAAAATTAAAAAATTAAAACTTTTAAACAAAAAATTAAACCGACGAAATACGGAACTAAAAAGTAGAAAATAAAAACTTTTTAACAAAAACAAAAAAATCAACTGAAAAGCAAAAAATTAAATAAACCTTTTTAGTCTAAATGATAATTGAGCTCCTAAACTGATGTAAGTAACTGATTTTGAGTCGGCGCCAAACAAACTAGCAATTGAATTAGGTGAAGCGTAAAATGATGGCAGCGAGATGCACGGCTGCGTTTTGATGACTTCTTTCATAGATAATGATCTTTGATAATTGTTTGTTTGGCGCCGACTCAAAATCAGTTACTTACATTAGTTTAGGAGCTCAATTATCATTTAGACTAAGAAGGTTTATTTTATTTTTTGTTTTTCAGTTGATTTTTTCGTCGGTTTAATTTTTTGTTAAAAAGTTTTTATTTTTTACTTTTCAGTTCCGTATTTCACCGGTTTAATTTTCTGTTAAAAAGTTTTTATATAAGCTTTTATTTAACTTCACATTTGTATGTATGTATATACAGTGCTCGTCTGTAGTCCGTTCCCCCCCTACTAATTTTTGAACCTCCTGGTATATCTCAACGAAATTTGGAGGGGTTAAATAGGAGATAAAAACCTACTTTCTCATGGAAAAATCACAGCTAATAGTTTTAAAAAATTTTTAAAGTAAACACCCCGTATATTATTCCATTTTAAAAATCTGCTCATAATTCTCAACAGTTTTTTCAGAAACACTTTACTCCTAACTTCAATTGTCTTCGAAATATTAACGTTTGAAAAGTGACATTTTGGTCATTTCAAACCCAACACTAATGTTGCTTTCAATCAAGTTTGCATTGGAAAAATTGTTTTCTCTGGGTCAACACCGTGTAATTTCCACACGGTAGAGTTTGCATAAATGAAGAAATTAGAAGGTGTTCCATTCAGAGAAATGTGTTACAAACATAACATATCTCTCGATCATATTCCTCAAATATGGATTTCGCAGTTAAATAAAAAAACTAGAAAACACGCTTTTATAGAAAACCAGACTAAAAAAATATAAAATGAGGAAAAAAAATATTTTATTTAAAAAAAAGCGTGGGGTGCATGGTATTGCATCGGCCAACAATTACCTGTGATCTGAGACATTTCTCACTTCACTTTCCTAGGATGTGTAATGTACTATACAGTGCTAGTAAATCCCTCCCCCCGTATCTTTTGAACGGTATACTTATAAGTATATCCGTTCAAATGATACGAGGGGGGGAGGGGACTTTTGACTAGCACTGTATAATTATTGATGCCATTCACCCCACGCTTTTTTTTTATATTTTTTTTTCTTATTTTATATTTTTTTAGTCTGGTTTTCTAAAAATTTTTTGTTTTTTTAATTTATTTTTCTATTTTTAGTTTTATTTTAAAATTTTTTTTTTTTTTAAACTATTATTTTTATAATTTTTAAGCAAATTAAAAAATGGAATAATCTTATCAAATTAGGTAATCATAATCTCCGACCCCAAAAACCCCCACATACCAATTTTGAATAGAATCAGACCATAATCACAAAACTCGGCCGCCATTTTAAACCGCCATCTTGTTTTTCAATTTTACAAAAGAATCATAATATTCGACCCCAAAAACCCCCCATACCAATTTTGAATAGAATCAGACCATAATCACAAAACTCGGCCGCCATTTTAAAGCCGCCATCTTGAATTTTTCAATTTTTACAAAAGAATCATAATATTCGACCCCAAAAACCCCTCATACCAATTTTGAATAGAATCAGACCATAATCACAAAACTCGGCCGCCATTTTAAAGCCGCCATCTTGAATTTTTCAATTTTACAAAAGAATCATAATATTCGTCCCCAAAAACCCCCACGTACCAATTTTGAATAGAATCAGACCATAATCACAAAACTCGTCCACCATGTTGGAGCCGCCATCTTGAATTTTTCAATTTTGACAAAAGAATCATAATCTCCGACCACGCAAACCCTCAGATACCAATTTTGAAGCGAATCGGACCATAATCACAAAACTCGTACGCCATATTGGGGCCGCCATTCTGTTTTTTTTTCACACAACAATTTCTTAATGCATTGTCACCGGAATTATGTACACCTGCCAAATTTCAAATCATTCGGACGTCTGGAAGTGGGTCAAAATCGCGCCCAAAGTTGTTTATTCAGAGGAATTCTTTTTTTTTTAATGATACTTGTATAATTTTATATTTTATATAGTACTATATTGTGACACTTATATACTTGTGGGATTTTTATTTAGAGATAATTGTTTAATAATTTTCTATTCTTCTAGTATAATTTTATATTTATATGTAGTAAATGTACCAAAATATTGCTATATACCCACGCTCAAGGTCTTCCTTTTGTGGGTCTTCCTTGTTTATTCAGAGGAAATTTCTTTTTTTATGATACTTGTATAACTTTATAATTGATACTTATATTCTTCTTATAATCTATATGCTATACTTCTTGTAATCTATATGTCATAAACTGAATAAACATTAAAAAAAAAAATTAAAAAAAAAATTAAAAAAAAGGAGTCGGTTACAAAAAACATACAAGAAGCTAATAAAAGCTTGTAAAAAGGCGTTATTTGTGACTATAGCAAAGAAAAGGAAGTATTTTAAAAAAAATTAGCGCTTCTTATAGACCGATAATATACAGGGTGTTCCATTTGAAATAAGGAAGATTTTGCAAATTTTTATTTACAATGTGATTATTGTTTGAGTGAGTCACCAACGTACAATATTTGACCAAAAATCAATTTTAATGAGATTTGAAAAAAACCTGTCATGCTAAAAATCTCAAAAACAGTCAATATTTTCGAAAAAAAGATATGCATAAAGTACCCTTTTATTTTCCATGTAGAAACCGAAAAACTGATAATAATTGGTACAGACAAAAATTGAACAACCTGTGTAATTGGCAGTTTTTTTTAATTCGGTCGAAAATATATTCCTGTTTCCTAAATGGGGATATGCAGTAGCGGATTTACCAGCAGGCTGAGTAGGCTGGAGCCTAGGGCGGCAAATTTTAAGAGGCGGCAAATTTAGTTCATACATTTTTTATTTCGATTTACAAATTAAAAAAAGTTGAGAGGTGTCAAGGGACACCCGGATGGAACGAAGTTCCTTTCGATTAATTAGTGAATGAATTGTAATAGAATCGTATTTTTTCAATTTATAATAATATTTTTTTCATTATTAACAAATATAATGTAATATAAACTTAATCAGTAGGCTCAATTTTAGTACATACGCATTGATATTGTAATATTAAAATATAATTTGCTTTTAAATTTATCAAAGTTATGACGCGTACACTTGCTAAACACACAATAATGGAGAGATTATAACGCGTATGACTTGGTTAGCACAATAGGAAAGAGAGGTTATAATGCGTACTTGCTAAAAATACATAAGCATTTATTATTGTCTGTATAAAATCTCTACTTACCTAACTCCATCAGCAATATCCGGAACTTGTGCAGAAACACTGTCAGGATTCATCATTGTTATTATTTTTTATTATTTATTATGTACAAAAAACCTGTATACACTCAACAAAAATAATCGTCGCGACACCACACTGTTCAATGCGAAATAGAAAGACGAAACGAAAATAACTGGCTTGCTTTCTATGAGTGAGAGAGAGAGAGACAGACAGAAACACGCGCACGCCGCACGGCTTACAACTACAGCAAAAAGTGTCGTTACAACTTTTGGGGTCTTAATTTATTCCGTCTAGCCCCCTTTCGCAACGCGCGATAAGGAACTTCGTTCCAAAAAAATTTATACACACAAAATACGAATTTCGGCATAAATATTGAAGACTGCCGTGGACAATCATATTAAAATGCCGCGAATATGTCTGGCATGTACAATGGCTTGCAAGCAAAAATTCGGGACCAAGCCCCTTTCGCCTTTTATGTGCCATGTTCTGCCCATTCTTTGAATTTGGTGGCAACTGCGGCTGCTGAATCGTCTACAGAAGCGTGTCGCTTTTTAATGTTGCTACAGGAAATCTACGTTTTTTTTTTGTGAGCTCCACACAACGCTGGCAAAAATTAATGACTGAAATCGGAAAAGGAAAAAGCGTTAAAAGGGTAAATCTGACACGTTGGTCAGCTAGAGAGGATGCATGTAAAAGTTTTAAAGAATCTTGGCCCGAAATTCTTAAAACTTTGCAATCATCAACGATGATTGTACCGAAAAGCCTATATGGAATGTTTTTTTGGAGAGAATAAACAAAGTGAATGTTCAAATTCAGACTTCTAACATAGATTTAATTACCGTTGCTGATCTTTACGAATCTTTACGAATTTCAGGTACAATTACAGTCGATCGAGTTAAGCGTATCGAAAGAATATACAAGAGAGATGAAAAAAAAAGACAACCAAAAAGAAAAGAAAGATTTGATGAAATACCCGATGAAGATATTGGAATAGCTGCGAGTGATTACTTCAGGGTTAACACGTTTCTCGTTGTCATATCCGAGTTAGCAAAACGGCAAGAGGCTTATCACGGATTTAACGAGAAATTTTCATTTCTTACCAAAATGAGTGAGTTGTTACCATCAGTTCTGACGGAAAAAGCCAGTTTTTTTAAAAATATTTATCCTAATGATTTAGAAACAGACTTAGATCAGGAATGCGTACACTTTCAAAGCTACCTTTTGTCTGAAAGAATTTCAATAAAACCAATTTCTGGATCATTAAAAAGTCTGTCTTCATTCCTGCGAGAACAGAATCTAGGAAACATTTATCCAAACTTGGATATAGTACTTCGTATGGCTCTTTGTACACCAGCGACAAATTGTTCAGGTGAAAGAAGCTTCTCTTGCTTGAAGAGAGTAAAGAACTACCTACCTACGATCGACTTTAAGTCAAGAAAAGCTAAACGCTTTAGCTCTCTTGTGCATAGAGTCAGAGCTAATGAACAAGATTTCGTACGACGATATAATAAATGATTTTGCGAATTCAAAGTCTCGCAAAAAAGTATTGTAATGCTTTTATAATTTCACTTAAATTATAATACTAACAAATAATTAAGGAAAGATATATTTATTGTATTGTTTTTAAACTGTGAGTGTAATAATGAATATTTATCAACGTTCGCCAAATGTATATTTTCTATGTAAGCTTTATTCATATTATGTAAGTATTGTATAGTTTTAAGACATACCTTAACTTACTTTAAAAGTGGTACATGATTGAGATATTTTTTGCTTAAAACTTAAAATAATGTTTTTTGATAATTCTTTGCTGTAAAAATAATCAAGGATCTAACACGGTACCATAGTTCTCAGTGCTATAAAAACAGTTTTCCAACATGAATGACTTAATTTTAAGTTTGAATGACTTGGGGTTAAGTTGTTTGATATATTCCGGTATATGGTTGTAAAGGTTTATATTTGGGGAGTTTTTCTGGGACTTTGTTAGTCTAAAGTACGGTATTATGAGCAGTTCAGCATTTCTTGTATGATACTGATGAACATCCTGATGTTTCGAGAATAAATGTTTATTTTTATGGATTTCAAGAACGGTGTTATAGATGTGAAGAGATGGAAGGGGTAAGATACCCAAGCTTTTGAAAAGTGGTTTGCAATGGTCTCTGTACTCCGCGTTCATAATAATTCTTATGGCCTTTTTTTGTTGTCTGAAAATTTTAATGGATTGGGAGGAATCACCCCATAAAATTATGCCGTAATTTATGTGTGAATGAAACATGGCAAAATAGGCAGTTTTCAAAGCATGAAGGTCCACTATTTTTTTTAGTTGTCTCAGAGCAAAAATGCTCTTAGAAAGCTTCACATTCAACTCATGTATGTGGGTTGACCATGATAAGTTTCCATCGAGAGTTATTCCCAATAGTTTTCCACTTTTAACGCTACTGTTACTGTTGTTTTAAGAAAATATAATTTCCTTGGTCTTCTCTTCATTCAGTTTCAGTTGGTTTACTGTGAACCAATCTGTAGCCAGTTTCAATGCTTTATCCGTATTTACGGATAACATTTTCAAGTTTTCGCCGTTTGACACTAAAGAGGTATCATCTGCGAAGAGAACACTCCTGTTCGGCAACATGGAATTGCTAAAGTCATTGACATAAATCAAAAATAACAAGGGACCTAAAACAGAGCCTTGGGGAACCCCGTGTAAGACATTTTCAACACCAGAAAACGTGTCATTCATACACACTGACTGAGTTCTATCCGTCAAATAAGATTTGAACAATTTGAGGGGTAGCCCTCTCACTCCATAGTATTCCAGCTTGTCAAAAAGAGAAACATGGGAAACACAGTCGAATGCCTTGGAGAGGTCACACAGTGTAATGGCCACGATATCACCATTCTCAAGACCTTCCACAATGTAATTCACAACCTTCAACAAAGCATCAGTTGTGGACTTTCCAGCTCTAAAGTCATACTAGTATTTGCTGAAGAAATTATTTATTACAAAAAAATAAACCAACCTATTTTTCAGGATAATTTCAAGAATTTTGCCCAGAACCGGAATTATTGAAATGGGACGATAGTTGTCGATTACAGATTTATCACCCTTTTTCCATAATGGCAAAACTTTTGCATACTTGAAACAGGTAGGAAAACACCCTGTAATTATGCACGAGTTGAAAAGTGTAGTAAGTGGTTCAATGATTACATCAATGATCCCTATTATTATTTCACTAGATAAGTCATAGCAATCCAGACATTTTGATTTTTTTAATGACTTTACTGCCTCGATAATTTCACACGGCAAAATGGGTTTAAGAAAAAAGGAGTTACATGATGCGGAAGTGGAACTGAGTAGATCAACCGAAGTTTTGTCCGTGTGAGGCAAACCAGATATTATATTTTCAGCGACGTTGGCAAAAAAATTACTGAAGCTTTGAATTGGAACATCAGATATAACCTGTGTTTTAGGTTTTTTATTTAGTTCATGATTAATCAATTGCCAGCTACTCCTAGGCTTGTTCTCTGATTCAAAAATGTACTTATTATATGCTGTTTTTTTAACGGCATTCAAATGATATCTGTAGTGGTTACGATAAGCCTTGTAATCCTCCTCATTTTTCGTACAGTCACAAATAGCTTTTAAACAAGAGAGATTTTTCCTCATTTCTCTCAGAAAGTCAATAAACCACTTAACTGGAGGTTTAATTCGTTCGAGAACTTTTTTCTTTGGAAAACATTCCTTTGTAGTTACTCAAAATGTCTATAAATTTGTTGGCAAAATCATTTGTGTCACGATTATTTATGGTGAGTTTATTCCAAGAAACATTTTCCAATAAAAGTTTCAGCTTTAAAATATTTTTTTCATCAATTTGTTTCCTCCATACTGTTGGAGGTGTATTACTACATTCAGCATTTATGATCATGTATTGTCCGTAATGATCAGATAAGCAGGGCTCCAACACTCCCGTTTTAAAATTATCGTTTTCAAGATTTGTCAAAATGTTGTCTATACAAGATGAAGAATGAGATGTAACACGTGTATCCTCATAAATAGTTATGTTGATATTAAATGAATTTATCATACAAATAAGTTCTTCACGTTGAGAGGAATCTTGTGGCATAGACTAGTACATTTTACTAATAGATTTTCAAAATTAAGCATGAAAAGTTCAAAATCACCCAGACCGGACCTGTAACAGGTAATGATAATTGTCTCGAGGGACAATATCTCAATACTGCAGAACTCCGAATTTATCTCACTGTTAAAGCCTTCACATTCAATTTCTCTATATTTCATGCCAGACTTGATAAAAATAGACACACCGCCGTGTTCCCTTTTTTCTCTACAAAAAAACGAAGCTAAATGGTAGTTCACAATATTCATGGATTTGAGGGCAGATTCACTCAGCCAGTATTCGGATAAACAGATGATATCATATTTCTTTTCATCCAGGAATAGATTAAATTGGTCAACCTTATTTGAAAGACATTGAATATTTATATACGGGAAAAGTTGATGTAACGAGGATGATGGAGCACAAATCATAAAGTTGGAATTTTATTGATAGAAAATTGATATGATTGTGGACTAAGATATCAAAATTTAGAGGCGGCAAACATTGAATAGCCTACGGGCGGCAAATCTGTAAATCCGCCACTGTAGATATGGAACACCGCGACACCCTGTATGCTGTTGGAAGATCGAAAAATATTCCGAGTGGGTATCATTTCGATTCTAAAATCTCACGTTCAATAGAAATGCAATCTCGAGATGGGCCGTTCAACAGTGTACCTTTATACATATTGAATTCAGGCAGATAGAGATATCTCCCTGCAAACCTTCGCACCTTGCCGAAAATTCTCCGTTTCGTCAGCCGAATGAAAGTTCTGGCATCCCGGCCCCGGGCCTCGATAAGACGATGATAAAGACCCGGCTGGAGAGATCCGGAATGGGACCCGAAGGATAAGACGCCAGAGGTGAATTATGAGGGATAACCATAAATTCTAGGGCTTTCTGCTCCCGAAAACTCGGGATGTAATTAGGTATATACCGTGCGGATCTCGAATATTTGCAGGAAATACGTTTGGATGAGATAAGGAAGGGAAAACAATGTGGTGTCATTCCGTATCCGTTTTTTAGAAGATGTATTTTCTGTGTTCGCATTGTTCTCTTGAGAACGTGACGTATAAAAAGTTGACAAGGGTCGTTTCGGCACAATCAAATGAAAATCATCCATAACTACTTATTAACAATATTCTATTTATTTATTTATTTTAATCAACGGGTAGTCCCAATTACAATTTGTTGTATAAAAAGAAGAAATTTTGTAAAATCTTAAACTAGACTAAAGATAATTAATACATAATACAATACTAATAATAATATAAAACACAATACAATCCAATATAAGAGTAAAGTCCACTAAAGTGGTAAAATACAATACAATATAGTGGTGAAATATCATATATTCTAGTACCAACTTGAATGTTCTGACTTTGCTGGTTATCAAAAAATGGATGCTAGCTTAAATCTCCAGCTAGCATTGCCGTTCTATAATTTTTTATCTAACTTTTCAATTACTCACAGATATTGCTATAAAAAAACTAAAAAGTAAGAAACAAGTTAGGTGTGGATTGCTATCATCGTCTTATCGAATGGACGAACGTTATTGTAGGTTCGTATGATGCGAACGCAGAAATTTCAAATAAAATAATTTGTAAGTTATATTTCGAACCATATGTTTTTAAAGAATTATTTTAATGCATACATTATAATATTGTGTTAAGTTAAATATGTCTCAAACTCCATATTTTTTATTTTAGTGTTTTAACCTGATGATGACAAATACCATGTCGAAACGTCGTTAGGAGAAATTATATGAATTGACTGAATCAGACCTTTATTCCGAAGAATTGAAGAAAATATATATGTGGTCAAGAAACTAAAGAAAATATATATTTATATATATATATATATATATATATATATATATATATATATATATATATAAATTTAGATATAACGACTGAAAATTGGTATGAACAGTGGGGAATAACGGGGATCTTCAGTCAGCACAAGTGTTGAATTATGAAAAAAAATTCAATACGTTGGACCGAGCTTTCGTTTCAATTTTGAAACTTCTTCAGGGTCAGTAATCTGAGTGGTTGATTGATAAACATTAACTTAAAAAAAACGTAAAATATATATAAACATTTGTCGGAATGGTGTTATAGCTTTGACGTTTATTTAGGGGTCTAGGCGTTGTTCGAAAATTTGCCTTTAAAAAAAAAATTCCGTATCGAAACGAAATTCCGTTTTCTTACTAATTCGGCCATTCTGATTCGATTGGAGTTCGCAGAATTGCTCTATCTTTTACCGTTCGTTAGAAAAAAAAATATCCAAACTTCCGGAAAAAAACGGAAATAATTTTTTTTCTTAGTGTCGTGGATTGGCCTACACTGACATCTGTTGGTGACCTATCAATGTTGCACGAAATTGTGGTGTTCGAAGGCAGGAAATTTCGTGCAGCATCGATAAGTTACCAACAATTGTCAGTAACACCAAAAGTCAAGCTTGTAGTGCGTTCAGAGTAACGCAAACAAATAACAAAAGAAGAAAGAGAGAAATTTACATATTCCAAATAGTTATGACCGAGAAAACCTGAATATATATATATATATATTCATATATATATATATATATATATATATATATATATTGTTATGTTTAGAAGCACGTTAAATATTTAAACCCATAAATAAAAAAATGTTCGTATTTGGTAATCTAGCCTATGTTATTTTACAGTTTTTCTGAAGATTCTGCCGTTTTTCTGAAACCTTGTATAATATTAATCGATACCTATTTTTGAAATAAACATGTTTTCAACATTACAAGCAATTGGCATCATTTTAAAATTTTAAGAAATCAAAATTTACGAATATATTTTGAGCACAAGCAGATAACAAAATATTAAAAGTTCGAACATCCTGTATATGAAATTGGATCTGAACACAACAGCCAATGAGATGCCAGGAAAGATCTTGATGCAAAATTAGGAAATTTGAAAAGCAGAAACGTCAAAAGAATGATTTTTACATGTATTGTATATAGTTTATAAGGTAGTTAGAGATGTTTAATTAATAAAAAGTGCAACAAAAGATGAGTGAAAATTGAAAATTCGAGAAGGAAAACAAAATGTGTTGGTATCTAGGGAGAAGAATCAACAAGCTAGGAGATTGTAAAAAAATAATTTTTGGAAGAACCCATTATGTATTTACATCCTAAAAAAATCATCAATTTATAAGAGAAAAATAGCTATTTTGTCAAGACAACATGGGAAATGATATATAGCAGATAGCAGATAAAAAGATCCCAGATGGAAAGATAAACTAACCTGGATGTTGCACGAAATTTCCTGCTTTCGAACTCCACAGCACTATATTAGAGTTTCACTCCGCAATTTATAGATGTCGCATCTATAATTTTGTGCATTTCACATTATATATATTCATTCACCCTTTTGTCCCTTTATAATTAAATGCCTCCAGGACACGCAGTTGACCTTTACTGAAACCCACATTAACACATTCAAATAATCAATTACTCGGGGCATTCTCGAATTGCTTTCTGACACGAAATCTATGTGATTGCGGTATTTGAACACTTCTGAAGCATGATGGGGTGAATCCGGTTCCTGCAAAGCCTCTTAGGTAAATAATTGAGTGATTAAGAAAGGATTAAATGGGATACGAAATTGAACATGGAACTGATGCAGGTATTGATGTTGATGCTGGGTTCTACTTGTAATTGCAGATAATGGAAAACGCTTAGGTCGACGGTGGATTTGCTTTGATGGAATTCACTAGATGTCCATTATGTATTCTACATCAGTCCAGTATTTTATAGAGAAAAAAACTCCGATAGCAATATCTTATCAAAATTTTATAGAAACGATAAATTTCAAGAAATACAGAGAATATTTTTTTGTTATAGGCATATTAACATTCAAAATAACGATATACCAGTATCTTCTATCACTATTACTAAAAGTCGAGTATAACCCTAAGTCTCTTACTCTTTGAGCTTCAAACAAGTGGGCAACAGCCATTCACGGATTTGGAACTATGACTGGACAATGACTGAAGACTAAAGACTGAAGACCTTACCATGATGGTGGTTCTCAAAAATGGCCGACAAATAATTTTGAATCTGAATTTTGAAAAATTAAATTTCTATAGAATGTGCAACTTCCACTACCCGTTATAGGTTGATAGATAGCCCATCAGTCCAGGGAGTGCCTGGGACGTTTAAAGCGCGAGGGGTCGTCGACGTTGTAATCAGTGGCTTCCCTCACGAGGGGATTCTCGTGGGTTATTGAGCAATCGTATACTTTCCGATTGCGGTCTCTAATAATATTCCTGATGGAAGGCAGGTTCAAGTCTTCGAGGGTCCGATCGTTCCGCACATGCCACGGAGCGTTCGTAATCATCCTCGAGACTTTCATTTGCGCCCGTTCCAGGACGCGAATGCTAGTCCTGCAGGTTTGGCCCCAGGAGGCTGAGGCATACATAATGACAGGCCTGAACATCATTTTATAGATCTTCACTTCGATTTTGAGATCAAGTTTACTTCCTCTGTTAATTAGAGCATAAAGCGCACATAATTTTTATTGGAATCAGGCTATAATCACAAAACTCGTCGCCATATTAGAGTTTCCATCTTGAATTTAGGAATATTGACAAAAAATCGTGATCTCTGTTCCCGAAAACCCCCTCATACCAATTTTGAATAGAATCGAACCATAATCACAACTCGTCCGCCATATTGGATCCGTCATTTTGTTTTTTCTCTAGCATAAATTCCATAATACTTTGCCACCGGAATTATGGACACCTGCCAAATGTCAACTCAATCGAACAACGGGAAGTAGGTCATATTTAACTTGTAAGTTTTGATTACAAACCTACAGACAGACATGAAAATAAATAAAAGCTTGTAAAAACAGATGGTGCACTTAGATTTTGTCTTCATCCCACCGATCTTAATAAGTCTTTGACTCGATGTAGGGTGTTGTAGATTTAATAAGTTGTTACTCTGAATCATTAAGGGTGGGTTGTAACACAGCTGGCCATCCTTTGGTAAAGGTTAATTACGGGTTTTCTTACTTTCTGGGTCATGGCTATGAAAAAAGAGAGAATCGCAGTTAATAAAACCAAAGATGACCAGAGGTGATACAACTCGCGTTAAATATATTTCATAACTCTATCTGACATCTTCGAAAACTATTAATAATGGCAACTTCTATCATCTATCATCATGCTATTCAGTGTACCGCGTATTTCATCTAGGTTCTGTAGCACATTTCATATTCCTGTTTCCAATACAATGCTTCATTTTCATTCTCCTATAGCTACAATATCTAGAAGGGTTAATAAGGTTCCTAGTGTAGATATATTTTTCTATCTTTCCAAAAATTCAAAAAAGATATTCTTCTGTTTCCAATACACTGCATCATTTTCAGTTTCCTATAGCTACAATATCTAGAAGTGTCCCTACCAAATTCTAGCCCAACAACAAGGAAAAAATCTTTTATCAAAAGTGACAAACTTATTATTAATGGTAAAAACCACACCATTGAAGACTGCGAGAAGATTTTTAGGAAAACGTTACCTCTGGAAACTCACGTGGATATTCAAGACAGGGGAAATTTTTCCGAGACCATCAGAGTCGCCAAAAAAACAACACGTAACGGGAAATCGGACAATCAGATATCACCGCGCCCAAACCTGAGAAGCACGTCAAAAAACGACCAGATGGCATAATCACTATTATGCATCAAAACATCCAGAGTATTCGGAATAAAACAGAAGATATCACGACTTTTTTACTGGAATGCGAAGAAAAGGGACAAAGAGTGGACATTTTGTGTTTTTCGGAAAGCTGGCTGAAAACTGGTGAAACCGATACAATTACTATTACTAATTACAACGCAGTATCTTATTTCTCTAGATCCATGTACTTACACGGAGGTGTTATAATTTTTTCGCATGATAATGTTATTCTCGAAAAAATAGACAATTTGAGAACTGCGTGTGTGGAAAAAGACATTGAATTCACAGCTGCGATGGATAAAATTAATAAACTGATCATACTTTGTATATACAGAGCGCCAACTGGTAAGTTGAATGTTTTTTTTTACATACTATATGACCTTATCACCGAACTGAACAATCAGTATCTCAATCATAAAATTATAATTAGCGGAGATTTCAATATAGATCTTAAAATCGATAACGATAACAAGAAAGAATTCATCTCCCTACTAGAAATATTCAATCTCCACATAACTACAACCACTCCCACTAGGATAACATGTAATTCAGAGACGATCATAGATAACATTATAACGAACGTCGATAAAGATGAAATTGTAAACATTCAAAATGACTTCTATGGACTGGCAGATCATAACGGTCAGATTATATCGCTAGTTTTCTCTCAAACAGGTCTCTCCATGTAGTGGTGGATGGAGTTTCATCTGACACTCTACTCATAAATGCTGGTGTTCCGCAAGGATCTATTCTCGCACCAACACTATTTCTACTTCACATCAACGACCTGTTGAAAGCAACTTAATGTCCAGTACACAGCTTTGCCGATGATAGTACCCTCCATACCGCTTTCTCTTCCAGGGCCCCTATATCAGCCCGTGAAACCAGAAATGAACGAGGAAGAAATGTTAATAATATAAATATGGACTTAGCAACAATTCTCGAGTGGTGATCTAATAACTTGGTAGAATTCAATGCAAACAAAACACAAGCATGTCTTTTCTCTAGAAAAGCCGATCTCACTGTGCCTAACATAACTTTGTCAGGAGTAACCATACCACTGAAGTCATCCATATCGATGCTTGGTATTACTATCAGCAATAACCTTTCCTGGGAAAATCACGTGAGGTCCATTGCCAAAAGAGCATCCCAAAAACTTGGTTTTTTGTTTCGTGCCAAGAGCTATTTCACCCCACTCAGCTGCTTATGATCTATAAGGCACAGATCCGACCTGTCCTGGAATACTGTTCCCATATTTGGAGCGCGGCACCTAAACATATCCTGAGGCTATTGGATTCTGTCCAAAAAAGGGCAATTCGTCTCGTCGGTGATGCCTCGCTTACAAACTCGCTCACTTGTCTGGAACACCGTAGAAAAGTTGGCGATTTGTCTCTATTTTATAGATATTTTCATGGGCGATGCTCTTCTGAAATATCAACAATCGTTCCTGCTTTGGCAGTCTCTTCGAGACTAACCCGTCAAGTTCAGTCATCACACCCCTTCGTGGTCACTTTGGAGACCTGCAGAACATCACTTTCCAAAGACTCGTTCATCCAACGAACAGCGAGGCTTTGGAACTCATTGCCTAGGGAGGTGTTCCCCGAGGCATACAACCTCCAGAAATTTAAGAAGAACACCAACTCCTACCTTCTTTCCCTTGGTTCCCACGAGGTTCTCTTAACATTACAGGATATCCCTTTTCGTGGGAACCAGAACATAAAAAAAAAATATATCGGAGGTGAAAAGGGTTTATAATACAGGAGACAGTACTGCCGGCCTCAATTTCCCTCGAGTCCGAGAGAAAATTGGTCTGAAATGTCCTACCCATGAGGAACGACTTTATCCACTTCACCAGCTCAAAGGCAGGTGGAAATCAATTAATTTGCAGAGCAGGCCTTCATGCCATACTCTATCGAAGGCCTTACTTACATCCAGAAGCACTGTCCTCCACTTCATCATCAATCCTTCCGAGAAAGATTTTTTCATCCAACTTAGCTCAACAGCAAATCATATAATTCTACGGGAAGGTCGGGTTCTGTCCTTCTTTCGGAATCATATCTACGATGGCATGCTTCCACCTTCGAGAGCGCAGAGAGTTTTTGATGATATTCAGAAGTGACTGCACCTGATTGTCCGGAAAATTCCTAATCATACGATTGGAAATTTCGTCACACCCAGGTGCTTTTTTAGGATTTAATCGTTTGCGCCTTATGTTCATCCAACGAAGCCGGACGAATGACATCATGATTGGGTTCTCTAAGAGTGCGATTAACCCGATTTTCCAGCAAAAGATCACGATCCATATCGTATGGATGCTCATTCAGCCTAAATTGCCTTTCAATCGAGTCAGCAAAGGCTTCAGATTTGGACTCGGAGTCATAGCACATGCCGAACTCACCATATGGTGACTAACACTGAAGAGACAGTAGTGTTAGCTATGATATGATAGATGGAAGCAGTTGTCATTATTAATAGTTTTCAAAGATGTCAGAAAGACTTATGAAATATATTTAGGGTGGGTTGTCATCTGGTCATCTTTGGTTTTGTTAACTGCAGATTCTCTCTTTTTTTATAGCCATGATCCAGAAAGAAAGAAAACCTCTAATTAACCTTTACCAAAGGATGACCAGCTGTATTACATCCCACCCTTAATGATTCCGAGTTACACAATCTACAACACACTACATCGTGTCAAAGCCTTATTAAGATCGGTGGGATGAAGACAAAATCTAAGCGTACCATCTGTTTTTACAAGCTTCTATTTATTCTCATGTTAGTCTGTGGGTTTGTATTCAAATCTTACCAGTTAAATCTGACCCACTTCCCGTTGTTCGATTGAGTTGACATTTGGCAGGTGTGCATAATTCCGGTAACAATGTATTATGGAATTTTTGCTAGAGAAAAACAAAATGGCGACTCCAATATGGCGGACGAGTTGTGATTATGGTTCAATTCTATTCAAAATTGGTATGAGGGAGTTTTCGGGAACAGAGATCACGATTTTTTTGTCAAAATTTCTGAATTCAAGATGGCGGCTCCAATATGGCGACGAGTTTTGTGGTTATAGCCCGATTCCAATAAAAAAATGGTATGTGGGGGGTTTTGGGGTCGGAAATAATGATTTTTTTTGTCAAAATCTACGATTTCTAGTTGGCGATGAGTTTTGTGATTATAGCTCGATTCCATTCAAAATTGGTGTGTGGAGTTTTCGGGGTCGGACATCATGTTTTTCTCAGAATTCATTTTTGGGTAGGAGATTATCAATTTTTGTCAGAATTCAATAATATGACGGATTTCATGAATGACTAAAAAGAATTGAATAAAAATGATTTAAAAAAATTAACACAAGCTGTATAAAAGCTGTCTTAATTTTTTTTAATAATTTTTATGTTTCACCAAACTTCAACACCGTCTTAAACAAATTACTCTCAAACAAATTACTTGTCAAATTCACTTATTTGCCCTACTGTACTTTAGTAGTAAAGATGTACATGAGTGTGTTGATACTATGAACGGGTGTATAGATATTGCTGTGCAAATCTGCCAAAGGTGAACGTAAATAAAACAAAATGGATGTTATTAGAGAAACATAAAGATCATAATAATGAAAACCTAAATTGATTCGTTGAAAATATAAACAGGATGTTCATAAAATGAAAACCTACTTCTACGATTGAATGACAGTGATATAGAAAAGGTAAACAAATTCGTGTACTTGTGTGTAACTATTGACAGTAAATTAAAATTCAAGGAACATGCTAATCAGATTATCAAAACAGTAGCTTACAAAATCAACTATTTAAGAAGATGTTCCCCATATCTCAGCCAGTGGTCTAAATTATTAGTGTACAACTCCATAATCCTTCCACATTTAAATTATTGTTCTACCATTCTATTTTTTCTCAATCAAAATGAAATGAACAGACGACAAAAGATGCAGAATCGTTCGAGGATTACACCGATAGCAAATAATGTAACGAACCTAGGCCGGACCTGTCGCCTCACGCGTTGCCATCGACAACGATGAGATCATCCCCGGAGATATTCGAGAACCATCCAGTCGCTCTGCCGCGGAAAACAACGGTCAATATTGGAAACAATTGGAACATGCCGGTCGCCAACTAACAGAATTCGAAACATCGAGAATGCTGTATCGGAGATAAATAGGCAACCCTCAAGTGGAGTCGGACAGTCTGAACGAGCCCATACGATCGAGCTATACAGTGGCGTAGTAATATAAATTAAGTTGTGAAATAAATTATTAAAACCAAGTTAAGTTTATTTACGTTACAATATGTTGCAAACCCTTCAATGGCTACCAGTGAAGAAACTCTACGAGTACCTAACACTAATCTTTATTTTTAAAATCAAAATTGGATATTCACCTGTATATCTACAGAATAAATTAACTTATGTGGCTGACATACATGAGTATAACACAACAAACAGAAACAACATAAAGGTTGAAAAATATAAAAAAATAGTACACATAATTCTTTATTTTATTAAGGAGTAGATTGTTTTAACGACCTCCCATAAGAAATTAAAGAGAGTGGTTCGATAAATACATTCAAGAGACAATTGAAGGATTACTTAATGAAAAACTAGTATATTCTTGTGCATGACTTTTTTATGTAACTTTTTATCTATATGTATGTATTTTTAATCAGTCTGTTTGTATTTTTTTCATGTTAATTAAATTTTATTTATAATGTGACAATGTATTTACTATTGTAAATGAATTAGTTTTTCAACTAAATAAAGAGATGTATATCGGTATATATATATATATATATATATAGAGAGAGAGAGAGAGAGAGAGAGAGAGAATAAGAGAAATCTGTTACGAATCCAAGAGAGCCCACCATCCGTCTACAGCCTGTTTCATGGTTTCCCAATCATCAGGACGGCCTGTGGTCTCTTTCAAATTCGTATCAGATATCTCGTAGAGTTAATACCTATCGGCAAGTACAGAAATGTGAAAAGCATCAAATTATAGATAGTGACACCTATAATCTGTGCGGCGAAGCAAATAGTCGTACTTCTAGTGCGTTCAGAGTAACGTTCGTGGAATTTTAATGGCATGAAATTTCGTGTACATCAACAGGTCACCAACAGATGTCAGCATAGGCCAACCCACGATACCAATAGTCGTACTTCTAGTGCGTTCAGAGTAACGCAAAACAAATAACGAGAGGAAGAGAAATTTGTTACGAATCCAAGAGAGCCCACCATCTGCCAACAGCCTGTTTCATGATTTCCCAATAAGATATGATTCGGAAACTATGAAACAGGCTGTAGACGGATGGTGGGCTCTCTTGGATTCGTAACATATTTCTCTTATTCTCGTTATTTGTTTTGCGTTACTCTGAACGCACTAGGAGTACGACTATTGGTATCGTGGGTTGGCCTATGCTGACATCTGTTGGTGACCTGTTAATGTACACGAAATTTCGTGCCATTAAAATTCCACGATTTCAGGTCTAAGCTTCGCCGCACAGATTATAGGTGTCACTAGCTATAATTTGATGCTTTTCACACATATATATATATATATATATATATATATATATATATGTATATAAATAAATATCTCCTTCAAACAAACAATTATCTGTCTAGTTATTTTTTATCAATAAAAAAATTGTTTTTTGAGTCAATTAGGATTTTTATAAATTATTAAATCTAATGGGCAATTCAAATAACAAATCGCTCTGTATAAATCGTTAGTGTAATTTTCCTTCTAAATCCGAGACAATAAAAACTTAAAATAAAATTCAGCATCGATATAAAATGCCTGCTTAGTTCGCTGTATAAAGTTTAACGGCAATGGCGAGTGCTAGCAATATATATTTTCCAACTTTTCCGGATAACCTTTGCTTTTATATGGTCATTTATTGGGTATTAAACCTGACAAAAAACCGCTTGGTGCGAAGTGCCGATCCAATAATTTGAAATTATTAGCACAAGGCTATAACGAATTTCAATTCGTGAGTGTTTTCATGTTCCAGAGTTCCGCATAGGAGCAGTGGTGTTTTTTGTAATAGAATTGAATGAATTAGTGACCATATCTCGCGAAAAATTCAGGAAAGAATAGTTTTTTCCATTGTTTGTGGTGTCTGTCCAACAATCGGATAGCTCGCATTTTGGATTGACATGGAAATTTGGTGTTCGGTCTCATTTATATGAGGCGCTACGATCGACATAATCTCATGGAATGTTAGACTGCAGTTTTTGATAGAAGAATGTAATAATTATAAAGAGTATTCCCGGTATAATCTGATATATTTTACAAAATGTATGTAAAATATATGGAGTTTCTTTCACAAATTCCAATAATGCAGAAAAATGCCACATTTTTCCATAATTGATATCATGGAAATTTCGCATAAATTTATCAATTGAAAATATTTTAATTCGTTTATTACATGGCTAGTGCGGAGCAGTGTATAACGTTTTGGACACGAAACATAGAGAGTCAACCAGAAATGGAAGCTATCCGATTGTTGGTCTAATACTACAAAGATATAGAAAATCCATTTCGAAGCTCCAAATCACGAAAACTGTCAATTTTTATGTTTTGTGCCATTGACACATTTTATCAGCTCATGGAGACACTAATCACAAAAATACAGACAAATTTACGTTAACCCCAAGAAACGTGCAGTATCCTACGCCAATGACAGATGGAGGGAGCTACAGACAGACGAACAGAAAGACAGGCCGACGGCAATCCTAAACATTCAGTTATTTCAGTGTGATTTTGACCTTGTTCTGTCAGAATTTTTTTCGACTGATCGGTATATCTCATTCCGAAATTGTCCCACAGAATATACTAGTGCAGTCCTCGAAAGAATTAGAATATACAGGGTGTCCCTGGACTTCCTCTTTTCCTTTTGGGAATGTATAGATGGGTTCAAAATATCACCATGTAGTAATCAACTCTCATAATCTCCACATATGGGCCGAAGAAAATTCCCATGGGATATTGCAAACCAAACACCAACGGAAATTCAACGTGAATGTTTGGGCTGGTATCATAGGAAACCATCTTATGGAACCATTCGTTCTACATAACCGATTGAATGGAGAACGTTACTTGGAGTTCATTCAGAACGATTTGAATGGACTTTTGGAACATGTTCCATTGCAAACCCGAAGAGATATGTGCTTTATGCATGATGGCGCTCCTCTTCATTTTAAGTTGATTGTGCGGGACCATCTGAACCAGATTTTCCCCAATAGATGGATTGGCTACCGCGGTCTCCGGATTTAAATCCATTGGATTTCTTTCTGTGGGGGCATCTGAAAAGCCTCGTTTACTCTACACCTATTCACACCAGAGATGCCTTGTTGAATAGAATTACATTACATTGTGAAGCCATACGAAACGACCCTGGAATGCTATTTCAAGTGCAGAGAGGGTGTTTGCGCCGACTAAGAAAATGTATTGAGAGAGACGGGGGTCATATCGAGCAGTTTTTGTAGCGGATTTTGCATTTATGTTTGCTCTTGAGGCTTGCGATTGATTATTTACACCATGAGTTTTGTAAGGTAAACGTGTTTGCATGATAAAAATTCGTTATGAACATTGTACCTATCATTTCTATTTTCATTACAAATTAATCTTTTCGAATAATGGTAGACATCTCAGGTTGGATGTCGTCGAACAAAAATGCATTTTTATCAAAAATCGTTGCTCCGATCGATTTTCCACACGAGTACTTTTATTCAGGAAATTGTCCAGGTAACCTTGTTTTGTTAAAACATATTGACAAATCCCAGTCATTTCAAAGTTTTGAGGTGTGGACCATCGGGGGTAGTCCGTTCCTGACTTTGTAGCAAAACAACTGACTCCTGCATTGTAACTTTGAGGGCCCGTAACTTGGTAACGAAGGCTTTCAGGAACAAAAGTTATATGAAGTACTGGTGATATTTTTCGACCCCATCTATACATTCCCGAGAGGAAAAGAGGAAGGTTACAAGACCGTTCAGAGGTAGTCTCCTTTTGGATCTTTTCCAGTTCATTTCTTGTTCAGAGGCTCTTTAGTGTAGCAAGGCTAGAGTATTCCAAGATAGGTGCCAGATATTTTAGTCCTTGCCTACATAGGTACCGTCTTGTTCTGAGATTCTGTATCGGTGAAACACTTAGCTTAGAGTTAAGCTCAAAAATTGCCAAGCTGCAAAAATGACAAGTTCGCGAAGCTGTGCCCCTTTTCCCACCATGGGAAATGATATTATATTCTCCTAAGTGAAACTTCCTCCAACACCGATTCTTATATCTGCTCGTCAGGTATAGCAATAACAACTCGTCGGAATTTGAAATGACTAGCCCCTGAATGGAAGTTACTTGAACTGAAACCGGGCTGAACTTATCTTGTTTCTCCAAAGTTACGAGTCGACTTTGTCGTCTCCGGATCGGTGTCTCCACAATGTGTTTCCTCATATCTGCAACATGTTAACTTGGGATTAACAGTCCTTACATGAAAGCTAACTGAAAATCATTCCTTTCATCTTGGCATGAACTGAAAGTTCCTAATGCCGAACTGGATTCTAACTTACTAACTCCAGAAACAGAATTTAATTCAGTGGAAAAAGAATTCCGCAATTCTTTCTGTTGAACACAATAATGAGTTTCGACTAAGGTTAAATAAACACACTCTATATACAGGGTGTTACCAAATAAGTGTGAAAGTTTTAAGGGGGTGATTCCTTGTCGAAAATTACAGGGGATCTTTCATGTAAACAAAAGCTCTTAGGACTTTCCTTGAAAAGTTAAACGCTTCCAAAAATGAGAAAAAAAAAATTTTTTCTTTTTGAAATTGCTGAAGAGTTTAAGAAATGGGATTTCATGGGCATGTTCTACCAATAAAAAGACTACCTATGAATATTTTTTTAATTTTGTTGTGATCTTTTAAAGGGGTGAAACATGCAACCCCTATTCCATTTTTTACCAGAACTTTTTAACGAAACAAAATTTTTCAATATGTGTTGAAAAGAACGGTTCATTGCAAAACTTTTTTAACGATTGTGTTGTGTCCGTAGAAGCAATGGTTTTCTACTAAAGAAATAAAATACAACATTGTCCATGATCGGATATTCTGTAAATGGAATCGAAAAAATCTAGTAGGTGGCTGTCACGTTTTGTTTGCAAAACTTGTGACTTCAATCGTAGTATTTTAAACTTATTCCGCTTGTTTTACCTTTTAATGTAGGCATGTACCATGTTTTATTAATGACCACCTCCTACCATTAGACAGGAATCAAGTCTTCGTCTCTTAATGGTATTATTGAAGAAAAACGGTCCAATTACTCTGTCGCCTAAAATACCACACCATACATTAACTTTTTGAAAGAATTGGTCCTTAAAGTTTATAACCCAGTGGGGATTTTAGGTAGACCAGTATCTGCAATTTTGAGCAGATACTATTCCATTGGTAGTGAACATAGCCTCATCAGTGAACAAAATTTTTCTTAGGAAATTTCTATCATTTAAAAAATTTCCTTGGGCCCAATAGCAGTAATCTAATCGTTTATGTTCGTCACCTTCTTTCAATGTGTGCAAGAACTTTGGTTTAAAAGGTTTGATTTTATGACGAACGAGACATCTTCTGATTTTCTCTCTACTCAAATTTAATTGCTCAGACCTTTCACGCAAACTAATTTTGGGGTTGGCACGAACTGAAACTGAGATATTTTCATCAACATGGGACCTTCGATTTGTCAATAGCTAGACGATTCTTTAATACACATCCGGTTTGCGTAAAAAGTTCATTCACGGAGGCTGCCGTTCCATGTCGAATACGATTTCGTTGCGGATGTATTCTGTTGAATTCATGAGCAACTTGTCTACTACTTCGAGCACCATCACCAAATAACCTTATTATTTCATTTTTTTTCTCGTAAATTAAGTCGTTCAATGGGCATTTTGTTACCGTTTTTGACGCATTTACTTTCAAACTGACATTTGGTATAAATAGTTCATTTGTTTCCATGACACTCTAGCCCAAATTGAAAACTGTTGAAACACAAAATATTAGACTCCTTTGAAACATTGAGAATGACGATTTTCCATCCAAAATTAGGCAAATGGTATTATTCGCAACCAATCATATTCAACAGAAAATTGAAAAATTCCTCAAAATTGCAGACAGGTTATAGTAGAGGAGACCATGGGAGGTCGACCTTCACCAATCTGATAACTCGATGAGACATATTTTTTATCAAATATAATTTATAAACAAATATGCCCATGATAACTTGCCTATCGAAAAGTGTTCATAGCTATTTTCAATTGAATTAATTTTAATCAATTTTCTTTCATCGCCTTCATTCTTTTGATAACCGAATGAGTTTCACCTCAACTGATAGTTTTTAACACACAGAATATGCCTAGGTAGGCTTGCCTACTTATTTCTGCGCATGGCTACCTGGCAAGCAGATGTGAACAGGTAAGTCAATATAGGTAACTACATCGATCTGTTAACCAATCGAAATTGATATCATAGGTAAGATAATTTGATTACAAAACCAATCGTATAGGCTTGCCTGCAAAAAATCGTACATAAAATATTATTGCCAAGCTATAAAGTTTTAGAATTTTAGCTATTTGATAGGTGCGAGAGAGAAAGTAGAGCGTCCGAGGTCCGTGTAATAGAACAGGACACAACATAGCAGCTGCACGCTACCTGACCGTTGAATGTATCCGAGTGCGCATGCTCGTGTACATGTGAGTGACAGTGACAGCATTTATTTACACTCGACAGTAATTTTGAACTCTTTTATATGCTTTGTAATAAACGCTTTTAACAACATAAACGTATTAAATTTTATTTTTCTATATTGATGATATTTTTAATTTATTATACTAAAATTTCAAAAGTAACACTTATTCTTCCCCGCTTCACGGCATTTATTCGATTTTAAATAATAAATAAATAATTCTTTATTTAATTTTAAATAAAAAATATAGATTTTCTTATCATTTTTAAATTTTATAATTTAGCTTCAAAATGAAAAAAAAATTGTTGAATTTTTATTTTTTATTAATATATTAAATTATTTATTTTTGATTATTTCATAGCTGTAAGTATATATAGTGTGAAATAATACAAAAATTGTGAACGAAATTAGAGTTATAATAAATTAGAGTTCAAAATTACTGTCGAGTGTAAATAAATGCTGTCACTGTCACTCACATGTACACGAGCATGCGCACTCGGATACATTCAACGGTCAGGTAGCGTGCAGCTGCTATGTTGTGCCCTGTTCTATCACACGGACCTCGGACGCTCTACTTTCTCTCTCGCACCTATCAAATAGCTAAAATTCTAAGACTTTAAAGCTTGGCAATAATATTTTATGTACGATATTTTGCAGGCAAGCCTATACGATTGGTTTTGTTATTAAATTATCTTACCTATGATATCAATTTAGATTGGTTAACAGATCGGTGTAGTTACCTATATTGACTTACCTGTTCACATCTGCTTGCCAGGTAGCCATGCACAGTAATAAGTAGGCAAGCCTACCTAGGCATATTCTGAGTGTTAAAAACTATAGTTGAGATGAAACTCATTCGGTTATCAAAAGAGTGAGGGTGATGAAAGAAAATTGATTAAAATTAATTCAATTAAAAATAGCTATGAACACTTTTCGATAGGCAAGTTATCATAGGCATATTTGTTTATAAATTATATTTGATAAAAAATATGTCTCATCGAGTTATCAGATCGGTGAAGGTCGACCTCCCACCGGCTCTTAGACTACTAGTAAAGGAGACTAAATTCGATTAATTTACATTTGATGAAATAATCATTTTCAATTTTAGTTATTTCAATACGTTTATTTCATTGATTTTGACAATTTTATTACTTACAAGCTTTTATTTAGTTTCACCTGTCCCGATGTTTGTCATCAAATCTTGCAAGTTAAATTTGACCCACTTCTAGTTGTTCGATTCACGTGAAATTTGGCAGTGTTCATAGTTCCCGTGACAATGCATTATGCATTTGTTAGAGAAAAAAAAAATGGCGGCTCCAAGATGGCGGACGAGATTTGTGTTTATGGTCCGATTCGATTCAAAATTGGAATGATGGGGTTTTCAGGGTCGAAGATTATGAATTTTCTGAAAAAATTCATAAAATCAAAATGGCGGCTTCAAGATGTCCGACGATTTCTGTGATTATGGTCCGATTCTATTCAAAATTGGTATGTGGGTGTTAGGGGTACTTAAAGCACAAAATGAAATAATTGAAAAAAAAACCTTTTTTAAAACAAGCTTTTATTCAAATACCCTATAAAGTACAAAATGATTGCTTTGGATATGTGACGTAGGTTATTCCGTGAGTTATAGATTCAAAAGCTTGTCGCATCTGTATTCGAAATGAAAACTTTGCTCGACAAGCTCTTGAAACTCACGGAATAACCTACGTCACACATCCAAAGCAATTATTTTATACTTTTTAGAGTATTTGAATAGGAGCTTGTTTTTAAAAAGGTTTTTTTTATTAATTATTTTATTATTATTTCCGTGGCTTCTTATTCAGAACCATTATGTAATAAAATAGGCAAAAAAGTCGGCCACTTTTATAGAATTTGTATAAACCTTTCCCCAAGGTGTAGAAAAATTGTATATAACACTATCATATACCCACATTTTAATTACTGCATGTCCGTATTTCTCTGCTGTTCATCTGCGCGAATACATCGTTTGCAGCTACTTCAGAATAAAGCAATGCGTATCTTATTACGTTGCAGCAGGTTAACAGCGATAAATGATATGTTAATGAAGCTGAAATTTTTAAATATTTCCTAACTGATTATAGAGTCTGCATTAGTACTAATTTTTAAAATTGTTAATAAGCAAGCTCCTTCTTACTTGCAAGAATATATTATCAAAAGGGCAGATATGATACATTATAATTTAAGGTTCACTGACCAGCTCCACATACAAGGCGTCAATACAAATGCTTTGGAAAAAACCCTCTTCATCGAAGGTTTGAGATTATATACTGATCTACCTCTGTTGGTTAAGACTTCAGCAAATATAAAAAAATTTAAAACAAGGTTAAGAAAAATGTATTTCAATGTATAGGTTATATAACTGAAAAAGATTTTGGATGAAAACTGTTTGAAGGATGTCTATTATGCCATGGTAAATTCAGTTCTGTCTTATAATGTACTCCTGTGGGGAGATGGAACAAACATAGAAAGAGCGTTTGTAGCTCAGAAACGTATTATTCGTATATTATATGGTCATCGTTACACAGATTCCTGCAGACCAATTTTCAAAAAAAATAATATTTTAACATTACCCTGCATCTACATTTATAGTTGTCTACTCTATGTGAAAAAAAAAATGAATACAGGTTAGAAACAAATTCCAAGTGTCACATATACCCAACTAGAAACGGAAACCTACTAAAATTACAACAACATCGTACTTCGTTGTTTCGAAAATCACCTTCTGCAGCAGGCATAAGGCTCTTCAATTGTTTACCACCAGCCATAAAAAATATTTCAGAATTACCTTTGTTCAAACTGAGAATAAAAAAATATTTGTTGGAGGGAAGTTTCTATTCTATGAACGAGTATCTGGAATACTCTAGTAGAAAATAGTTATGACAAAGCTTTATATGTTTATTTTAATATTTTACACTGACGATTCCTGTATATTTATTTATTTATTTATATAATGTCTCAAACTGACTATGTCCCATTGATTATTTGATGTATTCGAGGAATAATTTTGGTACTATTATATCACATCTTCAAGACCTCTTTACAGTCCTTTGTATTGTGTATGAGCTTGTTTAAATGTGTTTATGTTTGCTTGTATATGAGTGTATATATGTGTGTGTTTATACAATTTATATTATCCTTCTTCTTTTTGTGACATGTCCTGGAATAAAGTATATTTGTATTGTTTATGTGTAATGAAATCAATTGTAACATTTATGTACTGTTATATAATAGCTATTGATGCTAAATAAAGTTATATTCTATTCTATTCTATTAATTGAAAATCGGACTTGAATATGAAAATTACAAAAAAAATTAAAATTCGAATGTTGCGTTGAAATTGGGTATGTAGGGTCAAAATCTATTTCTAAGCAACTTTTTCCTATAACTTTTTCCCGGGATCTCCAACGCGAAGCAAAATATCGAGAATTTGCCCTTTTCGCGGGATCGCAGTAGGCTGGGTTTAAGGCTGTCACTCGGGCTGAGTATTGCGAAAAGTGCGGCCCATGAACGTCTACGTCTGTACCAAAAATCAAATCTTTGCTTTCAAAAATGACTAAAATACAGTGGTGTGAAGTGTGCCACACTGTATATTATTCATATTTTTTTAATGAGCAGCAGCTGTTTGCCGATCTTGTTCCGACGCAACATGTATTATATGAAAGGGAAGTAGGCATTTTAGCGCACCTTCAAAGTCCTTTCTGCACCTTTTTCAAAGGTTTATTGTGCGTTTTAATTTCCTCCATTCCACTTGATGAAAATTACTGTACGCTCATTCTGCTCCCAATGACATATTCCAAGGCAATTGTCGATGGCTCGTGCACGGAACTGAGGCCATTGTGAACTCGGAATCGAGCAGTCGACTGTTAAAACTGCCGGAAGCGCCGGGAATGGGAATTTCCATCTGCTCCTCGGACGGCCTATCCCGATCATATTCTGCTCTGTTTGAGATCTCTCCCAGTGATTACCTTTGCGTGTGCGATTCCAGAGAATTCCGCATGTTTTCGAATGTTTGATCGGATGTTGTTTGTTCGTTTACCTTTCCGGGCTCGTGTCGCAGATGGAGCGATCCATCAAATTAGTCTTTGACGTCTGCTTGATAGGTTTTCTGTTTGGTTAGGTAATGTCACACGCTTCGCCTTGGGAGGTACGGGTAGGCTGTAAATTAACGATAATCGAGGAGTATTTGGGGAATGTCCCATATTCTGTAACAAGTTAATTATGTAATAGAATGCCCAGGCTATTCAGTGAAGAGCGGTGTGGAGTTCTTTGTACCGCCTTGCTAGTTTCAAATGTATTTATGTTTCAAGCAAAGGTTTTAAGAAATTGTAAATCTGAATGGACGCCAGAATTTTTTGTTTAATCAGGATAAAAATTCAAACTTCCCAGCCAATTATATTGCAAATCAAATAATGTTGTTTGACATGTTTTTTGGGTAACCTTCCACAGTCTGAAAATGAAAATATAATCAGGAAAATCTATACAAGTGTAGAAGGGGCAAACTAATTAGTTCACAAAAACTAATTAGTTCATAAAAAAATTATTCAATTTGTCAGTAACTTATCGTTCCCTGAATATGCCTATAAAAAAATAGTAAAAATTCAAAAGATACTTCTCTATATAGTTTTTGATTGATGTTTCGGGGACTATATCTGCCTCCGTTCTCAAAATCTTCTAAATCTCCTTTAATTGTTTGAATAATTTGGATTTTTCTTGCAGAGTCTCTTTTCGCTTTTTCAAATTACGGATGTCAATTGAGATCTGCCAACAAATTTGAGAGTGACTTATTGCTCATTTGATATATGGGGTGTTGTTCAGATCAGTTTATTAGCATTCTACTATCTCACTTTCTCATTGAGTAGAGGTAAGCATGTATGGTCCATTTCAACAGAATTTGTTGAAAAGCAGTTGTTATTGGAAAGAAGAATACAAGGCGTTTCTTTCAATTTTCTCCTCTCTTGATGTGGTTCTTTCATCAAGATTTTCGTCCCATTCCATCGTAGGACCGCCATTGGATGTGAGGATATATTCTGCAATTTTTGATCCGGTTATTTGTCGATTTCTGATGTAACTCTGATGTTCACTTTGGCGCACTTCCAATGGTCTTGACGTTTAACCTATATAACTATCACCACACGAACAAGGTATGTTGTAAACACAGTTTTTGGTACTGTCTTCTGCGTTTTTTTCTTTTGTTTGTGTTAGTATAGATCTCAGTGTGTTTGTTGTTCTGAATGATGTTCTCACATCATACCTATGTCCAATTCGTTTGATCTTCTCAGATAATCCGGAGATATAAGGTATTATGTTGGTTGTGAAATGGGTAGGTGGTGGGAGTTCTCCTGTTGGTTGTGTTAATTGGTTGTTTGATGGATTTTTGTTTTCATTGTCAGTGATTGTTTTTTTCCACAAAATGTTCCGGATATGCATTTTCCTTGAGAACAGATTTTATGAGGTTTATTTCTTCCTGTAGATTCTGGTTGGAATTGCAAAATGTTTGGGCTCGATTATAGAGACACTTAACTATGCCTTTTTTCACACTGGCATGATGGTTTGAGTTGTAGTGTAGATATCGATTGGTATGCGTCTTCTTTCTGTGTACAGATGTTTCCATTCGGGATGATTATTTTTTTATCATGACATCTAAAAAGGGGAGTTGGTTGTTTAGTTCTGATTCTAATGTAAATTTGATCGTCGGTTCTTGACTGTTTATATGATCCAAGAAAATGTTTAATTCTTCTTCAATTCGATTCTAGATAGCGAAAACATCATCCACGTATTTCCACCATATTTTTGGACCATTGTGGAATGTTTCAACGAAGGATTCTTCAAAGTATTCCATGAATATGTTCCTCCATTCATTCAATAAATAATGTTTCCTTCTGTAAATGATAATAATAATAATAATAATAATAATAAAGCGGCTTTATTCATCATTTTAGTTAAAAATAATAGAAAGGTACAGAGTGGCAGGGAATAATACACAGAGTTGAAAATGATGAAAGGCGAAGTGTCAGCAAGAGCTGTTTTTCAACTCAACCATAAAGAGAAAAAAAAAATAATGAATTAAAAAAAAAATAATAAAAATAAGAATCACTACAACAATAAAACAAATACGAAATTTATATTAGTCTATAAACAAATATGTACAAAAGTTTCTGCTGTATAACAAATGTATACAATAGTTTCTGCTGTATAACAGATTCGAGTTTCCTTTACGTTCATACAATTCCAAAGAATATTTTAAGGGTTGCTGAACCTGTCGGTTTTATCGACGGCAATGTACCTCTGATTGAGCGGAGTAGTGTAGCTCGTAGCTAGACTTAGCGTAGTCGTGTGACTCGCAATCAGGGGGTAGAGCTCGTCCAGTATTGAAATAACCGTTTGGTAGGTAGAGAGGGGGAAAACACGAGTGGACACGATTTGATGTGGCTGCTTATGCTACGGCGAATCTTCACCAGTGTCTTGTCATGCAGCGTTTGGAAGGTTAGGTTTGTTTGATTAATAAATAGGTAGTGCAGTTATCAATTCAATTTTGACAAAAAATTCACAATCTCCGACCCCTAAAACCCCCACATGCCAATTCTGAATCGAATCGGACCATAATCACAAAACTCGTCCGTCAAAAACTACGTCTTGTGTTTCGCCTATACCAAATAATTTGGTATGCCTATGGAATTTCTATTAATAGTCACAGTTAGACAATCGTTCGGGTATCTTCGAGAAAAATTGGTTGTTAGGTAGGGGAAGGCCAAAGTGGTCGTTTCATTACTGGATGAGCTCTACCAATGGCTGCTGGGCGACCGAACAGGTTGAACAGATAAGCATCAGCTTCTTGTCCATGGAATGATTGTTCTCAGCAATACGACATGAAAAACAATATTGTTGGTGTCAGAATTTGTTTTTACTAAACATTCAATTTCTTGGAATTTAGAATTTCTCAATGCACTCTTCAACACAGTTGTTACAGATGAGTATAATCTCATCAAGAGATTATTGCTTGAAATTATTTGAACATAAAATCAGCCTGTGCTGAGATTTGTCATTAATATTCGATGCTGAAATTGAAGATTCAAGATTAAATTTTGTAGATAAATCGAATTTAAACGGTTTTCTTCACATAAAGGATTCAATATAAAATTGAACCAGAGAAAGGTAGATCTCAGGTGAGAAACAACTACTTTCCTGGCAAATACCACGCAGAACGTTGAATGATATTCACCTGAAAATCCATGCATGCATGCATGATATATAATATCAATGGACATTGAATGCAAATGTTTCTTTCTGATAAGCTCGATTATGTTTAATTTATGTCGTGTTCACCTAACAATCCGCATACCGGTTTCAGGCTTCTTGGCCCTCATCAGTACGGAGTAGTCAACCAGCCAAAGGTCCAAAGAACTCTGGCTGAAGTGAGACACAACGTAAACAAACCATCATCGATCTTGTAACACCTATAGGTACGCCGGAAAAGATAAACTTTAACTGGCGGTACCTAGTGACAGAAAGAAACACTCCGAAAATCTCCCACCTCGATAGGTTTCTAAATAAAAGATTCCTTCTCAGTAGGAGTGGCAAGCCCGTCTAGCATATAGTGAGAGATAAGTGCCATGTGAAGTGGAATGAATAGATAAATCGAATTTAAACGGTTTTCTTCACATAAAGGATTCAATATAAAATTCGATTTATCTATTCATTCCACTTCACATGGCACTTATCTCTCACTATATGCTAGACGGGCTTGCCACTCCTACTGAGAAGGAATCTTTTATTTAGAAACCTATCGAGGTGGGAGATTTTCGGAGTGTTTCTTTCTGTCACTAGGTACCGCCAGTTAAAGTTTATCTTTCCGGCGTACCTATAGGTGTTACAAGATCGATGATGGTTTGTTTACGTTAGTCTCACTTCACCAAGTTCTTGACCTTTGGCTGGTTGATCCTGACTGATGAGGCCAGAACTAAACCATGCGATGTTAGGTGAACACGACATAAATTAAACATAATCGAGCATCAGAAAGAACATTTGCATTCAATGTCCATTGATTTTATATGGAAGTATGCATGGATTTTCAGGTGAATATCATTCAACGTTCTGCGTGGTATTTCCAGGAAAGTAGTGTTTTCACCTGAGATCTACTTTCTCGGTTCAATTTTATATTGAATCCTTTATGAAGAAACCGTTTAAATTCGATTTTCTATTCATTCCACTTCACATGGCACTTATCTCTCACTATATGCTAGACGGGCTTGCCACTCCTACTGAGAAGGAATCTTTTATTAAGAAACCTATCGAGGTGGGAGATTTTCGGAGTGTTTCTTTCTGTCACTAGGTACCGCCAGTTAAAGTTTATCTTTTCCGGCGTACCTATAGGTGTTACAAGATCGATGATGGTTTGTTTACGTTGTGTCTCACTTCAGCCAGAGTTCTTTGGACCTTTGGCTGGTTGACTACTCCGTACTGATGAGGGCCAAGAAGCCTGAAACCGGTATGCGGATTGTTAGGTGAACACGACATAAATTAAACATAATCGAGCTTAGCAGAAAGAAACATTTGCATTCAATGTCCATTGATATTATATGGAAGTATGCATGGATTTTCAGGTGAATATCATTCAACGTTCTGCGTGGTATTTGCCAGGAAAGTAGTTGTTTTTCACCTGAGATCTACCTTTCTCTGGTTCAATTTTATATTGAATCCTTTATGTGAAGAAAACCGTTTGAATTCGATTTATCTATTCATTCCACTTCACATGGCACTTATCTCTCATTAAATTTTGTCATAGGCAAAAATTGATCTTTGCTCTATTCAAAGAAAAGAAGGTTGTTCTGATCTTGATCAGCCAAGACTTTTTTTACAGAGAAAATATAAATCAGAATTCAGCACAATGAAGTTAGAAGAATTTTATATCCGGAAATGACTTCAATTGCAATGATATTCAGAGAAAGTGTATAAGAATTATCTTTGACCAATAGTGAAATACTTCTTCATAAAGTTTTTCACTATGATAAAAAAAATTCCAAACTCCAAGGATTAAATATATACATATACAGGGTGTCCGGTAAACCTTGTACAATATTGGCACTGGTGATAGACCAGGTCATGACCGTTCAGAATATCAGAATTTCACCTCAGTAATAATCTCACCGTTTTCGAGATAATGGGCATATTTTGAATTTCTGGAAAATCGCTACCTCACCTTGGATTTTTGAGTGCCATGTCTACAAATGAAGACTAATTCAAGTATCTTTGCTGGTGAAGATTACTGATGAGTGATGCTTTCAGACGTACAAAACAGTTTTCCCGGAATTGATACAATTTTTCGATCAATGGGGGTAAAATGCCTGATTTAATTTCCACCAATTTTTTGTTAACAACTTTGACATTATTGTCTGAAGAAGCTATAACCATGTGGAGGTGGATATGTATCACAAGAAATTGAGCATTTTGTCCAGACTCTAAAATGGTATATTACTTGTTATAATTATTTATGAGGAGTGGTATTCTGATTATATTAGATTGTGATGTTATTCTGAGATTAAATCAACTCTTACGACTTGACATTGTCGATAATGTGTTTTATTTTTATCTTATCGAGATGAAATGATCAAATGATTATGAGTAATAACGAATCAATTTCTCAGAAGCGTTCAATGAAATGTAAAAAAGTAAATACTAATTGAACATTTTCTTTAATTAACATACAATGTAAACCACAATATAGATTATCCGGCATCGCACTGAATAGTATTACAATGAATGTTCGAATTGTTTCCCATCCGATCTTATGCAGATACGACATCTTCTCAAGAAGGACCTTTTCAAATGCGTTATAGCCCTCGAATCATCGATTCTCTGAGCGGCAGTGTGCATACGCCGTCTCAATTGTTCCTCGTCAGTTATAGGTGTGGCCTAAACTAGTTCTTTCAAATTGCCCCAGTTGAAAAAATCCAATGGATTTAAGTCAGGTGACCTGGGCGGCCACGGGATTGGGCCACGGCGTCCTATCCATCGTCGTGGGTACATTTGATTCAAATATTGCCGAAGTCGTACCTAATAATGCACATCATTTTGAAGCCACATTGTTTGTCTCAGTACTGGAGGTACATCTTCTAAAAGAGGAGGCAGTTCATTTTGCAAGAAATTCAGAAAAATGTAGCCATTCAAAGTTTGTGGCAACTCGTAAGGGCCGCTTACTTTGTCATTTGAAATTCCCGTCCATAAATTTATCTCAAGCTGTTGTTGTGATCTGTCCTCTCTCATTAAATTTGGATTGTCTAGGCTATAGCTGTGTAAGTTATGCATACTCGTATATTCATCTCGTTTGCATGAAGATTCATCTGACCACAGAATTTTATTAAAAAAGTTCGGATCCTCACGGTTTCTTCGTAACATTTCACGGCAGAATCGTACTCTTACCGGGTAGTCCCTCCTAAGTAATGCTTGGACGCGCCGCCCATGGATGGATGATATTGGTAGCGTTTTATAATGGAATGAGTCGTAGATTTCGGAATACACGTCCGTCTTTCGATTTCTCTTACGGAAATACTTGGGTCTTCATCAATTTCTTGCACTAACCCTTCATCATTATCATGGTGCGGTCTACCTTCGCCACCTCGATTTTCCAGGAATTCTGCCTTCCAAATAAGAGTTGTGAACTCTTATGAAAACACGAGAACTTGGATGTGATGCATTCGGATATCGTTCTGCATGAAGCGCAGCTGCAGCAGTAGCACTACCTCTACATTCACCATAAATCTAGTGCATTTGCGCATATTCTCGGGGAGTATAACGTGTGTACGGCATGATGGTGAAATAAATACTGCCGGATGAAACAAAATGAGTACCTATATTTTTTATCTTCAATACACAATGAAAACAAAAAGTGGAAAAAAGTCTGGTACAGGACAAAAGTAAGATGCGGAAGAAATCATGTTTAGCAGTATATCTGTCGATCTCTGAAACTTCGTTGGAATCTGGATGTTGGACAATTGCGAAATTTATTACAAGAATTCGTGTATTGATCGTTGCCATGTCGAATAATCGGCCATTTGATTTCGATATTAATTTTATTAGGCTGATCACATAAAAAGTTCATTTTGTGAACATACTCTTTAATGCTATCAAGCTATTTATTCGTTATTATTAATAAATAATCATTTCCACTTTTCATCATGATAAAATCAAAACAAAACACTTTTTGGGTGAAAGTATAAAAGTTGATGGGAGGCTAGAATAAAACCACACTCTAATTCAATGGAAATATCACTCCCTCCACAAATAATTTTTGTACGTTTTATACCATGGTAGAGTCTGGACAAAATGGGCATTCTTTTGTAATGAATGTCCACCTTCACGTGGTGATGTTTTTTTTTAAACAATAATGTCAAACTTTTGTTAATAAAAATTGGTGGGATTCAAATCTGGCATTTCACCTCTATTTCTTGAAAAACATTATCAATTTGTGAAAAACTGTAATGTACGTCTGGAAGCATTACTCATCATTAATGTTCAGCAGCAAACATATTTGAATTAGTCTTAATTTGTAGACATAGCACTCAAAAATCCGACGTGAGGTAGCGATTTTCTAGAAATTTATAAAATTCCCATTATTTCGAAAACGGTGAGATTTTCACAGAGGTGAAATTTTGATATTCTTAACAGTCATGACCTGGTCTATCACCAGTTTCAATATTGTACAAGGTTTACCGGACACCCTGTATATATATATATATATATGATCGCTTCACCTAGGTCAGAAGCAAAAATCACATTTCTGTGATAATTATCACCAAATCAGAAACTATACCAAAATACATCCCCAAGATCATGAAAAATATATAGTATTCAACTATATCACATACTTCTTGTGATTGACACCAAAAATATATCCAAATGCGGTGTAATACCATAATATTTGAGAAACCTTCTTTAACCCCAAAGAGCCCTTGTCAGAGAAACCAATTAAAACAGATGAGACTGATCACAGATATCTTGATTCAATTCGATGATATTACATGTGATATTTATAATTCCACCTGATCCCCTTTGAAAAATAAATATGGTACTGCACTGGAATCAAATTATCTGCTTGACCTAAATAAGTTCAATTGCTGTTTACTGAGCAAGGACTATTGATGAATCAAGATAACGGAACTTCATGAAGAAATATCCCACGTTCTCGTTAGAAAATATTTCAACATGACATATTTAAAATGGTCAAAAATATTCCTACATACCTCGATATCACACTATAATTCACTGCTTTGAAATCACTTTCGTAGAAGAAAGGAAGATGCTCTAATTCATTAGTTATTTAAACATGAACAAATTCTATTTCTTTACTCAATGGCTGACAAGCTCCAGAACACACGATCTCTCGATCAAAGATGGATCGCTAAGGGCTCGGGATCGCTTCCTCCGTTCTTGGAAACCAAATCGTACTGTCAAATTATTTGCGATCGCTCGTCTTCTCTCAACTCTAATGGCTGTTTGCCGTTAGATGGCGCTAAAATTTGCAATAGTGATTCTTAGATTGGAATTAATAAGATAACTTGCGCTACTCTTAATTATTTTGTATATCAATAAGAAATGTAACAGATTTATCGTTACAATTCTCATTTGGAATCTATTGGCTATGTACACGACAGTTGCGAACTAAGATGCCTAAAAACCCTGATTCGATTTTGTTTATTATTTTTGGGGGACAACAAATGAATGACTTAAATTCTGCTAGAACTTCATTAAATGTAAAACTGCAAACCTATGAAATTTTCTTTTTCTGTCAACATTACTGCATATTTTTATGCAAAAAATTGTGAATTGATCGTTTACAAAGATTATAGTTCTACGAACAAGATCCCGCTCAGAACAGTTGGCGCGAAAATGAGATGAAATCCTTGAAATTTACTACAATGTTTACATCTGTCCACTATATTTAGAATTTTACAATACTTTTAGTCAGAAAATTGTCATCTCATGGGAAAAATATTGTTCAAAATATATATGTAATAAAAAATAAATATAAAAATAATAATAAAAATATCCGACTTGGTAGTTACTAGATACATTACAATCACAAGTTGAAAAAAATTATTACAATGGGCAAAGGTAGTTCAGAGAAGATACAAATTAATTATTACATTTACAAGTTATTTTACCAATAAGGTAATTTGAGTTCTTGCGATGAGATAGTCGTGTGTCTGCCAAAATAGTGAGCACCTCTTGATGTGCCCAAAAGCTGAGAGGTTCTTTCACTCAGATAGGACTCGAACCAATTTAAGCTTCGTCCTCTGGAGCTATAGAGATGAAGCTTACGTAACTGTCAAAAGCTTTAGATATGTCGCAAAACACTGCAGCGCTCACTTCCTTCAGACTAGAATATATATTTTTCAGAAAGCGGAAGATTGCATCTCCTGTACTTTTATTGGTTTGAAAGCTAAATTAAGTGATTGTATGTAATTCACAGCACTTCATAAAAGCATTATCTGTTCCATCATAAGATTTTTATCATGAGCAAACGTCCTTTGTAATTGTGGATCCATCATATGAATATCGAATTTCTCAAAATATTTTCCATGTTGAAATTACTAGCACATACATATTTATCTATTCCGATATCATCACTTTTCGAAAGGATTTTCTCGTGTATTGTATATTCATAATTAACAATCAAATTATATTCCAAAATAAATGTGGACAATAATGATAAACAATGGAATACACATACTGATTGGCAATGAGGTAACACATCGAATGCAGTGATCACCATAAAAATATATATAACATGTAAATGTTTCTATCTCTAAATTATTTTTTTTACTGATTATGACAATATAGTCTCATAATATGTTTAATTCTACCCAAAAACAATTATTTTATTGATCTTGCAAATACGAAAATACCCGAAGCGTTTCCTCATTCTACATTCTATCTTTAATTGGATTTTTTACTCAATGATGAATTCTATGTCAAAAATTTAAATCAAGTTTTTCTGATCATTTGCTGTTTCCAGAATGAAGGAGAAAGAATTGGCTACCCTCAAAATAGAATAACAAGTACCCCACAAGACAACAACAAAAAAGTACATTTTTCACCCGATAATACCGTAAATTGAACAGAGGAGGATTATCAAACACTTCACATAATCTTACGGGAAATTTTGGTATTCCTTTTATTCATCAATCTGTCCAAATTTATTTTGAAAAAGAAGTATTTGAAAAAGTTTCTTTGGAGTAGATATTCATTCATGTCATTTGCTGAAAATTATACAAAACATGTAAGTTCTTTCCTGAATATCTTGAACAGAGAAGATAATATAAAATTAAAATTTTTAAGCAAAACGGGATTGTCCAGATTAATTGTTGATGCGGCTCCGTCGAGTTGAGTCTTTCCGCATGGTGTTACTACGTATTTTGCCCCATGAACACGAATTCGAAGTCAAAACGCATCGTTCTCAAATACTTCCGGAGGTTCAAAGATCAAGAAAAGCCCCTTTTCCGCCTTTTTTAGCAATAAGAAACGTTCAAAACACATCTTAATTATAATTTATGAAATTTGTTAGGCCTTTTCCACTCTCCATATACATTTTGAAGAAGCACCAACTCTGAATTTGTGTTCATGGGACGAAAATACATAACTACCAACTCGGTAGAGCCGTATCAATTGAAAATCAATCATACAAAATTGGTACGCACCACAATTATTGTTCATAATTGGAATTATTTCGAAACACTTCTCGAAAATTCTATATAATACTGACATAAGTACATAATAGTTTGTTCTAAAATATGTTACATCGATCGATCAACCTCAAAATATTTCACAACGAATTGACATAACCTTAAAGGCGACAAAAGCACAATCACAGAACGGATCAGAGACACAAATCACAAAAACACCCTGTGTGGTATGTAATTGCAGTTTACTGAATTATGACAAGAAACGACGTCGGCGCCATCTGAAGCTCTAGTTAACTCCCATTATCAAGTTTGTCCCAATATTTTTCAGGTATAGATAGATAGATAGAGTTTATTTGACTACGTTATGTAAATTGATACATTTGTAGCAGGTCAAAAGTGTATAAGTGAATACACCATGGTTTTAATACATCATATGGCGAACGCAACATTTCGGGATTCGGGAATTATTTGACAGTTAGATAAGCCATGTTTCGATAATATCTACCAAAATCAAGTGAAAAACTTGAAAAAATATTGAACGTTGTCGATATCTGAGAGCAATTTATAATATTTGTAAGTTCAACAAATGGATTTTATAATAAGAACAGAATTTGAAAGCATAAAACTTATCTTTCCAACCTCAAACTGTGATGAAAGGTAATGAATTAGCTTCGGCACATTTGAGAAATGTTGAAGAACTGAGAATTAACGTGCTAAATGATGGAACTGGGAATATTTCAGTGTTCTGTGCATACTTTTCTTTTTCTTTTTTTTTTCTTGCCTCCTGGAAAGCTTTTTTTATGTTACTGTTAGACCAAATTACTTGTTATGAGATATATATCTTGGGAAACAATAAAGAATTGAATTGCCATAAAACGTACAAACGTGTGAACTCATAATATCGCGCAAATAAAATTGATTCAGTAAAATCGTAATATTTCTTTTTTACCGCAGCGATCGATTTCTTTCTTTGCTCGAATTTCCAAGCAGATTTTGGAAAAGAATAAAATTTACACCAACAATTTTTTCCATCATTTGTACAGTTCGCAACACAACGAATTTAACGTGGAATTATCAAAACAATTTTGACAGTCCCGATAATGTTTCACATTTCTGCCAAAGCGTGCGATGCGATCGATTTGACTGTCCCGCACCAAGCACATAGCCAATAGTAAATTCAATTTAAAGACAAGTAGCATCAAAACAAATGCACGCCTTTAGTGCGTGATCGAAATCGCAGAGCTCAAATAGCAGGGCCGCATTCAGAATCGTACCTATACTTTTTTTATCAATATTTCAATTCTTGTTTTTTTTTGTGATCACTGGGTAGTTGATTATCTTTATGTCAGACAAGATAGTGATAATTAAGAAAAACATTGTTGGATTTTTTTATTAATTATCATTTTAAAGTGGGAATTATTGTGGCAACCTGTATTACCTAACTTTTTTATTGATGTTTCATTGCTCACTGGGTAGAAGGTTATGTGTATGTTAGACAAGACAGTGATAGATTAAACAAAATGTTGGAATTTTCCATTAATGTATCATTGTAATGTATTGTTTATAATAATAATAATGTTTATTCAAAACAGCTTGCAAATTCTTGGATAGGAACATTTATACAATAAATAAACATTTGGGAGCATCACGGAAGTATTCAAAATACTTGTATGTGATGATGACCTAATGCTAATCTCTATTATAAGTTATGAGAATTTGGCTATACTTTAATGATAATGATTTATAATGACTTTTCACCAATTATAATCAATTAATTATAACATAAAATTCATTGAGCTAAGTAATTTGGGATGGAAAAAAGTATAGCACATCAGAATTGATACGTTCAATTCGATAGTTGGAAGTTGACGCCCAGTAAAGGGCCCAAATTTTTTTTAAATTCAACTGATTTCTATGAAATTGAGTTCTGTAGACTCCGTAAGAAGCTATTCGATTCTTGTATGGAGCCTAACCGTACTCTCCTCCAATTGTGCAAACCTGTACTTCACCTTTTTTATTAATTTTTCATCACTTGATTTTTTTGTGATTACTGGGTAGTTGATTATGTTCATGTCAAACTAGCTAATTGAAGGTTGTTTCGAATGAGTTTCTGATATTATAATAAAAACATACTTGCATTCGCGTTGACCCAAAACCAACAATGATTTTCTCTGTAATTAAAATAATGTAGTTACAAACGGCACTACCTGGGAACCATATATACCTTTAGGGTTTCAACAATGAATTATGGAAAAACGTTTGCCACGTTGCCAAATTTTTGTGATGTTGGAAAATGACAAATAGTGAACCAAAAGTTAGATTTAATGGACTGAAAATAAATGCTCTCATCAAAGCCAATATGTGGAGGTAATCGCGAGGTGAGTCTTGATGAAGAAAATGATATTTTTGTGGAAAAGGGCACTGCTGGGGATCCTTATATACCTTTGGGGTTTCAACAATGAATTATCGAAAAACTTTTTCCACTTTGCCAGACGTTTGTGATGTTGGAGGAGAACAAACAGATAAACAAAAGATACATTTAATTGGACTGAAAATTAATGCTTTAATCAAAACCCAAAGAACATGACGGTTAGGAAGGATTAATAATATAAATGTTAGAAATTTTAAGGCAAAAGTTGCAATAATGGAATGAAAATAGTAAAAAATGGAAACAATTTTGAAAGTATATGACGATAGTTGTAGAGCTTTCGATAAAATACAGGCCCAATGTGGTTTGAAAATGGCAAATACAAAGAATTCAATAGGATTATCAATACGTCATTCATAGTCACGTCAACAAACTTGCGTGAGAAATTTTTATCAAGATAAACTATTTCACAGTGAAATGCAAAAAATATAAAATTTTATTGGAATAAAAACGTGCATATGAGTTCTGAAATTCCTCTGGGCTGTCGGGCCAAGTATATAAATTGTAAATTAACCTAGCAGATTCAAAGTTTTCGCCGTAAACAAGAAGTTTAAGCCCTACCTTCACTTGAAATTGCCGGTAACTCTCTCATGTACATCAGAGAAGGTTGAGATAATTCTGCATGCCTCGTTCAATGGCAGATTCTTGGGCCGTTGAAGCTCGGCATGAAGTTTATCTTAGTACGTGAGAGTGGATTGAATTATAATTTATAATGTGGGAAAACTCTAGCGACGCTCGAATAAGTTTTCACGCATAAACACTGAAACCGAATAGAATCATTAAAATTATATTCAATCTAGATATACGATCTCCCACTGACACCCTTTTCGAAAATGCAAAAATACTCGATATACGAAAGCTATTTTACAAAATATCCATCTTATATATGACAAAAAAAATCTATACTTATTACACAGATCATCAATATCCAACTCGCTTCAATACTATAGGCCAAAGAACATTCACGTATATAGGAATAAAAATATACAATATCTTGCCCACAGTTCTGAGAGAAAATATGAGAAATAAACTATAACCCGACTACTGAAAAATCCCGCTCTAAAAATTATGAAAAAAGAAAATATTCCCATCTGAAATTGTTATGTCAAACTATTCAATATTTATCGTCTATTAAATAAACAACTTAGACGTAATATATTTTAATGTATTTAATACAAATTCATAGTGATGGTCATATGCCACTTTGCCCTAAAGCTCATGATCGCTTACTACTGTGGTCTAGTTCCAAGTTCAGTGACGATAGTTTCTGTTTCCAATACAAAAGAACTTTGAATGGTTTATTTATTGTCGATATGTTTTGTGTCGCGTTGGACACATCTTCAGGACATCGAGATAAAAATTGGATTAGAATTTTTCAAATATGTTAAGGTTGGTACATAGAAAATGAACCAAAACTCTTACTGGATTGATTTGAAATGAAAACATCAGGATCATGTTTGACAATGGACACGACCCGTTATAAATAAACCAAACTAAAAAGTAGAAAATAAATAATAGTTTAAAAAAACTAAAAAACACGCTTTTTATAAAAAACCGAACACTAAAAAATAAATAAATAATAGTTTAAAAAAACAAAAAAAACACGCTTTTATAGAAAACCAAACTAAAAAAATTTAAAATAAATTTTAATAAATTTGAATTAGGAATAGTGTAAAAAAATTTAATAAATATAAATTAATAATAATGTAAATAAAAAAAAAATATTTAAAAAAAATATTGGAGTGCTTAATCTGAATCTTAAAAAGCACCCCACGCTTTTTTTAATTAAAATAAATTTTTTTCTTATTCACATTATTATTATTTTTATTTATTAAATTTTTGTACACTATTCTTAATTCAAATTTATTAAAATTTATTTTATATTTTTTTTAGTTTGGTTTCCTATAAAAGCGTGTTTTTTAGTTTTTTTAAACTATTTTTTTTTATGTGTACATGTGTACCATAGTCCATAATGAAATACGTATTTATTATATATGTATTTTGAGTAGGTTTAGAGAGAAAATATGTTTGGCTCACATCTGATGCGTGATTTTAGAAATTATTCCCAATTATCGGGTGCATGCAAGTAAACTGGCGAGCATCAGCTAACAATATAACGTTAAAAAGTCGTGGGGTGTCACATTCTTTCAAGATCTGACACCTGTACTCTCTTGATTATACACGAGTTTTTTCTTAGAGTCACAGGAATGTCTGACTGAAAATATAAAACTCAAAAGATTTCCGAGACAACTCAGTTCCCCCATTATCACAAATAGGTCAATACTGGTGGCTAAATTAACTCAAGAATAATCTTCGATCGCATACCATTATATCCAAGTAGTCCATTTATTTAGACTCGAAATAGCCTTCCATAAAAATCCAGTCGGCCTTGTATTTCTGTAGGAAACTCAAATTGAAGCACCCTGAATATCCATCGATCACCGACATAACCAACCATTACCCTCCGATTCTATGGCGTTATCGGAATTTCACGTTTTTCAGGATTTCCAACGTCAATTGAGAATCGACCATAAAATAAATTCACCTATTTCGGTATCGTGATGATTTATTTCATGAGAATAAATGCCAGTTTCATGCAACAAGGGCCATTCATTATTAGCTTAGTGAATTTTTCAATTTTGAAAATAAGGGAAAATAATATATTTTCCAATATATACTGATCTGCGTTTGACTGTGAAAGTGGCACTTCATTTGTCACACTATATATTGAAATCATATTCCATTCAATGGCTAAAAATACTAATTGTCAAATAACATCGCCGTAATACAGCTCTTGTCAAAGAATGGGTTCCACAAGGGTCAGTTCTAGTCCCGTATCTATTTTTTTCAATGAACATAAATGACCTATATTCGATGAATTAAAAACAATTCTCGTCACTTTGTCGGTATTATAACCTTCCACATTCTGAAAACAATATTGAATGGATCAGGAAATCTATAGTAGTGTAGAAAAGCAAATAAATTACTTTGCCCCGATAAGTTACTGCGTACGCCGAATTATTTTTCAAGAACGGAATTTTTTTCAATTAGTCAGTTACTTGTCGTATTCTAAGCTTGGCCTATCAGTAAAAATTATCGAATTAACAGATACTTCTGTATATACTCTTGACGTTTCCAGAACTGTATCCGTTCCCGTTTTCAGAAAACTTTTGAATATGGATGAAAATTCCTTACATCTGACAGACAAACTTTGATAAATTTCATTTTTGGCATGTCATAAATCACCACCAACTTTTCGAATTCAAACATTTCTTACATATGCAAAAGAAGAGGAAGTTGCTATTCGTGATTAAATTCGAAAATTTGGCGGTTATTTATTTGTTGTGACCTACATAATAAAAGTGGAAATTACTAAAGTTTGTCTGGCAGAGGTTGGGTTAGGTATTTGTACCTGTTGAAGAAGGATGTTTTTTTCGATAGAATCGGCTGATTTTGTGCCAAAATGTGCCGAAAATGAGTTATTGGCTACAGTTTCAATTTTTGTTTCGACAAATCAGAGGAAATCCCCATCGACCAAAAAAATAATAATTTTATATATTTCCGTGAAAAAAATAGACATTAATGTATTTTCAATATCATCAATCAAATAGTCAATACCAAATGAGATGAGGAGTGTCACGATGCTTCATTTTGTCAGTTTCGATGTTCAATTTATCACGGATCAAAAAGAATCATTCGGCCTTTATTTTCTTTCTCCAAATTAAGGATCAATTTCCAAATTTGTGTTCCTTATTTGGTAACTGAACTTTGAATTTTTTTATTTACATCAAGTATAGTTTCACTCGCCCTGTGTGGACCGACGAATATAAAAATCCGGAAAATAATAATAATATTTAATTCATTTCAACATTGATTTGATAAATTACAAATGTAAAAAAAAGAAACAAATACAGTTGTAAATGATTATTGTACAAATGGAATTGTTATCAGGTCGAAGTCACTCTCGTTTACTAAATCTGCTAACAGACTTGTCTGTCTTACTAGAGCGACTCGGTAATTCTATTTGTTTATTATAAGTAAAAACAAAATGCATTTAAAATAATCAATTTTCACTTAATACATAAAGTCAGTTTGTATATATATAAAAACATATAAGTCGTACAAAATACTGGTAAAAATAAACAAGTTTGTCTTAACCCATAAAGTAAATTAATATAAATATAAAAATAAATAAAATATATAAGTCACATTAAAATATTCCCTAAATAAAATTTAAAATCACATTATTGATTGTTTTATTTTTAATTATCATTATAAAATTCTTGCTTATTATAGTATGGTATATCACTTAAAAAACATTTCACAGCCTCCCTGAAGGATTGTAAAGATTTTATTTCTATTATATTCTTTGGCAAATGGTTGAACATTTTACAACCATTATAGACAATGGAATCCTTTATGACTGATATCATTGGTTTCGGCAACTTAATGTTGTTGGATTGCCTTGTCACATAATGGGTTGGAGAGGATTGAAATTTGTTCAAATATTTTTTAATTAAACACACTCTCTCCATTATAAAGATAGAAATCACTGTTAGAATTCCATGAGTGGTAAAGAGTAATCTACAAGGGTATCTACGTTTTGATTTGCACATATATCTTACAGCTCGTTTTTGCAAAATTAAAATATTTTGCAGTAGATAACCACTACATACGCCCCAAAATGAAATTCCATATCTCAGGTGAGATTCCACCAGAGAAAAATAAACAGTCTCAGCTGCTGTTAAACCAAGTTCATTTGCGACTACTCTGACTGCATAACAACCAGAAGACACTTTGTTACATAAGGCATAAACATGGTCGTCAAATTTTAGTTTTCTATCGATATGTACTCCTCAAAATTTTAAGCTACTTTTGTTCTCAATGATGTCATTTCCAATGGGTATATTGTCAAGTTCACATCTGAAAGTTACTATATTAGTTTTCGAAATATTTAGAGAAAGACGATTTCACACCAACTCTTTACTTTCTTCATATCATTGGATATTATTTTAGTTAAATCATTTGCATTGTCCAATTGCCAAAAAATGGTAGCATCGTCTGCAAATAGTGTAAATTTTCCTGCGATATTTATACTTGTCAAATCGTTGACGTAGATGAGGAACAATGTTGGCCTTAGTATTGAACCTTGAGGCACACCATTATGTATTTTCCCAATTTCTGAGCGATGGTTTGTTTTCACCATCTGACTACGACCTGACAAATATGAGCTGAACCAGCTCAGTATCACTCCTCTGAAGCCGTAGTACAAAATAAAAATAAAAAACTATAATCGATATATAAATAAATTTCCAAGGATTATCAGAAAAACTTACAATGAAGGAAACAGTAAGATATTTGTTTACTACATGAAAATTTGTTCGGATTCGAGTAACCAAATTGTCAGAGTCTTTTTAAAGCTTATTTTTACCCGTCTACGGCGAAGCAAAAAGGATGATCATGATTTTGAACGGTATGTATGTATGTTCATCTCGTCTGTTCCATCATAACTTCTAAACTACTCATCATAATTTGACAAATGAGGTATAATTGGAAGCGTCTTGATCGTCCGCTAGTTATAGGCTATGTGACGTCACATTAAATTGAATATGGCGCCCTCTAGAGAACATAAAGTCATGAACTGAAAAAAATTATTTTATGATGCCGTGTTGGGTATCAAATGAAAGGGTTCAATTAGCACATTTCAAATATATATATATATATATATATGAAAAGCATCAAATTATAGATAGTGACACCTATAATCTGTGCGATGAAATGAACGGTGCAATAAACGGTGAAATAAACAGTCACCATCTATAATTTGATGCTTTTCACATTTTTGTACTTGCCGATAGGTATTAACTCTACGAGATATCTGATATGAATTTGCAAGAGACCACAGGCCGTCCTGATGATTGGGAAACCATGAAACAGGCTGTAGACGGATGGATTCGTAACAGATTTCTCTTATTCTCGTTTTATATATATATATATATATATATATATATATATATATATATATATATATATTGGATTTTCATGGAATGCTATTTCGAGTCTAAATAAATGTACTACTTGGATATAATGGTATGCGATCAAATATTATTCTTGAGTTGATTTAGCCACCAGTATTGACCTATTTGTGATAATGGAGGAACTGAGTTGTTTCGGAAACCTTTTGAGTTTTATATTTTCAGTCAGACATTCCTGTGATTTTAAGAAAAAAACTCGTGTATAATCAAGAGAGTACAGGTGACAGATCTTGAAAAAATGTGACACTCCAAGACTCTTTAACGTTATGTATCATTCACTAATTTTTGTGAAAATAAAGTAGAAACTCAAAAATATTCCTCAAATTCAACTTTCTGTACAAAAAAGTCAATTTTCCAGATAGAGGGATATTTATAGAAATAATTGCATTACAAAAATGTGTAGAAATGTAGAAAACAATTACTTATGTGATTAATGGATATGTGGAATAGGAAGGGGACTAAATGGGACCCTTGGGGTGCACTATATATAATGACCTGGTAGTTTACAAAATATATGCCTGTCTCTGTAAAACATAATAATTGAAACATTGAAGAGGAAATTTATTTTTCTTAGCAGGACTGGGTGAATCAATAATTTATTCAAGATCATATCGGAACCCCTTCGAGTGGAAATGAACTTTGTAACAACGTTCTCTTCGTATTATTCATTTAATTATTTTCCCTTCTGTATCCGTATCCGATGTTTCGCGGAATCACTTTCATGAATTTTTCAACGATCTTTTCTTCTTCGGCAAAGAAAGTAAGTCGGAGAAATTAATTCGTTCTCACTTTGGCTCTCTACCCTTGGAACTGAGAAAGCAGAATCGGACCAGGGTGATGAAAGATTTTGAAAAAATATCGGGCTCTATGAATAATTATTATTCAGTATCGTTTTGAAAAGTTATTTATTGTACGAGTGTCTTTTCAGCCTTTCCTGGGTGTTTCACATGCTAATAAGACATGAAACGCAATACAACATTTTATCCACAGCGGTATGTTATTAAACACGAAGACTTTTGCTAAATTGAGGGTTTATTCAATGTTTGTGACAGTTCCTGAAAATGTATAAAATATGTTGTTATGATAGACCAACAGCCAGCAAAAAAAAACACGTATGATTAGCTCAAAGCTAAAACTCTTTGAGAAGTAAGCCAGTGTTATAAATGAAAAGTATGACTGTGTACACGTATCGATTATAATCGATGAAAGAAAATTGTATTTCGTGCATAAAATAATTTATTAAAATCGTAGCAAAGCGCTTTCGACTCTTAGGTCATCATCAGTGCGTACCTGAAAGTAAGTAATATTGATAGAGAATATGTTACTGAATATTTTTTTCTTCAGAAAGAAAATTGAAATATTTTTTAAATGTGAGGTTACTCGTCAGGTGTACAAGAAGCCAAAAAGACCATAAAATATCTCATGATCAATGAGTGTTGCATAAGTTTACGTGACAAACATGTTAAAAAAACATATCCTAGGCCAGGATGGAAATTGAGATTACATTTCGATATCTTTTATAAGCCATTGTTTAGGTGTGATAGCTGGACCACCCAAGTGACAAGATTGACAAGTGAACGATGAAGTAGATTGATATGGAACACAGATCCGTGTGAAAGCAGCCACGAGTTCCAGCCACGAATTTGCGGTGCTTATGTGGATGTGGGTCCGCCCGCCAGTGGTCGTCTACTGATGGTCAGAATTCGTGGCCAGCCATGAAATAAATTATATCGTTTCTGTTGAGAATGCGAGGATGTTTTTTGTAATAAATGTATGCTACGAGGAATCCTTGACAAGATGTATATGTCACCCGATTTAGTCAGGCTAAAATTAACCCTCCACTACCCCTATCTAGAATTTCTTTGAAATTATTCAATTTCCATAAAAAAAGCGTGGATCGGGATTTTTTTTCATAAATATATGCTACCAAGAATGCTTAACAATATGTATATGTAACTGGATTTTGTCGGGCAAAAATTATTCCTCTACTACCCCTATCACGAATTTCTTTGAAATTATTCTATTTCCATAAAAAAACGCGTGGATGTGTTTTTTTTTTCATAAATATATGCTACTAAGAATGCTCAACAAGATGTATATGTCACTCGATTTTGTCGGCCAAAAATTAACCCTCCACTACCCACCCCTATCATGAATTTGTTTGGAATAATTCTATTTCCATAAAAAAATGCGTGGATCTGGATTTTTTCCCATAAATACATGTTACCAAGAATGCTTAACAAGATGTATATGTCACTCGATTTTTTCGGGCAAAAATTAACCCTTTACTACCCCTATCATGAATTTCTTAGAAATAATTCTATTATTACTTCCATACATACGAATTCATAAAAATATCAATCTCATTCATAATAAGACAACTTACGTACGAAGAAACTTTTTGAGTAATTTCTTACAGTCTTTTACTTTTACAAAACCCATTTCAAGAAAATCATTTAGGGAAGCGAGTTTCTTTTGTTTGCTTTGATATGGATTTTCGTCAAGTATCGGCCACAAAAAATAATATCGGGTGCAGTTATGAGCATTCAATATGATTTGTTCAACACATCTTAATTTTTGGGGGTACGTGTTTAACAGCACACTTTGATACGTATCAAATGAAAAAGTTATTTCTTCACAATTATACAGAAAATTTTGTTTCTTTATTAGACAAACCAAATTTGCTCTCTTTTTTTCTTATTGCATGTGAGAACATAACAAACCGTCCCAAAATCTGTATTTAGTGACATACTATTTATAAACACTATAAATATAAATGGAAGAAAAAGCCATATGAAGGGGATGAGCTATGAAATGAAATGCATATAGCACACACAAAGTCGTCTTCACAAAAGGTTCAATATAAATTGAAACAATTGGTAGACCGACAGGCGAAAAACAACTACTTTCCTAGCAAATGCCACGCAGAACGTTGAATGATATTCACCTGACAATCCATGCAAACTTCCATATAAATGGATATTGTTCGCAAATGTTTCTTTCTGATAAGCTCGATTATGTTTAAATTCATGTCGGTCCGCCTAACAATCGCATACCGGTTTCGGCTTTTGGCCCTCATCAGTACGGATAGTCACCAGCCAGAGATCCAGAGAGCTCTGGCCGAAGCGAGACACAACATAAATAAAATCATCATCGAGCTTAAAACATCTTTAGGTGCGTCGGAAAAGATAACTTCTAACCGGTGACACCTAGTGACAGAAAGAAACACTCCATACAATTCTCCTACCTCGATAGGACTCTAAATAAAAGATTTCTTCTCAGTAGGAGTGGCTCAAAATGCCCGACTTAGCTTATCCCCTTCTTATGGCTTTTTCTTTCATTAAAATATGCCAGTCGGGCATTTTGAGCCACTCCTACTGAGAAGGAATCTTTCATTTAGAATCCTATCGAGGTAGGAAAATTGTATGGAGTGTTTCTTTCTGTCACTAGGTGTCGCCGGTTAAAAGTTATTTTTTCCGACGCACCTAAAGATGTTTTAAGCTCGATGTTGTGTCTCGCTTCGGCCACAGCTCTCTGGATCTCTGGCTGGTGACTACTCCGTACTGATGAGGGCCAAAAAAGCCTGAAACCGGTATGTGGATTGTTAGGCGGACACGACATGAATTTAAACATAATCGAGCTTATCAGAAAGAAACATTTGCGAACAATATCCATTTATATGGAAGTTTGCATGGATTGTCAGGTGAATATCATTCAACGTTCTGCGTGGTATTTGCTAGGAAAGTAGTTGTTTTTCGCCTGTTGGTCTACCAATTGTTTCAATTTATATTGAACCTTTTGTGAAGACGACTTTGTGTGTGCTCTATGCATTTCATTTTATACTATAAATATTGCCAAAAATCTGTAACCGAAATCATAACAAAATGTAAAACTATCAAATTATGCTCGCTGATAACCTTCTAGGTTGATGCGATTTATTTAAATAAAAAAACATCAATTCTGTAATGGCAAGTTGCTTGCAATAGATTCACGTCTCAAATAGATTCACAAAAAGTCAATATTGTCTGAAAATTTTAAATGCTTCCGATGATCATTGAGAATCCCAAAAATACCTCCGGCACATATTGTTTGACCCAAAATTATTTTGGGGCCGATCCTGACCCACAACAACCCACGCCGGATAATTCCGCTATCTTCTTATACCGGGAGCTTTTTTGGATTCCATTATTTGGTCAAATGCGTTTCAATTATTGATAAATATCTCCGCAGCCTCTGTTCCTTGTTTAGTACAGTTGTTCGTTTCGATGTGACGTGAGAAATTGCAGTTGCCTGATGAATAATAAAATAGAACGAAGAAATATAGGAGCACTCCAAAGCGAATTGAAACCGACCACAACAACCACTGCTTTTGTTGTAGGAAGTTGTAATTTGGTTCATTAATAGAGCGTATTGTCTCCGATATTTTCGGATAGATACAACTATTTTAGAATATTTAGAGGAGGTCAAACAAATTTAGATATCGTTTACAAGGTTTAGTTGTGAGGGTTTTTGAATTACTTTTATCTTGAAAAAAACCTTCGTAAGACAAGCTCTAATTCCTGTTCTTTGGGGAATAGGAATATTCCTTTTAATTTTTTAGTGATTTTCTTCTTTCCTGGAATATTTAATACTTTCGGCGGACGAACGAATTATTATTTTTCATTTGCATTTCTTTAACCAAAACACCATACATATTCGAAATTACGTATTTTTAGTACTATTTACACCTAAAACTGTCGTCCAAAATTTGTCCCCTTGTCACAATGTAAATAAGACATAATTTCCACTGATGTGCAGTGATTTTTATTTTTACGATGTTACCAGCCTTTCCTCGGACATGGCTGTGTTTTACTTGACCAGTATTGTGACATACTACTACCATAGCTTCAGCTACCTTAAATTGTATTATGATTTTTTTTCTTCGTTATGAAATGGCATTATAAACTCGTCATTCACTAGAGTGTAAAAAGTTATTTCACCCTGTAAACTTCATTTGATGAGGTTCCGGGAATAATTTCTGTTCCTTTTATGAAATCCAAATTTATCAAAGAATTTCAATAGAATATTGTGTACCCTTTGTTGACTTTAACTTGATGCATTTGGTATGCAATTTATATAGCTCCATCTCATTTTGAATGAATTCTCACCATTTTTATTATCAAATTTTTCCGAACCCAAAAACCCCTAGACACAAATCAAATCTCGTCTGCGATTTTAAATCCGGAGGTACGAAAATGAAACCTATATTTTTTTCTGCCGAAACCATATAGATGCATCAGTTGGGGAAATGATTTTCACAAAGAATAAATGGCAGCTCCAGAATCGATCGATGAAAATGAAACGATAATTCAAAATCAAACATTACTGTGATTGGTCTTACGTCACATACCATCGTTCGGCATTATGTTTTCTGATTAACTGCTGAATCCATAGACAAATTAAAAATAAAGAGACTGTTTGAAACATTGGCGATCTTGACCACCAAATTTTTGGTACGGCCAGTCGCGCATGGAGGCGCTGCCCGCAATCAACAGACGACTGACATGATAATTTTCCAATTTCGACATTTGTCAGAAGATGACAAACCACGTAATAATTTCAGAATAATTCTACTGTTTAATTGTCATCGAAAAATTAATTATAGAAATTATACTATGGACTTGAATTATGAACCCAACGTCGAAAATGGAATGTTTTGTTATTCGAGTTGACGCTGAAATTCCTCGAAATATTCTTTCACAAGGTAAAATATAAGCTGCTTTTCACAAACTGATACTTATTTCCATCCATCAGTTGCAGAAATTTTTTCACAAACTGATATATTTCCGTCCATCAGTTTCCATTTCCTATCACCTTTTGAGGAAGTACGAAGATTATCATCAAACTGGAGTATTTGTTAGGTATACCTACTCGTTCTCCTTTGTGCTAATAAATGAACAAAATTATTGAAGGTTTGTTGTAAATGTAATTTGTTTTTATTTTGGTTGATTTGATGATAAGACTGAAGAATATTTTTAATTTTGTTTTGTCTGTAGTTTTATTATTGTTTTGTCTGTAGTTGTACCCTGTCCTAGATACAATAAAATGTGTTTTTATAGTTATTATTCTTGTTTTATAAGATCGTTAATTTTGTTCTTGATATCATTAAATAAAGATTTACTTTGAAACTTTATTTTAACCACGAACGAACTAACAGATTCTACGAATCGATTACTGTATATATTTTATTAGTGATCGATTTTCCATTCCAGTATTTTATATGATACAACCATTCATATGGAATACAAGAATGGCAAATCGATCACTTATAATAGTATATTAAAGTGGATAAAAAGGGCTTTAAAACACGCGCGATTTTTCGAGCACGACGGCGCAGCCGGAGTGCTCGAAATAGAGCAAGTGTTTTTAAGACCAGTTATCCACGAATACTTTACATTATTTTTTTTTATTGGTGCACTTTGAAATCATATATACTGGTATTATTACTACAAAAAATAGAAATGAGAACTAATAATGCAAGAAGGTTGAATTCGTGATGTGACATCAGTATACCTTTCGTTGTCATGGAAATGAGAAAAACATTCATTTGCGATTTGTTACCAAAGATCAATATTTGTTGTCACCAGAGCTCAAAAATGAATGATTCTAATATCGATTTTTTGAATAGTGAGGCAGAATCGCGGTTAATACCGCGAAAATCCAGTGATATATATAAAAAAGAATATGAAAAGTTCATCAAATGGATGGAGGAGCACATATAAATGAACGAATTGTGAGTAATATTTTATTTAACGTTACAAGGTACTCCTGTCAGATCAATAATCAAAAATTTGTCATTTAGACTTCACGTTTCTCGATTTGTTGATGTTGTCATGGTTACCTTTAAAAAACGCGCGTTTTTTAAAGTTTGATTTAAACACGCTGAGGCGTGCTTTAATGGGTAAAAAGGGGCACCAATAAAAAAAAATATATATCATCAATCATATAAAAGTAACACATTTGAAAAACCCGCCTTATTTCAATCGGTCTTACCAACTGTATTTAGTTCGGCCAGTTGCGAGATATGTCGCCACTGTCTAAACGTGGTGCCAACTTTTACTGCAGGTTTGACAACTCTCTTTATTTTTAGTTTCTCTATGGCTGAATCCATAAGAATGTGCTGTCATATGAACTTCACACTAACAATCGGGAAATGACTGGGGACTATAGAAAATTTAATTTAAAGATGAGGTAGCATCAAAACAAATGCACGCCGTTGGTACGTGATCGAAATCGAAGAGCTCAAATAGGCTGAGAGCTGGCTGCAGAAAATGTTGCCAATCGAGTAACAGAATAAAATGTTTTTGAAATGTTAGTACCCACAGCAAGCATAAGAAAAATCATTTTTCTACGAGTATGTGGAAAAGTGCACTTTTTAATGATTTGTCGTGTGGAAAAAAGCACTTTTCCGATCTAGTGAGGTAAAGTATAGTCCATCCAATATCAATTGCAGAAGATGTTTCTATAGGGAGCAAATGAAAACTCACTTCGCTAACACGAGCGTATATGCGAATACTGATTACATATGATAAAACGGTGTTATGATGTGACAGCTCTAATTTCGTCTCGAGAACGGTTAATTATAGAATGTTGGTTAAAATTATCTCAATCAAGATATAATGGAAATATTATTCGAAATAGGAAATATCACCAATCGTCTTCCGTAATATTGTGGAGGAAAATTCAAATTGTCCATTTTTTCCTTTGCGCTAACACCTTCATTTGTTTGTCCGAAATCACATCTTTTATTTCACCCATAGCTGTTTCTGACTTACACACTTGATGACTCAGTCAGCCCAGCCCATAGACAAATTAAAAATAAAGGGACTGTTTGAAACATTGACGATCTTGACCAACAAGTTTTTGGTACGGCCAGTCGCGCATGGAGGCGCTGCCCGCAATCGACAGACGACTGATGACATGATAATTTTCCAATCTCGACATTTGTCAGAAAATAGAAGGTTATTGTTAACACATGTATTTTTTATTATGACAAACCACGCAATAATTTCAGAATAATTCTTCTACTGTTATTGTCATCGAAAAATTAGTGATAGAAATTATACTATGGACTTGAATTAGGAACCCAACGTCGAAAATAGAATGTCTTGATATTCGAGTTGACGCTGAAATTCCTGGAAATATTATTTTACAAGGTAAAATATAAGCTGCTTTTCACAAACTGATACTTATTTCTATCCAGCAGTTGCAAACATTTTTTCGCAAACTGATACTTATTTCCATCCATCAGTTTCCATTTCCTATCACCATTTGAGGGAGTACGAAGTATATGGTCTACTTGATTATCATCCAACTGGAGTATTTGTTATACCTATAAGGAGAAGAGCTTTGTTCTAATAAATTAACAAAATTATTGAAGGTTTGTTGTAATGTAATTTGTTTTTATTTTGGTTAAATTCATGATAAGACTGAAAAATATTTTTAATTTTGTTTTTCAGAGTTTTCTTATTGTTTTGTCTGTAGTTGTATCTTGTCCTAGATAAAATAAAATGTGTTTTTATAGTGTTTAACTTATTATTCTTGTTTGATAAGAACTTTAATTTTGTTCTTGATATCATGAAACAAACATTGATTTTGAAACTTTATTTTGACCACGAACGAACTAACAGATTCTACGAATCGATTACTGTATATATTTTATTAGTGATCGATTTGCCATTCCTGTATTTCATATGATACAACCATTCATATGGAATACAAGAATGGCAAATCGATCACTTATAAAATATATATCATCAATCATATAAAAGTAACACATTTGAAAAACCCGCCTTATTTCAATCGGTCTTACCAACTGTATTTAGTTCGGCCAGTTGCGAGATATGTCGCCACTGTCTAGACGTTGTGCCAACTTTTACTGCAGGTTTGACAACTCTCTTTATTTTTAGTTTCTCTATGGCTGAATCTATAAGAATGTGCTGTCATATGAACTTCACACTGACAATCGGGAAATGACTGGGGACTATAGAAAATTTAATTTAAAGATGAGGTAGCATCAAAACAAATGCACGCCGTTGGTACGTGATCGAAATCGAAGAGCTCAAATAGGCTAAGAGCTGGCTGCAGAAAATTTTGCCAATCGAGTAACAGAATGAAATGTTTTTGAAATGTTAGTACCCACAGCAAGCATAAGAAAAATCATTTTTCTACGAGTATGTGGAAAAGTGCACTTTTTAATGATTTGACGTGTGGAAGAAGCACTTTTCCGATCTAGTGAGGTGAAGTATGGTCCATCCAATATCAATTGCAGAAGCTGTTTCTATAGGGAGCAAATGAAAACTCACTTCGCTAACACGAGCGTATATGCGAAGAAACGGAACGAAAAATAATCTGTACTACTCGTAAACATTCGCCGTCGGCAAACGGTAGATCAAAAGAGCCGATAGTCAACGTGGATTTGAGTGACGGCTGTCTGTTGTACAACCGATTCGTCTGGTCCAATCGAGTCGGACATCAATGCTGGCAGGTGTGTCTATAAGACGGGAGGTCATAAATCACGCGTTATATTTGTATTTTAATAGCTCTGAAAGATTAAAAACCAGTAGCGTCTGTGGTCTTGGTGTGTGCCGATCGAAATACGTTTTAGGATATAATAATAACCTACATCAAACAATGAAAGAAATTATTTTTCTTTCTTAATGTATTTGTATAAATAAAAGCGTGTCTTTAATTTTTTTTCATTTTTCATTATTTATGAAGTATTTTTTAAATCTTAAAATATCTAAATAAAATTAGTTATCTCCGCCACTGCTGCTCAAGACTTTCCTATGCTTCTGCAATTGATATTGGGAAAACTATACTTTTCCTACGACCACATAGGAAAGTAACACATATCGCACTCTCTACTCCCATGGAAAGTGACCATTATTTTCACGCGTGCGGAAAGTACTTTCCGCACTAGTGCGGAAAGTAACTTTCCGCACGGCTGTCAATAAGCCGTCAAACTCGTGAATCCTGTAAGATTTACAGATGTAATTATTAATTGCTCTTCGTTATTGATATTATTTACATAAAAACTAAAAACTAATTATTTGTAGAAAATAAAGAGAAGAAGAAAAAAAGTTGACGCCGAGAATCGAACCAACAACCTTGCGGTCACCTACCGTATACTCTTCCATCTGAGCTGATTCAGATTTGAATTAACGCTATCAGATATATATATATATATATATATATATATATATATATATATATATATATATATATATATCTCGTAAGTCGATTTACATCAATAGAATTATGATATTTCTTGTATTTTTTTTATTAAAACAATTTTTTTAATTTTAAATTTATATAATAATTTTAATTTCAAATAAACGTTAATTATCGTTATTTCTTTATTTCACTATAAAAGTAATTCTAAATTCATGTGCACTTTTTATAGAAACAATATTCAAACATAGACTGTCACATATAAAACGTAAGATTAGTCAGGCAACTCAATATACACGATCTAATATTTACATATTGTTTACAATAATAGGTGGTCGTAGGAAAAATAGCGTACATTACTCGCGCGAAAGTGATTTTTCACACTCGTGTGATTGCCGCACTCTACGCCTCGTGCCACAATATTTTCCACTCGTGTGAAAAATGTCAGTTTCTGCACTAGTAATGTAATATACTATTTCCGCACTAGAGCGGAAAAGTACTTTTCTGTAAGATTTCAAAATACTCAGAATTATTCAAACGAATATGCATATTTTGTCCCCAAATCACTTCACTGTATGTGAGACTCCTCGACTGATCATAAAACGGTGGTTCTCAAGTTCTTAGACAATTTCTTTTTTCGGTGAAACCATTCTAGTTGACTTGTATTGCTCATACGGAAATATTTGAATGACACTGCAATACTCTGATGTGTCATTGAAGTAAAATGTCAAATAAACTGAGCTCAAAAAGGTAGATGCGTGTGTTTCTGCAAATTTCATTTTGATCTTTTATTTCTATGATTGCGTGCAAATTAGTTATATTTGAGGGATTGCAGGGTGTTCGATAAAAAAAAATCTACGTCTTCGCTAACGTTTCGCGAGTATATTTCTCGCTTCTTCAGAGCTACAATATGTATAAAAGAAGTTTTGCTAGTTCACGACTACATTGGAACGATGCAATTATAGTTCCATACGTAAAGAAAGTCAACCTACCTTAGGCGTAATCAATCGTACAAAGTGACTTTCACTTTCACTTCTTTCACTTTCACTTCTTTCACTTCTTTCACTTCTTTCACTTCTTTCACTTCTTTCACTTCTTTCACTTCTTTCACTTCTTTCACTTCTTTCACTTCTTTCACTTCTTTCACTTCTTTCACTTCTTTCACTTCTTTCACTTCTTTCACTTCTTTCACTTCTTTCACTTCTTTCACTTCTTTCACTTCTTTCACTTTCACTTCTTTCACTTCTTTCACTTCTTTCACTTCACTTTCTCTTCACTTCACTCTTCCTTTCTCACTCTTCACTTCTTTCACTTTCACTTCACTTTCCACTTTCACTTATTTCCTTTCACTTCTTCACTTTCACTTTTTCACTTTCACTTCTTCACTTTCACTTCTTTCACTTTCACTCTTTCACTTTCACTTCTTTCACTTTCACTTCTTTCACTTTCACTTCTTTCACTTTCACTTCCTAGATATGCATATATATATTATTATATATATATATTATATATATATATATATATTGTGTGTGTGTGTGTATGTATATGTACAATTTTTGCTTTTTGATTTCAATAGCGAATCAACTAAAGCATCGACTACTGAGGTACAAACTATAACATCAAGGAAAAGACACATGCACAAAGATGTAGAGAATATCGTGAGAAAGAAATTACAAATACATTTATTCACTGGAAAACACAAAACAGTTTTTTATTTTTCTGTAAACCTCAAACTCTTCAATCAAAAATTGGAGAAGAGTTCAAATTTCTCTGAACGCTTTTGATTATAACTTAAAAAAAAAATTATTACAATTCCTTCACTAATTAATCGAAAGGAACTTCGTTCCATCCGGGTGTCCCTTGACACCTCTCAAGTTTTTTTTTATCACTCCTGTTGGTCAGAGTACATTAACTAATTTACCCAAAATTCGATATTGTCACCACCCGATTTTCTCAGAATAGTCATCATCCAATGTTGCGCCACTTTGTATTTGCGAAAGAAACATTTTCTTGAGTTCGTTCCACCCCCCTGCTGGTCAGACTTTCATGCGATGCGGCGTACTTATAAATAAGATTTGTCATTAGTGTGTTTACTCCTTAATTTTCCGCGATATCTCCAATATCGACAAATTGGTAAAAAAAAGGATATATGTGAGGCTTATCGTTGTGATTAGGCTACCTCATTTAATTCTGCATGTGGTTATGAACATTCACTATCGATATTTCCGATTAGTTCATGTAGTTATTGGGATTTCCTGTCACTACTTCTCGGTCCCAAACTATTAGATCAGCAGGAATCGGTGATGCCTTTTTTGAGTTTCATTTGGTTTGGTGATTTTGCAAAGGCCGGTTACAACCCATTTTGGGGATTTGATAGACTCTACTGGTACGTCACGCCGATCTGTTTTCTTTCCTTGGCACCTCATCGTCATTTTTCTTTCTGTTACTCAGTTTCACCACTACATGAGGAGAGATAAAAGTTATTATATTTTTCCGAAAAAAGGCCTCACAAAACTTATGCACCACTTTTGCCCATAGGCAGTCAACGATTTTTCTTATTTTTGCTGTGAGTACTACTAACATTTCATTCTGTTACTCGATTTGCCAGGTTTTCTGCAGTCCCCTCTTGGACTATTACGTTTGCAGAGAAGAATGACACAATATAATATTAATTGAATGGTTTGAAGGGAAAGGGATTCTTTAGTACTGAACTTTAATATTTACAAATATCACCCTGCTGAAAAAAAAAATGTATGTCTAATTGAAGCAATTGACTATAATTTTTTTTTCTCAATTTCCGTTACGCCACCCATTTTTCTTCGTGAAATGCATCTAATATTCTAAAAAAGAATTCGTGATTCAAGCCGTTTGGTAATTTCGAATGTCTTCATACACTTCCGATTCATGTCTTCTATATTCTTGTTTGAGCTCCAGTTTCTCATATATTTCTCGAATGATCACAACTGATGTTCGATCCTCCTTTCCATAATTGTGTTTCATCAGTATCTGTTGGGTATCATTGGCTTTTTCTAAAGCCTTTACTGCCAACCACGAACATTTCCCTTTTTCTATAACTGTTCCGATTCTTCCAGTTGAATTTGGATCTCCGTAACAATCCAAATAGTCATTCTGAAAAAAATAAACAGATATTCCTTTTTTTTCGAGGGATTTGTATATTGGAAACATTTTTCACATTTCCGAAGTTATGGAGCTATTTTTGGTGTCACACACGAAAATAAAAGGGTAATCCAAAGCAGATATTCCTCAAAAAACCGATTTTCTCCTGTTTTTAATAATTTTTCGTCTCTGTGACAATGACTCACCCAACACAACACTAATTTGGTTGAATCCAACAGATCATGACTGCTCGACAAAATAATAAAATCAAACAATCCCGAATTAAAGAAAATGGTGACCGATACATAGCTGAAAGCTGAATATATCTCAATCCATTATTTATTTATTTAGTGCTATATAATAAAAATTCCAAGTCTAAATGGAATACTCTCAGATCACTGAAAATATTAAGAAATTATAAGAACGCGAATCTTCTTGATAATCTCAAGGATTTGTCAATAATCAACTCTAATTTTTTTGCCATTAACCATGTAACCAAAACTTTTTGATGGACGAATACTCTACAGAAAAAACCCAGCTCTTCAACTCCCACATGGTAGACGTTAATGCATTCTAATTTGTAATGTTATTTGTATTGTTGTTTTTTACATTAGAAAGTATTGTAATAATAAAAAAAAAATCGAATGTTGATAGAAATCAACTGCAGAACTGTATAGAGCCTAAAAAACAAAAATTATTATTTTTATTTTTGTTTGGGGTCTATCTTACGAGAAGTTCTGAAACATTAAGGACAAAATTAATGGAGGAATACTTTAAGGTTAGAATTAAGAAAGATAATTTGAGGTCATACTTAGTTGCACCGAAAAATCTAGACATAAAAAAACTAGAAATGGAACATTATATGGTGAGTTACTGAAGATGGAAACTGAATTGTTAAATCAAATAAATGAGAAAGAAAATACAATTGTCTATCTTCAATTTATCATAAAAACTTTAAGAAATAAGTATACAAAACCAGACATTCAACAAAAACTAGTGGATATCTCTACCCAAACTAAAACAAAATAAATCCCAGAAAAAACGAAAAGTATAACTGATTCAGGTGTACAAACAAATACGCCTGAAATTAATATATACATAAAGAAAATAATCTTGGTGAAAATGCAAAAGATGAAGAAGAAAATATTGCAAAATATCTGCAAATCCGAAAATGTGCAAAGGAATGTGGGAAAAACACAAAAAGTATCATTACCCAGGAAAACCTCTTCACAAAAAATTCACAAATATGAATCCCAAACTCAAGAAAAAGTTAGAGAGGAAGATCAGGAAGAAGAACTGGTAAATAAGTCTGGACCAGGAGAAGGATATTCAAAAAATATCTTGCTGTAAGGAATATGCGACTCTCCAAATGAAAAGATTATGAATGGGACAAGAGGAATTGTTTCAGGAGAACAATGTTTCCAACGACGAAACTTAAAAACACAATGGTCCTATCAAAAACAAAACCAAAATTCTAGTGGAAGGCGATAGAAGATATTCAATAAATTTCAAAAAGTTCTTGGCAAAAATCATAGATGTTTACGAATATTCAATAACTGAAAATGTCAAACAAAAAACAGAAATACTAGAATTATCCGGAAACCTCTTTGTTGACACCATGCACTTCGGTAATAGTTATTTTTCCTTCATAATGTTTAAAACAAATAGTGTAAGTAATCATACAACACTGAAACATGCTCTGAAGAACATTCTTAATCTAGATAAAGTTAGTGACATTATCATTATATCTGAGCAGAAAGTTAAAGTAATTAATAAGAGAATCTATAAATGAATTCGACTTTTGAAAAAGTGAACCTCAATTATTTTCCATCTGATCAAAAGATACCAAGGAAAGTAAATCTGATACTTTACAATTATTGTTTTTTCATCCCCAATAGAAATAATAAAAAAAAAACAGTAGCAATAAGAAAAGCACATATATGACTCACAGAAACAATCAAACATATTAACATTTCTGCATCAAAATGTGATATGTATAGGCAACAAAATTTTGCAATTAGATTTTATTTTTAATATGTTGCAAGTCGTCGTTGAACTTAATATTCCTTTCTCAAAATTGTTCAATTATTTAAATTTTCTCTATCAATATCACTTACTTACAGGTACGCACTGATGATGACCAGAAGGTCGAAAGCGCTTTGCTACGATTTTAATAAATTATTTTATGCACGAAATACAAATTTATTCCCTCGATTAGTTCCAGAAAAGTCTGGCTGGCGTTACGAGAAAGAATTTGCAGCATTTGAGTTGTGGTGTAAGGAGAAAAATACACTATCACTGAAAGAAGAGGTATTTATAGTATACTTTCACCACTTATCAAGAAATCTTTGCCCGTCAACCTTGTGGACGAAGAACTCGATGATTAAACTCAATGTAAAATTGAAGAAAAACATCGATATAAGCAAATATTTTGAATTAACGGGCATATCTGAAAAACTGAACCCGAATGTATAAAAACCAAAGAAATCGAAGGTTTTCGAAAAACAGGAAAGACAAGAACCAACATTATGAGAAAATTTGTGGTTTGGGCCCGAAAATGAAAGAACATTCTACCTAGAATTAAACAAAAAGCATGATAGTCTGCTCATCAACGGCGGTTTTTTCTGTTCTTCAAATCAGGAAAATGCACTAAACAATGTGTGGGAATTAATACTTTTGGCAAAATGCCATCAAACATTGCTACGCACTTGGGCCTCTCACATCCTGAGAATTACACCGGTCATTGTTGCCGGCGGTCGTCAGCCACAATAATAATAATATTAAATTTTTTCTTCACCATAAAAAAAGGAATTAATAAATACATTGGTAAGGCAAATAAAAGGTGAGAGTTCAGGTAGAAAGAAACTGTTCTTTCACTCAAACCTTATCGAAACGAATCATAGAGAGAGAGAGAGATAATATACTTTATTGTCATAAGAGTAATCTTGTGGACAAAGTGTCGCTTAATCTATAACGCAGTTTATATGTAAAAACAAAATGCATTTAAAATAATCAATTTTCACTTAATTCATAAGTTTGTATATATAAAAACATATAGTCGTACAAAATACTGGTAAAAATAAACAAGTTTGTCTTAACCCATAAAGTAAATTCATATAAATATAAAAATAAATAAAATATCTAAGTCCCATTGAAATATACCTCAAATAAAATTTAAAATCACATTGTTGATTGTTTTTTTTTAAATTATCATTATAAAATTCTTGTATATTATAGTATGGCCTATCACTTAAAAAACATTTCACAGCCTTCCTGAAGCATTGTAAAATTTTATTTCTATTATATTCTTTGGCAAATGGTTGAACATTTTACAACCATTATAGACAGTGGAATCATTTATGACTGATGTCATTGGTATTGGCAACTTGAAGTTGTTGGATTGCCTTGTCACATAATGGGTTGGTGAGGATTGAAATTTGTTGAAATATTTTTTAATTAAACACACTGTTTCCATTATAAAGATAGATATCACTGTTAGAATTCCATGAATGGTAAAGAGTAATCTACAAGAACCTCTACGTTTTGATTTGCACATATATCTTACGGCTCGTTTTTGCAAAATTAAAATATTTTGCAGTAGATAACCACTACATTCGCCCCAAAATGAAATTCCATATCTCAGGTGAGATTCCACCAGAGTCTTAGCTGCTGTCAAACCAAGTTCATTTGCGACTACTCTGACTGCATAACAACCAGAAGATACTTTGTTACACAAGGCATAAACATGGTCTTCAAATTTTAGTTTTCTATCGATATGTACTCTTAAAAATGTTAAGCTACTTTTGTTCTCAATGATGTCATTCCCAATGGATACATTGTCAAGTTCACATCCGGAAATTCCTATATTAGTTTTCGAAATATTTAGAGAAAGACGATTTGAATCACACCAACTATTTACTTTCTTCATATCATTGGATATGATTTTAGTTAAATCAATTGCATTGTCCGATTGCCAAGAAATGGTAGTATCGTCTGCAAATAGTGTGAATTTTCCTGCGATATTTATACTTGTCAAATCGTTGACGTAAATGAGGAACAATTTTGGCCCTAGTATTGAACCTTGAGGCACACCATTATGTATTTTCCCAATTTCTGAGCGATGGGTTGTTTTTACCATCTGACTACCACCTGACAAATATGAGCTGAACACGCTAGAATCACTCCTCTGAAGCCGTAGTAAGGAAGCTTCCGCAACAGTATTTCGTGATCCACACAGTCGAAAGCCTTCGAAAAATCGCAAAACACTGCAGTAGCAATCTCGCCACTATTGATTCCAGTATAAACTTTTTCCATGAGTGAGAAAATTGCATCATTAGTGCTTTTGCCACTTTGAAAGCCAAACTGTTCTTTATTAACGATTTTATGCTTCGTCAGATATGCAGTTATCCTTATCTTGACTAGTTTTTCTATAAGCTTTCCTAATGTGGGAATTAGGGAAATAGGCCGATAATGCGAGGGGTCTTCCTGATTTCCACCTTTATGTAGTGGTATTACAAATAATACCTTCTGGAAAATTTCTTTTTGCTGCGCTTTTCGGGGACATCAATTTTTTGAGTCGCTGACTTTCTATAACGAAGAAATTTTCTAGAGTCGAATGGGGGGGCAAGTGCCCCCCTTCAAAAAATTTTTTTCGCGATTCAAATCGAAAAGTCCTTTGAAATTTTTTGATTCCGTCGAAAATAATTTTCTAATTGAACTGTCTCGTGGCGGAACTACCTTAATTACTTGCCAAGTCTCTTTCGATATGTTTTCAGCTTGCTCGAATCTATTTTTTATAGTAGCTTTCTCTTGCTCATATCTAAGCATACAACTACTGACTAGCATACGATAGGAGATGAGTTTTTTTTTTCTTTTGCTCTGTGTTTGTTTAATTTGGTAGTTCGCGAAGGTAATCCATTACTGATTTTTTTAGTGAGTTACAAGACCTACTGTAATCAGTTATCTTAAGCGTATTCATGCATCAGGCAATATTCTATGAGAAACTCCGTTTGAAGATTTCCTTTCTATGTCGGGGTATGGTGATCTTTAAAGTTTGACGAGTATTTAAATTATGTATGTCTCTCTGAATATAACTTTGTCATAGACATAGTTGGGTTGCTTGAATTTTAAAAGTAGAAATAACAAAACATATGGAGTTTGTGCCTGTTGGACATATTGAGCCATTCTAATTCGTGAAGTTTATGGGAAATTCTTTGTTTCCTTGGCCTGCTAGATCTTATTTGTACTACTGGAATAGAACAGGGAATATTTCATCTGGTCCAGGTGATGTATATGGGTTGATAGAATTAATTGCCCATATTAGTTTTGGGTAGGTTACGATCTCTCCGACCTTTCTTGAAGGTTTACAGGGAATTCATTGCTGGAATTAGCGGTTGTGTGTGTAAAGCATGATGAAAAAGTAATGAAAATTACCTTTTATAGACAAGTGGGAGAAACGTTTTACCATGCGATGGATGTATAGCAGATATAATGAAGGGTCGTTTCTCCAAATATCCACCTTTGCAATTTTTCAGTTCAGTGAATCGAGAAATGAGTTGTGAAGGATGCCATTCGCATATTCAACGTTTAACTTATATTTTATATACGCTCCACGGGTGCGTTTAGAGTATTCTCGTTGAGCTTGAAATCAAGTACCAGATTTCTATCATAAAAGCCAGAAATATTCTCAGAAATGTTTTCCACTTGAAATACTGATTACATATGATAAAACGGTGTTATGATGTGACAGCTCTAATTTCGTCTCGAGAACGGTTAATTATAGAATGTTGGTTAAAATTATCTCAATCAAGATATAATGGAAATATTATTCGAAATAGGAAATATCACCAATCGTCTTCCGTAATATTTTGGAGGAAAATTCAAATGGTCCATTTTTTCCTTTGCGCTAACACCTTCATTTGTTTGTCCGAAATCACATATTTTATTTCACCCATAGCTGTTTCTGACTAACACACTTGATGACTCAGTCAGCCCAGCCCATAGACAAATTAAAAATAAAGAGATTGTTTGAAACATTGACGATCTTGACCAACAAGTTTTTGGTACGGCCAGTCGCGCATGGAGGCGCTGCCCGCAATCGACAGACGACTGATGACATGATAATTTTCCAATCTCGACATTTGTCAGAAAATAGAAGGTTATTGTTAACACATGTATTTTTTATTATGACAAACCACGCAATAATTTCAGAATAATTCTTCTACTGTTATTGTCATCGAAAAATTAGTGATAGAAATTATACTATGGACTTGAATTAGGAACCCAACGTCGAAAATTGAATGTCTTGATATTCGAGTTGACGCTGAAATTCCTGGAAATATTATTTTACAAGGTAAAATATAAGCTGCTTTTCACAAACTGATACTTATTTCTATCCATCAGTTGCAAACATTTTTTCGCAAACTGATAGTTATTTCCATCCATCAGTTTCCATTTCCTATCACCATTTGAGGGAGTACGAAGTATATGGTCTACTTGATTATCATCCAACTGGAGTATTTGTTATACCTATAAGGAGAAGAGCTTTGTTCTAATAAATTAACAAAATTATTGAAGGTTTGTTGTAAATGTAATTTGTTTTTATTTTGGTTAAATTCATGATGACTGAAAAATATTTTTAATTTTGTTTTTCAGAGTTTTTTTATTGTTTTGTCTGTAGTTGTATCTTGTCCTAGATAAAATAAAATGTGTTTTTATAGTGTTTAACTTATTATTGTTGTTTGATAAGAACTTTAATTTTGTTCTTGATATCATGAAACAAAGATTGATTTTGAAACTTTATTTTGACCACGAACGAACTAAGAGATTCTACGAATCGATGACTGTATATATTTTATTAGTGATCGATTTGCCATTCCTTTATTTCATATGATACAACCATTCATATGAAATACAGGAATGGCAAATCGATCACTTATAAAATATATACCATATCAACCATATAAAAGTAACACATTTAAAAAACCCGCCTCATCTCAATCGGTAACTGAAGAGAATTATGTTTTACCAACTACTGTACTTAGTTCGGCCAGTTGCGAGATATGTCTAAACGTGGTGCCAACTTTTGTTGCAGTTTTGACAACTCAATTTTTAGTTTCTCTATGGCCCAGCCTTACATTGTTGATTTCGAAAATTGCCGATCATAGCTTTATGAGAAATAATTTTTTCTACGACAACCTCGATAAATGTTCATTTTATAACCGTAACTTCAATCATAAACAAACACATTTTGTACAGAATTTCATTTTTGCATCGGTTGCTAGGCAAGTTGCTAAGCAACAAATGTGAAATGGAATATTTCGTGTTAGGTCTAGGTTCACTCTAAAATCACGACGACTACGGCTTGTCAAATTATGACGTCCAGCGACAAATTGATGAAATGTCAGCAGATCGTTTCTGTCAAAGTTTTAGTAGGTAACGAGTAATTTCATAGTTGTTTTCTATAAAAACTGTTAATTAAAATGGAAACTGATAGTGATATTGACTTATATTTGACACCTCCGAACATAATAGAAGCAGCGAAGGTAACAACACTGAATTTATTACCGGAAACGTCGAAGAGTATGTATCAACGCGCTTATAACCTTTTTTTGGAATGGAAGGTAGATCAAAAGACAAAATCGTTTTCCGAGAACGTTTTAATGGCTTATTTTGGCGACTTAGCCAAATAATTTAAAAGTTCCACTTTGTGGTCACACTTCTCAATGCTGAGAACGACTCTTAGTATCTACAATGATATAGATATTGCCAAATATTTGAAACTGAAAGCATTCCTCAAGCAGTCTAACGGCTACAAACCCAAAAAGTCAAAGATCTTTACAGCAAATGACATCGATAATTTCATTGAACAGGCTCCAGATGAAATATATTTAGCAACAAAAGTAAGTTTTATATTTCCATTTGATGAAAAATATTCAAGTTAACTAATTTACATTGTAGGTTGCATTAGTTATGGGAGTAATGGGTGCATGTAGAAGACATGAATTACATCAAATGAAAATTACTCATTTCAATGCTCTTGGTTCAGCTGTTTTAGTAACAATACCAGACAGTAAAACCAAAATAGTACGAAATTTCACTGTAACTGGCAAATTCTACGAAATTTATAAAAAATACCCAAATCTTCGCCCTCAAAATGCTAATGGTCTATGGTTTTTCATTAATTATCAAAAAGGAAAGTGTACCATTCAGAGAATAGGTCTGAATAAGTTTGGAGCTATGGGAAAAGACATTGCCAAGTATTTAAAATTGCCAAATTACGAATTATATACTGGGCACTGCTTTCGCCGATCCTCCGCAACAATTCTTGTTGATGCTGGAGGTGACATAACCACGTTGAAACGCCACGGTGGCTGGAAATCTACTACAGTCGCTGAGGGATATATTGATGAATCTAAGAAAAGTAAGCTTGACATAGCAAATAAAATTGCAAAAGCAACTCAGAACATACCATCAGGCATACCAACGAATTTAGAAATGGAAAATCGCGAGAAGCCGTCTACTTCAACGTCGACAAATTATCAATTTCGAAAAGAATTAAGTATTCAGCAATCAAGTTCTCCAAATATGATATTCAATAATTGCACATTCAACTTCAATTAGATACATACATACATTTATAGGCTTCTATTTCTGTGTACCTATTAGAAATAGCAATAAAGAAAATATTTACATATTTCTTCAATTTATATTTTAATTCTGATTAGCGGCGAATTCGGAGTAATGAAATATCATCAGTGAATTTCTTTCAAAGTTTTTGCAATGTATGCATGTATTAAACGTGAACGATATGTTGTCATAGAAAAAGTATAGTATGCAACTCGCAACAAAATGGCCATTTTGCACTCGTATGAATTGCAGCACTTGCCTTCGGCTCGTACTGCAAATTTCATACTCGTGCAAAATGGGCATCATTTTGTGCTCATTGCATAATATACTATTTCATCGCACAATAGTTTCATCCTCATTTTTTAACATGATCTATCTGATATGTAATTGAGATTTCCAACAGAAGAAAAAATTACATGTCCGGTCTGAATGTTAAAAAACATAAAATCCAATAAAATATATATATATATATATACACATAAAATATGAAAATGTACAGATGAACATATATTTTTTAATAAAATTGTACGAATAAAATAATATAGATAAATTCATATAGTGCTTTCATAAAGTGTGGAAACGCTCCATTATCGCACGAGTTGATTATTTTCGGAGATAAAAGTTAGGACAGGTCGATTTTTAATTTCAGTTTTCTACTTTTTTTTTCAAAAAAAAATTTTTTGCCCCCACTATCTTACAAGATATGACGTCATCGATAAATTTTTTAAATCAAAAGGCTATATTTTTATATCAAAAATTAAAAGACTAACTTAGTTCAAGAAACCAATGGTCATATTTTTACATTCATTTCATTATTTATTTTGCAACGAAAATATTAAAAGTAGTCAGTACCTAGTAAAAATAAACAAATAACATATTCACAACAAATGCTCGAATTGAGCTTCTTGGGTTAGTTGACAATATCTGATGAATTCTTGGGTTACGTTTGACAACATCGACAATTGACAATTCGTTGAATTTCAGTTCGAATTCTCTCTTAAGGTCTTTCAAATTGGTAGGTCGGTTTATGTATACTTATATTTCAAGTAACCCCAGACAAAAAATCCATAGGAATTAGAGCTGGGGGACCTATACAAGACGGAAATAATAGTCAGTGACTCATTCTTAGCTTTGGGGTGACCAAGAGAGGCAAGGGAAGAGGGAAGGTAATTCCAGTGGCGGAAACAATGCAATGCACCAATAATCCCGCAAGCACGACTATGCAGTGATGACGTTGACGTTTGAATTGAGATTTAGATTTGACGTTGTTTGAGTTTGATATTTGAGATTTGAGATTTGACGATTTGAAGATTTGACGATTTGACGATTTGAATTTGACGATTTGACGATTTGACGATTTGATGATTTGACGATTTGAATTTGAGATTTGACGATTTGACGATTTGAGATTTGACGATTTGACGATTAGACGATTTGACGATTTGATGATTTGATGATTTGACGATTTGACGATTTGACGAATTGACGATTCGAGGATTTGACGATTTACGATTTGACAACTTGACGATTTGACGATTTGATATTTGATGATTTGACGATTTGACGATTTGACGATTTGACGATTTACGATTTGACGATTTGACGATTTGACGATTTGACGATTTGAAGATTTGACGATTTGAGATTTGACGATTTGATGAATTTGACGATTTGACGATTTGACAATTTGACGATTTAACAATTTGAAGATTTGACGTTTGACGCTTGGAGGATTTGATGATTTGACGATTTAACGTCTTGACGATTGTAGATTTGACGATTTGATGATTTAACGATTTGACGATTTGACAATTTGACAATTTAACAATTTGAAGATTTGACGTTTGAACTATTGGGCCAGTTGACGATTTGAGGATTTGACGATTTGTAGATTTGACGATTTGAAGATTTGACGATTTGATGATTTGATGATTTGATGATTTGATGATTTGATGATTTGATGATTTGATGATTTGATGATTTGATGATTTGATGATTTGATGATTTGATGATTTGATGATTTGATGATTTGATGATTTGATGATTTGATGATTTGATTTACGATTTGACAACCTGATGATTTGACGATTTGATAATTTGACGATTCAACAATTTGAAGATTTGACGTTTGAACTATTGGGTCAGTTGACGATTTGAGGATTGACGATTTGTAGATTTGACGATTTGAAGATTTGACGATTTGATGATTTGATGATTTGATGATTTGATGATTTGATGATTTGATGATTTGATGATTTGATGATTTGATAATTTGATGATTTCATGATTGACGAATTGAAGATTTTTCAATGTGACCGCATCGTCCAAACCAGCGATTGGGAAAGGTTTCATTCGGAAAATCTCTAAGCACTAGAGCATAATGCGGACCAAATAGTAAAATTTGTTTGACCAGGATGATTAATGTCTGGAAATGTTGCAGTTAAATATGGAACTACATCAGTTTGCTACATTTCTGAATACTTTTCACTCGCCACAGTACCGTAAAAAAAATGTGATCCTACAATGGCATTCCTAAGAATCCCAGCCCACACAGTTATTACTTTTGGAGTGTATTGGGTAAAAGCTTCCATCGTCCGATTGGGATTTTCTGTTGCCAGTAACGACAAATTTGCGTATTCGCAGTACCGTTCATACAAAAACTTGATTCGTCAGAAAATAATACATTAAATTCAAAACCATTATTTTGATTACACACTTCTTGCATATTTTTACAAAATTTCATGCGTCTATCGAAGTCGTCTTCATTAAGTTCATGTAACTTAACTTTATATAGATGTAATTTGGCGAAAGATGTCATTGTTGCCAGATAAAGTTGTAATGGAACGATAAGATTTTTTTCAATTCCAAGTAATACATTTAATTGAATGTCATAGGTAACGGTAGGTCTGCTACTCATAGGCCTATTTTCAACATTGCCAATTTCATTAAATTTATGCAATATTTTGATTAATGTCGATTTGCTTATCGGTTCTCGATCAGGATATATTTTTCATTAAAGATGTCGCATACTTGCGCCATACTTCTTTTACGATCGCCGTAACCTAAGATCATCAAAACTTCTATTCGCTGTTTTTCTGACAGTACCTATATCGTAATTTCAAATATTTCTTTTAGGGTGATATTTTTCAGAAAGATATTGAAGACTTATAAATCGAAAGCTACACAATAAATCAATTTAATAATGACATATGCAATGGTAACTATGAACTTCTTGTCTGATTGCTAAGGGCCATCAGATGTTTTCATACCTATTAATTTGGAAATTGTAACTAACTACTCAGAAATTTTCAGGTATTCATTGCAAAATAAATGATGAAATAATTATTAAGAAATATGAGCACCTGTTTCCTTTATACTCAGTATACTGTAAGTTAAAATGTTTCATATGACGTATGTGTTATGGTTGAACTCAGAAAAATATGGGCTTTTAATTTTTGACATAAAAATATACCCTTTCCATTTGAAAAAATTATCGATGACGTCATATCTTAAGGTAGTGGGGGTAAAAATTATGTTTTTGTTAAAAGAAGTAGAAAACTAAAATTAAAAATCGACCTGTCGAGCTTTACCTCAGAAAATAATTAACTCGCAAGATAATCGAGCGTTTCCACACTTTATGAACGCACTGTATATGAAATGTATTGTTAAAATGTATATAAATAAAAAGTATAAATGAAATGTACATGCAAAATGTGTATACATAAAAAAGATGAATAAAATATGTAGATCAAATGTATAGATGAAAAGTTTGATTGAAATGTGCAGATAAAGGTTGTTAAAACTAGGATAAAATTCAAAAATAATTTTTATATCCAATATATATTTCTATAGAAATTGTTGTATTTTAACCTATATTTCCAACGAGTTTTAATCCGTAATTTTAAATATGTTTGCGGGAAATCTCCACCGATTTTTAATGCTCAACCTGTACCCGATCCTTTTCAAGATCTAAGGGAGGCATGGATGCAAACTGTTGTGTTATTACCCTTTTCCCACGAGAACGTGCTTTTACGTCGATTCAGGCGGTGCTGATCTAGACGCGAAGGATTTTCCCGAATCCCACAGGATACCAGATTTGAAGCGCTGCTCCAGGGAAATTAGTCAGATTGGAAAGAATTTCACAATACGCGATGTCGATTTCCATTCCCATTGCTTCAGTTAGGGACTCCGTTTATTTTATTTTTTTATGACTCGTACTCATCAGATCGGGTGCAGATAGTGCAATAGTACAACATCTGTGTATGCTTTCATTAAAAATAGAAATGGGCCGAAAATAGATCCCTATAGCACACCACACTTAATTTTCATTTCAACGGATGTTGCACTATTTCACTATCTACACCCGATCTGATGAGTACGAGTCATAAAAAAATAAACGGAGTCCCTAACTGAAGCAATGGGAATGGAAATCGACATCGCGTATTGTGAAATTATTTCCAATCTGACTAATTTCGGAATAACCTACGTCACATATCCAAAGCAATTGTTCTTTACTTTTTAGCGCATTTGAATAAAAGCTTGTCTTTTAAAAGCTTTTTTATTGATTTTTTTTGTGCTTTTTAGTAAGTAGGTACGCGTTAATCCTTGCATTTTTGTTAAAGCATCATTATTATGCTATCTAGCTCTTCAATGAGGAGACTACCTAAAGATTAACTCGTCCGCCATCCTGGAGCTGCTATCTTCAATTTATGAATTTTGACAATTTTGAATAGAATCGGACCATGATAACAAAACTCATCCGCCATCTTGAATTCATAAATTTTGACAAAAAAATCATTATCTCCGACCCCGAAAACCTCCATATACCAATTTTGAATCGAATCGGACCATAATTACAAAACTCGTCCGCCATCTTGGAGCCGCCATCTTGAATTTATTAATTTTGACAAAAAATTCATAATCTCTGACCCCGAAAACCCCCACATACCAATTTTGAATAGAATCTGACAATAATCACAGAGATCGTCGGTGATCTTGGAGGCACCATTTTGTTTTTCTCTAACAAAAATTTAATAATGCATTGTCATGGAAAATATGAACACCTGCCAAATTTCATGTTAATCGGACAACTAGAAGTGGGTCAAATTTTATTTGTAAGATATCGTTGAGTGGTAATACGTGGAAGATATTTTTGTTTCTTTTATATTTCTATATAGCGTGTGTTTAGATGATTATACCCTTTTTTGGACATAATTTCTTATGTTTTTTGTATGCCGAAGTTGGATTAATGATTTAATTTAATGATAATTTAATGATTTAATTTGATGTAATATAACGAATAGTATTATCAGGAATAAAATACCTTTTACTGTGGCGGAGTAGTTAGGAAAAAGGATATATAGGTATATAGTCCAAGATCCCAGAGTTGACATTTTGGCAAAGCTACGTTAAAGTTTGCTGATATTCTGACACTTAATATACTGAGACAGCATGTGCCAGCATGTCCTCTGAAATTTCCCTGAAAGCAGCACGAATTCTTGCTTTCATATTTTCAGGAGTTGTAGGCGGAGTTTGATAGATAACCCATTTAATGTATCCCCATAGAAAAAAATTGTTAGGTCCGGTGACTAGGAGGCTACTGAACTGGCCCTCCTCTACCTATCCATTTTTCACGGAATTAATTATCAATGTATTCCCGCATATCAGTGTGGTAATGTGCAGGCGCGCCATCTTGTTGTAGCCACATTCTCTGCCTTATTGCCGATGGAATATCATCTAATAAATTTTATAACTGACTTTGCAGAAATCTTAGATATTTTCTTCCATTGAGACGACCGTTGAAAAAAAAGGGCCCAATTACACGCCGTCCAATGATACCTCCCCAAACATTCAGTGACCAACGTTGTTGGTGATTGACATATCTAACAAAATGAGGATTTTCAGTTGTATAATAGTGCATATTATGCCGATTCACATGGCCATTGTTGTGAAACGTGGCTTCGTCCGAAAATTGAACATACTCAAAAAAATCAGGTTCTTGGTTGATTTTTTTTATCTACACCCCATTGGCAAAACCCCATTCGCTTTGGAAAATCTCTTTCAGACAGCTCTTGCATTAACTGCATATGATATGGATGGTAATTGCATTTTCTCACCATCCGAGAAACACTACTTTGAGATATTCCCAACTCCCTACTCAAAATACGTGTACTCACATGGGGATTCTCGGTAATATGCAATGCAATATCGAGAGTATTTTCATCATTCGTTACAGGACAAGCACGTTCAAACTTTTTGTAAAATACTTTTCCGGTTTCCTCAAATCTTGTTTTGAGGTCTCGAAATGCTCGCTGGTTTGGATGTCTTCTCTCAGGAAATTTTTGTTCGTATAATCTAGATGCCAGTAAGCAATTGCCATCACTTTCCCCCAAAGCATACACCATTTTAACCATGTCCTCTAAACGATGATTCCGAGGATAATTCATAATCCACAATAATTTTTAACACAACTGGATTGTAATTTGACAGTTACCTCTATTTACAAATTCTAGTAATTTTTTCAGCGGTAGTCATGGATAACTAAACTAGAAAAAATAGTTACATTTGATTTTTTTTGCTATGCTAGTTATTCATGAATTGCCAAGAATGCTTTTGAAGATGGAAAAAAATAATTGAAACATCATTCAGTATCAGTATTTTCTATGAACAAACATGTAGATAATTTATAGAATTCTTGATTTGATATTGAACAATTCCTTTAAACCAGAATATCTCGGAAACAGGTTGTTTAAGGTACATGACGTCGGGTATGAAAAGTGTAGAGTCATTAAAGAGGAGTTGATTTAAATGAAAATATACAAGGTGTTCCATTTGAAAAAAATCAAAATACCGATGTTTGAAAATGGCTTAGTTTGTGTTGTTGTATCCAACATTCTGTACAATTTATCTCAAATTCTTGGTATTCTCAATGAACATCATCATATCGACCAACGATTCCCCAATGATCAATATTTCGATATGTGAAATAGGTAATTTTTCGAAAAGAAGTCTACAAAATAGATTTCATTTGAATAACTCGGCAACGCCGCAACGGAACTCAAAATTGAAAAAATCGTTGAGCATGATATGATATGATATGAAAAAAATTAAGGAATGGTGCGATGCAAATTTGTTATCCTTCAATACAACAAAAACAAACATCATTTCATTCAGATGCTCTCTTGACGACCTTACATTTAGTAATAACATACTGATCAAGGACAAGCCTCTAACTAAATTCCTAGGTATCCATATTGATAATAAGCTTAAATTCGACGGACATATCAAGCATCTCAAAAGCAAGATTTCTGCTGAATGCTATGCACTGAGAGTAACTTCGTCGAATTTGGGATCTAAAATCGCCAAAACTGTATATTACGCCCTAATAGAGTCCCATTTACGTTATGGAATACCTTTTTGGGGTGTTAGCAACTCATCGGCACTTCAATCAGTCTTGGTACTGCAGAAACGTGCTTTAAGGTACTTGCGTAAACTAAAACCCCGTGATTCTTGCAGAAACATATTTGTTGAAGAAAAAATACTAACAGTATTTGCCTTATTCATTCTAGAATCAGTTTGTCTCATAAACAAGAATGTGTCTATGTTCGAGGCTTCAGGTAGTCATTACAACACCCGCTCTCACATGTTGAAATTGCCAATTCCCTCATCAAACATGATCAGCGATTCGATTTACTACAACGGGGTTAAGATGTACAATCACCTCCCCTCACACATAAGGGAGGCGAATATGAATATGAACATTACAAACTTTAGAAAAATTATTAAAAAGTTTCTGGCAGATAGACCCTATTACAACTTGCAGGAGGTTTACAATGATAAATTTGATTGACAGGGTGCATATTTGAATCCATGTAAGTTTTTAAGTTGACGTCACTAAGTTGTAGATGTGTTTGTGTCTATATGTAAATTGTTTATGTGTGTATACATCTACGTGTTTATATGTATATTCATGTCTATATATGTATGTTTTGTGTATATATATATGGGCGTGTGTGTACGTATATATATTTTTTATATTTTTTAACAATACTGACAACTCTTATTTTTAGATATTTTTTATAAATCTTGTAATCATCAGTAATACTTCTATATTCAAGCTTTGTCCACAAGATTTACTCTTACTGACATTAAAGTATATTTATTATTAAATGGAACAGCCGATCGGAATATATGAAAATATACCGGGTGTTTCATTTGAAAAAGAACAACTTTGGTTAGCCCCGCATCAATGATGCACCCTGTATGAATGATAATTATTTGGAAGGTGGTCTTAGATGGTCCCTTTGACAAAAAAATATAAGAAATCGAAATAGTGATACATTAAGGAGCAATGAACCACGGGAATCCTGTTGACTCACCCTGTATAATTAAATTCCTGTAAGTAAACAGGAAATGCAAAATTGATTGATATTGAAATTCAAATATATACCTTTTTCAGCCTGTTAAATGAGCCAAGTAAGGCATTGAATGATTCAACTCCCATATTTCTCATGTTGTGGAGTAGTGGTTAGATAACCAGACTGTCACGCGAAGTCAAGCAACGTCGGGCGCGGTTCGTACTTGGATGGGTTACCGCTCGGGAACGCCGCGTACCGTCGTTGCCTTTTTGCCATTTTGTTTAATGGTCATAGATCAAATTTTTATCTATTCAATATTTCCATAATCAATAATAACCACTTAATGCAAGAACGTCAAACTGAAATATGAAATATTTCTTCGCCGTTGATTTTTAGTATAATTTTGCTAGAATACATATCAAGTGGGAGCCGCGCAACGTCCCAATTTCGATATGTTGACTCTCTTAGGAATTTGTCGAAGAGTTATTACTATTGCTATTTGGTGTATGAGCGAACGGTTATAGGGGCGACAAAAGTTCCACCAGAGTCGGACTCGAAGAAACTCTGTAAAGCGAATTGAGATTGGCTTGGCGTGTAACTATGCTTGGCGTGTAACTATGTATGTATTCAAATAAATAAATAATATCAAAAAACGTTCTGAAGACCTTTTGAGATTTCATTCAATTGAGATTGGCGGTACTAATTTCGATAGTTATAATGTCTGTTTTGCCGAAAGCCTCGATTTCCATACTGATAACTCGTTTTTATTTTTCAGATGTTGCTGCGGCCGAACTTTGGAACAACATAAAAGCACCACCGACACAAGTCCTCCCTTACCAGGAGAACTATGGTACCCGAGCAAATGCACCATATCCAGTTCCACGGACGCCTATGGGATATTGGAGTTTCAGGGTGGCCCCCACCCATCCAAGGCTCAGGTATTCATTTGTTCGCATTTTTATGACCATTGAAAAAAAAACACAGTATGTGAGTCTTCCTTCTTGAATAATGTGACGATTAACACACGCCAAACCACGTCCCGTGAGTAACGCACATAACTTGCGTTGGTCAAAACTAGGTTGATGAATTTCATATCAGACCGTAAAACCTTTAATCCTCAGCCATTTGGCTTTCAGTCCAAAAAGAGTACAGGGAAAGCCATTTTCCATCTGCTGAAAAAACTTTAGTCCGAGTGGAATTCGAAGAAGGTGTGTGCAGCAGTTTGAATGTGTGAACCACCAAATACTGCTGCGCAAACTCCAGCACTATGCTATCAGAAATCAAAGTCTCAACTGGGTCGAATCATATCTGAGTCAACGAACCCAAGTTGTCAGAACTGACACACTATCAGATATTGGCTTTGTCAGACACGGTGTGCCTCAAGACTCGGTACTAAGGCCAGTACTGTTTTTGTTATATTTCAACGACCTGGGTTATATAGAATCTAATGGAATGTTCACAATTTTTGCGGATGATACAGCCATCCTGTGGCATGACATTAATGAAACAAATCTGCACAACAAAATAGCTCGAGATATTGTCAGTGTGAGAGAGTGGTGCAACTCCAATCTGATATCCTTCAATATAGATAAAACCAATATCATATCATTTAATTGCAACTTATCCGTTGGGTAATAATGCTATATCAAATAAAAATTCCAATAAATTTCTTGCAATCAATTTGGACAGCAACCTCAATTTCAATAACCATATTAAATTACTGAGCAAAAAACTAGCTTCGGGATGTTATGCTGTACGAATGGTGTCGAATGAATTAGGTATTGTAACCGCAAAAAGTGTGTACCACGCTGTAGTTGAATCGCATTTAAGGTATGGCATATCATTCTGGGGCACCTGCAACCAACAGCACTTCAATACAGTATTCATTCTTCAAAATCGCGCCATTAGATATATGTGCAAAGTTGACCCTAGAGTATCTTGTAAACCCTTGTTCAAGGAACAGAAATTACTTAAACTCTCTTCTTTATTCATACTAGAAACTGTGTGCCTGGTACATAAGAACAAATCATCTTACGATGTTTTTGTTGGAACCACCCGCCAAAATGACAAGTTAAGACTGCCCATTCCATCATCAAATTTGATTAAAAAATCGCTGATCTATATTGCAGCTAAAATATTTAATCATCTTCCGACAAGTTTCAAAGATATACAATCACTTGATCAATTCAGAAAGTCTGGAAAGCAAGTTCTCATTGACCAGGTATTTTATAGTGTTCAAGAGTACTTTGATAAAGATATCGATGGCAAACTGTTATGAAATCATTTCTTGCTTTAACCATTGTATATATCACTGCTAATAGTCCCTACGAATTGCAAAACAGTGTAACGGCTATGGGTTCCAATTATTTTATTTATTTATATACTTTATTTATTTACTCTTTTAATTTTCTGTAAACGTCTGACTATTCGTTCATCTAGGATGTTTATATATGTATATGTGCATTGTGTATATATTTATATTGATTAGTATTTGTAACATTCTTTTTAAAAATAGATATTCCTGAATGTAAGAAAAAATTAATGACATATATTTCACATTGACTTTTATTTTAAGCAATTTTATAGTGTGTTGTTGCACCTGACTTTTTTGTGTTTGTTTCTATTCTTATTCATTATTGCTTTGTCCAGGAGATATTCATCTTTTGACAATAAAGTATATTTTGATTTGATTTGCGAGAAGTAGATTCATCATCCAACAGTTATATTTGTAACATGAAACCCCATTTTGTAATCTGAACATTCCGGGGAGTTAGATAATGAGATCCCAAAATAACTTTTTTGAAAATTTAAAATGTGGCAAAGAAATTTTACAACACTTTAGTACAAACTCTTATACTTACTGTAAATACTTTATCTGTGTCTGCCTCCGTCTAGCTGCCCCCTTTGATTAGAACCTGGTATCCAGACTACCAAAACATATATTTTCCCTCACTCTAAGTACATAGAAAAACTTGAAAGTTGAGTCTTACGTGTTTTTACTTGAGGTTGTATTTTGAGTAAACTAGTTTCTTCCCTTTTCCGTTTTGTATTTGGTTTCCCCCCACCGATAAATATCGGCAATGAAACTCAGAGATTCTAAACTTCAGACATATAATGAATAAAACGAATGAAGAATATACAGAAAAGCAAACGTAAAATTACCAAAATATATAGCTGTGTGAATCTATGGGCCAAAATGCACTATGTAATACATAATACAAGGTCTCGGTTGTGGGCAGTTCACCACGCAAATTAATGAATTATTCCCAGCAGTACTTGATAACTTTTTTTCAAAGAGGAAGAATCTCTTTTTCCCACGCGTCAAACACGACCAGTCCCCCCGCCAACTGAGAACTTCCTCCAAAAAGAAAAAAATATATTTTTTCCACGCGTCAAACACGACCAGTCCCCTGCCCCGCCGATTGAGAACTTCCACCAAAAAGAAAAAAATCTCGTTTTCCCACGCGTCAAACACGACCAGTCCCCTGGCCCGCCGATTGAGAACTTTCTCCAAAAAGAAAAAATCTCTTTTTCACACGCGTCAAACACGACCAGTCCCCTGGCCCGCCGATTGAGAACTTTCTCCAAAAAGAGAAAAAAATCTCTTTTTCCCACGCGTCAAACACGACCAGTCCCCTGCCCCGCCGATTGAGAACTTTCCCCAAAAGAAAAAAATCTCTTTTTCACACGCGTCAAACACGACCAGTCCCCGCCCGCCGTTGAGCGCAAACACCCAGCCCCTCCCCCTTTTAAAAAGAAAAAATTCTTTTTCCACGCGTCAAACCGACCAGTCCCCTGCCCGCCGTTGAGAACTTCCCAAAAAGAAAAAACTTTTTCCACGCGTCAAACACGCCAGTCCCCTGCCCGCCGTTGAGAACTTAAAAAGAAAAAATCTCTTTTTCCACGCGTCAAACACGACCAGTCCCCTGCCCGCCGATTGAGAACTTTCCCAAAAAGAAAAAATCTCTTTTTCACACGCGTCAAACACGACCAGTCCCCTGGCCCGCCGATTGAGAACTTTCTCCAAAAAGAAAAAATCTCTTTTTCACACGCGTCAAACACGACCAGTCCCCTGCCCCGCCGCTTGAGAACTTTCCCCAAAAAGAAAAAAATCTCTTTTTCCCACGCGACAAACACGACCAGTCCCCCCGCCGATTGAGTACTTCCTCCAAAAAGAAAAAAAAAATATTTTTCCAACGCGTCAAACACGACCAGTCCCCTGCCCGCCGATTGAGAACTTCCACCAAAAAGAAAAAAATCTCGTTTTTCCCACGCGTCAAACACGACCAGTCCCCTGCCCCGCCGATTGAGAACTTTCTCCAAAAAAAAATATATTTTTTTGTATACGATCCCCAAAACGGCAACTTTCGGAATTAAAAAAAATCCGTGAAATGATACTTTTACGGACTTGTTTTATTCACTCATAAAACATAAGTGAACATTAACGGGTGTTTATAAATTCTATAAAAACTATGAACCAAAAACATTTGCCGCATAAAAGCTAGGAATTTTGATTTTTTCAGAATAAAATTGTCAGTGGTTATTGTTGCGGTAGGTACAAACATAATGACTTTTAAACTTTCTTTCTTAGAACAATCGCAAACAAAATGATAGTAAATTCAAACAAGATATAATCTACTTACAAGAATATACGAATAATGGTTTAGTTTGGGTTCAAATCAAGTTTCGATATTCACACTTAAACCTACATACATTTATTGGCTGATAACAATTTATATTTAATTTATTCCAAATTCATTTACTATTCAGGATTACCACGAAGTGGGAGATCTAGCATTCACGATCCGCATGTCAAACTAGGGAAAAACAGAATTTTGCTGTATACTGAAATCATTTACAATATTCTTTCAAATTTGGAGTATATTTCTGAATGGTTGTCATATTTACTTACAAGTTTATTATATTCGACTATCTTAACCAAATAAAATACGTTAGTATAGTTGGATCCTGGAAAAAGTTACTGAAAACATTTTGACATTTGACACGTCGGTAATAAAAAATCTGATACGATATTTCACACGGCCTTCTGCCGGTGCTGCCTACAAATATATTTGCGTATTGATAGCAGAAATAAAATCATAGTTCCTACATGAAACATTCCTCGGAAAGCTTATATAAAAAAATATTGTATGCAACACGTACGCAAATGACTTTCGCGGACTCATCTTCCCCGAAAGCCTCATTTTGCGTACTTGTTACACAAATTACTATTTCCCGCGCGTCAAACACGAGTTCCAACTTTTTCTCCCACCCAGTCAGCAGATTTCACCGTTCGGCAAAAATCAACTCGATCAACGTGGACTGAATGCTGCTGTCGTTACAAATTTCATACAAGGATCCTATTGACTACTCGCGGAGACATAAATAACGACCTCAATTCCAAATTGATTACAAAGAAACATTCATAAGAGCGATGAACTATATACGTTTCCCATGTGCCGAATAACTGGTTGTATACCCAATAGGTACCATATCAAGGATTACGACATTATTATTATTATTCAAATATACGTTTTATATTTCAAAACATTGGGATGAAAATTTATTTGTTCTGTCCTCGCCCATTTAGTCCCGTTGGGGTCAAAAGAGACTGGACTATGCGCTATAGCATGTTTTTTTTCTATCAGCACCTCATTCGAAACATTTTTATACTCTCCCATTCTCTCCTGAACAAATTGGATAAAAGGGCGTCAATTCCGTTTTGAAACCTTTCCAGACCGACGAAAGTCCGGTCATTATATTCCGGCATTTCCCGCACGAGAATGGTCCATTCATGGTGTGTTTAGACCCTCGAAATCCGGGTTTCGTGTCAGATGCATGCCCGGGTATTCCAGAATCTTTCAGTTAATCCGGTGTATTTCGAGTTGTATCCACGCTAGGGATATTGTTGATTAGGGTTGGCAGATCTAGCCACTATGTTTGCGATTTTAGTTCTGTAAATAGTTTATTGTTTATTTCAACCCAATGAAGATAATAATACAAGCATGATATTTATCTGAAATACATAACTTGTTTCACTTACCCATTAATCTCCAAAGTTAGTAATTGAAATAATTCTCAGTAGTAATATCCCTAGGACATTGATAATAGACGAGATAATTTTATGACAATCGAAAGCTCGTTCCTTGGTAACAGCCCGAAGCCTGTTACCAAGCAACGAGCTTGAGAAATTTGTCATAAAATCATGAGGCATTTGTCAATGTCCGAGGGATATTCGACGGAAAATTTTTTGACGAAAAAATTTATAACTCAACACAATGAAACATTTATTTATTTATTAAAAGTACAGTTGAAAATACAATTATTAAAATTTTACTCAACATTAGATTCGTTGCTGTTCTCTACTATAGAAGATCTATTACCACGCATAATATTTATGATCTTGTTGTGGTGTTCTTGATCGAGATTTAAGTATGGTTTTATAGAATTTTGATTGCTATGACCAGTAATTTTCAGCAATTGTTGTTCTTCTACACCACTTTTTGTCAATTCGCTAGCAGCAGTTGATCTATTCGAGTGATTTGTTATTTTTTGTCCTTTACATTCAAGCCAATTGCCTCAGCAGCAGATTTAGATTCAACGAAACTGAACTGGACTTCATGATTGCATCGCGGGCATCTCGGGCTGGTTTAAATACTATATTGTTAAATGGGTCAATCATAATATTATAGTCATTATAGTACTTTTCTTGCCAAAAGTTTGCACGAAACGTTCCACATTGTCTTCACCGTTGCATCTTTAAATACGGTCCCGTCTTTCTTTCTCATATTGACCGCCCAATCTTTTATTATCAACGCCAATTGTTCTAATCTTCTATGTTCATTTAATTCATATTCTCGTTCGCAGAAAAATTCCATAAATATTCTCCAAATATATTTGTGACTCTAGGTTGTATTTCTGGAATTTTTTTCTTTGATTAGCGCATTTATACTTTGAACATTCGCATTTCCAAAACGTGACATTTTGAAATTTATTTGGAATGAAGTTGTCAAACTCAATCGTGTTGTCATAGTGATCGATAATTGCACTGAATGCAATTATCACTTATAATCTCCCTAGAGCATGAATTATTGCCGGACATTTTTTGAGTACATGAATTTTTTGAAAATTATCACGAGTCGCGAAGCGACGAGGGATACTTTTCTTTAAAAATTCATGTACGACACAAATTTCCCGCAATTAATTCAAGCACGTGGGGGATTCGGTAAGGAAATTTTATACCGGAATTATATTTAAATAGAAAACATTAAGTAAATATTTATTTTGACGTTATCACAAACAAATAGAAGCTGTGTGTAATGGGAGTTTTGGGGGAGATTTATTTCCCCGTTCCCTAGTAAAATAAAATATATAATATCAGATAAACTATTATGTAAAATTAATTGATTTCATACAATTTTCTTACTAGGTTTCAGGGAAATGTTAATATTGAAGTGGATACGTTCGTATTGCGGGAGATATTTTTTTTATTTTCCCCGTGCCCTAGTAAAATAAAATATACAATATCAGATAAATTTTTATATAAAATTGATTGTTTTCATACAATTTTCTTACTGGGTTTCAGGGAAATGTCAATATTGATTAAAAATGAAAGAAGATGTTCGTATTGGGAATATTTTATTTTTATTTTTCCCGTGCCCTAGTAAAATAAAATTTATAATATCAGATACATTATTATATAAAAATAATTGATTTCATATAATGGGGGAGAGGGGGGTGTATCGTCAAAATCGATGGGGGTCAACTAAGTTTTTTTTTCGCGTTCAGACCCTCAAATGGTCCCCTGTCCTTCTTTAAAAAGTCCCCTGGCACAATCCGCATTTTTCTACGACCCCCCCCCCTTTAGGCTGTGCGCGTTACCGTGGACTATTTTGAATAACGAGAGTAGTTTTGATTATATCTGTCAAACTAGATGGTCAATCACTTTGATTTTTTTCCACAATATCTGTGATATCCTGCTCTAGCTCCTCCTCGTTTTTCATAAACTTCTTAATTTTAGTACTAACGGTAGAATTAATAATGTGATGTTTGCCTATGCATGGTCCATATGTTACGTGTTAATTGAGTCAACTTCAATTATATATATCACGGGTTCGGGATGGTGAAACTTGTTAAAATTGTATAGAGGTGTTGTTCACATGTTAAACAATACATATGCCAAATTTTAATAATATCCTAATTCAACTGTCTCGTGGCGGAACTACCTTAAAATGTACCATAAAAATGTAAAATATCTAACATACCTAGTGGAACAATCTGGATTAAATCCCGAGCAAGAAAACTTATTTAAAGAGATTGGCAACATTCTGCGTGATATTGTGCCTTCTTTTAGACACAAATATATAACTAAAAGAAATAAACTGGTGTCTCAGTATTATTTTTATTTCATGAAACACAGGCATATTGATAAAAAAACACCGGTTCTGTGTTTTATTCACCACTTAGGAAAGAGGACGTAGAAGTGGAATTTTTGAAGAATTTAAAATCAATTAATGATATTAGAGAATGTACACCTTAATAAATTGTTGTAATATTTCCAACTTATAGAGTAAGTAAATAAAAAATATTGTCAATATTATTTCAATATTATTTTTGTCTAATTATATGATAGCTGTCATGTGCCGGGAAATTTCCACTTATTAATTTTAAAGGCTAATGTGGATGAAAAATTTTCAGAAAATTTGCTGGTTACCATAGTAACAATGTCGAAATAAAGCATCTGATTGGTTGAAAATTACTGGTATCAAATTTTCAGTGTAATGTTGACATGATTGGGTGAAATTGTTTCATATGACACAAAATGACAAAATTTGAATGTTTGTTAGAACTGTCAAAAAAATTTCGTCATTATAGCCCAATCAAATGATAGTTGCACGTGGACAAAATTCAAGTAGTCGGTTTCTCTGCAGTTCTTTATGTATTTTGGGGTGTTAAATCCAAAGTCCAAATCCAAATCCAAATCCAAAGTCGTCATATGCGGACGTTAGAGCGCTCGGATTCAATTAACACTGCTTCCAATTCGATGAAGAATGGAACTAAATGAAAGCAATGTCTCTGGAAAATGTTCATGATTTCTCATTTTACGATAATCCAAAAATAAGTCGTCATCTATGGCGAATTTTGTTTCAGTACATCAGAGTGGCACATGACACAAAACCGGAACATCTGATGCAGTTGATAACTCGAGAATGGAATCTAGAGTTGCCGAAACTCCTAATATCGATTCAAGGAGGTAAAGCGAACTTTGAACTCCCGCCCAAGCTGAAAAAAGTTCTCAGGAAGGGTTTGCTCAAAGCTGCCAGGTCTACGGGTGCCTGGATATTCACAGGAGGAACAAACACAGGTATGGATGAAACTTTGAACCTGCTCACAATTAAACACAGGTGATATATGTTGCTGTGCCACAGGGTTCCATTCGTGGGCCTGTGCGATTCGCCATCTACACAAATTGAGGTGTGCCTTCAAAGAATGAGCTCCGGAATTATTTGATATATGGAAAAATGTTGCAATGATATCATTTCTTGTGTATTTCAGGTGTTACAAAGCACGTAGGAGACGCGCTATTACTAGAAAGATCTCAAAGAACGGGTAGAGTTAATACGTTAGGAATAGCTCCATGGGGTATTGTGGAAAATAATCAGGACCTCATTGGACAACACACCGAAGTACCATATCATTCCATATCATCACCTCGGTGAGTAGTTTTTTTCTTAGTCAGAATCAATATTGAATATACGTCCACGAAGGTTACCAAAATCCGAGCTACACGTGTCTAGGTTGCGCCATTTTTGCTGATTTAGCTTTTGAAAGAATCCGTAAGAGTATGTTTGAAGGTTGTAGACGATGTGGTAACTTGATTGATATGTACTCATCGTCTTATTGGTAGAGTTTACTCTGCATCGTTCCGAATAGTCAGCTTACAATTATATGACTGTCGGCGCAATGATGCGATCGCCATGGGTGCGAAGCTTCGCTGTCCCCCAAAGATGCGCTCGTGTATTCAACGTTGGTTAAAGTTGTCTTCGATTGGCTTTGACTTTCGAACCAAGCTCCTCCTATGAGGTTTGGGTCAAATAGCCAGTTCCAGTCGTCGTCAATTCTCGATTTGATTTCCACGTTGAGTTTATTTTTGTGTCATCCAATTTGTTCTTCCAAATGGATTCCCATTACGGAACTATAATCCTACTGATTTCATTTTGTTAGTTTTTTGTCAGGAAACCCGTAACTTTACGGAGTTTCCGGCAGTACTTAACGGAGTTTCCTGACCAAGACCAAACCTTAAAACAAAAATGAAATCAGTAAGAATTGCGTTTATGAAGTTCCATGTGAATGCGGAGATTCCTACATTGGAGAGACAAAGAGACCGTTATCGGTAAGATTGGTTGAGCACAAGAAATGGACTCAACGTGGAGAAACATCAAAATCGGGAATCGCTGACCACGCCTGGACTCAGCACCATCGAGTTCTAGGGACGACGCAAGTGTTCTACATAGAGAGGAGCATTGGTTCAAACGAAAGTTCAAAGAGGCCGCCTACATCGAAGCCACAATAACGCCTTTAGTCAACCAAGCGTTGAGATCAAGAACGTATGGAAACCCCTGATTTCTTTTTCTGGCGGGCTGCAGAGGCGTGAAACTTCACGCACCACCACACCGCGCGAAATTACACGCACCGCTGCACATGGCGGAATTGCACGCATCATTGCGCCGACAGTCATATAAATTGGTAAGTAGCACCTGAACTTGTCAGTATTCACCTGAAGACGATTGCAGATACAAGCATTCGAAACGTCGTGAAAACCTTTTAAATACATTAAGACGATGGACGTCCAAAACGATAGTAATCCGTAAGAGTAAATTGAATTGGGTTTATACTATTAGTAACAATTTCAGGGATTTGATGATTGTTTCAAAGAGTTTTGATCAGTGAATCTCATCCACCCTTTCAGGTGTTCTTCAGGGATTCACACTGGGCCCTCTACTTTTCAATATATACAATACTGATATTTTGAATGAAATGGCATAGAACACTATGGAGTGCAGGCTTTTGCGGATGATACCTAACTGTATCTCAATTTTCAGACTGAACTTAAAATGTGGCGAAAATTTTAAATAAATAACGAATCGAAAAAAAATCAACACACGAGTGGAACACAATTTAGAATTCAATAAAAAAAAATACTCAAATACAGGTATTACGAAACCTAACCTTTTATTGCGTCTATTATTTTGGAAGGATGGTCCTAGCCATTTTGTTCTGACTATTTTAGATTCATATGACATATCAATGAGTTCAACGTCGATTAAACAATCGACATCAAATCAATTGTTTCAACAAACTTGGCGAAACAGTAATTTTGTTTCCAGTGATGATTATTCAAAAAGTCGTGTTTGCTCTTCAATAATATTTATTATTGGTATGAATTGTCTCACCGAATATTACAAGTATATTACTAGACATTTTTTCTTGCTCGTGAATATTTTGCCAAAATTCTGAGTACGTAAAGGTGAAAAATCGTTGGTGTAGTACTTTGATGACAATAAAAATAATTTAAAAACATATTACAATCCAAGTTAGTGGTTTATCATACTTAGTATTGGGTAAAGACATGCATTTTTCCCCCAACAGGTAGGAGGTCTTATATGCAAAGCTTTCGCATTCTCCAAGCTCATCTACAAAATCAGAATAGTATTGGAACCAGAGAACCCCGCACCAGATACATGGAAAAATTGCTCTCAGCTAATTTTGGCATTTTTTGGGAGTTACTAGAAGTTACACGTGCAAGTTTAAATTAGTTTCTATGTCTAGTTTCGGAGATAAGAATTTTTGAAAACCATTGAAATTGCTGTTTTACCAAAACATAGTGGTTCACTTATCCAAAAGTATTACTTTTTAGATGATTAGTAACTAAATAATTGTTGGTCTAAAGGAAGTCAAATGACATGTCGGTCGTTAGGACAAAAAGGTTGGGTCAAAAATAGCGACAATTTAGCATATTTCGCCAATCTTTATCATTGTTCTCATTAGTGAGACTGAGCATTTTTCATCAAAAATATCTTTATTGGGAGTCTTTTATTATGAAAAGAATATTTTCTTTAAAACTTTTAACTTTTTTCCAAAACACTTATTGTTTTAAAAATATTTGTTTTTTATACTTCATGATTTTAACATTAGTCACTTGGAACAGCCTTTTTGAGACAAAAAATCCGCTTTGAAGCCAAAACTACTTGAGGAAGACTTAAAGTGCTGCTTAATATGATTAGCTCCAAAAAGATACAATCACAAATATAAGTTGAAATAGGTTTTGCACCTAATATATATGTTTGTTAAGTACTCTTGAATGGACCTGTCAATTTGAATCATATTTTTCAGTTATACTTAAAAATAAATTATCCCACACTCTTGCGAGTTTATTTTCTATGTCTGGTTTTTGAAATATAAATATTGAACATTGATATTCTATGGAACATATTATCCAATCTTATTTCTTGATAAAATAAATATGATCTTGCAGCGCAAAATAATTGCGCCGTTAAAAACCGCATCACCATAAACCGTGTAACTATTAACGGCGTGGCTATTGACACGTTTGCATGCGGTTTTCCACCTGCTTTACGAATTTTCGGTGCCCAGATCCATATAAGTCGTACTCTACTCTTTGTATCGATTCCACGAATATCTATAAATAGTAATTATGAACCCTCCCCAACGTGTCAATAGCTACGCCGTTAATAGTCACACGTTTTATGTTCATGCGATTTTTAACGGTGCAATTGTTTTGCTCCGCAAGATCATATTTATTTCATCGACAAATAAGATTAGATGATATTTTCTAAAAAATATCAATTTTCAATATTTATATTTAAAAAACCAGACATAGGAAATAATGAAACACGAGTGAAGGGTAATTCACTTTAAAGTATACCTGAAATATATGAAACAAATTGATAGCCCCAATCAAGAATAATTAACAAACATATATATTAGGTGCAAAACCTATTTCAACTTATATTTGTAAACATTTGTATAAAATGTGATTGTAGCTTTTTGTTGCTAATCATATTAAGCAATCAATATAAGTCTTCTCCAAGTAGTTTTGGCTTCAAAGTGGATTTATTGTCTCAAAACGGCTGTTTTAAATGATTGTTAAAAATATGAGGTTTAAAAAACAACTGACTGACTGGCATGTCATTTGCCTTCCATTCAAACCAGCAATGTTATTATTTAGTTAACTAATCATCTAAAAAGTATTTTTTTAGATAAGTGAACATTACTATGTTTTAGTAAAACAGCCATTTTTATGATTTTCAAAAATTCATATCTTCGAAACTAGACATAGAAACTAATTTTAACTTGCACATGTAACTTCAGTGACTTATACCACAATATCCCAAAAAAACGAAAATTGGCTGAGAGCCATTTTCCCATGTATTTGGTGCGAGGTTATTTAACTTACAGATAGACAGACAGACACCTGGACAGGTGAAACCAAATAAAAGCTGGTAAATAGTGAAAAAAATATCAGGAATAAAAACATACAACGGAATTAATCCAATTGAAAAAAAATGTAATTGGCTGAATATTACAAACATAAGTTCACCAACCAAAATTACTATGAGAACTTTCTCACTCACAAACTTGTACAAGAATCTACACTAATTGAATAGAGAACAACCAAGATCCAATAAACGAACCCAGAACCTTTAGAAGTACTGAAGTCACTCAAGGACAAACATACATATTAGGTGCAAAACCTATTTCAACTTATATTTGTAAATTGTAGCTTTTTATTGCTAATCATATTAAGCAATTACTATAAGTCTTCCACAAGTAGTTTTGGCTTCATAGCGGATTCATTGTCTCAAAAAGGCTGTTTTAAATGATTAATGTTAAAAACATGGAGTATAAAAAACAAACATTTTCACTTGTTATTTCATTATTGATCAATGTTTGATAAAAGTTGATAGAAATCGAGTGCAAGGAATAGCTGCTGTTTGCAATTGACTCAAAATAAATAATAGGCAGCTCCATCTAGGCACCTTTACCAATATTTAATATTGGATATGTGGCAAGTAGAGTAACTTAACTCGTTCACCGGTTTCATTAACCATCTTCAGTAATTTTTTTGCTCAAGGTGATATAATACATTAATTATTTTTATTAAATTTATTGATTCTTGAATAATATTGAACAATATTAAAAAAAAAACAATAACCATAATTGAACATTTATCCTCTGTATCAGACCTAGTTAAGCTCTTGCAGAAAAACTAATAGCTATATTTATATTCGGTGTGACATTCGCTTCGTTATCAGTTCTTATCAACCTTAGTCTTTCTTCCTACGACATTGTTTTGGTAAATCTTCCGTTACTAGATGTTTTAGATGTTCAATTCTAGTTCTAGTGTTGGAATTTCCCTTTGGGCTCATAGCCTTTTTTTCTCAGACTCGTTGATCATTCTTGTTCTCTGGAACTGGTCTATCAATATGCCTGCAAATTCTTCTTTGTTTTCGTATTCGAATCTGCACACCTTGGAAGTTCGTATACGGAAATCTTCTTGGTGGATTCGAAATCCCAAGTTTTCTGAATCTATACGAAATTCATCTAATCAGATGTTTGGTTAGTTCATTGGTCTGGTAGGTGAGCTCTTTTATGAAAACTAATAGCTATTTTCATATTCTGTGTACAAGTGTGATATTTACTTGGTTATCAGTTGCTATCAAGCTCAGGTTGTCTATTCTAGATGTTTTAGATGCATCGTAGTTTCAATTAACTCTTGAAGCTCATGTTGAAGGTTTCCTACCCAATTCTTTGGGCTTAAAGCTTTCCTCTCTAAAACGCATTGCTTCCCTTTCTTTTCAGAACCCATCTTTGTTTTCTGCAAATAGCCTGCAGGTAGTTAGACTAGGATGTATACGAAATCCGGGGGTTTTATCCTCTCAATCTGATTGGTTAGTTCCTTGGTCTGCTCCTATCAACTAGGTGACTGAGTGAGTATGGCACACTCCATAATATCGAAAGCACTAATCGTCCAATCGCCTCCGTCTCTGTAGTCTTTGAAGAATTCAGTTTGCAAAGCAACCAACACCAACCTCAGGGCTCCCGTCTTCTGCTGGATCCATTTGAGCGCTAGCACGCGCATGCCTATCCTACAGTTCTTGTGTAAGCCCTCCTCTTTCAAACAGATTTTCATCGGCACGAGGATCTTGATGTCTTCCGGCCTGAGCTTTATGATGGCTCTCTGGGCTCTGGTGATTCGGTTTTGAGGTCTTCTTTCAGCTTGCTTTGGCGGAGTCTGTCAAGAGATCGTCGAGTTCTTCTATTCTGTTTTCGTGGATGATTTCCGTGATTTTGCAGACGGCTTTCGAGGTTCCGTATATGAACGCCCCCTCGGTGAATTCCGGGTCCCAGGTTTTCTGCAGATACTTGAACTGGAACTTCGTTTTGAGCCATCTTATGACGTGTGGGATGTAGATGAGGTCCGGTGTCTTTGGAAGGCGCACGTAGGCTCTTTCTGGTCTGATGCTGGAGGCTTTTTCTCGGGCTGTTGTTTATCAGGCGTTTGAATGTCTTGCAGGTGTTATTTTTTATGGTGGGGCTTTTCGCGATGAGATTTATCAAGTTCCTTGTTAACATCACTTGATGATTTGATAAATTCGGTGTAATTCAGAGTGCGTCGATATGGAACATTTCGATTTTAAATCGATGGGGGTTTACTGGAATTTTGAATGAATGGTGAATGGAGTGACGGTGACAGTTCGGTCACGAGAGTGACGTGAATGGAGTAAAAAACGAGTTCCACATAAACGAAGTGATTCAAGTATACAGGATGTATTTGAACTTGTGGAACGACCGGTATCCAATTAGATTCAGAGTACGAGATAAGTCACAGAAATCATACATCTAGGATAAAGACAATAATCATCAATTTCAATTTACTGGACGGGTGCAATTTTTGGTAAGAGACACTTTTTGAAAAAATTCAAGTGGTGCTCTAAAAAAATTGCAATGGTTTATGAACAATTTAGTAAAAAAAAGTTTTGTTTTTCGCGAATAATTCGAAAACTATTGGAGTTTTCGCAAATTAAAAAAAGGTCCTTTAAGAGCAGGAAATTTCCTGAAATAAAATAGCAATTCCCGGAACTCTATCACCAATATTTGTAATTTTAATTTAGGGGTGAAAATAGTGCTCAAAACGGGAGATGTGGCTACCATGTCCCTCATATTAACAAAAAAAAACCAACCCATTAAATAGGTATATTAAGGAACGACAAAATTAATTTAAGTTCATGAATGAACAATAATTCGTTAAAAAACGCAATTTTTCAATTACTCCTGCTTTTGTTAATTAAGTAATTCTTATAATTTGTAAATCAACCTTGTAAATTTAAATAAAAAAAACCTGAGATTTTGTCCTTTTTGGGTCATTCTTTAATGGGTTCAAAAGATATGCTCTTTTACAAAAATTATATATTTTGATTTTTGACTTTTTATCAACAATTTGAGGGATTCAAAAATCATAAAACCAAATAACCATTTTTTTATTTGTTTCATTTTTCAATCACTGAAAACCCTATATTTTTTTTTTACTCAATTGCTTGAAAAAATATTATGAACAAACGAAAATATAATCGAACGTTTCTTTTTGAGAATTTGATAAAAATTATGATTAAAAAAAATCTTATAAACATTTTTTTAATCAACAATTCTTTGTTGCTCTTTCAAATTCTGAAAAAAAAATATCTATTTTTCATTGAATAAACAATTTGTTATAAATAAATGAATATCCGTACAATTTTTTTAGATACTTAAAAAATAAAAAATTCATTTATGACTTTTTGAGTTTTTTTTTCTATTTTAAATATTCCCATGTTTTCAAGCTTGTCATTGCAGTGCAAGTAATTTTTTAACTATTAACAATACGACAAAAACACTTCAAATCTTTTTACCGTGTTTTTATTAGCTCGCTTATAATATTAACTCGTTTTCTTGTCTATCTGTTTGTTTTTTACGGACCACAAAAAGTGAGGTTAGGATCACACAATATCTCCATACCGGTGACGAGTGGACGTTGTTTTGTGATCTAGAGTGTGCGATGGTGAATCCTATTGCGATTCTCGACCTCAAAGACATCGCGCAAGGGAGAAAGTGAGGTTAGAAAATCTAAAAATCGTCCAGAAAAATCAGAAAACTCTGAAAAATCCCAAAAAAACCGACCAGAAAAATCCAGTAACCAATGGAAATCAAAAAGGAAAAGATGAAGAGAAATGTATAGTTCCAGAAAATAGGCAGGAGGAACGAGCATATAAAAAACCTGAAAGCAGAACGGAAGAACACCCCCAAAAAATCCCAGAAGGGAAAAATTCAATAGGGACAATGAGCGACACAGAGTTGAATGAAATTAATAATAATTCAGATTTTTTTCAATGTACCATGTTCATAAAACGGACTAAAAAGTATAAAATAATTATTTAAATTGTTTTTTTAATATACCTCGCTTATAAAACGGACTAAAAAGTATAAAATAATTATTTAAATATATTTTTTATAGTTGGATTTAACGGGAATCAGGACCAGGGAGTAAAACTAATTTTTTATCGCTGACGTTTCTGAATTAATTTATCTCTTTTTCAAAGCTGAAATGATAATATTCACGTATAGATTGAAACAAAGAACATATCTATGACCCACCTTCAAAACTGAGTTTTTCCTGCTCATGGATTCACCTAAAAAACTGTTGAGTAGTCGATACAAACTATGGTCGATAAAAACACATTGGCACAAATTACACATTAAAAACTTTAAAATTGTGTATAAACAAATGAAACAACGCACAACCGTATTTGGTCAATATGCAACTGATCATCCCACCTGAAATATTCCAACGCTACATAGATAAAGAAACGAAAAAAACAAATCAAAACTTTTGTGTAACATTATTCAGAAATCTGTTTTTCTTTTGAACCTTTCTAGAATATGGGTGTATATTTTTGTCAGGTTTTGTGTATCACTTTTTTGGTTTACGCAATTATCATGGAGATTGATTTGAATCATTTCTCCCAACAATCTCTTTGAATAAGTTATCTCTTTTTCCAAAATGTTCACTGAATCGAAATCAAAATTGCACGACGATTCAAAATGAGTGCAGGAAGTGCTGTTTTTTCTTTTTTATTTCTATTCTTTTTATAGCAGTCATATTTGTGTTGATATATTCTGGTTTTTAGGTATTGTTTAGTTTGCCCTATATAACATTCCCCACATTCACAGGGAATACTATATATTACACAGAATCTGATTTAGCTGGTATCTCATCTTTTAACCACGTGAATAATTTTCAGGTAGTTTTCAAATTGTAAAAAGCAAACTTGTGAGAATCAGTTGATAAACATTTTTTAATTTTATATGAGAGTCCATCTAGATATGGAAATTTAAAATAGTAACACATTTCTTTCGGAAACATATCCTACCTATCTGTTCTTTGACGTTTATTAATTATACTATTAATTAATTTCGTGGGGTAGTTGTTGTTTTTGCAACAAGTTCTTCGCCTTAACTAAATTTTCCTAATTCCCGTTAAATCCAACTATATTCAATTCTTGGGTCAATGAATCATTTATCAACAAATAATGTTTTTTTTTTAATATACCATGTTTATAAAACGGACTAAACAATATAAAATAATTTATCCTAACCCCATACAAATTTATAGTTCCTATACCCCCCATAGAGATTGTCCTGATAATTTGTGATTGCGAATTTTTGATAGCTATGAAAATAGTTGTAAGATTTAAAACGAAAAACGTGGGGCATACATACTTTTTTGTCCGTTCATAAACGTGGTATATTGAAAAAAAATTAAATAATTTTATACTCCATTAAATCATAAATAAATTGAGCTTTAAAAAAATGACAATGAGAAACATGAGAATATTTGAAATTATATAGAAAATAGAAAAACAAAATTTTCCTTAATCATACATGATTGTTTTTTTGGTATCTACAAAAAATAGTACGCATATTCATTTGTTTTTAACAAATTATTTAATAAATAAACAAATAAAAATTATATAATTGTTTCCCAAAATTTTAAAGAGCACAAGAATTAATGATTAAAAAAATGGTTCCTCAATATTGATTTTTGGCTACAAAAAAAAATGTTGATTGAAAAATTCGTGTTTACTTTCATATCACCATTTATCAAATTCTCAACATTTCCGAGGTTGTTTATGTCAAAATCAATGTACAGTTGGTATGGTCGGTAAAAGACTGAATATTACAATTTTTTGAGGTTGTACGTGTGTCACAGTGATAAAAAGTGGTCCTAAAATTGACCCTTGAGGTACGCTAGATTATACATAATAATAATAATAACGTTTATTCATCCCAAGAAACATACATGTTTATGGCGGGACAAAGATAAAAAAGTTCCAACTTCTCAAAAAAAAATTCTTTTTGAGGAGAAATTCGTATTTACTTTCAGATCTAAGAATGCGGCTTTAAATAATAGACACGCCTATTTCCTGCTAGTGGACAATGGAACTGTTGGGAAATACGGCGCTGAAATAATCCTCAGACGAAAACTCGAAAAATACATATCAAAACAAAGGCTATATCCATGTAAGTATGAAGTTGGCTATTTTCAGTTGCACAGAAATAAATCTTATTCCATTTGATATTTGTTTTCTCAAAAATTATTCAAATTGCGATGCCTGTTACTGACGTGTATCTACCTCATTTTTTTTGTTAAAAGACGGATTATTCTGCCTAATTATATAGTGTCACACATAAAGTTCGCAACATATGGAAGTTTTTTTTATTAATAGATATAATGAAAATTTGACTTCGCAGTTAGTTTGTGCTTGAAAAATGAGTAAAAAACAGACTCTTTCATTTTGTCATGTGCTACTCTAAACCTGTCAAATTTGACATTTTTTTCGAAAATCCTCCAAAAATCAGTTTTTTTTTTAAATTTCGAGAAATGCCAAAGAAAAAAGTTGCTCAGTTTTGTCACTTCGACTTTTTTCCAATTTTTTTTATTTTTCGAATCTTTCGCTCTACCGATTCCAACGAAACATGATTCAAATTTCATAATTTTGATGAATAAGAGACTTCAATGTCATATCTTGCCAGGAAAATACCCACATTGGCCTGTTACCAGAAATAAAAAATCACCTTCACAAATTCGTCTTTGTTGTTGCAAAGTCTAGTTTTTTTCATTTCATTGTGAAACTGATTCAGATTTTCAATGTATGGGCGTTAATATGTCAGTAATCGAACAAACGAATTTCTCTTCATTCTTATTACACTCGTATTTCTTTTTTGAACAGATTTGTATCCAGTTAGCTGCAGATGAGTTCGAAATATTTTGATGTAATTTACACCCAACAGTGTGACTGTTGGATGTAAACTGTTTGATGTAATTTTCGAGCAAATAATAATTTTTCGCAACGTTTTTTGAATTAATTTCATAAATCTCATATTCTTTATTTTCACCATTAGATGTGTAAAAAACATTAAACTAAAATAACTATAACCAAATTCACAACAAAACATCGTAACATTAATTCATTTATCTCAATAATCTTATAATGAACCCAAATTCATCATTCAGTATGCCGTCCTTCCCGTTCTATACAAATTATAGTCCTTTCATTCACAGACTTTGTGGCATTTTTAATAAATAGGGGATTTGTGTTAGCACAACACTCACGAAAGGTATTCTCTAAATGTTCTTTGTTTGCAAATGGTCTGTGCTTATACACTTTTTGTTTCAGATAACCCCATGGTTGGTTGGTTGGTTGGTTTAAGGCTGACGAGCCAGAGACAGGGTTGGCACTTAGCTTCCCTTGACACTGCGACCAGCTGGGGTCTATTGTATCACTCTGTCGTCAGTGGTTCCTCATTCAAACAGGTTTGTGCCTTCAATTAGGTTTAGAAGCCTGTTGATAAGGTTCTTCGGATTCATGCCCGTTTCCGGGCCGATCCCTCCAAAGATTCTGTGTCGCCCACTACTTAGGGCGTCACAGTCGAAGATTGAAAGACAAGAGTTAGACCCGAGGCCTCCTCTTGTCTCTTGATGACAAGCCATTCTTCAGTATCTATCCCCATGTCCTGGGTTTTGATGAGCTGAAGAATCTTTTGGTTTCCATTTTACCAAATGGCTTTGGAATCCACTCTGTTTCCGGGAGTTTCTCAGTAGGTGTTCGACCATCTGCTGATCCCTCCTCGGTTGGGTTTACGGTTTCTGGTGCCGAGTGTGATTCAACTGGAATCTCCTCGACTTCCATACCCGCTATCGGTGTTGGGTCTTCTTCAACTGGAAGTTCCCCAGGGTTGTTTGTGTAGGGGAAAGGGTCGTCCACACCTGCGGTGCCCCCTGCGCAGGTGTAAGGCAGATTACTCTGGGAGGTCGCCATGTATCCCAGAGGCTCCGTTTTTTTTATACCTGACTGGCTCAGGTATCATCCATCCTTCGGCACGGGTCGCTTGACGCCTTGGATTAAGCCATGTTGTGGTGGCATTTGGTTTGAGATTGACTTAGAGATCCGCAGGTTTTGACCATTTCTGGTCATTCCCACTGGATTTTCCTTGTCAACCCCGTTATCCAGCGATACCACTTGAGGTAGCCCTAAGTTTCCGCAACCCATCTTCATCTCTCGTAGGAGGTGAACATGTGTTGACGCAAACTACTCGCCCATAGAAAAAAGTTCATTGGAGATAAGTCCGGTGATCTTGGTGGCCAATAATCTTCCCACTCTCATCCTATCACTTTGCCCCTAAACATCTGACTGAGACACTGTTTCACTTCTACCATTTGGTGGATCAGTGCCCCGTCAAGCTGATACCACAAATTTTGTCCAACACTTAGAAACAGATTATCCAAAACTTCAGGCAACTGATCCATAATGAAATTTCTGTCCATGTCTGCGTTCAAATTTGCTCTAAAAAAATATGGTCCAATTATTTGGTTATGTAATAAACCACACCACACATTTGTCTTGAATGGATATTGGTCACGGCATTCTATTACAAAATTTGGATTATTGTTGGACCACCAGCGACAATTTTGGAAACTAACTGTTCCGTTCGACGTGAAAGTTGCCTTGTCTGTCCATAAAATCCAGCAGGTAAATGTGATATCATTTTCTCTCTCACCTTGGAACCAAAATGAAAATCCTACTCGAATATCGAAATCTCTTTCTTTAAGAGTGTGTACGAACTTTGGCTTATAGGGACGGAAATTATTTTTGTGCAAAATTCTTCTCACAGTTTCTCTGCCAACCCCTGTATTTTCACTAATACTCCTAATATAAGTTTTTCCGTTTTCAACAACGCTCAAACAAACATTGAGTTGTTCTTCTTCATTATACCTTATTGGATTATGTGGTTTCTTGAAACGATTGTCCACAGAGCCAGTTTCTTTGAATGTTTTCAATATCCTTCCCACGGTACTAAAGTGAATATTTCTTCCTGGATGCCGGTGATTGAAAATACAAGCAACATCTCGATATGGCTCATTCTCACCACATGAAAGAACGATTTCCACTTGTCTTGTGGTACATAAAACTTATTTGTGAATTATAAATGTACGAAAATCTGTACACAAAACAACTCGATTTATTAAACGCAATAATTTGACATTAACCAAAACTAAAAATGTGTTTCAAAAGTCTACTAAGGGAAAATTTTATTTCGATTCGATCAACTATACTAAATAGTCAAACTGGATAAAAATCCATTAAAAAAAGAAATACGAGCGTAATAAGAATGAAGAGAAATTCGTTTTATTCGATTACTGACATATTAACGCCTACACATTGAAAATGCGAATCAGTTTCACAATGAAATGAAAAAACCAGATGAACTTTGGAACAACAAAGACGAATTTCTGGAGGTGTATTTATTTTTTTTTTCTGGTAACAGGCCAATGTGGGTATTTTCTGGGCAAGATATGACATTGAAGTCTCGTATTTATCAAAATTATGAAGTTTGAATCATGTTTCGTTCGAATTGGTAGAGCGAAAAATTCGAAAAATTAAAAAAATTGGAAAAAACTCGAAGTGACAGTAGAGAGTCCAAATTTGGAGCAAAGGTCCAAAATTGGAAACTGTGCAACTTTTTTCTTTGGCATTTTTCGAAATTTCCAAAAAACACTGATTTTTTGAGGATTTTCGAAAAAAAAAACAAATTTGACAGGTTTAGAGTAACACATGACAAAAGGAAAGAGGCTGTTTCCTACTCATTTTTCAAGCACGAACTAACTGCGAAGTCAAATTTTCATTATATCTATTAATAAAAAAAACTTCCCAATGTTGCGAACTTTATGTGTGACCCTGTATATGAAGATTGTCATTGAGTTGCTCTAAATTTTGTTGACAACTGTACTAGTTAGTTTTCTTATTGATATTTTATTTGCTTTGGGGAAATACATTTTTCTCATAATTATACAAAGTTATTGATTATTTATAGTTCTATAATTATTTTTACTAGTTACATCCTATTAACAGAAAAAGTTGTGTGTTCGTTTATTTCTTAAACACTATTTTGAAATGTTTTTAACGAAACTGGAGAATATATTTCTTGTATAAGGGTAAAAGTAAAAATATAATTTTTAATTTCAATTAGTTTTGAGCTTGCATTGTGTGGATGATTCATAGTACATTGCCATTATGGATTGACATTGGTTGAATTTGACCTTGAAAGAGAGTAAGAATAAAATCGATGCAATGATTAACTCAAAACAGCAAAATATTGTCATTGGCCCTTTTAGCTCCAAGCCACGCATTTTTATTTGTTAAATTAATGTGGCTATATTCCATAGATAGTGGTATGGGAAAAATTTAACGTACTGACGTTTTACTCAATAAAAATACATATTCAGATTTTTATAACCACTTGGGAATTTTTTATATATTCAACAATTTGCCTTTTTTGATGATTTTTCTTTTAATACCAGTATATTTTCCTTTAATACTAGTATATTTTCGAAATAGAAAAAAATTCTAACTCTGAAATTCGAATAACGTATAAAAAAATGGTCATTTGCTCCTTGATTGTGAAATTAGACATGTATAAGAAGGTGTTGCAATTGAAGAAATGTACTTTTCAGTTACACAAAGTCCAATACCGATAGTATGTCTAGTGATAGAAGGTGGTACAAACACAATACGCGCCGTTTTGGAATACGTTACCGATGATCCCCCTGTACCTGTAGTCATCTGTGATGGATCCGGAAGGGCAGCTGATATTATCGCTTTTATGTGCAAGTAAGGAAAAAACACATTTCACTAAGGTCAGACAGATATTTACCTGAAAGAATTTTTAATACCCATGAATGTTTAATTACAGTACAAGCTCTCAAAATAGCTCTCTTGTAAGTATACCGGAAAAATACTTGGAAGAAATTTTCGAAAACCCTTTTTTTTCATTAATGCTAGACGGTGTATCTGAGAAATAGAAATATCACCTACTACATAATTCTATTTATCCATTTCCGCGATCAAATTGACCATTTTCTATCTCAATTTCACATATACATACTATAAAACAAATATTGTTGCAGCAGAGTTTCGATTTCTCAATGATTTCTCAACTTCGGAAGAAACTAATACATTATCTTGATCTATACCAAAAATACGCTGAAAATTTGCTTTGTTAGTTCAAGCAATATTACTTGGCGAGTTTCCCCTTTCTGCAACAAGATATGTTCGTGATTGGCAGTAAATTTCGATCAGAGTTGATAGGTCTCGGAAGAATTATTTCAGTCGGAGTCCCTCAGGGATCAATCTTGTGTCCCATGCTTTGCTGACCTGGAGACAAATCCAAATGAAAAACCTGAGGATAATCATAAAGACTCTATGGTTGGTGCGGAACTTTAGGATCCTTGAAGCTGCCTTCCATTCAAAGACATAATCTAGGGATTTTCGATTGGCATTGACAGGAAAGCTACAGATTATACTATAGGCGACCTCAATTCAAACGACCCGGATTTCAGTGACTGGGCATCCCCACAACCCTCATGACATATCAGTATTCAAAATAATTTGTGGGTGAAATCGCATTAAACCTTGATTTCATCACATCTTGATTGAAATTTAAGAAAACCAATAGAGAAATAAATAATAGTTTAAAAACACTAAAAAACACGCTTTTATAGAAAACCAAACAAAAAAAATAGAAAATAAGAAAAAAAATTATTTTATTTAAAAAAAAGCTGGGGTGCATGTTATCAATAATTATATAGTACACTAGCTGACCCGACAGACGTTGTCCTGTCCAAATTTCTATGTTCCCTAAAATGTTTTTCCCGAAAACTCTCGTCTGCGTAGAATGTCTTTTTTTCTATGTTTTCCTTTATGTTGTTCCATCTAGACTATGCTTTTGACTCCTTCCGCTTCCTGTTGTCCCGTTATCCCGTTTTCCTGTTATCCCGTTTTTTCTTTATCCCATTATCCCCTTATCCTGTCATCCCATTATCCCGTTTTTTTGTTATCCCGTATCCCTTTTCCTGTTATCCCTTTTTTTTATCCCGTATCCCGTTTTTTCCCTTCCCTATCCCTTTCCTGTATCCCTTTTTTTATCCCGTTATCCCGTTATCCCTTTCCTGTATCCCTTTTTTATCCCTTATTCGTTTCCCGTTCTTTACCCTTTTTCCCCCGTTTTCCCGTTATTCCCTTATCCTGTTATCCCGTTTTTTCGTTATCCCGTTTTCCTGTTATCCCGTTTTTTCTTTATCCCGTTATCCCGTTCCCAATTTATCGTACTACAATTATTATATTCGATTGCCATCTTGCAACCCTATTGCGGATCTGTGGATAAAATAAAATAAAATAAAAATCGCGATGGAAAAATAGGGGTTGATCGTAGAAGGGTGAAAATTTAGGGTGGTATGTATTTTTGAATGCTGTATCAAAAAAAAAAACAACAAATTTTATCTGAAAAATAAAATAAAAATTAAGGGGTGGACCACCCTTAACATTTAGGGGGATGAAAAATAGATGCTGTCCGATTCGCAGACCTGACCGATATGCACACAAAATTTCATGAGAATCGGTCGAGCCATTTCGGAGGAGTTTAATAACAAACACCGTTTCACGAGAATTTTATATATTAGATTACACACCTAGGGCAGTAAAGTAAGAAATGTCTCAGATCACAGGTAATACCATGCACCCCACGCTTTTTCTTAAATAAAATACATTTTTTCTTATTTTCTATTTTTTCAGTTTGGTTTTCTATAGAAGCGTGTTTTTTAGTTTTTTTAAACTATTATTTATTTCCTTCTTTTTAGTTCGGTTTATTTATAAAAGCGTGTTTTTTCAGTCTTTTTTAAACTATTATTTTTATTATTTTTTTGCAAATTAAAAAATTGAATAATCTTATCAAATTAGTGTATTGTTATCGGTCCTCGATAAATCTACAAAGTTTGAATGAAATCTGACCGTTTAAAGTGGGTCAAAATCGCGCCCAAAGGAGTCGGTTACAAACAAACATACAAGTGAGTCGGTTACAAACAAACATACAAGTGAAGCTAATATAAAGCGTGTAAAAAGTGAGAGCCTTTCCAGGTTAACTCAAAAATTTTATGAAAGAAGAACCATGAATATTGCAATTGTCTTTCCGTTTTCAGATATGAATGTTCAGTACTCAAGTCCATGAAAGAGTACATCATAGCAACGATTCAAAGGGCCTTCGAAGTGCCTGTCGAATTAGCCGATGGGCTTTTTGCTGAATTGATGCAGTGCGTAGAAAATAAGCACTTGGTAAGTTTGACCTCACAAAAAATACAACGTGATAATAAGGGAGCCCAAGCGGAGATTTCGGGATTTACTAAAGGGCAATTATAGAGAAAAAAAAAAAATTGATCATAGAAATTTTGGGGGTGAGTTAATTACATGCTAAAAAGTGTATATTCCACTAATCTACAATTTGAGAGTACGTAAAGAAAGGGGAGGGCTACAAAGTTGTAAAAAAAACGTCAACTCGACATTCTCGAGCGTGGCTAAATTTATTTTTATTCTGCAGGAAATAATTCAAGAATAACGAAAAATATATAATCTGACGATTTCCACAAGCCGAAGTAATAAAAATTCGTCGATAAAGTTTAATGCGTGCAGCTGCGTGATGCCTATATTCCCCTCTCCGCGTTTCTATTCCTCTCTCATTCTTTCTCTATCTATTACTCTCTCACTCCGTCCCCACTCTGGTTTCTGTTGCCATGACGCCATCACAGCTGATCACAGACTCGTTCGTGGCATGATATTAGTTACAACGTGTTTCCAACGTGTTGGCTTATTTTGTTATTTTAATATAAGTTATGTGAATTAAAGTTTATAAATATTTACTATGAGTGATATTAATATAAAGTGTGTATTTTGTAGTGAAACGACTTTGCAAAAAACAATTAAATTTACATTAGAAACATTAAAAAAAATTATAAATATTTTAGAATATCGTCGGAGCAAACCGGTTCTCCGAACATCACAGCAATTTTTTTTTAATTATTTTCTCATAAATACAAGTATTCCACTTGAAAAACATACACTTTTTATTTGCATGCTATTTCCTATGCTTTTCAATTAATTAAGTTCAATGATTTAAAAAAATGAAAATATTTTTTTTGTCAGACTAGGCGAATCCCTCTAGATAATCGCCAGATTATGAGACAGAACGTCTAGGACATAAAGATGAACCATATATATCTTAATCTGACGCGCTTGAGTATTTCAAAATGGCGAATTTTTTTTGCACATAATAATAATAATGGCCGCGAGTTTGCGTCACATCGAAATCGTCAGATTATTGAATGAGAGCTTTTTTTTAGGTTCACTTGACACCCCCTTAGAAAATCTGACTCGCTCGATTAATTTGTATTTTTTTTTATTTTCAACCCTTACGTACGACCACCCGCATCATGCAAACGATCAGATTAACATACGTACATTATTAAAAATACGTAGGACATTGATGCTATCAATATCTGACGCGCTCGAGTATGTCCATGCAACTGTTTTATTTTACATATTTGAAAATCTATAACCGCTTCCCCCACCGATGAAAAGGTATACATTATATAACATTTTTTTCTTCTTATCATCCAAGCTTTGTAACCCAATAGGTCTCTATGACGCTCGAGTAAATCCCCATTTAGCATCGTGGGCTCCCCTACTATGTGACAGAAAATTCATTGAAACGAACACCAAAAGAGGAGCAGGGGTAGCCATAGCTTTCCAAAATAATTTGAAGTTCAAATCTATGGACATATTACCTATAATTTCTGAAACACCGTGTATAGATATGGTTGGTGGAAAACTAATTGGCAGTTTCAGCCTTCTCATTCTGGTTGTCTACATTCCACCAACAATATCTCTGAACGAATTTGAAGAATTCATTAACAATCTTACTCTGTTAGATTCCCTCCATGATGAAAATGTCTTGATAGTTGGAGATTTCAATCTTCCTCACTTCAATGATGACGCAGGTGATAGTAAGAGCAAGGTCCTGAAAAACTTCATGGAAATTTTTGAGTTGAAACAGTATAATGAGATTAAAAATACTAACAACCGAACGTTGGATCTTGTTTTAACAAAATTCAATTGTGTTATTGAAAGAGATTTAGAATCTCTTGTAAAAGAGGACAATCATCACCCCTCCCTCATATTCGAGGTTAGAACCTCACATAATCAATTCAATAATTTTTCCAACCCCGGAAATATTTCAAAATGTTTCAATTTCAGAAAAGCTGATTATCCGACGATGTACCAACTTGTGGCTGAGATTGACTGGTCTCATTTATTAGAACAAACAGATGTTAATTCTGCCTGTCACTGTTTAAATGATATATTATACAGAATTTTTAATGAAACCGTTCCTTTAAAATCCAATCGTAACCGTAGGTACCCGCTCTGGTTCACACCGCTTATAATAAAAAGTATACATGAGAAAGAACAAGCTCATAAAAACCATAAAAAATACAAAACAACTTTTTATCGCGATAAATTCAATTCATTAAGATCACAAGTAAAAATACAAATAGATAATGCATATAAAAACTACGTGAGTGATACTGAGAATAAAATAAATGAAGATCCAACCGCATTTTGGAGCTTCATCCAAAATAAAAAAGGCAAATCCAGAATTCCAGGAGTCCTGAAAGATAGCCGTAATATTTATACCAAACCCCAAGAAATAGTTGATGCGTTTGCTAACTATTTTAAGAGCGTTTATGTCATATCCGATATGAACCTTTGTAATGGACTCGATACCAGTCACAATAATTGGCCAAATAAAATATCGAAATTGTCAACGAAAAAGATGTGAAAGAAGCAGCAAAGAAATTAAAGAACAAACTTATTGTAGGTCCAGATCAAATACCCAGTTTTCTAGTGAAAGATTGCATCAACCCATTACTAACTCCATTGCTTTACATCTTCAATCTGATTTTAAAAACGTGCAATTTTCCGAACTTATGGAAAATAGCACGAGTTTGTCCCATTTTGAAAAAGGGTGATGTTACTATGATTGAGAATTATAGACCGATTTCAGTACTGTGTAATTTTTCCAAACTGTTTGAAATTATTTTGTACAGAAAGAACCATCTATAACTCTGTTAAAAACATTATCTCCGACGATCAGCATGGCTTTGTTGAAAAAAGTCTTGCGTAACTAATCTTGCATGTTTTTCACAAGTTGTGTCTGATGCTCTAGATGTGGCTCAACAAGTCGATGTCATTGACACCGACTTGCAGAAAGCTTTTGACCAAATTGATATTTATATACTTCTTCAGCGACTATCATCATTTGGCTTCTCCGAAAACTTGTTAGAACTATTCTCCAATTACTTGTTCGAATGGAAACAATTTGTAGAATACGAAAGCTATAAGTCGGCTCTATACACCCCCAGTTCCGGAGTGCCTCAAGGATCAAATCTAGGACCACTTCTATTCCTACTATTCATCGATGATCTCGCTAAGAACATAAGCTGCTCTAAGCTACTCTATGCTGATGACCTAAAGATATTCAAAGTCATTAGTGACTGTGAAGATTGTCAAAACTTACAGACTTCAATCAACTTAGTGTTTGATTGGTGCTCAAAACATCATCTAAAACTAATTATATCAAAATGTCATGTTTTATCGTTCACTAGAAAACAGAAAATTATTGAGTTTCCCTATGAAATAAATGATAATGTTGTTGACAGGATCAATGAGATGAAAGATCTCGGAATTACTTTCGACCAAAAGTTCACTTTTATACCACACATAAATCAAGTTGTCCCCTCAGCTAATCGAATGTTGGGTTTCATAATGAGAAACAATAGGGATTTCAACAACATAGACGCAATTCTCACACTTTTTTACGCATATGTGAGGTCTAAACTTGAATATGGGGCATTGATATGGTACCCCATTTACGATTGCCACACGCATCAAGTTGAAGCTGTACAGCGAAAATTTCTTAAGTTCCTGTTATTTAAGGTAACAGGGAATTATCCAGAACGGGGAATTGACTATTCGGTGCTTCTTGACAGTTTTGATGTAATTTCCCTGGATACACGTAGAGTTTTTGTTACTATTTCTTTTCTTCATAATTTGACGCACAATAATATTCTTTGTTCTTTGCTCTTACAAAAAATTGATTACCTCATACCACGTCTGAATTCCAGATATGAAATAACATTATATTGCAAGGCTTCTCGAACCAATGTGATGCGTAGATCGCCTGTGTCTTTGATGTGTTGGAATTTTAATCTGATTTGTGACCTGTGTGACTTAAATAGCAGTTCTCTCGAGCATATTTTTTCCTGTATAATTGATAGGACACAAAATGAATGATTGTATCTGGATAATATGATTTAATTCAATTTGTTTTTTTTTTGTTATTTTAAGAATTTTCACTACTACTAACATGATTTAATTTGATTTAATTTAATTTAATTCAATTTGTTTTTTGTTTTTTCAGAATTTTCACTACTTTTCCTGTAATTGGGTGTATACCTGTTGGAAATAAAAATCTATCTATCTATCTATCTATGAAGATTTATACGGATTTACTGACTATGAGTACGTTTTTTGCAGATAACCGTTTTCAGAATAGCCGACAAATACGACCAAAAACCCCAAGAGCTCGACCAAATAGTCCTGACGGCTCTATTCAAATCCCAACACCTCTCCCCAACCGAACAATTGAGCCTAGCTCTGACGTGGAATCGCGCCGACATCGCGCGTTCTGAAATTTTTGTTTACGGCCAGGAATGGCCGGCTGGTGCCTTGGAAGACGCCATGATCAAGGCACTGGAACACGACAGGTGCGACTTTGTCAAACTGCTCCTCGAAAACGGTGTTAGCATGAGGAAGTTTCTGACGATACCGAGGCTGGAAAATTTGTACAATACCAAGCAAGGCCCCAGCAACACCCTGGGGTACATATTGAGAGACGTCAGACCGCACATACCGGCTGGATACATTTATACCCTGCACGACATCGGATTGGTCATCAATAAGTTGATGGGCGGGGCTTATAGGTGAGTTTTTGGGTGTTTTGGAAACACTGAGTAACCGTAGACACTGGTCTTGCTTTCCAGAGCTCTGTACACGAGGAGAAAATTCAGACCCATATACGCGAAAATTATGAACAAAGGGCACAGCATGGCAAATACTTCGGGGAGGAACCTGGGTGCCTTAGGTCTCATTCCAGGTTGTATACCGGGGAGTGCTAGCCCTTGCCTCTTTGACTATCCTTTCAATGAGCTACTTGTAAGTTTCAAGCAACAATGACCTATATATTTTTAATTTTTTTCGCGTAAGCTTTTGTCGGTCATTATGATATTATGTTAATCATTATCACTGTTTTGTTCTCTCAGATGAAGGCGTTTTTGTAGATTTGGGCCGTTTTGATGAAGAGACACAAGATGGCTCTGTTGATGTGGCAACACGGCGAAGAAGCTCTGGCTAAGGCTTTGGTAGCATGTAAGCTGTATAAAGCCATGGCACACGAAGCTGCCGAAGATGATATGGAAACCGAGGTTTATGAGGAATTGAGAGGGTATGGAAAAGAATTCGAAAATATTGGTGAGTGCTCGATAGTCCTGTAGATGTACAATAGGCGCTCTGTGGATTTTTCTTTGGCCTTCCTAGTTCTTGGTCTCAACAAAAACCATCTCACATTCAAAGAGAGTACACTTATTCATGTCCGTTTCGATTTTTGTTGAATTTCCACTATGGTGAATAAATTATTGGTTTATTCTGTTACCCCTCTTTTGTCCCTCCAAATAAAATATATTCAATCCGATCCAATCTAGATGAAAAATAAAGTGTCTTCTATATAAGTAAGTTTCCGTGTTTGGCTCCACTGATCAGTAGGGGATTCAAGCCGGTTCTGGTTCTCTCCCCACCACTATGACATCACAGTGTGGCCTTGAACGGCACCGCTGGGGAATGTCGGTGTGCGTTTGACCTTGAGTTGGGATGGTTTGCATGGTTTGTTAAAAATCATTGGAGCCTTACATACGACAAAAGACAGTCGATAATCGAATTTTGCGTTATTTCGCAATTCTGCCGCCCTTTCAAATGTCGCCTCAGACCCTAGATACTCGGCCTATTGGCAGATTCGCCACATGTTATCAATATGAAGTGTTCGTGATGATCTCACATTATTATTTTTTCGTGCAATCGCACGCGAAGTGAGTATTTCGCGTTCTCAACACAGTCCGTGAAATTTAATTTCAGTGCTCGATAGTCCTGTAGATGTACAATAGGCGCTCTGTGGATTTTTCTTTGGTCTTCCTAGTTCTTGGTCTCCTCAACAAAAACCATCTCACATTTAAATAGGGTACACTTATTCATGTCCGTTTCGATTTTTGTTGAATTTCCACTAAGGTGAATACATTTTTGATTTTTTCAGTTACCCCTTTTTTGTCCCTCCAAATAAAATATATTCAATCCGATCCAATCTAGACGAAAAATAAAGTGTCTTCTATATAAGTAAGTTTCCGTGTTTGGCTCCACTGATTAGTAGGGGATTCAAGCCGGTTCTGGTTCTCTCCCCACCACTATGACATCACAGTGCGATTAGTAGGAGATTCAAGCCGGTTCTGGTTCTCTCCCCACCACTATGACATCACAGTGGGGCCTTGAACGGCACAGCTGGGGCATGTCAGTGTGCGTTTGACCTTGAGTTGGGATGGTTTGCATGGTTTGTTAAAAATCATTGGAGCCTTACATATGACAAAGAGAGTCGCTTATTGAATTTTGCGTTATTTCGCAAATCTGCCGCCCTTTCAAATGTCGCCTCAGACCCTAGATACTCGGCCTATTGGCAGATCCGCCACATGTTATCAATATGAAGTGTTCGTGATGATCTCACATTATTATTTTTTCGTGCAATCGCACGCGAAGTGAGTATTTCGCGTTCTCAACACAGTCCGTGAAATTTAATTTCAGTGCTCGATAGTCCTGTAGATGTACAATAGGCGCTCTGTGGATTTTTCTTTGGCCTTCCTAGTTCTTGGTCTCCTCAACGAAAACCATCTCACATTTAAAGAGAGTACACTCATTCATGTCCGTTTCGATTTCTGTTGAATTTCCACTATGGTGAATACATTTTTGGTTTATTCTGTTACCCCTCTTTTGTCCCTCCAAATAAAATATATTCAATACGATCCAATCTAGATGAATGCTCTAGTACATGAAAAATAAAGTGTCTTCTATATAAGTGAGTTTCCGTGTTTGGCTCCACTGATTAGTAGGGGATTCAATCCGGTTCTGATTCTCTCCCCACCACTATGACATCACAGTGTGGCCTTGAACGGCACAGCTGGGGTATGTCAGTGTGCGTTTGACCTTGAGTTGGGATGGTTTGTTAAAAATCATTGGAGTCTTACATACGACAAAAGAGAGTCGCTAATTGAATTTTGCGTTATTTCGCAAATCTGTCGCCCTTTCAAATGTCGCCTCAGACCCTAGATACTCGGGCTATTGGCAGATCCGCCACATGTTATCATATGAAGTGTTCGTGATGATCTCACGGTATTATTTTTTCGTGCAATCGCACGCGAAGTCAGTATTTCGCGTTCTCAACACAGGGCGCGAAATTTAATCTCGCGGCCGTTACCCACAGCAACGGCCGCCAAACCAAACGTCACTTCCAAATTTGATATTTCTAAAATACGACAATGACTGATTATTTTTTATTGGATACAGAATTAATTTTTAAATTAACAACAAATACATACTTATATTATTTTTCGGGTATTAAAACGGAAAGCGCCGAGTTTGGTTGGTTGGTTGGTTGGTTTGAGACTGACGAGCCAGAGACAGGGTTGGCACTCAGCTTCCCTTGACACTGCGACCAGCTAGGGTCTATTGTATCACTCTGTCGTCAGTGGTTCCTCATTCAAACAGGTTTGTGCCTTTAATTAGGTTAAGAAGCCTGTTGATAAGGTTCTTAGGATTCATGCCTGTTTCCGGGCTGATCTCTCCAAAGGTTCTGTGTCGCCTACTACTTAGGGCGTCACAGTCGAAGATGATATGAGAGGCTGTTTCCTCCTCTTCATCACACAGCCTACACTCCACGGTTTCCCTGCGTACTCCCATGGTGTTTAGGTGTTTTCTTAGGCCGCAGTGTCCAGTCAACAGACCTATTATTATACGAGCCTTCGTTCTGTTCAGGTTCAGAAGGTCAGCCGTCAGGGTCCGGTTTGGATGCCCTACCATGACTTTGCTGTGTATTTGCCCGACAGTTTGATCCCAATATTGTTGGTGTCTTCTTTTTATCCACTCGGCGATCAGGGTCCTGCATCGGTTTTGCTAATCCGTGTGCAGGTTCTGGCCCTGTGAATAGCGTTTCAGATGCTTGTCTAGCTAGCTGGTCCGCTTTGACGATGCCTTCAATGCCTCTATGACCTGGCACCCACATCAAGGTGACCTTGTTGTGTTTTGCCAGCTCGATGAGGTTCTGGAGGCAGTCCCAGACCAGTTTGGACTTTATCTGTGTAGAGTTGAGTGCTTTGATAGCACTTTGACAGTCAGATAGAATGTAGATGTGTTTTTCCTATAACCACTTTCTAGATTCTTCTGAATTCATACCATGATAGCATGTGTTTCAGCTTGGAATATCGTGGAGTATTTACCAAGTGGTATTATGTAATCCCTTCTTGGCCTTACCCCATGTATTCCTGCTCCCGTTCCTTCAACTGTCTTTGAACCGTCTGTATACCAGACTATGTCCGCAGTTGATTGTGATTCTATACTCAGGGGCCCATCCAGATTCATCAATTCGTGTTTCGAATGGTTTTCGAATGAGTATAGGGGTTGCATGTAATCTGAAATCATTTCGAGTTCTTCGATGTTGGTTACATGAGTGATTCTGGTATGTCCAGTTGTTCGGATTCTCCAGTTTTCGTTTGTTTCAGTCTGTATGCACTCATCCTGGCCTCTCCAATGACATGTAAGTCAAGGGGTTCGAGGTTTAGGATGATTTCCATTGCAGCTGTTGGAGTGCTGTTCATTGCACCCGTGATGCAGAGACAGGCAAGCCTCTGGATTTTCCCAAGGTTGATTTTGCCTGTCTTTGATTTGTTTTGGCCACCATAAGAGTGAGCCATAAGTTATTCTTGGTCTTATTACCGCTGTGTAAAGCCAGTGCATGGCTTTCGGTTTAAGCCCCAGGTTTTCAAAAGCTCTCCTGCACATCATGAAGGTTATCTTGCTTTTGTTGGTACATGTTGAAGATGCGGGTTCCAGGTTAGTTTCTTGTCAAGAATCAGCCCTAGATATTTCACCTGCTCTACTACTTGTAATGTTTCACCGAATAGTCTAGGAGGTATGAGATCTCCCATGTTTCTTCTCCGGGTGAAGGGAATTAGTGTTGTTTTGTTCGGATTTGCCCTTAGGCTCTCTCTGTTACACCATTCCTCTACTGTCCTCAGTGCATTTTGCATTAGCTCTGAGGTTGTTCGAGTATTCTTTCCTTGATGAGGATGACTAGGTCATCTGCATACCCTTGAGAGTAATACCCTTGGTTATTCAGAGAAATTAGCAGTTCGTCTACAACCATGTCCCACAGAAGGGGAGAGTATGCCCCCTGTGGGGTACCTCTGGAAATTTCAACCTGCTCTGTTTCCTCGAACATGTTGGCTTGGACCAGTCTATTATGAAGCATTGAGTGTATCCACCTGCAGGTGGTTTCGTCAATGCCTCTTCGAGTGGCCCAGAGACCATACTTTCAAAGGAGGTGTTGTCGAAGGCTCCTTCGATGTCTAGAAAAGTGCATAGTGCAATTTCTTTGTTTGCTAGAGACTCTTCAAGCCTTGAAACAAGCTGATGAAGTGCTGTCTCGCATGATTTTCCTGTTAGATAGGCATGTTGGTTTTGATGTAAAGGCCGTTCTACAAGAGCGGTTTCCCTTATGTCTCTATCTATCAGTTTTCTAAGCCTTTCAGAAGAAACGACGATAGGCTTATTGGTCTGTATACCTTTGCCTGGTCATATGAGTCTCGTCCAGGTTTCGGAATAAAGACCACATTTACAGTTTTCAGGTTTGAGGTAGCCATCCCAATGCTAGGCTCAGCCTGTACAGTCTACACAGTTCTGGTGCTAGATATTCAACTCCGCTCTGAGTAGTATGGGAAATACTCCATCTGGGCCGGAGACTTGTAAGGCTTGAAGGAGTTTATTGCCCACACTACTTTTGAATGAGTTACCGTTCGTTTAGCCACTTCCCAGTCTGCCCTTTTGGCCCTCAAATGAAGGTTTGCAGGGATTTCATATCTGGGGTTTTGATTTGTGGTGACAGTGGATCCTGGGAAGTGTGTATGGAGCAAGAGTTCCATAGTTTCCTTCCCAGTGTTGGTGTAATTGCCGTTGGGTTTTGAGAGTCCCCAACGGATTGATGGGTCTTTGGAAAGGATGCGGTGGAGTCTTGCTCTTTCTGAGGTTTGTTCTATGTCCTCACAGAACTTCCTCCATGACTTTCTTTGTTCCCCTCTGATTTTTTGTTGTATTCTGTGAGAGTTTTGGAATAATCCTCCCAGTCACCAGTTTTTTCGCAAGATTGAATAGTTTGCGCGTTTTGTTTCTAAGATATGTGAGTTCGGTGTTCCACCAGCTCACAGTACCTTTATGTGGTGCTGCGCGTCAAAGCGCAGTTATTATGATATGAAGTTATTATGGCCTCCTGTAACATTAGGGAGGTTTGCTCTATTCATGAATTGTATTTGAGTTAGGTTTGACATTTCTGAAATTTGGGAGATTTGCCTTTTGGCTCATCCCGTACCCCGGCCAGTTGGTTTTCCTGGGATCCCGACACATAACTGCAGGTTCATTGGCATAGCCAATCTCCACATGTATGTGTCGGTGATCTGAGTTGAAGGTTCCTCAGATACTGCCCATTTGCCGACGTGCCGAACCACCAAAGAAGAGCCCAAAGTGATGTCAATGATTTCCCGTCTATTACGGGTTACGAAGGTTGGCTCATTGCCTCTATCAAGTACTTCCAGGTTACTGGAGACAATAAATTCAAGCAATGACTCACCTCTTGTGTTCGTGTCGGTGCTCCCCCACACTGTATTATGGGCGTTTGCATCGGCTCCGATGATAAGCTGAAGTTTGTGGTCCTCACAGTGTTTAACCAAGGCCCTCACTTGTTCTGATGGTGGAGGGCTTGTTGAGTCATAAGGCATGTAGACGGAGGCTAGTACTATTATCCTCTCTACTCCATCCTTGATGTAGGTCGTCTTGATTGCTGTTATGTCCCTGTAACAGAATTCTATCAGATTCAAGACTTTCAAATCATTCCTGGCAATAATGCAGGATCTGGCGTTTCCACAGTTTAGATTATAAATAAGCTTACCCTTGGATGTTCCGGGCCTGATACTCGCCCTTTGACCAGCCATGGTTCTTGTATTAGGGCCACGTCGGTGTTGCCCTGTGCAAATATTCTGCACAGGGTTGCAGTAGCAGCCTTACTATGCTGCAGGTTGGCTTGAACTGCCCGCAGCATCAGGAATGTTCCTGTTCCGGCTAACTAGCTTGAAGTTTACCTGCGTTAGCCCCAGGAATGCTTTCATTCCCCTGGCTTGCAGGTTCTTCAAGGAGGTCTCGTCGATTTGAAAGACAAGAGTTAGACCGAGGCCTCCTCTTGTCTCTTGATGACAAGCCATTCTTCAGTATCTATCCCCATGTTCTGGGTTTTGATAAGCTGGAGAATCTTTTGGTTTCCATTTTACCAAATGGCTTTGGAATCCATACCACTACCTTGGAGGTATTCAGGATGTCCTTGGCTAGCCCTACTTTTAGGACAGCCCCTCCCAGGTATCAGTCGGGATACTCTCAAGTAGCCAGGATTTAGCGGTTTCATCCGAGCATGTCAGGACCAGCACGCCCTTGTGGACGTAGCTGTTCCTGAAGTTCGGACCCTTACCCGCTCACACTGAAAATTTCCCCGGTAATTGCTTCCTGCAGGAGAATCCTTGGTCGTCTGATAACTGGTGATCTGGATAACTCTCCAGAGCAACAGCCATCTTCAGACCTCTTGTGACCTCCCTATAGCTGCCCTGCTCAGTTGGGTTAACTTGGGCAGAGACAGCCACTGGTTGGTCCGATCTAGGTTTCTTCACCCTTGCAGTGCTCTCCGTGGAAGAGGTTGACTTCTCTGTGAGCGGTCCCTCTTCTTGTTCGGAGTTTTTGGCTGCCTGCTGCTTCCAGCGATGCTGGAAGTTCGTTCAGTGAAGCCAGTTTTTGCTTCTGGGTGTGGATCGCGTCGGTTGCTTCGGCGTTTCCTGGGTTTAATTTCTTCCCCAGCTGCCTTGGCCTCCGCGATCCGCACCTGTCTTCTTGCAGCTCCTGAGAGCTTTTTACGCGCCAGATGTAAACGATTTACATCTGACGCGACGTTCTTAGGGCAGGTGTTTCTGGAGGTTTAGCGGAACTGCCGCTGCCTCCAGAGAGTTTCCTGTTTCCTGTTTCCTGGAGTTTTTCAGCAGGTGTTTGACCATCTGCTGATCCCTCCTCGGTTTCGTTTGCGGTTTCTGGTGTCGAGTGCGATTCGACTGGAATCTCCTCGACTTCCATACCCGCTAGCGGTGTTGGGTTTTCTTCAACTGGAAGTTCCCCAGGGTTGTTTTTCGTTTTGGTTTCCATTTTTGTTCCCACGAGTGTGGGGGAAAGGGTCGTCCACACCTGCGGTGCCCCCTGCGCAGGTGTAAGGCAAATTACTCTGGGAGGTCACCATGTATCCTAGAGGCTCCGTTTGTGATACCTGACTGGCTCAGGTATCATCCATCCCTCGGCACGGGTCGCTTGACGCCTTGGATTAAGCCATGTTGTGGTGGCATTTGGTTTGAGATTGACTTAGAGATCCGCAGGCTTTGACCATTTCTGGTCATTCCCACTGGATTTTCCTTGTCAACCCCGTTATCCAGCGATACCACTTGGAGGTAGCCACCTAAGTTTCCGCAACCCATCTTCATCTCTCGTAGGAGGTGAACATGTGTTGACGCAAACTACTCGCCTAGCGCCGAGTTTACAAATATATTTTAGCTCTGGAGGAGAGCAAGATACTGAAATATCAGTATCAGACATATTTACGTTTCGTCAAAAACTGTCATAATATTTTGTATATATTCAAACATATCATTTCCATAGCAACGCTGACTTTGTTAATCAAATTGAACTGCTGTTGATTTTAAAGCAATAATATAGTTATTCACAATTATCTAGTTTAATAATGTTGACGATTGTACGAAACCTTTTAGCGACCTCAAGATTATCCTGCCTAGGCCGCAAGCGGCATCGGCGATAACCTTCCTTTTGGTATCCTAAAAAGGTATTTCGCGGCCTTGGCATACAAATAACTATTTCGTAAGGACGAATCAAAACCTAGTATATCAATATATGAAGTCTAATGTGAATATTGATCATATCCAAATTTTAACTTCGCCAACATTTCTGAGCATAATTATTTTCGAATATTTGATCAACTGAAATTCATTTTCAGCCTTAGAAGTATTAGACTATTGCTATAGACAGGACGATGATCAAACGCAACAACTTCTAACTTGTGAATTACAAAATTGGTCGGGACACACTTGTCTGAGTCTGGCTGTTACGGCCAATCACAGGGCTCTGTTGGCACATCCCTGTTCACAAATTATCCTCGCAGATTTGTGGATGGGGGGATTGCGCACAAGAAAAAACACAAATATTAAGGTATGAGGAAGAAAAAATTATATGCGTGTTTTGACGACTTGTACATCGACATTTTCAGGTTATATTAGGGCTCTTTTTCATGCCATACATACTGAAACTGGAATTCAAATCGAAAGAGGAGTTGCAGCTGATGCCGCAAACGACTGAAGAGCACATGGAATTGGAGAATGAAGACGATGACAAATCCGATTCTGAAAAAAATCTAGACGGCGAAGTAAGTGCCTATCACGTCAAAGGAAACAACACTCTGGCAAGTGGTTACTAACACTATCAAGTAGTTGATTTGACATTTTTGCGTATTTTTTAGCATAAGGTGGTTCTTAAACATTACATTGAGTTTTACCCAAAAGTAAGATTTTTCGTGGAAATTTTGACTTTGCACCATCTAACACACTTTTTGCACAAAACGAAATATCTTCATGTGTGTTTCATATTTTTTGTTCAGATTTTAATCAAAAATTGAGATACGTTTGCAGAGTTTTTCACATTAGCACTCTCTAACACACACTTCTTGCACATATTGTTTATTTTTGGAAATTTTAAGCTGTGGGTGATTTTTTCTAACGCAAGTTTTTTATATTGTATGAACACTTACAGTTTTGGTTCTCTTGCTGTGTATCTGCAAACCTTGCAGGTAATATACTACGAGAATGATTGATTTTTTTCCATGATTACTCTAGTTTCGAACTTCTATCGTCTTAATCGGTATGAAAGTTGTCACGACGTTTCAATTGCTTGTGTCTACAATCGTCTTCAGCTGTATATTGACAATCTTAGGTGCTACTTGTCATTTTATAGATTCGTCGGTGCGTGCAATTTCGCGCGGTGCAGTTAGTTTCGTGCCTCTGCAGTCCGCCAGAAGGAACAGTTTCTATACATTCCTGATCTCAAAGCTTAGCTGACTGAAGGCGTCATGTAGAATGCTTACACTGTCTAACAAAATTCGATGATGCTCAGTCCAGGCGTGGTCAGCAATTCTCGATTTCGACATCCCCCCACGTTGACTCTATTGCCTTTGTTGAATTCGCATGGAGCTGTAGATTGTATGGGGGTCGATATGGCTGTTCAGCCTCTCTGTACCTCGACCTATAAGATCTTTTGTACATTACTCTTCATCTATTCGAGGCCCAGGATTCCGAGACTCCTTACAAAGTTTATCAGTTTCCTGGGAGCTAGGTTCCTGATGTCTGAGGACGTTATCGAAACCCCTTCGAGGATCTTGAGCCTTTTGCAAAACAATGCTTGGAGCATGGAGCTGTAGTTGAGATACTGACCCGTATGCGTCTTTTTTCATAGAGGTGCGGATCTCATTGTTTGTTATTTCAATTTTCCCATCAAGGAAAAGTAGGGCACTTTTGGTTTCCGTTTCCATCGTGAACCTAATTGGATTATTTGCTGTTTATTCCTAAAAAGAAATAATCCTGAAGGTGTTTATTTCCGTGGTTCCTTATGATGCATCCACGTAACGTAACCACAGTTTTAGTTTGCATTCTACCTCCCAGTTCATCGAACCATTCCATGTATATGTTGGCGATTATTGAGGAAACGGTATTGAGAGAAGATCCTGTCCTCTTCATGGACATGTGAGTTTTGTAGGCAGTACTGTAGTGATTTCAATATGCTTAGTCGTTTCATGAAGCTGGTTATCTTTTTCGAGTTTCCTTTTGATGGGGCTAAGGGGTCTCCGAATCACGATGAACTGAGAATTTTGTAGAGAGGAGCATCGGCTCAAACGGAAAATCCAAGAGGCCTTCAATTAGCAAAGCATCTAAGGTCTGGACTGTATAGAAACCGTTCATTCGTTCTGGCGGACTGCAGAGGCGCAAAACTACACGCACTACCGCACCCACTGCGTGAAATAACACGCTTACCGCACCCACTGCGTGAAATTACTCGTACCACTGCATCGACATACCTTTAGAATATTAAGTACCAAGTTAGCTTGTTGGTATTCACCTGGAGTCGATTGCAGATACAAGCGATTGAAACGTCCTAAAAAGCCCTCAAACTCATAAAGATGATGGATGTCCGAATCAAGTTATCACATCGTGTGTAACCTTAAAATATTTCCCAGTTGACAAATTCCAAAATTGGATTTTTATGTTAAGCTTAATATTAACAGTGACATCTTCCAAAAATATGTGAGGTGCTTATCAGCAAAAAATCTTATATGAATTCAGTTTCAACCATATGATTTGAATATCAGTTGAACTATATGTTCAAGAGATATTCCAGTGGTCTCATTCTGCAGCTTTGACTTCTAAGCTTTCACCAAGCTTTTTTATAGCCTGCAAACTTTAATTTTACTTTTCAACAGCTTTGGTCTTTCAGTTGTCACTGATCAATGATTATATAGTAAGAAACAAACCACTGAAAACATAGGTGCAATGTAGACGAATTGCCCGCGCTAGTCTAGCTAGTGGTCGGTCATATTTTATGGATTTTTTTAGCAAATGGGCATGAGTAAATTCGTCTCAGCTGTTCCTACGTTCCTAGTGGCTTAGTTTTTGCCATAATATATAAATTCGGGTAATTTTTAATGGGGAAGCTTTATGAATCTATTCCCTTTTTGAAATTACTGATTTTTGGCATATCATTTGATGATGGTTCTTTCGCTCTTTCCTACATTTCCTTCTTGTTCCTCATTTTAGTTTCTCTCTACTTATTTAGTTATTTCTCTGCTGTATTTTCGTCAAAAACTAACCCGGACGTTACTAAAGCTGATTTGTTATTCTTCTAGAAACAAACTCGAAGTTTGAGTATTCGGAGCAAACCGCCAAAGCCACAGGGTGTGAAGGTAGCAAAAGCTTGACAAGATGCTTGTTTGAATGTTATGTCCCCGTTTCATATTTGTACTTTCTTGTTGTCTCCTTCCGAAAGCCGTGCTTCTTGTCTCTCATCACAGACAGACTATCAGTTTGAAATTTAATTATAATATTAATTACAAATATTGGTATAGTCTTTAAAATAACATGTATTTTTAACAGCATATAACTTGCATGTTCTGAATCTAGAACTGAAAAAGTTTGTGGCAAAAATGAATCTGGATTCTTTATGATAATTGCATGAATAGAAAGGAACAAGTTGCGAATAGGCGAGATCACTAATTACTGGAAAAAATACCACAATGTCCAGAACGATGAGAAAAGTGGTTGGATTAAAAAAAAACGAAGTAGTTTAAAAAAAATCCCAAAGAAATGTTCCTGTTTGAACACTGCGGAAACCGCGCCAGGATGTGTCGTAACAAGTTCAGATCGCCGAGAGAGTAAGATAATTACAGAGTTGCCGAGCGTTATTCATTATATTTTTTCACAATGTGAGCAGGCCGAAGAAATAATGACAGCACTCGGTATAAATACATATTATTTAGGAATAACTAAATCAAGAACAGCTATCAAATACGAAGTCTTCATTTCAATATAACACATACTGACACTATTTCTGTTTTATTCATAAGAAACATAATAACATTTTCTCGGAAGTTCCTAAAATAGTGACATTGGCGACTCGGGAAAATGCCAAATTAATGGACGTCTCACTGAATTTGAGGGTTTTAGAGCTGCGTTTATTCGAATATTACACAATATCTTCTAGGAAAACATGCATACATAATATTTTATAACCATATTTCAACTTCAAGCACATATGAATGATCTCGCCTATTCTACTTTAACATTCACGTTAATTTTAATTGTTATGTGAGATAAATGTGACCGCTGATTAACATTCGGATCTCATTTTACTCATACAAAAGTTGAAAAACCTTTATTTACACATTTTATGTGACAAACTATGACAGCTTTGAAGCGCAATAAGCTATTTTTTGCAGATTGTTATCAAAGTAAATCCTGATAGTCTGTGATTTCTGTAAATACACTGAAAACTTTGCTTCCTGGCTTTACCTACCCACTGTTATTCCTATTTGTCATTTCATAACTTTCTTATCTGTTCGCTTTCAGAAATGTAATTTTTTCTGTTGCAGGCCCTTCTCACTGAAAATTTCATAACGCGAGACACTCTCATACAAGAGAATGGTAAGATTATGTCAGATTTCGATGAAATAAAATTCCTCACTCAAGACAATAAGGGCCGGGAGTTAAAAATTAAGAAGAAATTGTACGAGTTTTATACTGCACCAATCACGAAGTTCTGGTCGAATTCCGTGAGTATGTTAAAAAAAGACCAATCACTTCATTGATATCCTCATTCAATTTCAGATCGCCTACATAGTATTCTTGGTGTTGTTCAGTTACACAGTACTCATCAAAATGGACCAAATTCCTTCATGGCAGGAGTTCATGTCGATAGCTTTTATTATCTCGTTGGGCTGTGAGAAATTACGAGAACTTTTCTCGTCCGAACCGGTAGGATTGTCCCAAAAATTCGCGGTGTGGTCTTGGAATATGTGGAATCCATGCGATATGGCAGGCGTGTTCATGTTCCTGATAGGCATGTCGCTGAGATCGAGGCCGGAGTCGTTCTCCGTAGGCAGAGTGGTATACTGCGTGAATTGCATTTACTGGTACCTGCGCATCTTGGCTATCCTCAGTGTTAATAAATATCTCGGTAAGTGTGTATTATGAATTGTTTGAAAACAAAACAAACGTGTCCGGGTATGTGGAACTTTTTCAGGGGGTATTCCGTTGAACACAGTATGCACTCAACACTCTTTCCCACTCTTACTTCCCCCCTTTGAGATCGATCATACATACACACTTTATCATATGACCGCATACCCTTTACTATGCTCACTTGAGGGGCATATATTTCAGTAGTGTCGTTTGAGTGAATTAGTTCAGATGACAGATTTCAATTTTTTCTCCATCCCATTTTGTAATGGACGAGGAAAGTGTGTCGTCACAAATGTCATTCTTGTCAAAAACAGATTCCAAACAAAGAATTTGAGCTTACGTTTTCTTATGACTTAAATTTGACAGAGGTGTGTTTGGAATCAGTTTTTGACAATAATGACATTTGTGACGTCATGACTTTCCTCGCGTCTAATGTAATCTTTGTAGAGTATATTCGTATAACCTTTGGATTGAACAACGCACCTGCTACTTTCCAAAGGGTTCTGAATCTTTCATGAAACCCATAATAATTTTAAATAAGTATTCGTATACCCTTTGGATTGAACAACGTCCCTGCGACTTTCCAAAGAGTTGTGAATCCTTAATGAAACCCAAAATGAAAACACGATTTGTCCAGTCATCATAGACTTTTGCTGAATAACACGCCCCTAGTGGGATTTTTTGTTTCAAAAGTTATGTTTGGACATTATGGAAAACGCATTAAAGTTATATAGGCCATTCCGTTTGACATTTGATATAGCTGAAGATTGAGGAAAACGGTTTATCGCGATCAACTCGATTTCAAAACAAGTACCATACAATTCTTGCGTACTCCTAAATGAAAAGAACAACATTTCTACAGCACTTTTGAGGTAGAAAGCGAGGCGCAATTCTTTACGAATTTCCTAATCATTGTCATTTTCTATTCGCTATATTTTTTCTCTAAAATGTCTGCGTCATTCATACATGATTGACCTGCGCACTCATTGTCGGCAGCAACCCCTAGAACAATTACAAAAATTGTTTTCAGTGGCATGTCTAGTGCTGGTGGTAACTGCGTTGATACTGGATCCAAAATGGCGTTTTTCCTAATCCATCTCCATATTACAAGATCAATTTCTTTTCCTTCCCAAGCAAGTTTGAACTTGGTAATAAACTCGACACAAATAAGCTGCTGAAGATGTCTGAGGAAGTGAAGCTTGATTATCTGTAATTATTGTATATGGAAGTTTCTGTTCCTTGCAATATCTTGTTGCTGGTCGAAGAAAAAAATAGCCTCCACTTTTCCGTTTACTGATTTTTGAAGATGATATTCTCGTAGTAATTTGTGAGTCCAATCAACCCCAACAATGATGGCAGTGTTTCGTGGGGTCTCAACAATGAAGACATAGACATGTTAGCACTATCGAATTTTTCGATTAGTATTTCAATATTCAAACTCACTCATTTTTTGCTTAATTATAACTAATTTTATAATATTAATGATGGCAAATCTACAGTTCATTGTATTTTTTTTTCTTATTGGTGCGTTTTTAGTTACATTCAGTTCCAAATCTTGGAGATGGTTTTATGTAAAATTTCTATAGAACCTTTTTTTTAATTTCAAGATCTCTAGGTAACTTTCATTCTCGTTTCAGCTATACGAAATGAGTTGATCGTCAACGGTGCATACGGTTTTACAGGACTAACCAACCTGTACCCATAAGGTTCGACTACAATTATTCCATTCTGCAATTCTGTCATAAACATGACCATAAATAAATCCATACAATGATTGAAAAGTCATTTGGGGGAAATTATTTCACTCGTTTCCTAACATCTGTTTTGTTACAAAATATAGCCTTTAAAACCGAACTGAAGCCGAGGTCATTTTCTGTCAGATAGAGTGATTTATTCTTATGCATACTGAAATGCGCCCGAGAGAAGTTGAGCTATGAAATATGAGTATTGAATAAATTATGCAAATTATTGAAAGAAATCCATCGATTGAAAGATCCCTACGGTGCAGCTTTGTCATTGTTCTTGATTTTCTATAAAACTCGTTTTGGAAAATTATTCGTTTTTAGGTCCTTTGGTCACCATGATGGGGAAAATGGTCAAAAATATGATATATTTCGTTGTTCTATTACTAATTGTTCTCATGAGCTTTGGAGTCTCGAGACAGGCTATATTATATCCCGATAAAGAGCCTAGTTGGATGATCATCAAGGACGTAAGAACATTCTATTGTTATAATCATGCTTTACGGAAAAAAGTTTCACAGCAAATATTTGTTTGCTTAGGTTTTCCTTGAACCGTACTTCATGTTGTACGGAGAAGTGTACGCCGACAAAATCGATCCAGCTTGCGGAGGCGATGATGAAAACGATTGTCAAACTGGAAGATGGGTTGCCCCAATCATTATGTCCATCTATCTGTTAGTTGCCAACATCCTTCTCATCAACCTGCTCATAGCTGTCTTCAACAACATCTTCAATGAGGTAAATATAATTTTTAGGTAAAGTGCATATAATAGGGCGTTGCCTACCACTAATAAGGAAAGTAATACATAAAAAATCTTCGATATTATTGTGTAGTTTTCGGAAGGTTGATCTACAGGCATGCTCCATTTCCAGGTGAACGCAGTAGCTCACCAAGTATGGATGTTCCAACGGTTCACGGTAGTCATGGAATACGAGCAGAAACCCATTTTGCCGCCTCCTTTCATCCTCTTCTGTCACCTTTTCTTGCTGTTCAAGTATTGTAGAAGGAAGATGGAGGGCATCGAAGAAAGTTACGATAACGGTTTGAAGCTGTTCTTGGACAAGGACGAGATGGAAAGGTTGTACGATTTCGAAGAGGATTGCGTGGAGGGATATTTCGCCGAACAAGAGAATAAGTTGCAACAATCGACGGAGGAGCGCATCAAAATAACGACAGAGAGAATCGAACATTTGACACAGGTATAGTCAGTCATATACAGGGTGTAAACTTGATAGTTGCATTCCCGTGCAAATGACGGGTGTATAATGCCATTTTATAACGAAATGCAGTGGTTAAAAATAAAAAAATTAAAACTTCAAAATAAGAATGGTGGCAAATTCAACCATATTTTGGGAATCACTGTTAGTGGTAGTGCAATAAGTTAGTTCACACCCTGTATATTGTTGATTTCTATCTTATCTTTGGAGTATATTCGAATGCCCTTCGGATTGGAAAACGCCCCTGCTATTTTTCAAAGAGTTGTGAACTCTTCATGAACCCCAGAATTGATCCCAAATGGGTATTAGTTAGTGTCCAACCAAAAATACATTTTCAGCCGAAAACGAAGCTTCAGCTTTAGTCTTATTCTCGGCCGAAAACGATTTAAACATTAATAAAAAATATTAATATTTCCGCTGTACACTGAAATCTGTGCATTTGGAATCTTTTTCGAAAATAAAATTTACACAATATTCAAAAAACAAAATTACAAACAAGTGTAGGAAAAGAACTGATCGACCTACAGATTTCACAAACCTTTGTCAATTTGAGTGAAAAAAGTTCAATACCTACATATCTAATGCCTTTATAATCTTCATATGTGTGTCTGAAATAAAAACAAAAGTCAAGAACAAATAAAAGTTATTACTAATTACTTACCCATTAATTTATGCGCTTGAAGAAAAAATACAACATAACCTCGCTTCACATCTTCAAAAGAAAATCGCGTCCGTTTAAGTCAGCTGAGTGAAACCACGAGCGGACTCGATTCACTCCGAAGTTAGCCGAACGTCACCAGATATTGCAGAGCTTTACGAAGTAGGCCGAATGACGCGCGACAATTCACGAACTTCTGATTTTTTGGCTTCGCCGAATCTTCGGCTTGGTTTATTGCCGAAAACGAAAATATGGCCGAATCATGATTTTTTTGACGGTCTGTATGGCATTTGTATTGCAAAACGCCCCTGCTACTTTTCAAAGGGTTATGAATCCTTTTTGAAACCCAGAATGAATTCAAACCGGTATTAGTATGACCTTTGGGTTGGAAAACGCCCCTGCTACTTCTCAAAGAGTTATGAACTCTTCATGCAACACAGAATTAATTCAAATGGGATTAGTATGGCCTTTGTATTGGACAACGCCCCTGCTACTTTACAAAGAGTTATGATTTCTTCATGAAACCCATAATGAAATCAAATGGATTAAAAAACGCCCTCTCAGGGTTGTGAATATTTTATAAAATTACCATAATGACATCAAATGCTGGTTATGGACTGTATCTTAGTTTATATGATCAAACTCAAAGCATGCTCACTCAAGAAACTTCTGATTCTGTAATTTATTGCATCAATCTTTATCATAACCTGAAACCTATGGAACATAGATAGATAAGCTTTATTGTTTGAAATGATAATATTTTGTCGACAAAGTCCAAATCCTCAGCAAAGGGCACATTCATGGCTTATGGCATACATCTTGAAAATAGTTGTGATTATTTCATGCTAAAGGACTCAACAATTTTATATAAACAGACAACTTCAAATATAAATAAAATAGTTGAAGTTATTTGGTTCTAAAAAGGGCCAAACACTTTAGGATAAACAGGCATAACTTCAAGATATAAAAGTACAAGAATATGGAGTGTAGAAGCATTTTCCCATAAGTAGTTCTTAACATATTTTGTGGATTGCTTTATATATATTTGTTTACTTTTGTAAATCAAAAATTGTCTCGTCAGGAATGAAGTAGGAAATGGAAGAGACAGTTTTTTCTCCTGGCGAGTGAACTTTTCTCTGTATTGATGCAGCAAATACACCATCTCTAGAATAAAAATTTCGATTTAGGTTAATATCTTGTATTCGGAAAAAATCGGCCTACATGATTCTCGAATCTTAATGTTCAATATAAATCTCGTTTCTGAAACACGAACACACTTTGCAATAGAACCTGGCTACAAGTACGTCAGAATTTAATTCCAGGCCGTAAGAGGGACACAACAAACGAGTAGTAGCTAGTTAGTGAGGCTGAAAGTCTAAGTGCACGGGATATATCATTAATGACACAACAACCTGAAGATAATTTTGTTGAGAGCTATTATACGCGACTCAAATTGCTATCAATGTGTATTCCAAGGAATTTTGTAACGGGTGTTTTATATTTATAAACTATTTGCGTCACACTATTTTCGTATATAAATAGAAATAGTTTGGACTAGAGCAGCCTGATCTTCATTATGCCACAAAACTGTAGTGTCGTCTGCTAACATTGTAAAGTTTCCAGAGATGTCAAGGTTAACCATATCGCTAACTTAAAGTAGAAAGAGAATAGGGCCAAAAACTGATCCTTGGGGGACTCCACGTGCGATAGTTTTCTTTTCAGAACTAAATATCTTGTTATTCCTACTCTGAAACTCGCCCCATTTCCACTTTCAGAAAGTGGAAGACATCCACACCAAAGAGAATCTCCAAACCACCGTGCTGCAAAACGTCGACGCGCGTTCTCGCAAATTCACCGAACAACTCCAAGACCTAATAACGGAAGTGGGTGCCCTCCGCCACATGGTCCTCCAACAAAAACAACCAGTCGAAGTTCTCATTCCTCAGACTATACACGAAGGCTTGCGAGCGAGAACCATAAGCGAGCAGAGCGAGTTGTCTGAGGATGGTACCGTTGTGGGTCAGATGGTTGTGCAACCCAAGAGGAGGAAGACTATGATCAGATCGCTGACTGAGGTCAGGCCGGACGCGTATATTTTCGATAACGGGCAGCATATCGAGTATAGGTTTGCGGACGAAGACGGCGAAGCAGTCGAAGGGGACAATTTTTCGGTTACAGGTAAGTTAGCGAGATCATTCGTGAAATCTCATTTCTATCACTGACATATGAATAATAACTATATCGGTGTATGATATTGAAGGGAGCAGACAAAATGTCGGCATGTTGCGACAGAGAACTAAGAGTACAGATTCGAAAACATCGGTAGAGAGCGACAAGAATTCGGATATTTCTGCAGACGATATAGCTGGGCTGAGTATAGACATTCTGAAAAACAGAGCTCTGCAAAAGCGGCGGGACTCCGCTGGTACTGCCAGGAGAGGTTCTGAAAGTGGTCCAAGTAAGTGATTATTTTTTGTATTCTCTTTCTACTTGATGATTATCGGTTTTGCGTTGATTGTTTTCTCGAATAAAGATCTGTACTATTTTTGGATCTTTGCTTTAATAAAAATAATTGCGCTCTACTAACTAATCAAATGTCATTGTTGCTTCAATAATTTTGCGTTTGTAAGTATCTCGCTTTTCAAATTCTTCAATCGAAATTATTGATGCAAACTTTGGGGTGTAGTATATTAATTGATCTTTTTTATTCGGTGAACTATCTTCAAATACATCAATTCCTAACTTGCGCATTTTTTTATTTATATCTAATATGCTTATTTTGTTTGTCTATTAGCATGCGATCTACGAGCACCCTTTCTCACACCAAAAAGCCTCTCTTTCTGCCACATTTTCAGGAAATTAGGTAGGAGTATGATCAGATGTTTTCATTTTTCAATATTTACTGTTCACCAATAACAGAAAAATCAAAGCATGTTCATTTTTTTTTTGGGTGGCCGACATTAACATTTTAGAATAGAAATGATTTTACATTAACCAGTTTGTCAGTTGTCTTACTAAAACCAGGGAGGGGGTGTCCCAAGACGGATTTTCTGTTGGACTGGATAGGTTGGAATCAATACTATTGATTTTCTATTCTTATAAAGAAATTCTTCATAATAACATCTCAATATTAACGTCAGGTAAATGTAAGCCTATGCTATTCTTGCTCTTTGAAAATAGCCGTTTGTCTTTTCCTACGTATTTATAGCCCTTTTTAGTTCTGAATCGCAACATTTTCTCGCGCAAAAATAACTCACAATATCTCCTTCTTTTTACCAGCAAACTAAATCACTCATTTTCGGCACAATTTCAGTCAAAATATAGACAGTTGTATCGAAAAAATATTCCTCTCTCAACAGTTACAAACAATCTAACCGTAAACATTCTCCGTCGGCAAAGGGAAAATCAAAAGGAGATCAAAAGAGCCGATAGTCAACGTGGGTTTGAGTGACAGCTGTCTAGTTCTCCAGCAGCCAATTAAAACTGACCGCAAGCCAATGATAATGCTTGTAGGTGTGTCCATACGTTGAGACTAATAAATCACCAGTTATATACGTGTTTCAAGAGGTCTGAATACATAAAAGCCAGCAGCGTCTCTGGTTTGGGATCGAAATAGGTTTTAAAATATTCTATAGTTGTGATGTGTTTTGTTGGAAAATATGGCTTTTTTTCGATCATGGAAAAATGAAATTTTGATGATCTGATTGCCTATTAATACATACTTCCTCGTTTATGGCATATTTTTTTATTTTAACGTATTTTAAAAATATGTAAGTATCTAAATCAAAATAGTTATATCCGCCTCTGCTGCTCAAAGGATTCCGCCGCAAAAACTGGGAAACTTGTTTTTTATGCTTTTGCAATTGATAATGGATGAACAGACAATCTTTAGTAAGTTTTTTTTTGGAAAGAATCACACAAAGTCGTCTCCACAACGTTTAATTTATCCAGAAGTTGGGGATCAAAACCAAGCTTTTGACAAATACATTTCTTCAAGTCCGAACTCTTGATTATACATGTTTCAGACGTATATACGTCCATCTTCAGTAATTTGGTACAAAAGTAGTAAACTACTAAAATAAAATAGTGTTATACAAATACTACTTTACATTTAGAATGTCGGTCATAACAAATAAATCACCGCCAACTTTTCGAATCCTAACATCAATTTCCTCTTCATTTAAAGGCGTAATAAATTGTTGCTCATGTTTGAAATGGATAAGTTGGTGGTGATTTATTCGTAATGACCAACATTCCAAAATTGAAATTTAATAAAGTTTGTCTGTCAGATGTAATGATAATAATAACAACTTTATCCATACATTCGCCCTCTGACCATGGCTTGGGTAACATGTGGCGTTCCCAGGTCGGAGGTCCAGTAGATGTAAATTGTGAATGTCCGCCGTTAACAACGTGCAGTGAAAAATATTATAAATTGTGTGAAGCTTAATAAACAGTCAGTGTATAAACCAGTCCCTTTCTTCTCTACGCTGGTAACCAGGCCAGATGACAACGGATTTGTCGAAAGAAGGGGCACAGGGGTGTGATTTTGCCTAGAGCAAGACCCCCCATGATTTGCAATTGGACGGAATGCGCCTATAGGGAGGAAAGTCCATCAATTTAATGAGAGAGAGAGAGAGAGAGAACTTTATTCATAATAATATAATAGGTAATAATAACAACAGCTTTATTAATTTTTAAACAAGTGTATGAATTATTTTATCAAAAAAATTATGGGATTATCAATAAAAAATGATATATTTCTCTTATTATAATCTTGTTTTACAAAATAAAATGAATAAATTATCGAGATACCCAATATTTTTTTCAGATGAATCTTGAAAAGTCTACTGAAACGCTTTTTTTAAGAATGTAGGAAGTAAATTGTATGTCATTATACCTTGATAAAATATTGACTTACACCAAAGTTTGATGTTATCGGAATAATACATTTATTTATTTATTTATTTAGACATAATACATCCAACAGGCCAAAGCCCAATTACAGGAGTATATAATGATAACAATTTGAGCAGTAGGTGGGAGTGATAACTAGAAAAAAAGAAAAACAATACGGAATAGAAATGAATAAAAAAGATGAATAAAAAAAGATACATAAGGCTAATTTGGTATGAGAGAGTACAGTTGTTTTTTGAATTGTTTTAAATTTGAAAAGAATACATCCACTGACGGAACATTATTTAGGCTTCTACACATAGATGATACTGGACTATTGAAATGATGTTGTGAATTTGGCACATCGATTCGAAAAATTATGTTAGACCTTGACGAGATACGAGGTACATTGAAATTTAGAATAGACAGGAGAGACGCTGAATCTATATGATTATTGATCAATTTGTATGCAAATGTCATGTCTGCAATTTCTCTTCGTTTTCTCAAACTAACAAATGCAAACTCTCTTAGAAGTGAACCGTAATCACAGTGCCGTTCAGGATAGATATTGAATTTCTTGAAAAACAAAAATTTGAGGAATTTTTTTTGAACTGATTCTAACGCTGTATATGTTTGAGTTGACTTGGGTTCCAAACTGCACTGCAGTATTCCAATTTACTACGTACTAAACAGTAGTAGACAGATTGAATTGCTTTGATATTTCTAAACTCTTTACAATTACGTATAAGAAATCCCAGAGCTCTGTTGGCGTTGGTTATGATTTTTTCAATGTGCATATTAAATGTTAATTTGCTGTCAAATATAACACCCAAATCCTTACATTCGCCCACCCGACGTAGATTACCATTATCAACCTTATAATTAAATAAAAAGGTAGATACTCTTCTAGAATAACTCATGATTTTTCATTTCTCAACATTCAAAGGTAGCTTATTTTCGGTACACCATTCAAAAAGGTGATTCAGGTCGTCTTGTAAACGAAGACAATCTTCAATATCTCGGATTTCTGTAAAGATTTTCATATCATCTGCGAAAAGAAGTTTGTTTGACTTGACTGAAGTGCAAATATCATTAATAAAAAGAAGAAACAAAAGAGGCCCCAGGTTAGATCCTTGAGGTACTCCTGAATAGGCTATAAAGTTGAATGATTTCACACCTTCATAGTCGACGAAAAGATTCCTGTCATAAATGTTTACAGTATTATAGTAATCAATATGGTCAATTTGTGTGAATGTGAGGTTAGAATGTTTGGCAGAATTTTTTATAGAGTGGATTAAACAGCAGATTTTGAAATTATATATAATTTTCCGATATTGAGAGGTTAGGTTGTTGAGCATTTTTCGATAGAACGGGCCATTTTTATGCCAAATGATGCCGAAAATAGTGTTTGTAGTGTATGCTGGTAAAAAAGGATGCATTGTGAATGATTGTTGCGCGAGAAAACTGTTCTTGAAAATCACGCGATTTACAACTAATAATGGCTATAACTCGCAAAGGGTATGAGAGCTTTATTTCTTCCCGATTCGTATTCAGGAAGCAAAAACACGTGAGAAAAGTCAAACGGCTATTTTCAGGGAGTAAGAGTAGCATAGGCTTACATTTATCTAACGTCATATTTATACATAAAACATTCTTGAATACACCTTTAAAATGATAGGAGGAATTTTATTGTTTTTATATTTCTCCGAGTATTCAACATTGGCCTGCTTCATTTCCATGCTATTTTCCATTCAGTTGTTTTTTATATCCGTAGTTGTTCTGGTTTTATTGCTTGCCAAATTGCTATTACTGTGAACTACAGCTTTTGCTTCTCTGCTTCATAGCCTTTTACTCCAAACCAATAAGCTTTCAAAACTCGAAATAGATGATTCTCCAAATCGAGACTAGCTTCACTTTTTATGGAATTTGGGATCGAAAAAGCGAAATATTGTTGGGTAAGCTTACTGCAAATTTCTCTATGGTAAAGTTACGGTGTTCCAAACCACTAGCTAAATATTTCTCTGGAAGTATATTAATCATATGATCTGCAATGCGTGGGAGTAATTCTGAACGGGCGCGATCCATCCCAGATTCCAAAAATGTTCTCGAAGGCATAGACGTTTCACAAAAAAAATAGATCGCTCGCCAAAAACCATGCCTTATTCCTCTCAGGCGACGAGTCTTCCATATCGACCAAGCGACAGTTTTCACAAACACAATCCGAGCCTGAGACTTCTGATCTACCGCCTGCTGCTCAGCCTACGAGCACGATCTCTATGGAACGTAGCGTGACGTTCACTGAGCCCAAAATTAAGGTCATTCCTCCAGTAGGGGGCAGCAGTCGCGCTGGCCTCCTCATGCACATGCACACAGAATATGCCAGCATCACTGACGAACTGGAATCTGTGTGCGGTTTGTTGAGTCCGCCGCGGTCGCCTGGTCTGCTTTCGCCTCCTAGACCGGAACAGTCGCCACCAAGTAAGTCTGTCTGTTCGTTGTTCAATTAGATGTTCACCAAGGTAGCTGTTGATTGCACGGAAAAATAGTTTCCTTTATGTTTTGCACGAAATATCTTTAGGTTGCCGGTAAACTGAAAACCTCAGATGTTGCTCGACACAAGCTCATCATAAATCAGTAAGTGGAAAAATTAATATTTCAGGAACATTCCAGCAAACACAGTTATATCTCAGAGATGTTGCAGCGGTGTTATTATGCCCTATTCATGCGAGGTTAGTTTGTTCATGTACGAACACTGTTCCTGTACTCTTCTTGATGACACTGTCAAATATCAGAAATTTAGGAGAATGTTGTCCCATACTTTGTAAGCCCAGTAAGCAAACTTTGTTTGTCATATTTGATTCGTTCGAACGTTATTAAGCTATAAGGTTAGATTTGATATATCAATCAATCATATAATTCACCATTTTTTATACACAAGGTATGTATGGTATGTCAGGCACAGAGTATGAGAGGTACAGAATATGGGTAGATATAAAATATTAGAATATACAGGTAAAAGGAAAAAAGACGTTCACATTTACAAGCACACATGTGTTTAGAAGAAGTACACAAAATATTGAATAATGCGGAACAATGCAATATTTAACTCAGAATAAAATTATGAACCATACGGTTCAAATGAGTTTTTAAAGTTTGTCAGTTAGGAATTCTTGGTGACTATAATAGCAACTATCTATGAGGAAGGTTTTAATTCTACCAAGGAAAATTTTATCACTTCTTACGCGTTTGACTCCATTTGGTAACTTATTATAGCAGGTGATAGTATTGTACTGGGGGGGGTTTGAAATTTGACATCCTGTGTTGCGGTATTCGCAAAAGATATCCGTTTCGTGTGTTATGCTCATGTTCAGATCCAGTTTCCGCAAATAAATCCATGTTTTGCCTCGCAAAAATTGTACATTTGAATATGTATATGGAAGGTGCTGTTAATATTTTTTTTATGAAAATAGGCCGACAGCTCTCGCGAAAATCCATGTTGAACATGAGCCTTATTATACGTTTCTGACCTATAAACACTCTTGAAATATCTCTTGCGCTACCCAAAAGATATTTAAAACTGATATGTGAGTAGACCATAGCATAGTATATAATATGCTTTGTTTAATTGCGCACAAGTGTGGTCCACTTGCTTTTCCCAACTCAAATTAGCATCTAGGTAGGTTCCTAGGAATTTAACTTCATCTGACATTTTTAAATCGTCAATAGTGTAAGTCTCAGCTGAGTTATTATTTCTGAAGTGAAATTTAACATAAATTGATTTTGAGGTATTTAGTATGAGCTTATTTCTTTGACACCATGCACTGAACTGATCGATAACGTTTTGAGCATTTCTGAGGATATTTTGGCTAGATAATGTTATGGTGGTGTCATCAGCAAACATTGTAACATGGCCTTACATAATGTATTGCAGTAAGTCATTTACATATAAGAGGAATAGCAAAGGTCCTAGGACAGAGCCCTGGGGCTGCCACAATATAGAGAAGTTAGTTCCATATTTACAAGAAGATCAAGTCAAGTCACAGAATGTATTAGTCTCAACTACTGAACTGCTATTCTGGCAGCGTTGTATATTATAGTTCTAGGTGTATAAATGATCATTTTCAATCTACCAAAAAACTATATGCCCAACTTACTAACGTTTTCTGAAATTTTATTTTTCTTTATAAAAATTATATTATATAAAAAAAATTGAACAAATATATTTCAATGGATACCATGAAAAGAATAATCTCCGATTTATTATCACAAAATTGAAAATGTGTTCAGTAATCTCACACTGAATGATTCGAAAATTATACAAATCTACGTAAAAATTTAAAAAAATGTAAATACATGTGTATTAACACACTTGTACCTAAAAAAAAATCTTTAAAATATTCACCATAATAGTAGCTCTCAGTACTTGAAACATTCTGTGACTTGATTCGATCTTCTTGTAAATATGGAACTAACTTCTCTATATTGTGGCAACATTCATTATACAGGGTGTCCCAAACTCGATGGCCTATTAGACATTTCTGGAAAACGGGACATAGGATTAAATTTGAAAATTTGGTTTCTCAGGTAATTAGTTCTGTTCTATGGATCTAAAATATTTTCAGCGCTGCGACGTTGCCGCTTATATTGAAAAGTAGCAACAACTTTGATATTTGAACTATAATTTCAACGTGGATGATCTAGGCTTTTAATGTGTTTGTCAATTCAACTTTTATACCCCTTTCTGTATTGTTTACAATGACTGAGTTCTGAGTTAACCTTATTTTATTCCTGTGTTGTAATGTGATGTATAACCGTAGGAAATTTAGTCTTACTGTTTTAACTTGTAACTTTTAACTTTAAATTTTTATTTTTTTTCTCAAGGGCCTGCTACAAATGTATTTATATATATGGACGTAGTTAATAAATCTCTCTCTCTCTCTTTATTTTGAATAGGACACCCTATATATTATTGCATTTCTCGCTTTGCTATTGCTTTTCGATTATTTTTGTATAATACTTCCCTATACCTATCTCCAGTGGTTTTCGAGAAATTCATTGATTTCCTTATTTTTTGTGCGAAACATAGCTTTAATCAAATGTTTATTAATGCGGTATTTGGATTCGAAGACAGCTGAAATTTTGGATGTAGTTTGACAATGTCCTGTGTATTAGTTGTGTCTAAGGAAATTCTTTCTCCATTATACAGGGTCGTTCAAAATTTGTGATTTTACCGATACATACAAAAGTGGTGAAAAGTGCATTTTTTCAAATGGAACATCCTGTATATTATCGAAAATCCTGAAAGACAATTGAAGTTCCTTTCAAATGATGTCTCATGTTCCTATACCTAAATAGTCAAGTTTCCGAAATAAAAGCAAGTTTCTATAAAAATTGGATTATTTTGCCATATTTTGTATTAGGTAGCTATGAAATGTCATCAATAATAAAACGTTTGCGCGTTCATTAACGTAAATTTGATTAGAAAAGAATCAAAATGGAAATTGTTTATTCTTCATGGTCAATGTGATCAAATTATAGCAAGAACATGCCAAATGTTCTGTAGTATATTGAAGTGTGTGACTATCATTTTCAATTCCCAGTATAACGAATCAAAATAGGTCATATTTCCAAATTGAAATGATCTGTAGTGTGCCGTGACCAGAAAAGAGCAAAACAAACTTCAAGTTTGACAAGCGTTTTCCAGAAATGTCTAATAGGCCATCGAGTTTGGGACACCCTGTATATCATATCTAACCTTTGAATTTGATCTATTTTAACACAAATCAGAGTTCAATAATGTTCGAACGAATCAAATATGAAAAACAATGAAGTGTGCTTGATCCTGCAGTTTGGTTACTGCTGGTTTGTCTAAACATTGTAATGATCATATACTTGAAATATTTTTTTACATACCTTACCTCATTGTAATATGTCGAACTATCATTTCCTAGATGTATTTGCTGGGCTATGCAGAAACTGTAAAACGTACTTTGAATCGTCCACGTTATGAGAAAGTGGCAAGGTTGAGTTTTTCTCTTTTTATGGGATTCATTCTAATTACAAGAAATTACATTCGAACAGCAATTGAGATTGTGAAGCAAATGAATAAGGTGAAAACTAAATTAGTTTGTTGAAGAACGTGTACTGTTGTTTGTTAACTTTTTCAGGTTATGTATACATGCGTGGATATCGTATGTCTTATCTCTCAATATCTAACTCTATTCAACTCACTTCATGGGTGGATTAATTATGTGGGACTAAGATGTCTAAAAACCCTGGTTCGAAATTGTTTAGAATTTTTGGGGGTGCAGTTTGATGAATTATACCTAGGAACGACGTTGGTACCATCTGAAACTCTAGTTGACTCTCTTCATCAAGGCAATATCTAGTCCAAAAATTTTATAGCTATATGTGGACACGCCAGGGTTTTTATAAATCTTATGTGGGACCCACAACATTGTGCTTTCTATAAATGACCCTTCTCATCAGCTTGTTGTTTATATCCTACCAACATTGGTGATGCTCGAATTCCGAGGTTGAAGGTAATAAACATGTTCTCTCATGAACGGAAGGTTGCTTGGAATAAAACCTCAAATATGAGGCAGCACAAAATGATACTAACAAACTAACAGTAAGACTAATACTAGAATTAAACTTTCCTGATAGATGACTCGGCAGCTCTAAATTGAGCCCGCAGGGCGAACAAATGTATTTGTCAGAGCTTTTAATGCAATGTCTCGAAAGCAAGACTCCCCTTAACGGTAATGAAATCTTACGATTTCTTAAATGATCTTGTTGGATTTCAATTTAAAAATATGAGAATGTTCACTTAGGTCCCACGTTGGGCGCCAATTTTGTTGCGTGGTTATGGTAAAAAAATGCAAGGGTTTGGAGAAAAGTGAAATTTATTGCTACATTAGGATTCAACAAACTTTGTGAAAGGAAATCGTGCACTGGGGAATGGAATTTGATTAAAAGTGTGAAATGAAAGAACTTGTAAGGGAAATGATCAAGGCGAGAAAAAATTGTCGATTTTTATTTTCGTGTACATACATTAATTTTAGTTGCATCAAAATCGAAAAACCAACTTTTTTAGCCTTGTAGATGAATTTATTAAAATTATAAACGTTGACAAAAAAGTATAAGTTTTTATTTAATACAACTTATGGATAAGAATATAATAGCATTAAATGTGTTTGATTTGTTTCTTTGTGACTTTTCTTAATCCATCATCGAAATTATGTTATATTATACTCAGACATAAACTCAGACCCTGTTCATATCTTTTCTGATTTCCTGTCAATACATATCTAACTTAACCAAATATATACAACTAAATGCTACTATTTACATGTAGTACTTAAGAACTAAGGTGTCAGACACTGGACTTATCCTTATCCTAAAAATGGGCAAATGTTACCGATACAAATAGTTTGTGTATTATATGAGTTTTGTTATGAAACACTAGTGTTTTATTGACATCATAAGACGTTTGTAAAGAGAAGCATTATGACTTTAAAACATGCCAGCTGTGGATGAAAGTCAATGTTTCTGTTCATAAACGTCTAGTGTGTTTTATGATTCATAAAACAGTTGTCTTATGGAGTCGAAAATATAAAACACTCAACACTCATTCGGTGGTTTATATGGGATAAGACACTCATACATACAATAAATAAATATAATGTTTTGTATTTGAAAAATTATTTGATAACCGACATGCTCCAGTGAAGATTTTGAGACGAAAGACTTGGACTGATCAGAATTATAAATGTTAAAATATTTCACATAATTGTAAACCATTTATTGGTACGCCCTCTATTGAGTTTGTACTCAATATCGATCCTCAACTTTTTAGTTATGAAGTGTACTCTAATATGTCTTTCACCCATGGAATGTCTTTTGTCGGCTCAATCTCTGAATAAATAAATATAATGTTTTGTATTTGAAAAATTATTTGATAACAGACATGCTCCAGTGAAGATTTTGAGACAAGAGACTTGGACTGATCAGAATTATAAATGTTAAAATATTTCACATAATTGTAAACCCTTTATTGGTACGCCCTCTATTGAGTTTGTACTCAATATCGATCCTCAACTTTTTAGTTATGAAGTGTACTCTAATATGTCTTTCACCCATGGAATGTCTTTTGTCGGCTCAATCTCTGAATAAATAAATAAAATGTTTTGTATTTGAAAAATTATTTGATTACAGACATGCTCCAGTGAAGATTTTGAGACAAAAGACTTGGACTGATCAGAATTATAAATGTTAAAATATTTCACATAATTGTAAACCATTTATTGGTACGCCCTCTATTGAGTTTGTACTCAATATCGATCCTCAACCTTTTAGTTATGAAGTGTACTCTAATATGTCTTTCACCCATGGAATGTCTTTTGTCGGCTCAATCTCTGATGATCATTAGTAACTTGATCTGTCATCTGCAGATTCTCGAAAGCGCAACCCATCCGAAATGTCGAATCCGGAGATTGCGCTCAACCTGGAGAAGGAGCACTTGCGCAGCGCCGAGGAGTGCGACTACATGGTCATGGAAAATCTCATACAGAGGCGGTACAGCGAGGAAGACGAGGACGAAGACTTCGACGAGATCGATTGCACGGTGGTGCAGAATCCGGGCCTGCTCAGCGTCGTCTCGGAAAGGACGCGCGAGTTTCGCGTAAACTCGTGGCCCGTTCGAAACGCTCTGCGCAGATCGACCGCCATCGAAGATGACTCGCCGGCGGGTATAGGCGTTTTAGGTAATGGTACGTCGATGGTTTTGCCTCTGTACCAGCAGAGGCGAACGATTAGGAGAGTTGTTACTGTCGATAGTAATTTTATTTTCGAATAGTTCCCAATAATCAAAAAGTCGATTTCACCATTTATCATCAAACAACCTTAACTACTAACTAATTAAACGTACAGGGCAAACTCAGCTCTTATTATGAATGAGAATACTCTGTGAATTGAAATTCTGAACTTACGTGACTTAATAATATTCAAAATTACCAGGACTTGAAAGGGTTTCTTAGCTTTTCAAAATGTATTCAATTAAATTGACGAGATCACTAATTAATAGGTAAATAATAGGTTCTGTTTCATTCATAATAATAATAACCTAACCTGAATTGGAGGGTTTTATTCGAATAATACATAATATCTCCTAGGAAAAATTATGCATTCATAATATTTTTCATATATTTTATATTTCAACTACAAGCACATTTGAACCAAATTTACACGTTTGTGATCTCGCCTATTGTGGTTTAAAATTATTAAAACGTTTCAAGAGACAGTATTCAACAAGTACCACTCTCATGATTTTTTCTGACGGAAGATTGTTCTTCTTTTTCTGCCACCTATTGAAACTTCTACAGTGGCTGATTTCGCGCTTAAATTTGTAAACTTATAATATCTGAAGTGAATTATAGTCTCGGGGCTAGCGTACGAATCGGGGTCCTATTTCAATATAAGGCAAATACTTGAGAAACTAATTTATGACATTTTTCTACATATAGTGAGTATTCTCATTCATCTAGGAGTGCATAATGATTTTTATCGGCCCGTTTTGCTAGACGATGGCCGGAAAACCCAGGATAAACCATGCTATACCATTTTCTCTCAACTAGTTTAACATTATTTTATGTCCTATATTTTTCGATACAGTAGATCCTTCGTAACGATCATATTTCATTTACATACATTTCGGAATAGATTTAATACATATTTCCTCCTTAAAATTTCATGTTGCTCCCTAACTATCTCTATATCTCCTTTCTAAAGCAATATTCGCTGTATTCTATTTGCTTGAGTTCGATTGTTTGAAATAAACAAATATATATTTCTGTAAACTCGGCGAAAATGGAAAGAATATTCACAATATTGAACTCTTTATGAATGAATCGCTTTATCTGTTTGTGTTATAATCTATAATTAAAATACGGAAGATTATCGTTAAACGTAAGCACAAGACATTCCAAATTTTGTCAAAACATAGTTGTTTTTTCAATACTATTGAACTACAGAACAATGTATATGCTGAGTTTGTGAACGAAACGGAATAATCAGGTTGTTCTTCAAATTCAGTAGAACATACTTGAGGATTTATGAACACAAAATTGAAAAAATCCTTCAACTCCACATAGTATAATCAACGTTATTTTGCACCATTTCACTATTTCAGTTATCTTCAAAAAGTAACAAAAAATCCAGCTGTTTGCATCTCTTTAATCCTTAACCTACAATCGGTCAATGTGGACTTCATCGACATGTATCGTTCTAAATGTGCATTGGCCACTAAACATTGTGTGTGCACCAATAGAGGTGGCTATGGTATTATATTTGTCGCGGATCATAAATCAATGTTTATTACTTCGGTTGTAGAAATAAGCCGACGGAAGTTCTCACACTGCAGTTGAATTATGAAATGGTGCGAAATAACTTTGATCAACATTATACAAAGTATAATACTTGACAGTATTTTGTTTCATTCATTCTCCTACTTTGTGTGAAATCGATATTTTCATTTCATTATTATTATTGGGGGATTTCATCACCATTATTATTTTCGAGTGCTTGGTTTCATTTGAAGTTGAAAAGCAAAAACCTATTCGCTATTTTGTATAAAAAAACCAATTAATATAGTGACAATACCAATTTTTTTCCAGGAAATCATATACGATACGAAAGATGTGCATGTGACATTATACCAATCACAATAAGTCCTCGAATTGAATTAATTTGATTTAGATCTCTTGATTATTCAGCTGCTATGTATTATTTTGGAACAATCCTTTCGTCTTTCGTGTAAACAAACGACACTCAAATGATTTTCACTGAATTGAGGTTAAAAAACCACCACAAGTATTTTGCTATACAATATGTCGAAATTCCGACTTACTAAGTCGGAATTAGCTAAATGCGAGATATTGAGTTGGAATTCCTACTTCCTAAGTCGGAATTAGCTGAATGCGAGATATTAAGTTGGAATTCCGACTCACTAAGCCGGAATTCCGACTTACTAAGTCTGAATTAAGCTAATTCTGAGATACTAAGTTGGAATCAGCTAATTCCGAGATACTAAGTCGGAATTCCGACTTCATAAGTCGGAATTAGCTGACTGCGAGATATTAAGTCGGAATTACGACTTCCTAAGTCGGAATTAGCTGAATGCGAGATATTAAGTCGGAATTTCGACTCACTAAGCCGGAATTCGCTAATTCCGGTATATTAAGTCGGAATTCCGTCTTACTAAGTCGGAATTAGCTAAATCGAGATATTAAGTCGGAATTCCGCTTACTAAGTCGGAATTAACTAAATTCCGAGATATTAAGTCGGAATTCCGACTAACTAAGTCGGAATTAGCTAATTCTGAGATACTAAGTCGGAATCACGTCTCACTAAGCCGGAATTAGCTAATTAATTCCGGTATATTAAGTCGGAATTCCGGCTTACTAAGTTGGAATTAGCTAAATTCGAGATATTAAGTCGGAATTAGTCCGACTAACTAAGCCGGAATCAGCTAATTCCGGTATATTAAGTCGGAATTCCGACTTACTAAGTTGGAATTAGCTAAATTCGAGATATTAAGTCGGAATTCCGACTTACTAAGTCGGAATTATCTAAATGCGAGATATTAAGTCGAAATTCCGACTCACTAAGCCGGAATTGGCTAATTCCGATATATTAAGTCGGAATTCGGACTTACTAAGTCGGAATCAGCTAAATTCGAGATATTAAATTTAATTCTTTCGATATTAAAGCATATTTGATTTGATTTGATTGATTTGATTAAGTCGGAATTCCAACTTACTACGTCGGAATTAGTAACTGCGAGATATTAAGTCGGAATTCCGACTTTCTAAGTCGGAATTAGCTAATTCTGGGATACTAATTCGGAATCAGCTAATTCCGAGATACTAAGTCGGAATTCCTACTTCCTAAGTCGGAATTAGCTAAACGCGAAATATTAAGTCAGAATTCCGACTTACTAAGTCGGTATCAGTTAATTCTGAGATATTAAGTCGGAATTATAAAAAAAAACAGTGGCCGTTCTCCGCCTTCGTAATATAATAAATATTTATCTTTGAATTTGTTTTATTGAGGATTAAACAAGTTATGAATATAACCACAGGTCTATTCAATCAACCATGGAAATAATGGAAGCGAAACACCTGTCGTGGTTTTGTAAATATAATTTAGTGAAAATAATTCAATGAAATGGCTTTTATGAACTTTTCTCCGAAATTTTGATAGAAACAATAATGTTATTTGCAAAATAAATAAACATTCGAAAATGAAACTAATTGTACTGAAACCAGACTCTCAACTATGCGTTTCATAACCATTGTCTCGATACTTTTTGTCTTTCTGCAAACTGCTCTCTATCGCTTTCACTTTTCCTGGTATAGGTTCTAGCGGTTCTTCGACCGACCGTCAAGATTCCACCGAATCTAGTGATAACAATGCCATTAACCATCCTCCGATGCCGCAAAGACCTTCCATCGTCATCGATTCATCTCAGTTGCCCATTCAGAAAGAAATTCATCTACCCAAAGCCGAATCTAAAGGCAGTCTCCACATGCAATCGGAAACGATGTGTTAGTTTGAGGTATTCTTTACTAAAATGGATACTTGTCCAAACTGGCCGTGTTTGTTTGAGATTTGAGTCTAAATGTCGAATGAGTCACTGCCGATTTTATGATATTTTCGCGGCCACTTTGAACTCGAATATTATAATATGAAGAAACTTGTCAAAAATGGAAATGGCAGCGTTTTTATATGTCAATGAATCGGAGGAGTTTTCCCTTTTCGAAAATTGAATCAAATATATACTGTTTCGAGACACCGAAATTTGTTCAGTAGCTTATCTTGAGACTCGGAATTTATAACGAAAATGGCCAGAGTCATCAAACATCACTAGTTTTCTTATAAGATTAACTAACTCTGGTTTATGTGTTCCTTCCATGGTAATTGTAAACTTTTTTCCTGTTTACGTGCTGTGAGTTCGTACACCTTCCAGAGCCACTATTTTTTGGAATAATTCACAGGAATATATGCAGTAAGAACGAATTTTGAAACAATTTTTTTTTAAGGGGAATGTTCTAAGCTCAGCGTATTGTCAAAGCTTTAAGACGATACGAGGGTTGCTTTTTATATATCTCTACGAACTGACAAAAAAAATGTCGAAAACTTTTTTTGTCTTTTAAAGTATTCTCCCTTCCAGGTTTCATAGCGTCCTCGCCATAGCGAATGAGGTTTTGAACGCATCAACCGCCTCTTCCGCCTTCGTAAATCGTCTTCACGTGAAGAATTTATTTGACATTTATTTAACAGAACTATAATTCGATATTTTGAGTACCAAAAAGGCACCGCATCCGTGTTTGCTGGCATCACAACTGATTTTGGATGCTCTCCTTTATATTCATCAAAACCACGGCTACGTTTAAATTCATTAATAGTGGCTTTGTGTGAGGCTTCATCACCAAATGTCAAAGTGAGTTGATCGACTCACTAATGTTGAGTTAATACACGACTGAAGTCATATAAAATCGTCGCACATAAATGTTGTATATAAAAGGCATCCCTCGTACGTATTGTACATTATACTATTTTTAAACACCTTTTTAGATTCCTGAGAATTTGTGTCTCATTGGTAGGCCCTAGTTGAAGACAAACAATCGAAAATAAATATGAGCACTTGCAGTATTCACATATCATCCTGTATGTCGTGTATTTTCCTACTACATGTAACTTCTACTCTCCTAATAGCGACTGTATGATATACCTACATCAAAAATGGTTATTACAAAAGTTGGCATGGATATAGTCGAATTGCCAATGGTTTGCCTAGTCCAAGATAGCCAATATTTCTTGAAAACCCTTACGGTTTTTGCGCTTTTTAATTAATACTTTCAAAATACGCATTTTTTTAATGTGTTATTCCATTTACCTACAAATAGATATTTTCAAAGATATGAGGAAACATCGAAACAAAACAAAATTGGTCACTGGAGTCGACTGGAAGTGATGAATGCCACTTTAAAGTGACAATTGTCGGCCCGAAGTGATGAAGCCACTTCAAAGTGACAATTGTCGACTCGAAGTGATGAATGCCAATTTAATGTGACAATTGTCGTCTCGAAGTGATCAATGCCCCTTCGAAGTGACCATTGTCTACTCAAAGTTGTACAAAGCAGGACGTGAAAATGTGAATAAAAAAGACTGTTTCTAAATATAGTAGTTTCTCAGATGGTAAATGAGGTACTCTCTGTTTGTCATCTGATTCGTCAAAAATGTGTAGTGCGGCCACGACTTAATATGAGTGGTCTTTCAAAAAAATACTTTTTTTTTACTTTCATAGAAATGAAAGAACTGTATAGAGAACAGAATTTAATCGATAAAAAAATTAATTTAACTAACTTTATATAAATATATATATAGTCCAGTCCCGCCAATATGTCTAGTTGTCACAACCAACATTTTCAAAAGAAAATTTATTGTGTCGAATTCCCAAAAAACCAGTTTATCCCATTACAAAAACAAAAATCGACTCTATATGGGAGAATTCGAGGATGGAACGTTTGTGATGTACGTTTTTTGGAAATGATCTATGAAACGAGTAAACAATAGTCACTTTTAAGTGGCATGTATCACTTCGAAGTAACACGCGTCCCTTTAAAAAGGCATCGAAAATAAAAATGGATACTTTATCGAAAAAACCACATGTGAAAGCCAAAAATATTTTTAGAGACTGAATGACTATAAAGTTTCATTAAGAAAACCATAATCCACTCCCCACTAACCCTCTATCGATCAATGTTGTTACAAAAAATCAGCTTCTTAGCACATGTCAACCATGGTCACTTTGAAGTGGTATTCATCATTTCGAGCCGACAATTGTCGCTTTAAAGTGGTATTAATAACTTTGAGTCTACAATTGTCGTTTTGAATGGGCATTCATTACTTCGAGTCAATAATGGTCACTTTAATATGGCATCTATCACTTCCAGTCGACAATTTTCAATTTGAAGTAGCATGTATCATTTCGAGTCAACAATAGTCACTTTAAAGTGGCAATAATCACTTCGAGTCGACAATTGCCAATTTAAAAAGCCATTAATCACTTCGAGTCAATAATGGCCACTTTAAAGTAGCATGTATTACTTCGTGTCGACAATTGTCACTTTAAAGTGGCATTAATCAGTTCGAGTTAACAATCGTCAATTAAGGTGGGCATTAATTATTTCGAATCGATAATGGCTACTTCAAAGTGGCATGTATCACTTCGAGTCGACAATGGTTACTTTGGAGTGGCAATAACCACTTTGTAACAGTGGGCACCTAGGTTGTAATTCTTGTCATCCTGTATAAAATATAGGAAATCGTCCAAGGTAGTAAATTTTATAATGAAGTTAGTCATGGAAAGTGAAATGATTATTTTAGTTTTGTTAATTGGAAAAATTAAATCGGACGAGTGAATCGTTTTATTAACTTATACAATAAACATTTTAAATCACAGGAAATGATTCAGTGGAAAGTCTTGGCTAGACTTTGTTTATTTATTCGGGTTCATAGTATTGCTTTGAAAAGGGGCTTGGAATTTTACGTAATGGAAATATCCTGTTAAGTTGGAAAATGATTAATATCTTCACTAATGTAAAGAGCGATAGATTCTAGAAAACTGACAGTTTGAAAAATGAAGAATAGAGAGTGGAAAAAGCGGCGATAACGGGTAGATGGTCATTGGGTTGGCGATCGAAAACATATGTCCAGAGAGAGATTCAGGAGATTTTGGATGATTTTTTCGTTATCTTGGAAAATCGCGAGAAGTCCGCGGTCGATTATTGAGTCAGTTTAAGTGAATTGCCGATCGTGGGAAATCGCGAAAAGTTTCACGATCAATAAATGAGTTTGTTGAAGTAGATTTGTGAAAAAATGGTAGATCTCGGCAAAAGAGGTCAAAAACTTCTTGTGGAAACAGAAGCAATTGTACCAAAGTTCTGGGGAAGATTTCGGAAGAGAGAAAAGTATCCTGATAACCTTTGGTCAATTGAATTTTAGATAGAATCATTTGCTTTATTGCATTCTGAAAGTTAAATTAATTTAACTTTCAGTATGCAATAAAGCAAATTATTCTATCTAAAGTTATAAAATTCAACTCACCGAAGTAATCAGGATACTTTTCTTCCTAAATCCTCCCTAGAACTCTGGTACAGTTGCTTCTGTTTCCACAAGAATTTTTTGACCTCTTCTGCCAAGATCTGCCTTTTTCCACAAATCTACTTCAACAGACTCATTTATTGGCCATGAAACTTTTCGCGATTTCCCACGATCGGCAAATCCACTTAAACCGACTTAATAATCGACCCCGGAACTTCTCGCGATTTCCCACAAAAACGAAAAAATTATCCAAAATCCCCTGAATCTCTCTCTCTGGACATGTTTTCAATCGCCAACCCAACGGCCATCTCCCCGTTATCGACGCTTTTTCCACTCTCTATTCTTCATTTTTCAAACTGTCAGTTTTCTAGAATCTATCCCTCTTTACATTAGTCAAGATATTCATAATTTTCCAAATTAACAGGATACTTCCATTAAGTAAAATCCCAAGCCCCTTTTCAAAGCAATACTATGCACCCGAATAAATAAACAATATCTAGACAAGACTTTTTACTGAATCATTTCCTGTGATTGAACATGTTTATTGTATAAGTTAATAAAACGATTCACTGGTCCGATGTAATTTTTCCAATTAACAAAACTCAAATACTTATTTTACTTTCCATGACTAACTTCATTATAAAATTTACTACCTACGACGATTTCCTATATCTTATACAGAATAGACAAGAATTACAACCTAGGTGGCCACTGTTATAAAGTGTTTAATGTCACTCCAAAGTAACAATTTTCGACTCGAAGTGATAAATGCCACTTTAAAGTGACCATTATTGATTCGAAATGATTAATGCCCACCCTAATTGACATTTGTTAACTCGAAGTGATTAATGCCACTTTAAAGTGGCAATTGTCGACTCGAAGTGATCCATGCCACTTTAAAGTGACCATTATTGACTCAAAGTAATGAATGCCCATTCAAAACGACAATTGTCGACTCGAAGTTATTAATACCACTTCAAAACGACAATTGTCAGCTCAAAATAATGAATACCACTTCAAAGTGACCATTGTTGACATGAATGTGTAGAATGCTAAGAAGCTGATTTTTTGCAACAGCATTGATTGATTGAGGCTTATTGGGGAGTGGATTATGGTTTTCAGTCTCTAAAAATATTTTTGGCTTTCACATGTGGCTTTTTCGATAAAGTATCCATTTTTATCTTCGATGCCTTTTTAAAGTGACCCATGTTGCCTTGAAGTGATACATGCCACTTAAAAGTGACCATTGTGGACTCGTTTCATAGCTTATTTCAAAAAAACGTGGAGCACATCACAAAGTTCCATACTTGAATTCTCCCGTATAGAGTCGATTTTTGTTTTTATATTGGGATAAACTGTTTTTTCAGGAATTTGACATGATATATTTTCTTTTAAAAATGTTGGTTGTGACAACTGGACTAGGCCATCCAGTGGCAAATACCTTTGTCTATATTCATGTCAACACCTCAATAAAAATGTGTAGCTGACAACAAAGGATATCCTACTGTGGCTGCTTAGCCTATAACATAACAGTTTTCAATTAGATGAAAAAATATATATGTTCAAGTGAGTTTGTTTGATGCAGCCGAGATTAATTAGAAAATGAATCGATATTTTTATCAACTCAAAAATTGCAATGCTAATATTCTCGTTTTATTTTATAACTTATGCCTTTGACAAATTCACTTGGCTCCGTTCTGAGTATGACTATATTGATTGATAATTTGGTAGTTCTTTTAACAAATTGTCTATAGTTTCATCACCTTAAAAGACTAAACTTCCCTAAATAAAATAATGTCTAATCAAATGTACATAAAATGAATATCTATTATCAGCAGTTTTTTAGTATATGACTATTTGAATTTTTTTACTAATAATTTTGCTGAAAATCATCTTTCAAGTTTATAAATCTAATTTTTGTATAGAATTATTGTTGTCTTTTAAGATATATTCGTTTGATACTTACTTTTTCTGTATTTTTTTCCCAGAGCTCAACAAAATTATAGCAAATTTATAGAAAACCAAATATTATTATATTATTATAAGTACATTGTGATATTTTGACAATTCAACGTTGAATTTTCTGTCCTATAATAACTTATCTTTATTAATCATAATGAATTTGACAATATTAGAGTTATATGTGAAAGAGATCTTACAAAAGTGATAAATACAGTTATATATTATCTTCAATTATGTGTACAAGTAAGTTTGCAAAGTTATTGCTTCAAATCTTTCAAAAAATATAGAATTATATTTCTTCAAAAGGTATAAATCCTTATGGCCTCATGTTTCCATTTCCTCGGAACTTGTGCTCAATTTTGCAATATTATCGTCTAAAGCTGTATCAAAACGGACTGGTCATCATTGGAGCCTCTGTATATAAGTTGACATTTGATGTTATATCAGAATGAAGACATGTGCCCTACACCTTGTAAAAATGTTTGTCTCTCTGGTTATATTGAAAGACAAAACTCTGACAATTCAATAACTCGATTCCAATTCCCCGCTGACCTACACTGCGCACTTCACTGGACTCTGGACTTTAACGGTTCACTTGCTTTATTTTGACCAACTCCACTAGCAAAGCACCACTATACTGAAGAAGTTATTTTTTGTGTAGAGAATATGGATTAGAGGATTTTGGCTTTTCTACCTCTCCACCTCACATAAAAAATTGAAAATCTAATCAAAAATTTGTTAAAACTCGGTCGCGTCAATTAAAAAAATCTACAAAAAAAAACTACGTAAAACTTCCAAAATTACGAAGAAACAAAACTAGACCATTAAATCCCCAACATTTGTTTACACTGTGGGTGTTTATAGAATGAATAGGGTATAAGTAAATGCTACTCCGAATTATATGGTGGGTAATTTCATGCTGGATATCACGTAATTTCAGGCTAAATCACGAGGTTTGCGTTTACTGTTAAATATTTTGTAGCAATGAACTAATTGCTGCTTTTATCCAAATTTTATAAAAATGGGGCTCTAGTATTTTTAATATATCTAAAGTCGAGGCATTTTTGTGATAGGATAGGAACTCGTAAAATGTTATTTAAAAAAAACTTGCAAAATAACGAAGATAAACAACTGACCTATATGAAATGTACCCTGTTATGGTCATGGCAGGTAAACAAAAATTGTTTGAAGTTGTAAACGTTCCTTTGAAGCTCGCAGTTTCGCTCGGTGTTGCCCTGAGAGTTATTTACATGCGGCAAAAATGAAATCTCCGTCCACGAACAACTTCACAGGATTTTATACTGCAAAAGGTGTGAATTATAAAAATTATTCACTCCATATTGTGTAAGTGTTGCTACTTCTGTAGTCAAAATGAGCTTTGTAAAATGCTCGTTATGTTATTGACAAAAATCAACTCTTGAGGGACTGTATTAAAGTTGTAAAGCCTGTATCTCTTGATAACGGTATGGATAAAATTGTTCCGGTCTTCCTAAGTTTCCGTGTCATTGCTTTTCGAATCATTAGTATCACGACACACTAAATTCACAAATACTCGCAGTGTTAGCACTTTGTCGACACTTCCCAAAAATTAAAAGCAAAAATGAGTTCAGTGTTTACTCAACATGTGCTATTGTTTGAAAAATGCCCAAAACCAAAAACAACTGAGAGAGAAAAACGAAACTCAAGTTGACTGATACAGCTACTGTCTCATCATCAGTCAGCGATGTGATTTGGCACCAGGAAACCGACTGTGCCATCATAAGAAAGACGGTCCATAGTTATATCCTGTTCTGTTTCCCACTTGCAATTATCATTGCTTTAATTTGTTATAAACATACAAGAACAAAAAATCGTGTTTCTCAATTGTAGAGAATCGAAATGCGAAATAAATAAGCCCTGGCAAGACTCTATCAGATTATTAGTAACGGAGAAAAACTGGAAAACCCGGAAAAATTTAGCGTTTTTTCAAAAATTGATAACTCTGCCATTTTTTAAGTTGTAGCGCATGCTCTCCGCGACATAATAGTGATTGATATGTACTTCATGTGTAAAAAACTCAGGCGCTGTCGGATCATTAGTTTTTGCATAATTGCAATTTGAAATTTTTGATGCACTTTACTACAAAACGTCGTTCTCATTTTGCGTTACAATGCTGCAAAATATGTGAGAAATACTTGCAAACATTACTAAATATTTTTTCCGTTACTAATAATCTGATCCAGTCATGCCAGGGCACATTTTTTCCGAATTTTGATTCTCTACAATTCGTCCTTTGAGAGCAACGATATTGCTTCATTAGTTTTCATGTTGCAAGTGAAAAACGAAAAAAAAAAAACGATTTTTTGCGCTCTTAAATATTTGTAACAAATCAAACAGTGATAGTTATGAGTAGGAAACATAACAGGATATAATTACAGACCGTCTTTCGTATGATGGCACAGTCGGTTTCCTGGTACTATTTTTGTCACAGAATCAGTCATGTTTGCTCTTTTGCTTGGCCTAAAGCAGTGGCCGGTACCATACTTATTTTTCTCTATATCCGTTACTTTGCAACCTTTATATAGTTTTTTTTTTTAATTAACCATTACTGGGATAAAAATACCTCAACTTTTAAAAATACTAAAATATCTGTTAATGAGCGTCTGAATTCGGAAATAATTGACATGGGTCGTTAAAATATATAAAAAATGGGTTCAATATGGCCAGTTCGTTTGATACTTCTATTGACAAACTCCTATAAATAATTTTTTACTCCCATTTTTCTAACTTTTGGATTGATTCGGTATGATTGCTTCACACCTACATAAGTTTTTTAATTAGAGAACACAGAGATAATACAAAATATTTTAGCGTACTGAACTTGCAAATATTGTACATTTAGTGAGATGAAATATTTTCTGTTAATAACTATCGAATAAGATACCAAATAAAATACCTCTAAATCAAAAGGTAAAGTAGGGATAATTTATCTGATATTTATTTACTGTAAGGCTGCATTCACAGACCACAGTTGCCTAATAGCAGAGATAATTGTGATAAAAATTGTTATTTTCGTGCTAAAAGGAATTTGAGAGATTTCCTTAGAAATGTGGCGTAAGGTTTGTTAAAATGTAGGGAAATTTTTAGTAAACAGTGGATTGTGAATGTGGGCTCTTATTTTTGTTACCATATTGATTTTTCGGCAATAATAAAAATGTGAAAGACAACTTCTTTTTTTTGTCCCAGTTCCTGATTTTTTCCTAGCCACACAATTGTTCCAAAGGAATGATTTTCTATACAGCAAAAATGTTGAATTTGAATAGAAAGATTTTTCTGTGAATTGAAAAATCCCCGATAAAAACGAAGTTATTTTTTGTGAATGTCTTAACAGAAAACAACTACTTCCCCGGCTAAAGCCACGCTGGACATTGAACTACATCTGATAGATATTCTAAAAAGACCCTAACTCAAAAGAAAAAATCTTAAATTGTAAATTTGCATTTTTATTCAGATAGTTATTTGATTTTCAATGGTAGTCCTAATTAAGTAGTTGTTTTCTGTTAACACATTCACGAAAATTAACTTAATTTTTATCGTGTATTTTTCAATTCACAGAAAAATATTTCTATTCAATTGAGAATTTTTCCCTCTTCAACACGAATACCCCACAAGAGGTTATCTTGAACGATGGAAGATAGTGATTAAAGTATATCTTTCAGTCGCAGATGATTCCCCATATGATTTTATGAACATCCTGTTCATATTTCAATAAAAACTTTTTAACAAAAAATTAAACCGACGAAAAAATCAACTGAAAAGCAAAAAATAAAATAAACCTTTTTAGTCTAAGTGATAATTGAGCTCCTAAACTAATGCGAGTAACTGATTTTGAGTCGGCGTCAAACAAACAATTATCGAAGATCATTATATTACTTTGGAAGAAGTACTCAAAACGCAGCCGTGCATCTCGCTGCCATCATTTTACGCTTTACCTAATTCAATTGCTAGTTTGTTTGGCGCCGACTCAAAATCAGTTACATTAGTTTAGGAGCTCAATTATCATTAAGACTAAAAGGTTTATTTAATTTTTTGTTTTTCAGTTATTTTTTCCGGTTTGATTTTTTGTTAAAAAGTTTTTATTTTTCAATTTTTTGTTGCTGAAATCTACTAATTACTACCTACTTAATTTTTGATTACTTCCAAAATACTTACTTACCTAGCTTACTTCAACTATTAACTATTACATAATATGATTTTATATTTAAACTATTTATTGTTATATAATATAACTTAATTTTGAAAGTTCTGGTTAGTTGATTTCATCACTTTGTATATAATTCCATCCTCTCATAGAATGTAATCATTTTGACGGATGTAGAAGGGTTTGTCAATGTCAACTACATATGTGTGCCAAAGTTCACAAGTGAAAAATCAATCATCCCCTATTTTTCTACCCACAGGGGTGGTTCATTTCATTCCAAATTAGAATATGATCAACTATGAGGTATACCCTTCCTAATAAAAAAAGAATCATCCAAATCGGAAAACCCACTACAAAGTTATGCCTGATAGAATCGATTAACGGACCAAAATTCAGAGGGTGAACGATCAATATCCTTCATTTTCCTACCCTTAGGGATGGATTTTGTTGTTCAAATTGAAATGGGACCAACTTCGAAGTACACCCTATCCAATGAAAAAAGAATCATCGGAATCGAACCGCTCTGTGAAAAGTTGTGCGTGATCATACATAAAAAAAATATACGCATCGAATAGAGAACCTCTTCGTTTTTAGTTTCGTCGGTTAACAAATCAAGCAAAAATGTGTTGAGGATAAAAAAACTTCGAAGTAGTAAGTATACATATATTCTGCCTTCTCATACAATGAAAAAAGTTGTTTGTCTTCCAATCAACAAAAGTTTATGTTGCTAAAAAGTTACAATTAGGGGTCAATTTATGAAATCTTCATTTAGTCTTGGTTGAATTATTAATGTTTTTTCTTCACTTCTAATCATATAAACAATATTTTACAAAATAGAAAGAAATGTTACTTTCAAGTCAAGTGTTTCTTAGATTGACTAAATGTTTTTAATATTTCAAAATAATTGAATATGTCATGCAAAAATGTTAGGTTATATTTCTAAATATCACCTATCAACTGTCACATGTCAAGAAAAAGTAGATTACAAACTTTCCTGCAGAACTAGTGAATGGTTTGTCCATAGTCCCAATAACAAGTAAAAAAAAATTAAATTGGAAATTAGAATAAGATAATAAATAAATACTATGGTCATGTAATTTTAATTTTATATCTCCAATTGCACAATGAGCTGAAAAAATTGCCAATGTAAATACATGTGACTTGATTTGACAATTCACAGGGCCTTTTAGATTGATTAAATATTAGGTTATATTTCTAAACAATTATTTCTGCAGAAACACAAATTAGTATGTCCCAATCATATAAGCATAATTTTCAGAATAAAAAAATTGAAATTGTTGATCTTATGATTGGGAGAAAAAAGTTTCATATGATTATCAAATAAATAGTATGGTATGCAAAATGAGAATAAATAATGTAAGGTTATATTTACAAATGTCATTTAATATGTTAAGAAGTTGATTATGAATGTTTCTGCAGAATTTGTTTTCGTCTCAACTCGATCATATAGGTATGATTTTCAGAGCGAAGAATTGCAACAAGTTAAAAATTGATCATGTAAATACCCGTGTCTTGATTTGACAGTTGACACTGCCTTGATCAAATGTGTTTATTTCAGATTGCTTGGATGAACATGCTAGTCATGCAAAACTATTTTTGATTGCACAAAACAAACCTGTTGGGTTATATTTTCAACTGTCAATTGTCACATGTCAATTAAAAGTTAAAAACCTTTCAGTTCTTAGCTCCAATCATGAAGGAATCATGTTCAAAATTTAATTTGCATTTCAGATTGAAAAAATATATATATTTAGATTACAATTAAATAAATATCCTGTCATATAGTTTTACGATCAGATAGCTGATTTATATTTACAATTGTGCAAACAAAATGGGGATAAATAATGCTAGGTAATATTTCCAAATGTCACTTGTCAATTGTCACATGTGGAAAAAGCCTTATTACAAATAGTTCCCCAGAAGTATTTGCCCTAGCTCCAGTCATGGAAGAATCATATTGAAAATTAAAAAAAAATGCAATTTTTGAGTATATTACTGGAAATTCTCAAATCTGAGAGCTGACATTGCATCTCAGATTTAAAAAAAATACATTGAGGTAATAATTGACTAAATACTCTAGTTAAGCAAATTTAACCTTCGATAGTTGATTTATATTTCCAATTGTCCAACCAAAATGGGGAGAAATAATGCTGGGTTATATTTCCAAATGTCACCTATCAATTACCATTGAATTTCAGGGTAGAAAAAAATGCAATCCTACCTTCCCATTTTCTTCTTCTTTTCTCCTTTTTGTAGTTTTTTTGGATTTCTGACTCCTTACGGTGTCACTTTCTCCAGATCAGGTATTGCATAAGTTCACAAACATTCAATAGTGTTCATCAAATATATAAATATTTAACATCAAATACAATAATAGACAAAAAACTTGGAATATCTTCCAGATCAGGTCTCTCTTTCCGACAAATCCGTTGTCATCTGGCCTGGTTACCAGCATAGAGAACAAAAAACAATAAGTAGAGGATTTATTTACGAATATAACCTGTCACTTGTCAAGAAGACGTAAACGTATCTGCTGAAGTTTCACAACAACTGTTTGTTTTCCTCTTCTCTAAATCATATAAGTATAATTTTCCGAGTACACAATTGCTACTTTCAAGTCCATCTAGGTGAAAAATTGACATATACTTGCGCGACTCGATTTGACAATGCCTTTCAGTTCGATTAAATGTGTTTATTATTTTGGAAGAATTAAATGAATACAATAATTCATGCCATGAAGTACATTTAATTGTGCAAATGACGTTAGGTTATAATTTTAAATGTCATCTGTCACTTGTTGCACGTCAAATAAAGTTTATTTTCGCAAAAACAATATAAACATTGTTTATCCATAATCAAATCTGTATCGAGGCTTGACCCTGCACTTCAGATTGGAGAAAATAGGTTTGTACTACAATTTGCATCTAAAAGACAATAAAGTTAGGTTATATTTCCAAAATGTCACCTATCAATTGTCACAGGTCAATGAAAAGTTAATTTCAGATGAATTGTTTGCTCATATACTCAATTAACATGATTTTTAGAAATGAAAAATTGTTATTTTCCAGTATAAGATTAGAAGTAAATTGAATCTATTTGAGAGCTGACATTGCAGCACAGATTGCAAAAAAAGGTTATATAAATACTCAAGTCATGCAATTTTACTTTCAGTTAACAGATTTATGTTTCCAAGAAAAAAAAAGGTAATCAATGATGTTAGGTTATATTTCCAAATGACACCTGTCAATTGACAAATCTTCAGAATGAAGGAATGTCACGTCAAGAAAAGAAGGTAATTACAATAGTTTCAGCAGAAGTATGGCGACTGTTTGTATCTGTCGTGGTCTCAATCGTATCAATATAATTTTCAAAGTAAAAAAAAAACCTTAAAGTATATGATTTAACACTCGTTAAAGTTCATCAAGGATTTGACAGTCGAAGGAACTGAATACATACGAGAGTAATGCAATACTATTTCTTACTAGAAGTTGAAATTTCAGTTATGGAGTACTGTTAGGTCAAACATCATAATGTCACCTGTCAGTTGTCATATGTCAAAAAAAGACGAAGTTGTCATATGTCAGTTGTCAATGGGATAAAAAGATTTCTCGATACATATTCAAACTAAAATCACGACAAGTACTCCAGACTAAAATTGCGTCATATGAATTGGCCCCCAAAAAAGAAACTCAAATAAATATAAATGCATCACACGATTTGTTTTTACCGACTCGCTCAGATCGAAATACGATCGTTGCAATAGTTCAGTCATCCCTAGGATGTAACGGAATGACGAATTTCGGCCCGAACGGTGATTTGTACTTGATTCCCACTTCATTGAAAATATCAACCGGAAATCCCAGATTGCAAAGGTACAGCTTGCCGTTGTTGGAGGAATGCGGTAAAGGCAAAACGGGTAACAAGGAAAATTTCGGAGTGACACCGGGGGTACCTATGGTAGGCGGATCTAACGCCAGTACTGGAGCTTTATTTTTCTTCACCCACTCTGCTAATAGCGGGTAATGTTTGGGGTTGTCGGTGTCTTCGCAAAGCGCGACTATGATCAGATCTGAAACGTTGGGTAGTTCGGAAACGTGGTTGAGAACCCTGTTTTTTGTGAGCATGTAGAGGGAGATTTCTTTTTTTATTATCGGGGCGTCCATGGAAACGGTGTAGACGATGGTTTGGACGCCGTGGCTGGCAAGCTGGCGAGCTGTGTTTACGCCAACTGCTCCTTGCCTGAAAAAAAATTATATGTAGGCTCGTACGTAAAAGTCTTCCACAAAAAAAATTAAGGATCTTTGATAATTTGACCCAAAAGAAAATTTAATAAAAAATAATATTCCAGGTGACGATAATCACAGTTTTGGTTTTAAAATAATGTTTAACAAAAGATGAATAACATACAATTATTATACCTCGTGTCCCATTTCAAACCAAGCCGGTTATGAGGAAAATGAACTTGCCAGCATGTTTTCAGGCCTGAATCCGATTCAATATTTCTGCAAATATGAACAAGGTCCAACAGAAATAAGGTGAGGAGGGCTGCAATATTTCAACAATGGGAGCGTTGATCTTTAGAATTGATCAACCGAAAGACAACCCATGGACTCGAGGAAAAAACATATTATTGAAAAAACATTTCCCATAATTTTCGTTAACTCAATAGATGTTTGAAGCAATCAACGATCACAATAATTCTGCTATTTTAACCGACGAAACCGAAAAGGAGGAGGTTTTCTAGTCGACGCGTATATATTTTTTTTTTATGTATGATCACGCATAACTTTTTACTGAGACGTCCGATTCCGATAATTCTTTTTTCAGTGGATGGGGTGTACTTCGAAGTTGGTCCCATTTGAATTTTTAAATCTTCACAATAGCACAAAGCTTTATATCAACTGTTTCAAAAGATTCCATGGGATTATCAAGGGAAATATCCGCATTCTATAGAATTACTAGGCACTGTATACATTACCGAGTCAAAGTATGTAATACTTGCATGGATATATTAATTTTTATACTTTACCTACAAAAGTACGGTATTATACAGAATGACTAGGTAATCTATAGAATACCTGAATCATATAGATTTCCGGTAACATATAAAATAGATCACGTGTAACTCAGTACACATGACAAGTGAAACTCCTTTGGCGATTTAAACCTCAATTTCTAAGTACTTCCTTAGGGCTAAAACGGCTTACATAAGGATTCTTGAGCACTTAGAAAATAAACTGAAGGGAAAAAAACAATTTTAGAAACCAGAGATATATCAAATAATTATCATAATATAATACAAACATTCATAAGAATATAATTAAAAAAATTGAATCAATTAATCAAAAGATTGGCAGATGAGTTTTATTCAAGGCTTGGGAAAGTGATGGCTACTGGTTTTTGGGATAGTCATGAAGTTATCTCCAATAAAAACTTTTTAACAAAAAATTAAAACGACGAAATATGGTACTGAAAAGTAAAAAATAAAATAAACCTTCTTAGTCTCAATAACTAAGCTCATAAACTAATATAAGTAACTAATTTTGAGTCGGCACCAAACAAACAAGCAAATGAATTAGGTAAGGCGTAAAATGATGGCATCGAGTTGGGCGGTGACATTCTGATAATTTTTTTGAAGTAATTTAATGATCTTTGTTGATTGTACTTCGTTAGGTACTTACATTAGTTTAGGGGCTTAGTTATTGAGACTAAGAAGGTTTATTTTATTTTTTACTTTTCAGTTCTGTATTTCATCGGTTTAATTTTTTGTTAAAAAGTTTTAATTTTTCAATTTTTTGTGGCTGAAATCTACTAATTACTACCTACTTGTTTTTTGATTACTTCCAAAATACTTACTTACCCACCTTACTTCAACTATTATCAGTTAAATAATATGATTATCTACTTTTACTATTTGTTGTAATATAAATTATTTTTGTTCTGGTTAGTTTATTTCATTACTTTGAATATCATTCCATCCTCTCATTGAATATAATGATTGTGACGGATGTAGGAGAACAAAAATAATGACATTAGCGATCTGTCATTGTCAACTACATATGTGTGCCAATGTTCACAAGTGAAAAATCAATTATTCCCTATTTTTTACCCGTAAGGGTGGATAATACCATTCAAAATCCAAATATGATCAACTATGAGGTATACCCTATCTAATAAAAAAAGAATCATCCAAATCGAAGAACCCAGTACAAAGTTCTGCCTGATAGAATCGGTTAACGGACCAGAATTCAAAGGGTGAGTGATCAATATCCTTCATTTTGCTACTCTTAGGGGTGGATTTAATCTTTTAAATTCAAATGGGACCACCTTCGAAGTACACCCTATCTACTGAAAAAATAATTATCGGAATCGGACGTCTCAGTAAAAAGTTATGCGTGATCATACATAAAAAAAAATATATACGCGTCCTTTTTGGTTTTGTCGGTTAAAAATTAAATATACGCGTCGAATAGAGAACCTCCTCCATCCTTTTTGGTTTCGTCGGTTAAAAAGGAAAAACCATTACAGCATACTACGCATCATTACTTGAGCTGAAGGCAGAATTTCTATGAGAAACTCAATATTTTATGATAATCAGCAGAAAAGGCTGAGGTATACAAGCTTTTTTTCTTGAAAAGTATTTTTTTTTATTAATATTTATTTGGATTGGGTTTGATTTTTATTGTTTTGCTGGGAGAATATTTTTGGTTAAATGTTTTCTTTATCATAATTTTGTATCATATTTTATTTTTGAAATAATAATAATAATAAAAGTACTTTATTGGTTACCCAATAGGCTACCGACCGGAGTCCTTCAGCCTGTTATACATTCGTAATTCAGTGATAGTTACATTATTTTGTATATGCAAATATATATATATATATATATATATATATATATATATATTTTAATTTTCAAAAAAAAAAATTGAGATTTGTTAATTTCCTGGCCTTTCTGCTAAAATGTTGAGGCATTCCATCAAGGTGTTTGCTGGAAACTTGAATCTTGGGTTCACTGTCGGGGCTCTACTAATCGATTGGGTTTGGATAATTTGAATATTGTTTTGATTGTTGGCAAACTTCTGGGATAATTTTTTTCAGTCTCGGCGATTGGTTTGTGCGTTAGTGCGTTGGTAAAGAGGTTGTTTGGAGGATAATGTAGGGGGTTTCTTGAGGTGTCGCATTTTGGTGATTGTTATGGGCTGGATCTTTCCACCTTCCAAGTTCTTCAGAGGTGGATTTCTGACGTTGAGGTATATTGGGTGAGCATATTCCAGGATTGGACGGCATATGGTTTTATAGATGTGTGCAGCTGTTTTACTGCTGATTCCTCTGTTCTTATAGGTAAGGGTCCGGAAATGTTTAGCTCTTGTAATGCACTTTTTTTTCATCAGCTGAGTATGATGATTAAAATTCATTTGTGCTACTTCTTACTGTATGATTGTTTACAGTTACCGTAGGCGAATCATCTGTTATTTTGTGGTTGAAGATTATCAGTTGAGATTTTTCGGGGTTTGGCTTCAGCCTCCATTTGTCACACCATGTCATAGTGTCATCAATCGAGTCTTGTAACTACTTACTGCTTTCTCCAGCGTTTTGTTGTGGCTAATTATGGCGTGTCGTCAACAAATTGCATTCCATAGGATGAGATGAGATGTTCTGGGGGTCTGGATTATTCTGGATGAATAGGTCGCAACAGTAGATGTTATACAAAAATGGGGACAGGGGTGAGCCCTGCGGGAGACCTTGTTTTGGGTGAAAGAAAGCAGATGTCTGGTGATTTACTTTCACTTGGAGGGACCGTCTTAGTAGGTAATCTTTTACTAGATGTATCATATATTTGGGGCAGTCTAAGGTATACAGTTTGTACAGAATTCCTTTGTGCCAAACACTGTCAAATGCCTTATTGATATCCAAAAAAATTGCAGCACTGTGATATCCTGAGAGTTTGCTAGTCTGTATGTTTGAGATCAGAACTGATATAGGGTGAGTTGTTCCGCACTTGTGGCGAAATCCATATTGGTGAGTTGGAATTTCATTTCCTATTTTCTCTTCCATAAGTGATTTAAGTTAGTTTTTTGAGTTTTGCCCAACACTGGAAGTAGAGTGATTGGTCTATAGTTTTCGGTTGACTCTGGTCTGTATGTGGTTTTGAATTGTTATTATTCTTCCTTGTTTCCATTCGGGTTTGGAAAATATTGTGTATTTATACAATACTGTACATTTTAATAATGTATAGGTGTATATCATATTCCAATTTCCTTATTATTTCTTTTGTGATATTATCAATTCCGGTGCACTGTTTTGCCTTGGCTTACTATTTCAAAATATTCTTACGTTGATATTAATTTTAGTCCATCTGTGGTTCGTTTTCAAAATATCGAATATACCACTCCTCAACTGTCTGGTAGAAATTTTCATCGAATTGGGGGACTTCATCTTCTTTGAATGCTCTTGAGAAGTGGTCCACAAAAATGTCTGCTATTTCTGAGTCAGTAGTGTATGTTTCTCCATTTTTCACAAGATGAGGGGTTTTAGCTTTTGTTTTATATTTGCTGATTTTCTTGATCTGGTGCCAATAGTTTTTTCCATGCATATGGTTGATTTCATCACATGTCTCAATCCACTTACTCTCTCTGAACTGGTATATTAGTCTTTGAATGTTTTTATTGTTTTTATTTTTGATTTTAATACAAGTATTAATGTTATTGCAGAGTTTCGTTTGAAAATATAGTCTAAGGGAAAGGTTATACTAAGCTCGAGAGGGGATATTTTATTTGCGAAAAAGTTCACTTTATCTTTTGAAAAGATAGTATAAGGGGAAAGCTATAGTAAGTATTGAAGGGACATTTTATATGGAAGGAAAGTTTTCATAAAGACCACGCATTTGCGAAGCCGTGGCCAGGTTTACGTTCTGAAAGACATGGTGTAAAACTAAACAGTGCCTTATTTTTCTAATATAGGGACATTGTATAATAAATTGTGTTATGTGTCGGAATGCTCTTTTGGCATTATAACACTGGTGACAGCAGCACATATGATATGTAAATATTATATGTATAAAAAATTCATATTGAATAATAACAGACAGATTGACTATTTCACAAGGATTTGGTATAAGTATAGAAATTTTATTATATAAACTGGTTGGGTGTACAAATTGGGAACATTTCAGGTATCATTATTCTAATCCCAATTGGAACGGCAATAACAATAAGAGGAGTGTTCATATGTACTGCCCGGCAAATGGGAAATTTATATACTACCAGTGTTTTTACTTTCAAAGCGTTCCTCATACAATCATAAAAAAGTTCAGTCGTGCCGAAGAGAATGCCTTCTCGAAACTTTTTATCTCGGTCCAATTGGGATTAGAAATACTATACATACTATGGGTAAAATAAAAATAAATCTTTCTTCTACAACGGTGACAGTGTGGTCATATATTTTGTTTATGAAAAGTCTTTTTTACACGCTTTATATTAGCTTCACTTGTATGTTTTTACACGCTTTATATTAGCTTCACTTGTATGTTTGTTTGTAACGCGACTCCTTTGGACTTGATTTTCACCCACTTCCAGACGTCCGAATGATTTGAAATTTGGCAGGTGTACATAATTCCGGAGACAATGCATTAAGAAAATTTTGTGTGAAAAAAAAACAAAATGGCGGCTCCAATATGGCGGACGAGTTTTGTGACGAGTTTTTGGGGTCGAATATTATGATTCTTTTGTGAAAATTGAAAAATTCCGGATGACGGCTCCAAAATTGCGATTATGGTCCGATTCTATTCAAAATTGGTACGTGGGGGTTTTTGTAGTCGAATAGTTTGATTCTTTCGTGAAAATTGAAAAATTCAAGATGGAGACTCCAAAATAGTGGACGAGTTTTGTGATTGTGGTCCGATTCTATTCAAAATTGGTAGGTGGGGGTTTTTGAAGTCGAATATTATGATTCTTTCGTAAAAATTTAAAAATTCAAGATGGCGGCTCCAAAATGGTAGACGAGTTTGTGATTATAGTCCGATTTATTGTTTTTGGAGTCGAATATTATGATTCTTTCGTGAAAATTGAAAAATTCAAGATGGCGGCTCACTGTATATATTGACAATGTTAAAATCTTTGAATAACTTCTAAAATCGAGATTTGACTATTAATACAGCTGTACACATTAATGATTTGGAAAATAATTACAGTTACTAATAGTAATCACGGAGTTAATAGTACAAATAATAATATAAAAAAATTAAAAAACACGCTTTTATAAATAAACCAAACTAAAACGTAGAAAATAAATAATAGTTTAAAAAAACGAAAAAACACGCTTTTTATAAAAAACCGAACTAAAAAATAAATAAATAATAGTTTAAAAAAACTAAAAAACACGCTTTTATAGAAAACCAAACTAAAAAAAAATAGAAAATGTATTTTAAATAAATTTGAATTAAGAATAGTGTAAAAAAAATTAATAAACATAAATAATGTACTTGAATAAGAAAAAAAAATTTGTATTTAAAAAAAAGCGTAAGGTGCGTAATCTGAATCTTAAAAAGCACCCCACGCTTTTTTTAAAATAAAATAAAAAAAACCTCATTTACATTATTATTAATTTATATTCAAGTATTTAATTTTTTTACACTATTCTAATTCAAATTTATTTTTATTTTTTTAGTTTGGTTTTCTATAAAAGCGTGTTTTTTAGTTTTTTTAAACTATTATTTATTTATTTTTTAATTCGTTTTTTTATAAAAAGCGTGTTTTTTAGTTTTTTTAAACTATTATTTATTGATAGTGAAAAGTCAATCTACTCGCGTCACACTGGTGAAATAAGGGGATAATTTTTAATAAAAATTAAAATACAGTCAATTGACACTGATTCTGGTGTTTCAATGTTTTTAGGAATTCAACCTCTAAAGGGTGAGCATTTTTATGGGGGTTCCGTTAGTTTTCGAGTAAAGGTCATAAAAATTGGTATTTGAGGTCTTTGTGTTATAAATGAAGAAAAATGTGTTAATGTTTTTAGAAATTCAAAGGGGTGAAATGGGGGATTCCGTTAGTTTTTAAGTTAGAATCATGAAAATTGGTGTTATGGCTCTCTGTTACAAATAAATAAATCGTGTTAAACCTTATTTGAGAACTCCTCCCTACAGGGTTGAAAAACGGTTAGTGAATTTGTAATACTCGTCACAGAGCATTACTTTTCGTTGTCAAATCAATTATGCTACCCAAACGAGATAATGGAATACCTGAATAACCGGAAATGGAATCACAGGATGACGGACAAAGACACAGGCATAAGCTAGATGGAACCTCACAAAGAAAACATAGGCAAAAATTACAAATTCTAGGCGGACGAAGTCGAGGGTACCAGGTCGTTGAAATATGAATATATATAGTTTACAAATTCCGAGTGAATTTGTCAACTTACTTGTGGGGGCCACACAACACAACCACCGTTGGCCATTGATGTGTATTGTGCGGGTTCAGTCGATGACCACCACCCAGTAACTGAATAGATATTTCCGTTGCAGCTCTCCCTATCAACTCTATTCGTTTTTCACTGGTGAGTCCCACTCGATCTGCAACTTCCCATAATTTTTTACGCAACGACCTCGATATGCTCGGAATAATCAAACCATCGTCCGTCACATATTCACAAAAGTCTTGCTTGGGTACCGATATTTGCCGATACGTTGTCGGTAAAGTTGCTATCACATTTTCATCATGTCTGAAAAATAAACAGGTTAATTATTCTTATAAATAATACCAAGAGAAATACACAGGAGCTATATTAACTCACCTATACTTGGCTGTTCCTTTATTATCAGCTTGTCTCACCACATCGGGCTTTTGAGCATTCAATTCATCCCAAATGGCTTGTTTATTGAAGAGTGCCAAATTCTTCTCGAAATCGAAATCTTTACTGATGTTACTCTTGTCCATAGGGGAACCGAAACATTCCTCGTCTTTCCACCCCTTGACCCATTTTCCCTTGGTCTTTTCCCTTTTATTCGGGGTGTTATTTTTGAACGAGTTCGATGCCGAATCGCTGGAATGCTTGTTGTTCTCAATGTCGATGGGTTTCGATTTGTTATGATTGTGACCTGCATTCAACGAGAATCTATTATTAGAATTCGTATTGTATGTATCCGAGGTGCTTTGCAGTCTTCCGGCCCTTTTGGCTATCGGTTTGGCTATAGTAATGGTACTGCGCTCCTCCAAACTGTCTGTTTGTTTATCGATGAGCTTCAAGTCGACAATATGGTCAGCTCTGAAATTCTTTGGCTTGAAAATGTTCATTAGTAATCCATGGTAATTAGACGAAAAATAGTGAATAGAAGAAAAAAATTATATACAAATTATATTTGGTACAGGAGTAGTTCATAGGAGTAGAAGTAAGAATCCAAAGAATTCCCACGTTACCCATGGGTTAAAACAGCATTTTGGGGCGAAAAAAACACCCCCATAAGTTGATACCACAGCTTTCAGGTAGGCGTGTTCCCTGATGTCTTAAAAATATCAAAAATTCTACCAATTTATAAAGGCAAGGGTTCTCGTCAAGACTGTGGTAATTACCGTCCTATTGCCCTTCTGAGTCAGTTTGCAAAGGTAGGTGAGTACTGTTACTATGTACGACTATACAAATATTTTGAAAATCTCAACCTATTTAGCTCAAGTCAGAACGGATTTAGACAAAACAAATCCACTGGCACTGCCATTGATGTGCTATTAAAGCATGTAACTGATGCTCTTGACAGCAAACACAACACGTTGGCACTGTTTTTTGATATGAGTAAGGCTTTTGATCTTGTTGACCATGATCTGTTATTATATAAATTGGAACTTTATGGTGTAAGGGGACCAGCACTGAATTGGATCGTAACTTACCTTGAAGGTCGTAGCCAAAGAGTATATCTGAACGATACCTTCTCAGATATTCGATATATCTCGACAGGCGTACCACAGGGATCAGTACTCGGGCCCCTGCTGTTTATTTGTTTTATTAATGACCTTCCGACTTATTGCTCTGCTGCTTCTCTATCGATTGTATATGCAGATGATACCAATCTCGTATATCAGCTGATAGTATTCCCACTATGCTTTGTAATGCAGAATGCTACAAATCAACTCTCGAGTGGTGTGATTTGAATGGACTAGTTCTCAATATAACCAAAACTCAAATGATTAATTTTGTTACAAAAATTCTTCAATAGATAGCAGCCACCTAGTGAAGCTGAACAATACATCAATTCGACAAGTCTCTGACACAAGATTTCTAGGAATCAATATTGATTCTAAACTCACCTGGAGCAATCATATTGAGTATATAAAACTCAAGCTTAGTAAACATATATTTCTACTCCACAATTGAAAACACACTCTCTCTGAAGTCTCGAAACTGGTATATTTTAGTCTTATTCAGTCATTTATGTGCTATGAAATAATTCATTGGGGTGCTACATCCAAGGCACAAGAAATATTCGCCATTAAAAAAAAAGCAGTAAGGTTAATGATGGCGGTACGCACTCGAGAGAACATTGCAAACCACTTTTTGTTAAAATTGGTATAATGACTCTACCATGTTTGTTTATATACCACTGCATTGTCTATGTGAGAAGGAATATTACTAATATTCCTACTTGTGGACACTCTCATGACTATAGTACTAGAAATAAATATAAACTACAACAACCATCCGCTAGACTATCAGTGTCGCAGAATCATCCGGGATCGATTGGTGTCAGACTCTATAATGCTCTTGACGACAATATCAAATCTGCCCCTAGCTTACATTCCTTTAAAGCTAAGCTGAAAAACTATCTTGTGCTGAAAGCACACTACTCCGTTGACGAATTTCTACAGAAATGAAATTTTCTCACCGATTGTTTTAAAAATAGTTGCTTTTAACATGTCTTGTTAAGTATAGTGTGTGTATTAATTGTAACTTGTGCATACTGTTCCGTTTACAAATACTATTTTTCTGTGTACAAATACTGCTTTTTGCTTCTGACAGCCTAGTTTTAATGCTATGTAGATTGGTGTCTGTCTTTTTTAAGCTCATCTGACGTGTTACCTAAGTTAGTATGTTACAATGTAGGTTCCTGTGTTGTAATTGAACACTTTTTTAACTAATAAATTGATTGATTGATTGATTGATACAATAGGGTACAGAGAACATATTGTGTACGGAAAGCACCTAAGTGACTTAACACGTTCAGCCCCGGGTGACTCACACTTTCGTCACTTTTGAATATCCTACCAGACAGCGTGTAACATATTTTCGTAACGGTACATGAAATCGTTTCGGACAGCGTAACGCAGCATATAGGCACAATACAAATGCTATTCTTTTTTTTGTGGCAATGACGGATTCGAAGATAAATGGGAAAAGCCGAAACCAAGTCCTGTATGAGGGTGTTTTTGTTGCCTCAAAAGGGTGTTTGCACCCACAGGTAAGGTAAGAACTCTTCGGCTCCTTACTTCTACTCCTATGAACCACTCCTGGACCTAATATAATTTGTATACAAATTTTTCTTTATAAAAGTCTAATTACCCTGGACTATAGTGTTTCTCGAGAAATCTCACCTAATTTGAACACCATTATTTTCACATGGAAAGCCATTGCAGAAAGCTTTTGACAATGTGATTATGGCGTTTGTTGCAGAAACGATCTCTCCTTGGAAAGTGCCTAGATCGTTGGCACATTTGATGGAAACCATGTATCCTATCCACTGTGACATTTTTATAAATATCTGAACACAATGGTTTTGGAAATCACTTAAAGCGATAACTATCAATACGACGAATTAAAATATGAGGATATTTAATAAGAGCGTTTCACCAAATTATTTCAAGGAAAATTTTAAACTTTCCTTTCTTTTTTTCTGCTTTCGAAAAATAAACAACAGCTGTTATAGTTTCTAGTATTCTGCGTTTTGCTTTGCTCTTCTAATCTAATTTTTGTTTACTACAACAGTGTTGCCAAAATGCAGTAACACAAATTGCACGATAGTGGCGCCACCTAGCAAATGCAACATTTCGGGACCCGTGAATTATTTGACAGTTAGATAATATGCCATGTTTTAATAATTTCTATCAAAATAAAGTAACAACTGGAAGAAATGTGTAACATTGTCAATATTTAAGTGCAATTTAAGATATTTATAGGTTAAACAGATGGATATTATAATAAGAAAAGGATTTGAAAGCATAAAACATAATATATCTTTCTTTCCAACTTCAAATTGTGATGAGAGGTTATGAATTATTTCTAGCACAACATCAGAAAAATGTTAAAGAACCGAGAATTACCGGTCAAAGTCATTCAGTACAGGCCTATATTATTAGGAAACTTCAGTAACATTAACACCCTGCGTTGTTGTTATTGAGTTGAGCTGGATTCATTTCAGTTACTTTTTCGATTATTGGTTGATTTGGTATGGTTAGTGGGATTTCGGGATTTCTGTATTCCTTTGAAGCTAAAGTTACCTTGACTGATAAAATTAAAGTTAACTTCAAAACATATTTATAATACCGGCCCTTACTATGCAACGTTTGTATAAACTTTTTGTCCCATTGCTTCCATCTCGGTACAGGACATCCCCCTTTGCGAAAAATCCGTTCTCATCCGACCTCTAACCGGCGTAGACAAGGGTGGTGTATCGAGGGGATGCAGCTTTGCCTTACTCTAAGCAATACTGCATTCCATATCAATTTTTGCAATGCACAGCTGTGACGGCGAGACATTCACAACATATAATGTTGTGTTCTGTTCTGGGTAGGCCTTGTTACTAATTCCATACGCCACCTAGAGCAGCACTGATCTTTCGCTCTTCCGCCTTGGCTGAGGATCGAACGCTCAACCCACTGCGCCCCCCTGCAAAAGTGCTCCTTAATTAAACATCGATTTATCCTCCACTTACATAACTTTCCCCAAACACTGGCGCCACTTGTGGTTGTTTCAAGAATATTGATAGACAATACTAATTCTTACAGCCCATTCATAAATTCAGTAACAATTGAAAATACTTTGATAATAAAAATATTAGTAAAACATATAAACGAAGACATAAGAAATTAATGTGAAGCAACTAGCGGTAAATGCTTGAACTGTGTGAAGTAACGATGCATACGTGCAAACGTTTTTGAATGTGATGAGAAAATGGCATTTTCAATTTCGAATAATGAAAAATATTTAACATTTTTTTAATTTCTAAGTTTGTTGCTGAACTTTCTACGTGGTAATCTTTATGTGCAAATCAAAATATTTTACAAAAGGGGCATATGCGTGTTCCCTATTACTTGCCAAAATCTGATGCACTTTACATTATGTTTAGTTCATGAAATGAAACTGCTTTTTTATAAAATTAAACTAAAACCCTACCAAGAGAAATTGTAGCTCGTGACGTCGCTATTCGTGTATTACTTTTTACCGACCGATTTGCCCACATACCTAAAATTTAGATATGTGGACATAACAGGAATATGGTGACTTTTCATCTATAAGGAAAATATAACGGTAAAAATTGTTATGCAAATTCTAGATCTTACATCTATTTATATACTTAATAATTTTTCCAATTAAATTAAATCATGGAGTTTAGTGAAAGTATTATAGGCGATTCATGCTAAGGAGTACGCCCTCTACGAATATAATTAACGCATGGGCCATAGAATCGTTTGTTTACATTGTTCGCCATATGCTTACTGTTAAATTTGTTTAACCTAGAAGTGTTTAGGTGTTGCTTGAAGTCGAATATCTTTATGGAAAATATGAATCATTATTGTTGTGTGCTCTTCTTGGGCGAAGAAAAATCCGGAAATCAGTTTTTATACCTTCCCAAAAACAGGCAAATCCAGAGTCATATTCGAAATATGAGTAAATTGTAAAAAAATTAATAATTTGAGAGACAAACCTATGCTTGGCTATAGCAGAACTGGGAAGATTTTGGCAAAAAAATTAATATCCCTTCCTTATCTACAGCCATATCAGGTTTCATTCACTTTTTCTTTTAAACATGGCATCTCATCAACAGCTACTGGTCTGTATTTTTCTTTTATTAGTGATTTTTGTGTTGACCAGACACATTTCATGTCTGTAGGGGAAATTTGCTCCAATGATTCAACATTTTACAAGAAATGCTGGAATATGTTTGTATTTAACATTATTTCCTGCTTTGCAGGAGCATGACATATTTTTTATAGCTACTGTGTTGGCAATATCAAATGTCCCTTTGATTTCATGGGGATTACAATTGAGGGCAGTAGAGTTCGTCCAGCCAAAATGAGGTGACCTGCATTCAGAACATTCTTCCCTTCTACTACACATTTGGAGATCTCAGTTCCACCCAGATATCGCATATATTCCAATATACTCAACTTAATTTTGGAAGAACTGAAAATAAACAAATTTTATAATTCACAGAACTATGCACTGGTTCCGCCCCCTCAATTCTCCTTATATACTTGGAACTTTTCAACTTAAAGTTCTACTTTTAACAATTATATTGTCCAGAATTAAATCGATAAAATACTCAACCACTACTTAACTTGTACACAAAGACAGAAAAAACAATGCAGAGCCAAGTAAACGAAAACTCAAGATAAAATGGAAATAATCAATGTTTTCAAACTGGTATGGCCCATACAGTAGTTCCAATTCCTACCGTTCTGGCGCAACGATCTTGATCTCAGCCGCCTATTGCCATCTGTCTTTCGAAAGATAAACTCCATTCACACGGAATTGTAGGTATCTACCGGAATTACTGAAGATTATTTATAGGTTTTTGTGAGCAGAAGTAACCAACATTTCAATATATCGCATGTGCTCCCTTTCTAGAATATTTTGATTTGCACATAAAGACTAACACCTCTGATGTACGTATGCATCGTTACTTCACACAGTTCAATTTTTTACCGCTAGTTGCTTCGAACTCTCAACTATAATTTTCATCTTCCTTCGTTTAAATGTTGTACTAATATTTTTATCATCATAGTATCTTCAATTGTTACTAAAACATCACATTGAAAGTGAGCTTGAATTTTTGTTTGGGTTGAAAGAAATAGTATTGACTATCAATATTCCTGAAACAACCACAACTGCCACTAGTGTGTGGAGGAAGTTATTCAAGTGAAGGTCAAATCGAGTTTGAAGTAAGGAGCACTTTTAAACTTGTACATTTCTTCAAAATTTTAGGATTTGAGAAATTATATTCACAAAATGTAATTTTTGAGAACCGAACTGAGGCAAAGAAAAATTTAAGTAAGTGTTCCCCATTGAAAGTGTGTGTGAGTATCAAGTTTTTCGATATGAAAGCCGAAAAATCATTGACATCTGGCCTTTTAGACGGAACTCTTTCAGACACAATCAATAGGCTTTTTCATTTAGATGACAAATGACTAACTTTGTTTACCTGTCAGACCTGGTCAGACCCAACGGCATTAACGGCGATTTTTTTTTTAAAGGAAATAAAATATTTTCGAGTTTTTCTATGGATAGTTGACTTGAATTTTCATGGAGAAGAAAACTCACCATTAGAAAATGTTCGTGTACATTATTTTATCTACGAATGAATGGTTTTTGGCGCTATAAAATAGGTAATAAGTTACGAACGCCAATGTATGCAGGTGCATTTGTCATGAAGTTGACATAATGTGAAAATACCGCTAATTTTGAACTAAGCCTAAGATGTATAAAAACCCTGGTGCTTGCACTTATACCTGTAGAAGTTTGGGATCGACTTGGCGACACTTGGCCTACTTGATAATAGAGATCACTAGCGTGTCAGAGGGCGCCAATTTCGATTTAGTTTCAATTCAGTAACAGGGTATATTTATTTCCTCAGATTTCTTTTTGAGGCGAACTGTGCGCGGGTTCTAATTCTAGCTTTGCTGTTGGTTGAAAAGAGACATCTGTCAAACTTCACCAATAGCAAAGCTAGAATTCGAAGCCCCGGAACATTGTACAAAGAAAGCACTGGCATGTTGTTTTTCGTATTTTGTACGATTTAAATTTAAGGTTAACTTCATTTTGACAGACGGAGAATTGGAAATGAAATTGTCATTAAATTGCAGAAAATACAAAATTCAATGCATTCAATATAATGAACTATGGAAATATCATTATTAGTCAATTCGTCAAGATTTGTACTTGCTTTTGGTATTGAATACAGGCGAAAATTCGCGAAAAATCTGCGGTCCACACAAAATACAAATGTGGCCCATTCTACAAAAAGTTTCCTTACACACTACACCACCTCAAAATAAACAATTCCTCATGCACTAATGAACTGATTAACGAGTGATTGTTTGAAGAACAAACTCAGGAATAAGCTAAACAAGATTTCATATCAAAGAGATGGGAAACGCATAGATACCGACAAACCACTGAAAATAATTTCATATAAGATGCTGCAGATGTCAGAAATTAGGTTCTGACATTAAGCGAGAATATAAACATTTTTGGACGGCGCCATCTACCACAGAGAGAGAAGCTCTGTTGAAGTAACAGGTGGTGTCCCCTCAAAAATCTAAACAATATCGAATCAGTTCATTCACCAGGGTTTTTAGACTTCTTAACTAAGCCAATCTCAAATTGTTATTTCAAAACTAACCAATGGATATTCACTTTCCCAGTAGCCAATCAGACTTTGGGTCTCAAAACGAGCGCATGCGCCTTAAAGAATAATCCAAATGAAAAGGCCTATTGACATTAATGACCACAGAACTATAACATCTATGTTATAGTTCTGTGTTAATGACCTTGATTTCTTGATTATGACTTCCCACGTCTGGCTTTCTGTCAGAAGTTTGTTGACTGTGAAGTTGTCAAGTCCATAGTGCCAGTGTCAGTGTCCTCTTCAATGAAAAGATTTATTGAGTGCTTTGTGTGATCTCAGATGATTTCTGTTTTATAGTATTAAATGAACGATAATTGAATTATCAAAGTTGGCATTCCTCAGAACCTGATTCTTGTTACGGTGATATCCAGGTCGATATAAATACCATTCTCCTTTCTTCATTCCAAATATGGCAAAGGTAATAAGCCAAGAAACTTTCGATGCGGCTGTTGAAGAAAACATAGAAATCCTGGATTTGAGTCCAACAGAGGCGATAAAAGAAGCCGTGGTACAGTTTGAATCACAGGTAGCTGTTTATACAGGGGGAGACCCAGGGTGCCTGCAAGCTCCATAACTTTTTTCTATCCAAGCTATCAACTTGATTCTTTTTTAAACGATAGGTCCGACAATGAGGCACTTTTTACAAATATTTCTATTTATATACAGCATGTCCCGGGGTCCTTAGACTTATCTGCAATAGTTTTTGACTTACCTTAATTTATGTCTCAAAATAGCGTCCTGCATAGACCCACAGAAAAATTCATAACTTCAGAACCATTCAAAATAACTCAACCAACTTTTTACCTGGTGATTCCTTAGGCTTTAGCCATGTTTTGAGATGCAGGCGAACTCTGAGTCAATGTTCCATCGCCTACTACAATTTTTTTTAAATAAAAAATTACCAATGGCAATAACTCGACTTTTTCAAATGTAACACCCTATATTTTATTGCATCATTGCATGGTATTTTTCAAGAAGTTTTTGTTGATATAGGGTTCGTGGGGTCTACTTTGTTACAAAATAAGAAATTTTGATGGTTTTTTTGAAAAAAAAGGTACACATCTGAATGTTAATAATGAATTTCACTCGCAAAAAATGAGTGAATATGGTTTACTGTATTGGCAAAGCTGACAGAAATCCTTTATTAGCTAGCGAATCTACCATAAAAAATATCCAGAAGCAAGAACTCCACGGGTGTCTTCATTCGGAAAGTTAAGATATCGTTTTTTTTTTAATCCTTTATTCAACCTTAAAAACTTACACAAATTTACATAAGGGCACTCTGCCTGTATTTTACACCCTGATAATAGATGGAGCACATGCCTTGTTTGGATATTAGGTATAGAGATTTTTGTGTGATTTCGTGTAAAGTGTCCATGTATTTCATTCCTGTAAACAAGGTTTACGTTTGAGGGTCCGGTATTTATTAAAACTTGGTGAATAAATATAATATTTTGTAGGAAATGTATGTCCCTAATAGAAAATATTTTGAAGTTTTTATATAGATCAGCTGTGGAATGTATTCCGTCAAGCGAGTATACATTTCTGATTGCCTTATTTTGGAGGATTTCTACTGATTTGAAATTGTGTTTAACAGAAGTTGCCCATATTATGTTCAAGTAGAGAAGTATATTTGCCTCAGGAATTTTTTTGGAATAAGATACTCGTTGTACAATATACTATTTTGCATGATTTCATTTGACGATCCGTCCATTGGCTGGTGACTATATGCCTATCTCCACGCTAGATGATGAAGTTTATTTTGTGTTCCACTCAAATGTTGAGTTTTGAAAGGATTTGACAGCGTTTACAATTTCTTCTATGCTTCAAACCAATCTGTAAAGTTGTGAGTTAATTGGAAAAGAAATTTCAATAAGTCAAGTTCACAGAAACCCTCTTGACAGTTCGATTTCTAATTGGAAAATGGAAATGCGTCTGGAACTCTGGTAATTTCCTAGGGTAGGCATCGAAGTCCGTTATAAAACTATTTTTATTTGATAGAAATCCTCATCGATATCAAATTTCTCACTGTCTCACAGGCTCGTTGAGTGAAATTATTGCCGAGTGCAGATTTACTGATATACATACAGAAGTCCAAAATCAAGTGAAACAAATTCTTAAAAAGTACCTACCTGGTTAAGTTTTATATGGATTGTGTGAAAAATAACATGATATCTTATGTGCAAGTGGAAATATTGTGTCCGAAATACATATAATGAAAGAGGGAATTTTGTATCACAATTTTCCAACTGGTGCAAGATATTTTCTTTTTGATTTTATCAATATATTCACCCCATCTTAGTGCTTCATCTATTATCTATGCAACTATGACCATCTACATAATATGTAGCAAAAAGGATTAATAAAATATATCTATCAGTCCAAGAAATTCAACTTTATTAGATTGTTTTAGATATCCATTATTTAGATAAATTTTTTTCCATTGCCAGGTTTCTTTCTTTTACCAATAGAAAGGACGATTCTTTTTCATTCAGTGACAGTTACCGACTGCATAGCCATGATATTTTTTTTTCATATCTTAGAATATGTCTGTATATTGTCTCAGTTGATTCTGGAGTGTATAGAACTGTGGTATCATCAGCATACAGTTTGATGTTGCCTTTCAGTTTCAGGGTAGTTAATGAATTAACATAGATAAGAAAGAGTGTGGGGCCCAGAATTGAGCCCTGGGGTTCTCCACACTCAAGTCCCAATGTATCACTAAAAGTTTTCATTCACTCAGATAACTGCAGAACCATCTGAAAGCATACCCTATTATTTTGAATTTTTCTATAAAATGAGTAATTCACTGTGTCAAAGGTTAAACTCACTGGTAGTGTGTCTTATACCAAAAAGAAATTGTTGGTGGTTGGATCAATGAGGAAAATGGGTTGCAAGTTTTAATAATGCTACAGGAAAATCCTCACTTAAGCACTATGGAAATAGCTTTACGCCACCCAACAGTGATTACAAATTACAATACATTAATGAATAAATACAATAATTGAGACAAAATTAACAAGACTTACATGCAACTATGCATATAAACTTAAAAAAAAACTTATTAAGAAAAAAAAGTTCATATGAAGAGTTACAGGTATTATGAATACATAAGTGAGTGTTACAGGATCACTTTGTTGATTTCACTTAATGTAGTGTCGAATATGTCAATCACATTCTGAAAATTCATATAATTTACACAGATTTGATGGATAGGAGAAAACATGAGTAAATTCGTGTTGGGTGTCGGAAAATAAAAAGTGTTGTGTGATCGGGCAGTTCCTCTAGGCACATGTATATTCAGCAAAGAGAGTAAGTGGGGAGAATCTTTTTTGTTATTCAGGAGTTTGAAAATTAAAACTGTGCTGGGACATGTACGACGTGTCTGTAACGAGTAAAAACCAAAACGTTCCAATAATAATTCCTGAGGAAAACCTCGTGCAGGATACTCCCCAACTATTCTATAACATATTGTTTTGAGAAAACGTCTCTGTACATTTTCGATATTATTCAAGTGGACCAAATAATAGAGGCGTATTCAAGTTTAGTTCTCACAAATGCGTTGAACAGGAGCTTCAGAATATTGGGGTCAATAAACTGCTTGGAGTTCCTTGTCACGAAGCCAAGCGTTTTATAAGGAGATGAAACAGTATTACAAGTATGTTCCACGAACTTAATTTATTGTCAAATTTCATAATACTCTAAACAAACTTATATTTTCTGATGAAGCAACAGCGGGTTGGTCAACAGACATAATTTGCATTATTATGCAATCGAAAATCCTCTACCCATCCCCAAAAACCATGGGCGCTTAATGTTTGGGGTGGAATTATTGGAAATCACATTATTGGACCCTACTTTTTTGACAATGTCCTGAATGTCAATCAATCAATCAATATATACTTTATTGTATTCATTAAGAAATCATGGTTACAAAGCAATACAATGTAAGGATAAAATTACAATAAAAATCAGTATAAACATATTAGGTAAAAAAAATTATTTTAAAATTAATTACTAAAACATTTAAGTATAATATAAAAATATTGCGTCAATAAACCATGGTCACAAAGGATGAAATAACTATAAAATTAGTATAAACATCTAAGGTAAAAAATTCAAACGAGTAGAGACAATTAATTACAAAAAGATTTAGGTATATATTACTAAATTATTGAGTCAATAAAAAACTCATCCAAACTATAATAGGTTCTTTCCATTAATTTATATTTTCTGAATTTAGTTGGTCGTTCAATTTCTTTTAAATCATTTGGAAGATGATTGTAGATTTTGCAACCATTGTAAATAAATGAGTCTTTAATGAGACTTGAGGTGGGTAGCAGAAGTTTTACATCTGTGTTTTGTCGAGTATTGTGTGTAGAGGAGTGAGAGCCAAACTTAGTTTTATGTTTTTTTATTATTGATGCTATTTCCAAGATATACAGGACAATTACTGTTAATATTTTATGGGATTTGAACAACTCTTTGCAGGAATCTCGAGGTTTACCTTTGCACAAGTATCTTAAGGCTCGTTTCTGTAGGATGAGTACACTGTTCAATAAGTAGTAGTTGCAACTTCCCCAAAATGCAATGCCGTAGCGGATATGTGATTCAACGAGAGAGTGATAAACCATCTTTGCAGCTGAGAAATTTAATTCTTGTGGAGTAAGCTTAACTGCATAACACCCAGAAGACAGTTTTTTTCTCAGTGCGATCACATGATCAACAAATTTTAATTTACTATCTATGTGAAGACCCAAAGATTTTGTGTTGTTTTTATTTTCAATGATTCCTGATTCTAGGTCTAAGTCATTAAGCTCACATTTAAACGTAAGCAGATTTGTTTTATTGATATTGAATGATAGTTTATTGGAGTCACACCAGTTAGTTACCTTAGTTAAATCGTCAGTCTTTTTGTTGTACCATATAATAGCAGTGTCATCGGCAAATAATGTGAACCTACCTGAGATATTGATGTTAGTTATATCAGTAATATATAGTAAAAATCGAACTGGTCCAAGGACTGAGCCCTGAGGAACCCCACATTTTATCTGTCCCAATGAAGAATGTACATTAGTCTTCACAATTTGCTCTCTACCGTGTAAATATGATTCTATCCATTTGTAAGACAGACCCCTGAAACCATAGTACTGAATCTTTTGCAGCAATATTCCGTGATCAACGAAGTCAAAGACTTTCGACAGGTCACAGAACACTGTTGCCACAGCCTCACCATCGTTGATTACAGTATATATATTAAATAAGAGATAGAAGATAGCATCATTTGAGTTTTTATTGGATTGAAATCCACACTGGGTATCACTTAAAATTTTATTTTTAGAGAGAATAGTGAAAGGTATTCACATTTTCTTCGCGATCATCTTCCCAGAATGTCGGAAGAAGTGGATTTGAATACCAAAAGGACCATGTGGTTGCAATACGATGGTGCTGCAGAGCATAACCATAGGATAATGCGAGAATTTTCAGATCAATCCGTTGGATAGGCAGAGGAGGTACTATTCCTTGGCCCGCGCGATCCCCAGACCTTACTCCTATAGATTTTTTCTTTGGTGATACGTGAAGGAAAGGGTTTTCAGAGATTGTCCAACAATTGCAGATGATATGTTGAACTGATGGAGCGCAATGCTTGCTACGGGGCTCATTTACTAGAAGTCTAGCAGCTTGTGTGGAACATGATGGTGATTTATTTGAGCATTTATAAGTAGCCTTTCCTCGAAATTTTTACATTTTTTCATGCTAATCATCGTTTCCTGTTCTTGTAAAGATTACTAGAATTGTTTCCTTTGTGATGTACTCCTGTTTCTATTATAATTTGATTTTGTTGAAACATATTCTTTTCAGAATTGTATGGGTGTGTCAAATTTTACGACAGTGGCCTACTTGATTCCTATTTTTTTTTTCCAAAAAATACTTTTTTATTTTGAAACAAATTTTGCATATTTCACAAAGTCGACCCCACAAACCCTATTTCGGCAAAAAGCTCTTAAAAAATGCCATGCAATAATAATAATTTTATTTCGGAAATTTTCCAAATACAATAGAATGAGACATGAAAACAAAAATATGGAAATTTGAAATAAACGTGAACAAAAAAAATCACAGAAGCTACAATAGCACCCCATGCTATGAGTCCGTAGGAAATGTGGCTTTCGACCAAAGCGTAGTACAATATCTCAGATATTTATTATGTCGGAGATGTTCTTAAACTATATAATATAAATCTTAATTTTTTATTATATATTTTAATGTGCTCTTTACCTCAAGTGGGGGCCTATGTATATACCCAGATATTTGATTTTATCAATAGACTCTATTTTTAAAGCGTTGCCGTTATCCATTGTATATTGATTGTATGGTGGTAGATTTGAAGAGTATGACGTAAAAGGCAAAAAATGTGTTTTTTATTGTCAATATTCTATTGTTGAAAATATTTACAACATTCCGAAAGTCCTCCTCAATGATGTTTTTGAGTCAGGTGCTCTGTAAAAAATTCCAGTGTCATCTGCGAAACTCACCACTTCCCCGCACATTTCTTGTTCAAAAAGATCATTTATGTATAAGTTGAAAAGAACTGGTCTCAAAACAGTACCTTGGGGTACGCCATATTTTATTGTTTGATAATTGCTCCTCGTTCCATTGATATTCACGCATTGTTTTCGGTCACATACATAACTTTGGAACAATTGATGAGCAGCTCTTCGGATTCCAATGTTTTCCAGCACTGACATTAATTTAACATGGTCAACAGTATCGAATGCTTTCGCCAGATCGGTAAAAATACGGATAAAGGGAGTTTTTTTGTCGATTGCATTATTTATCATTTCTATCTATCTGGCAATTGCATCAGATGTTGAACTGTTTTCTAGAAAACCATATTGTTTGTTAGAAAAAATGTTGTACTTTTTGAGGATTGAAATCAGCCTATTTTGCAATATTTTTTCGAAAATATAGAACACTGGAAAAAGTCGAATTACTGCCATTTGTAATTTGTCGTTTTCAAAAAATCATAGTAGGCGATGAAACATCGACTCCCAGTTCGCCTGCATCTCAAAAGATGCGCTGAAGCCTAAAGAATCGACTGGATAAAAGTTGGTTAAACTATGCTGAATGGTTCTGAAGTTATGAATTTTTCTGTGGGCCTATGCACAACGCTATTTAGACATATAAATTGACATCAGTCAAAAACTATGCAGATAAGTCTCCGGGTTGCTTATATCGACAATTGAGTGGCAAATCCAAAAATGTAATGAAAATGGGAGGATTGCCATTTAATAAAACAGAACTTGGTTGTGTATCTCATTTTGGTACATCCTGTATATAAATTATGAATAGAAATGTTTTTAGAATGTGAAGAAAGTTATGGAGCTTGCACACACCCCTGTAACTGTCATTTTTGTGTTTCTTGTCAGACAATTCCTAATCTCCTGTATGATGTCATTTTGACATTTTTTTAATTTACTTCTAGGGCGCTGATCTGAAATTTGTGCACAAAGAACTTATGACTTCTCCATCTATAGAACTCATCGGTGGAGAAGTTGGAAAACTCATAAAAATGAATAATGCGAAGCTAAAACCTCCCGCTGAAGACATCATTGAACAACTAGAAGTTCTTAAAGTACAATGTGACAAGGGTATTCCTCACAAAGTAGCAGCAGGTACTGATGTTGCTACACTACTTATACAACTCACTCTGCAACTAATTTTAATTTTTTATCCATCAAGGCAAAGCTGGTGCATATATTGCTATACTAGATACATTATTAAGCAGTAGAGATGTCCTCAACCTCCAAAAATGTGGTCTACGAGCTCTCATAGCTCTGACTAGTAAGCAACCAGATCTCTTGGATGATAGAGGCGTTCAGTTTATTATTTCTAACCTTGGAAAAGAAACGCAACCTGATGTCAAGAGATTGTGTTTGAGATTCGCCAAGGAATGTTGTGTTATGCATGAAACGAACAGGCAAGTTTTTGTTCAAAAAAATAAATACAAAGACAATATTACGAAAACAATGCAGTTTAGGGAGAATCCACATACTTGAAAAATCCTTTTTCCATTTTCATGATTGAAATATGACATATTCCAAGCCAAATTTTTATTTAACACGCAGATCAAATGGACATAATTATCGCCGATTTCTTGAAGATAATTTGCCAATTCTGTTGGAAGATGTTCCTATTTTGATGCAAAATCGCATGTGGTTTATGCACGATGGCGCACATGCTCATTTTAGTGCTCTGGCATGCGAATATTTCAACCAAAACTTTCATAATCGCTGGATAGGTCGTGGGGGACAGAGTCATGGCCAGCTAGATCGCCAGAATTAAACAGTCTTAATTATTTTCTTTGGGGACATCTTAAAACCTTGGTGTACAATCAACCAATTCGAACTGAGGAAGAATTGCGAAACCGCGTAAAACTGCGTCTGCCGGACGAAAAAAAGGCAGGATACCATTTTTATGAGAAGATAGAGGACAATCACAAAAATAATATTTATTTGGAAAAAAGACGGTGGCGTATCATTATTTTGATCGAAAATATGACAGGGTATGAAAATTAAGAAATCCTTTATCATGGAAAAAATGTATTTTTATGCGTACTTTGCATGTACCAAAATTGAAAAAAAAAAGTTGAGTGGTGTCAAGGGACACCCGGATGGAACGAAGTTCCTTTCCATTAATTAGTGAAGGAATTGTAATAATTTTTTTTTTTTAAGTTATAATATTTTTTTTATTATTAAACAAATATAATGTAATATAAACTTAATCAGTAGGCTCAATTTTAGTACATACGCATTGATATTGTAATATTAAAATATAATTTGCTTTTGAATTTATTAAAGTTATGACGCGTACACTTGCTGAACACACAATAATGGAGAGATTATAACGCGTATGACTTGGTTAGCACAATAGTAAAGAGAGGTTATAATGCGTACTTGCTAAAAATACATAAGCATTTATTATTGTCTGTATAAAATCTCTACTTACCTAACTCCATCAGCAATATCCGGAACTTGTGCAGAAACACTGTCAGAATTCATTATTGTTATTATTTTTCATTATTTATTATGTACAAAAAACCTGTATACCTACACACAACAAAAATCATCGTCGCGACACCACACTGTTCAATGCGAAATAGAAAGACGAAACGAAAATAACTGGCTTGCTTTCTATGAGAGAGACAGACAGAGAAACACGCGCACGCCGCACGGCTTGCACTACAGCAAAAAGTGTCGTTACAACTTTTGGTCTTGATTTATTCCGTCTAGCCCCCTTTCGCAACGCGCGATAAGGAACTCCGTTCCAAAAGCCCAAGCGGTTTCAGACATATTGGGGAATAACTGATTTTTTTGTTAAATTTCAACATCCTGTATCTCAGAAATAAAGCATCAAAATCTGTATTTTGACACAAATTTTCATAACTTTAGTTTCATTTCCAAGGCACTCTATAGTTTTTTTTCTTTGTCAAAAACGGCAAAAGTTTATTAGGCAATTTTTGTTTTTGAATTTGACTACACCACTGGATTTGTAGTCGCTATAAATGAAAACCATCAAAATTTCATAAAAAAATATTGGTTAACAACAAAGTTACAACAGCTTTAATTTTGGAAACAAAGTATTTGATTATAATTTTTATTTAGATTATAGACATATTAAAAATCTGGCAACACTGTCGATACAAAGTAGATCACCAGTGAACTTGTACAGTGAAAATCCGAAGTCAATAGCTCATTCCGTTCTACAGTTATAACTCCTGAAAGTATGGTAATGTGAGCGATTTGAGGTTGAAGCGATTTTGTAATAAAAATCTGACTACGCCACTGGATTTGTGCCGAAATTACACCTCAACAAATAAGAAATAGTGTAATAAATATTCGGAAGAGATACGATAAATGTGTCGAACTAAATGGAGGTTTGGTAGAAGCCACAAAAATTCAAATATTTAATTTTACAGTAATGTTTATTTTAGTTTTAGTTTTTGCCTAATGAAGTTTTATTGTTGAATAAATACTTTAAAACTTTTTTCTGTTCATTTTGTTTTTATCGGCTATGGAAGAATGTACTACTGTATAGCTTGAAAATGAATTTCAAATTTTCTGTTCCTTTCGAATACACTTATAACCTACATTTAAATAAATGATTTTGAGGGAATATAATTTACAAATCCAGTGCCTAGTCAGATTTTTATTACAAAATCGCTTCCACCACAAATCGCTCACATTACAATTCTTATAACTGTAGAACGGAATGAGCTATTGACTTCGGATTTTCACTGTACAAGTTCACTGGTGTTCTACTTTGTATCGACGGTGTTGCCAGATTTTAAATATGTCTATAATCTAAATAAAAACTATAATCAAATACTGTGTTTCCAAAATTGAAGTTGTTGTAACTTCGTTGTTAACCAATATTTCTTTATGAAATTTTGATGGTTTTTATTTATAACGACTACGATACCAGCGGTGTAGTCAAACTTGAAAACAAAAATTGCCTAATAAACTTTTGCCATTTTTGACAAATCATCCAAGGATTATCGCCCTTAAGGATCAGCATTCAATTATGAAACACCCTGTATAGATATATAAACTTTCAGGCTGATGGTTTGTTTGGTATCTGGGGACCATGAACGACGAAGGTTAATACATTTTTTTTGAAATTTTGGTGATACACGAATTCTCCCCAAACTGCATTTTTACCTTTCTTACAAACATTTCTTCCATTTATACAGGCAGAAACTTTTCAAGGCCCATATAGTTGACAACCTGACAGAGCTGTTGAACGATGGCTCTTCGGATTTATTGAGAGAAGTTCTGGCAATGTGTAGAGCTCTAGTTTTAGATGACGACGTCCGAGTAGAATTTGGAAACGCCCATGAACATGCACGTATCATTGCAAGCGACACATTGTGTTCTCTCGTCGGACTTCTCAGTCGTAGGTATCAGTTTCGGCTAGATTTATATTCATAAACGAACGCCAATATTTCTACTTGAATTTGAGTGTTTTATTAGGTTTCAAACAAGATGAGCCTTTGATCAATGATCTGATGCTCACCATATCGGCTCTGATGGTGAGGACGGAATTCTGCCAAAAGGTCCAGGATGCCGGAGGTCTGGAGATGATAAGGGAGGCGATGGATAACTTCCCTGAAAGTGAGGTAAGTTTTTGGTCGGTTGATATAAAACTCCTTGTGAAAATACAAGCTAAGCTCAAAGACAGGCTAAACCTAGAACAAAAAAAAACATTTACTATAGTCTGGCACAAAGTCACCTAATATACTGCCAAATAGGGTGGGGTGGAGTATCAAAAACTTACTTGCGTCCATTAGAAGTTATCCAAAAAAAATGTATAAGACTAATGTTGAATAATCCTTTTCGATATAGTAGTGACAAATGAAGAAAAAAGTAATTTTTGAAGGGGCACCGGTGCAGACTTCTAAATTTTGAATTTAGAATTTTCTTAAGCTGGTTTTTTTAGGTGTAATGCGATGCTCATACCTCGCACCACCCCCTTTTCTAGCATGACACTTGCATTGTTATAAATACCTTGATAGAAATAATAATAATTGTAATTCTCGAAATCAAAATATTAGATGAAACTCCCATAAGCCCAGGCAGAAGGGGAGTAACAAATTGAATTGTCAAAATGACGTTTAAACCGATTACGTATTGAGTCATCGCCACCAGGCGGGGACACGCCCTTCGATGCTTTCAAAAGCATCAAGCGCGTGTTCTTACATACATGTATAGTAGCTCATAATTGTACAGACTAGGTAAAGTCAGTTGTATTAGAAAATGTAAATAAAGATACTTTTGGATTGGATTGGTGCAGACTTCTGTTGGAAGAATCGCAAAAAGATCAGGGACAGAGCGATCAGTGTGAAATTCTGGAAACTTATGTAAAACACTACGATAAAAACTATTTTGGGTTTTTTTTTTCGGAAGTTCGGATTTTTTTTCTTACTGGGGAACGCTAAAAGATATAGCAATTCTGCGAACTCCAATCGATTCAGAATGGCCGAATTAGTCTGAAACGGAATTTGTTTCGATAAAAATTTGAAAAGTCAAATTTTCGAACCCACCCCTAAATATCTTCGAAAAACCAAATTGATCGTATCGATATCCGGTTTGAACCAAAATGTGGGAAATGCCGCGTAGATTCCGAAAATATAGCATATGTGGTATCTCAATCCGACAGATTCACCGTGAATCCTGAAAAATCGAGATAACGGCGAGAGAAATCATAGATGGCGCACCGGTCTACTTTGACACATGTCAAATGAAGAATTCGGTATATTCGACTTGAGGCAGTTATTTTATAGAACACTTGTCCCGAATTAATATAAAGATTTGGAAAAACTCTATAGGCCAAGCCATAACTACATCACACGCCACAAAAATGAATATACCATTTTATTTGCAATGAAAACTATAGAGATCTTATCGTTTTCTGGGTCCAACTGTGTTCAACTACATACCAGAAAACATGCAAACTACCCATTCACTTCCTTGATTGAAAAAAGTTATACATTGATTTATAGCAAGTATGCCTTGTAGAAATATTAGTGAAATCTTTGACCGGAGAAATTAGGTTTCTACAACAGATCCATCATGAATCATATGACCCGAATTGTATAATTCCCTGCCCAATCGAAAGATATAAAAAAAAACATTTTTCTTTCCATCAGTTTTAAACATATTGAGTTTTTTTAATGATATATATATATATATATATATATATATATATATATATATATATATATTTATTTATTTGTGGTATTATATTTGAGGAGCGTTATTCAAAAAAGAACAAATCCACTTTGATAAATTTTAGAGAAATCAAGATATTTCAATTAATTTGTATGAGTTGACAATACTTGTTGATTTGTCCATTTTGAAATATTACTGTAATTTTGACGAAAAAATCATATTTTGAATAAATATGGATTTGTTTCGTATAAAAAAAAATACTGATTTAGATGCTTTATCTAAACGGTATTTATAAAGTTTTGATGAAAATACTCATTGCATGTCGTAGCAATCATCCCAGGATACCCAAATCCAACCCTAGCTCAAAATATGGCAAATATGGATTTTTTCACTTCTGAAATAACGCTCCTCATTTATACATGGGAAATTTTACATTTGCGTCATTTTATATTTGAAAAATTGTATATTGGTGTTGTCCATATATACAGTGTGACCCATTTAAAATGGAACCACCCCTGTAGAATACGCATTTTTCATTCAATCTCAAAAAAAACATCGAAAACTGTATCTTAACACAAATTTTCATAACCAGTTTTATTTCCAAGGCACACTATTCTTTGTCAAAAACGGCAAAAGTTTATTAGGCAATTTTTGTTTTCAAGTTTGACTACACCACTGGATTCGTAGTCGTTATAAATAAAAACCATCAAAATTTCATAAAAAAATATTGGTTAACAACGAAGTTACAACAACTTCAATTTTGGAAACAAAATATTTGATTATAATTTTTATTTAAATTATAGACATATTTAAAATCTGGCAACACCGTCGATACAAAGTAGAACACCAGTGAACTTGTACAGTGAAAATCCGAAGTCAATAGCTCATTCCGTTCTACAGTTATAAGAATGGTAATGTGAGCGATTTGGTGGAAGCGATTTTGTAATAAAAATCTGACCAGGCCACTGGATTTGTAAATTATATTCCCTTAAACTCATTTATTTAAGTGTAGGTTATAAGTGTATTCGAAAAGAACAGAAAATTTGAAATTCATTTTCAAGTTATACAGTAGTACATTCTTCTATAGCCGATAAAAACGAAATGAACAGAAACGAGTTTTGAAGTATTTATTCAACAATAAAACGTCATTAAGCAAAAACTAAAACTAAAATAAACATTACTGTAAAATTAAATATTTGAATTTTTGTGGCTTCTACCAAACCTCCATTTAGTTCAACAACACTTTTATCGTATCTCTTCCGAATATTTTTTACACTATTTCTTATTTATTGAGGTGTAATTTCGGCACAAATCCAGTGGCGTAGTCGGATTTTTATTCCAAAATCGCTTCAACCTCAAATCGCTCACATTACCATACTTTCAGGAGTTATAACTGTAGAACGGAATGAGCTATTGACTTCGGATTTTCACTGTACAAGTTCACTGATGATCTACTTTGTATCGGCAGTGTTGTCAGATTTTTAATATGTCTATAATCTAAATAAAAATTATAATCAAATACTTTATTTCCAAAATTAAAGTTGTTGTAACTTCGTTGTTAACCAATATTTTTTTATTAAATTTTGATGCTTTTTATTCATAACGACTACAAATCCAGTGGTGTGAAAAATGCGTATTCTACAGGGGTGGTTCCATTTTAAATGGGTCACACTGTATAAGGTGTCGAATTTTAATAGATCATTGGTGTTTTTATAGATGCATTAACATGATTTCAGTTTTTGTGCCAATCTGTATGTTATATCTATATTTCTTATGATTTAGTTTATATATTATTCTTTAGATTTTATCCAATTTATATTTTACCACAAACAAGTAACTTTTGCTGCTTCTGTGGTTCCTACAATATTTATTGAATAATGTAAATTTTGTCATTTCTCTGTTTAATAGCAAATAAATATTTTTATTATTAATATATGGTGTTTGCGAATTGGTTTTTGTGTTTCAGAGAATCAATAGACAGTGCTTCAAGCTCATCAAATCGTTAGCCGGGAATGACGGCTGTAAAGCCCACATTGTGGATAAAGGTTTAGCTCCTGGTATAATTGCAGCTTTGGACACGAATAAGGTATGAATTGACTTCATAACTTGGATAAATGTTCAATATTTGGTTTCATTTAAGAACAATTTTATTTTTATGGAGAGTATGTTTGATATGAATGAGAGGAGAACAAAGCTATGAAGGCTAAAGTGCCAATTCCATGAAAGTAAGGGAAATAAATGGTTGATATTTCAGGGTAACTTGCCTACTGCAATAGCTGGACTTGGTTGTATATCTGCTCTGACCCTCAGGTCTCCCAACAATAGCGAAGTACTTTTTAAAGCAGGAGCACCTGCTATCATAGTGGAATTGATGAAAATGTACGAGAATGACAAGCAGATACAGGTATTTTATTTACAAGCTTTTGTTCAGTTTCACTCCTCTGCAACTAACCAACATGGGTCAAGTCTTGCAATTAAAATTTGAACCACTTTTTCTCAAGCAATAGACTTGCAATTCGGTATGTGTACATATCAACTGCAATTATACAGGGTGAGTCAGAATAAGACTGACAAACTCCAATTCCTTCTTTCATTTTGAGATCAAAAGTTCCATCAACGTATATCCTAAAATGCATCCTCTCTGAAATACAGGGTGTCGAGAGTACGAAAAAAAAAATTGGATTTAAATATTTTTCTTCCAAACTACCGTAGGAAAAAAATAATTTGGTATACTATTAGAAGTTGATTAATGTGATGATTTGAAGTTTTTATTTAATGGTGGAAAATATGGCCACATACGATCACTACTATGCCACCGATTTACTATTATAAAAACTTCAAATCATCACATTAACCAATCTAGAATAGTGTACCAAATTTAATTTTTTTCCTACAATAGTTTTGAAGAAAAATATTGAAATCCTAATTTTTTTTATACTTTCGACACCCTGTATCTCAGAGAGGATGCATTTTAGAACATACATTGATAGGAACTTTTTACCTCAAAATTAAGTAATGAATATGAACGGAGTTGACGGTCTTATTCTCATCCTGTATAGATAAAAAAATCAAATATATCATTTTGAACCCAAATTACCCAATAAAACGGAAAAATACAGGATATACAAGAATAACTTTGCCTATTTTTGGTTATATGAAATGAATGGGTATCGAGAATAATAATAATATCCATAACAATTTTACATTGAAGCAAACCCGAATTTTAAGGTTATTTCACAGATTATAGATAGCAATATCCATAGAGAAACTAACTAAAAATAAAGAGTTGTCAAACCTGCAGAAAAAGTTGGCACCATGTTTAGACATACCTCGCAACTGGCCGAACTAAGTTAGTAAAACAGATTTCTCTTCAGTTATCGATTGAGATAAGGCGGGTTTTTTAAATGTGTTACTTTTATATGGTTGATATGGTATGTATTTTATAAGTGATCGATTTGCCATTCCTGTATTTCATATGTATCATATCAAATAAAGGAATGGCACATCCATCACTAATAAAATATATACAGTAATCGATTCGTAGAATCTGTTAGTTCGTTCGTGGTCAAAATAAAGATTCAAAATCAATCTTTGTTTCATCTTATCAAGAACAAAAGTAAAGTTCTTATAAAACAAGAATAATAAGTTAAACACTATAAAAAATACATTTTATTTTATCTAGGACAAGGTACAACTACAGGCAAAACAATAATATAACTCTGAAAAACAAAATTAAAAATATTCTTCAGTCTTATCATCAATCAAAATAAAAACAAATTACATTTACAACAAACCTTCACGAATTTTGTTAATTTATTAGCACAAAGGTATAACAAATAATCCAGTTTGATGATATACTTCCTACTTCCTCAAATGGTGATAGAAAATGGAAATTGATGGAAATAAGTAATGCTTATATTTTACCTTGTAAAAAAATATTTCCAAGAATTTCAGCATTTCAACTTGAATAACAAAACATTCTATTTGGGTTCCTACTTCGAGTCCATAGTATAATTTATATCATGAATTTTTTGATGACAATAACAGTAGAAGAATATTCTGAAATTATTGCGTGGTTTGTCATACCTTTAAGGTGCATTTAGTCAACATAAACGTAACTTTAGCACAAGCATTGTCATAAACATAAGCGTAAAAATAATTATGTATAAAACTTATTTTATACAAGTTTTAGTGTTTCCGATCAACATTTCAAATTTATGAGAATGTCCAAAGAGATATACGATCATTTACTCCAATTGGAACATGTATTCGTATTCTGTATTTTTAGCATAATTGTAAGATTCTTAAAGTTGGGATTTTCAGGGTCACATGTTTTTAGCATACACTTAATATTGTTGTATAAATAGTGCCATTTGATATAACAGGTTCAACTTTCGACTTTAACATATATTTAAGCACAATTTAAAAGTGATGTTGACTAAATGCACCTATAATAAAAAAATGCATGTAAACAATAAACCTCTATTTTCTGTCAAATGTCGAAAGTGGAAAATTATCATGTCATCTGTCGATTGCGGGCAGCGCCTCCATGCGCGACTGACCATACCAAAAACTTGGTGGTCAAGATCGCCAAACAGTCTCTTTATTTTTAATTTATCTATGGCAATATCTCTCTCTCTTTCTTATTGTCCTATATTGCTTTCTCTCGGCGCATTCAGAACAATCCTCCTTGCGGGAAATCCGTGCCCAACCGGCTTAGACAAGGAGGATGGTGTGGGGGTGCAGCGTGTCTTGCTCTAAGCAATACTGCAATCGCCGATTATTGCACTGCACGTTCACAAACATAGAATGTATCATTCACATAGTGTTCTGGGTAGGCCTTGTTACTAACTCCATACGCCACAGCAACAGCGAATCGTCGAAGGACATCGTCAGCCCAGCTATGAAATTTATAATTTAATACGTGCGTTTGGTGAATACGTCACGGCCGCATTTTTTTGTTGTGTTTGCCAGTCTTTGGATGCAAACAAACCGTAACGCGTATAATGTTAACACAGAACTTTATCCAAACATTTTATTTAAAGAATTCTGGAGATATTTAAGCACTTATAGCAATAGGCTTATACAATATTATGGGATTATAATACGTGCGTTTAGTGAATACGTCACGACCGCATTTTTTGTTGTGTTTGTTAGTCTTTAGATGCAAATAAAACCGTAACGCGTATTTTTTTAACACATCACTTTATCCAAACATTGTATTTGAAGAATTCTCGAGATATTTAAACACTTATAGCAATATACTTATAGAAAATTATGGGATTATGATACGCTTTGTTGACATCCAAAGACTGATTTACACCAATAAAAATTGGTCGCGTGACGTCACACTAAACGAGCGTATTGCAACTATTTAAATTGAAAATCTCTGCCCTGGCTGAGAATACGCGAGTCTTTGGATGTCAACAAAGCGTATTATAATCCCATAATATTGTATAAGTATATTGCTATAAGTGCTTAAATATCTCCAGAATTCTTTAATACAATTTATGGATGGAGTGCTGTGTTAACAAAATACCCGTTACGGTTTGTTTGCATCCAAAGACTGACAAACACAACAAAAAAATGCGGTCGTGACGTATTCACTAAACGCATGTATCGAACGCAGGACTTTTCGCTCCTGAGTCGGACGCTAAACCACTGCCCCCCTAAATATCAGATAAAATATAACAAAGCAAGATGTATGCCAGGGCATTTGAATTGGCGTATAAACTATTGGGAACTCAAATCGACTTGGCAAAATTGTAAAATGTACACAAGTATAGTTACAGATATAGTTCTACTTTTACTGTTGGAGGGGGTAAGGCGCGTTCCATTGGTTAATGATTGTTCGTCTCTCTCTTTAGGTGTCAAAATCATGTACATACTTATTGTTTCGAAACTACAACACAACAATTTCAACTTTGTGGTGATACACATCTATTTTATCATATTTCTTTTCGAGGTTGGACTACAGCTACAGCAAAACTTTTAATAATAGAGCCATATTTTCTCGTGGCAAATCATTCTGGTACAATGACGTCACACCTATCAAATATTGTAAAGGGCGGTTCAAAAGGAAGCGGGGAAATGTCAACTGGTTTTTTTTAAATATAATTCTATGCTATATCCTGAATTCGAATCTGAACAATTTCAATATAGGTAACATGACATTGAATTTGATCTCTAAATTGCATTGTCTAATGACCTGGCAAAATTTGGTTTCCATTACTGAGGTTATGTTATGTTTTTGGTTATGACATATTTCAGTTAAATTATTCAAAATCCGGAAAAAATATTGACAGATGACAGTCGATAATGCACGAATCAGTTTGGGACAGGCACCAACACTCGAGATAAAGACAAAATTCCCTATTAATATAACTAAGAAATATAAACACTTTGGCACTAAAATTAAATGATTGTAATAGCATAAACCTAATAAAATCATATCTGAGTAACAGATATCAAACAGTATGTATAAAAGGGGTGTCATCTGCAAGGAGAGCTGTAGAAGTGGGTGTCCCACAAGGCTCGGTCCTAGGACCCCTACTATTTTTAATATATATAAATGATCTGCCACATGTGGCAATCTCTGAACGATATGCCCTTTTTGCAGATGATACTACATTCTCTATCAGAGGTGATAAACTCGCCGAAGTACTAGAGGAGTCGTCTGAGACACTGTCGAGAGCCAAACTATGGTTCTCAACCAACCTTTTATATTTGAATGAAACAAAAAACCAGCATATGCTATTTACACTTAAACAAACTCCTGAAATTTGTGGGTCTTTGGATGCTGCAACTTTCTTGGGAGTAAAAATCGATTCAAAACTAACCTGGGATCATCATACAGATTATGTATGCAATAAATTAAAGACTAATATATTTGTTCTTAGAAATCTTTCGCAAAATGTATCTATTAGTGTTTTGAGACAGGCATACTTTGCTCTGTGCCACCCGCATTTATCCTATGCCATACTAGCGTGGGGACACGCGGCTGGCACAGAAAGGGTATTTCGCCTGCAGCAAAGCTATTCGAATCGCTCTCAAATCTGGAATACACGCTGACTGTAAAGAGTCTTCATCGAGAAAAACATATTAACATTTCCATCAATTTATATTCTACAAAATCTAATCCATATTAAAAGTAACTACTGTGAGTACAAATCACACAATGAGTTTCATAATTATGACACGCGTAAAAATAATGACTTAGTAACAAACTACTACCGACTTAAGCGTTGCCAGAATGGGCCAGAGTTTTATGGAGTTCATTTTTTCAATAAGTTACCTGAAAAGGTCAGAAACCTGGAGGTCACTGTATTCAAATGTGTGATGAAGAAGTTTTTAATTAGGAAGTGTTTTTATTCTGTAAAAGAGTTTCTAGAGTATTCTTGTGATGTCAAAGATTTTAAACTTAATTAAGAATGGGTAATCACCAATATTATCATTGTTTGTAAATTTTATCCAAACCATTATATGTATGTGTGTGTATCATGTGCGTTGTATCATACCTACATGTATATATTCTTTTTATTGACTTGTGTAAGCACGTAAGTGTAGATTGGAAACACCAATAAATGATTTGATTTGATTTGATTAAATGGTCCAGCATATTCAGTTTGTGATTCGCTACATAACTATGATGAAATTATTACAATTGGAGAGGCAGAAGTTTTTGAAGTTGGCAACTTGTGCGGCACTCCCCTATTACATGTAGACAATTGTAAGCAGCATTTTGTCTTTATCTCGAGTGTTGGTGGCTGTCCCAAACTGACTTTTTCCCTGAATATTGTTTGCCACCAACTGTTCACATATTTAAACATATAATCTCTATGAATGACACATTTGACACTAGAAATTTATAAGCGCTTCATGACCAAAAGTAATTGAATTGGTATATCAAATTGGCGATTTTCCATACAACCAAAGTCAAACGATTGCCATTGGAGAAGCAGAACTTTAGAAGGTTTTTTTCAAGTTGGCAACTTGTGCGGCACTCCCCTAGTAAATGAAACCGTTCTCACCTAAGCACAGCGTCGCAGCACAGAGCAGCAAAGTGTTCTGCTCGATGCTGCTAGATGGGAATCGGCCTTAACTAACTGGGATTTTGGATTCTGCAGACTGTAACTACAAATTTAGATTTTTAATCAATGCTAATCTCTATAATAAAAATGGATCTCGATTCTTTTTAAGCGCAAAACGTGAGAACGGCTGGACCGATTTGGTTATTTTTTTAGCGTTCGTAATAGCCCGAGGATGGATGAAAAAAAAATTAGGAAAGTTGCCCGGAAATTAGAAAATTCATAAGAAATCTGGCGAAGAAAAAGACTATCGAGTCATTTATTGCCAAAGAGGAAATAGCTCAGCGGTTACACTGTCGCCTACCAAGCAGATGGTCACAAAAACAAATCCCGATTTGGCTAATTGTTTTTTTTGATGTTCGTAATACTCTGAATAAGGTTTTTAGGGAAAAAAAGTTATTTGAAATTTCTTTGTCCTGGAAAAGTTGTCAGGAATATATAATAAAAATTAATTTCTGTTTGTGTCGGTTAGCTCATAACTTGAGATCGGCTGGACCGATTTGGCTAATTTTTCCGAGAAATAACGAACGGAAAAACGAAATAAATTCTACGCGGACGAGAGTTTTTAGGAAAACAAAATTAGGGAATATAGAAATTTGGACAGGGCAATGTCTGTCGGGTCAGCTAGTACATAAGATAAAAATAAATATAATTCATAAATAGAATTGGTTAATGCACTGAGTATTTGTCTTGTACTTGTCAGATTTTCTTCTAGTACTGGATTATGGAAATACAGTCGCAAAGAATTCCAATGTTGGAGTATTCTATCAACTACAACATAGAAAAAAAAGGTAATTTTATCGGAATCCACAAAAATGTTCATTACTTTAAGCAAGAGCCATCTCGTCTGGGTAAAGCATTTTGTGTGGTTTCTCATTTGCAAAAGTTTTAATTAGTGAGCTCCTATTTTTTTTATGGAATTCCTTTTTGGTCCTGAATATTCTTGATTACTAAAAATATATCATCGACATTTCCAATGTTCATTTCTATCAATAAAAAAAAATGGCTATGTATATCTTATTTCCAATATCTCACCACTATTACTGACAAAACCTTTTTTGTACTTACATCAGTGGTCTCGTCAGTTATTAAAGAAAATGGTGTTTGTTTTAAATTGTGGACTATTTCTTGTTTGAAGCTGGAACCCATGCCACCCACTATAAGTTGTGTTGTTTTTCTCATCATTATTTTGAGTTCGTTTGCAATTTCAGAGTCAGAAATTTGGTAGTGATTGCATGGCTGACAATGAAATTTTTTTCTTATAAATATAAGCGCAATATTTCAATTCGGCCTCTCTTATTAAATAGAACTTCGTTCTTTCACAGGATTTGGCTATCATTTAGTCAGTTGAATCGACCTTTTGGCTGCACGTTCATTTTTCTTATGGGATAAATGTGTCGACGGTTATTGAATTTTACTCTTGACAACTTGGTGAATGTTACGTGTTTTTGCTTCCTGAACACGAATCCGGAAGAAAAACGCGCCGCTCTCATATCCTTTTCGAGTTATACCCCTTTTTAGTTCTGAATCCCGTAATTTTCAAGCACCCTTTTCTCGCACAAAAATAACTCACAATGCCCCCTTCTGTTTACCAGCATAAACTACTAATAGGTACTAAATCGATCATTTTCGGCACAATTTGGCTCAAAATATAGCCGGTTCTATCGAAAAAATCCTCCTTGAACAGTTATAAACAACCTAACCTCTCACACCTGAAAAAAACATTGGTAAATTTCACTTTTGGCATGTTGTTCAAAACAAATAAATCACCGCCAACTTATCAAATTACCTTTATATGAAGGGGAAATTGATTTATAAAAGAGAAACTACTATTCAGTTGCTCTTTTCAACATATTTGTAATTTTTCTATCAAGTGCAATATCCAAATTCATAAATGATCTAATGAACTAAATTTATTAAACATTAGATACAAATATCTATGGTTTTGCGATATTTTATATTCAACGAAAGTTGATTATGTGATTCTTTTCTATTGATATTTCCCAAGATTACTATTAAAAAAAATATTTTTGCATTATTGCATTTTTGGTTAAAACATATGTGGGCCATCTATGACTTGTTTTTTTTTCTTAGAAAACTGGCAGTTGGGCTGTCAGAAACATGGTATCTAGAAGTAGATATCAGAATGAAACTTTCCTTGGATTGGGCATAGAAAAAATTCTCCAACGTGATTTAGAGAAATTCAAAGATATCGAGTATGACATTAAGGCTGCTTTGCGTGATCTGGGAGCGAAGGTTCAGCTGAAAGAAGAATGGACCGGAAAGGGTGGAGCCCTAAGTTCAGAAGATTCGAACATTTCAAAAGATTGTAACGCTTCTAAGTGAACTGATTGAATTGAGTGCTTTATTTCTCTTTCACACTGAAATATATTGATTAATATGTTGATTTTTTTACCCTTTTGTAATTGTCTTTAATATATGCGCTTTTTTACTAAGTTGGTTCTTATTTCACTTTTTGTTCGAAATGTACTTGAACTTCATTTACGTAAATAGTCCATAGTATAAACTCTGAACATTTTTCTGCGGGTAAGAATGTTTGGCTACTATGAACCTTGAGTCGTGGTGGCTTTGACAGGTAACAGGTAAGTATGCATTAAATTGCCGCACAAAAACATAGTATAAGGCGTGATTTTTTTATATCTTCTACGGGATTCTATTAGAAATCATATTATCCACTGCCCCAGACACTTTGTATGGTGGAATAAAGTGTAATAAATTATAATTGTACTTACGTTCAGTGGCCGCCAAAAAAAATACTCAAGCTGCCTCTGTTACTTGTATCTTAGTTAGTCCTTATCATTTATTTACAACGAGCCGCTTGATCCTCTTGACTCTAGCTCTCACTATCTTTCTGTGATGTTATGTGTTTCGGGTTCTCTGGAGACAGGCTACAATAAAAACGTATTATTACATAATGGACATGTAACAAAATGAAACAGATGTTTGCGAAAAAGTGTAGCTCCGGTAACGATCAATCTTGATAATTGACCCCCCGGTGCAGTCAGCACAGCACGACAGAGTAAAAACTATACAGAGGAGAAGGGTAGACAAGACAAACGAAAACGAGATGGGATTTTACACCAATTTCAATGCCCTTGGAGAACTGTCATAATAAAGGTCATTCTTGGTTTACCTTTCATGTCTCAGAATTGACAGCTTTATAAAATCTCAACATTATTCAGAAAATTACAAGAAATGAACGATATTATTTTGCAAAACACAACTTAAAATTTAGGAATTGGACAACACACACACGATTACGAAAGTGGATCTATACTTATAGAGAGATGAAATTAGTTTGTTTTTTGTGAGTAGGGGTGATCTCTGGAACTATTGAACCTATTTTTTTAATGTTTTGACCAATAAAATTCTAAACTATCCCTGAGAATGTTGAAAAGGAAACATTCTCAATTGAAAATTGAATAGAAAGATTTTACTGAAAATTGAAAAATCTATGACAATAATGGATTTATTTTTTGTAATATCTAACAGAAAACAACTACTTCCCCGGAACCTTAATTAAAAAAAGGCCTTTACACATGAATTGCCTACAATATTCTTTCTACTACCGTAAATATTGTCCACTAAGATTAGAAATGCAAAAGTTACTTTACGCATTAGTGTGTAAAGTAGTAGATGTACATTTTACGAACATCAATTTATTTGAAGTTAACAACATATTTAAATCTTAGAAAACAAAATAACAATAAAAAATTAAACAATGCTTAATAAATTAGGTTTCTAGTTAGAAATATTAATCAAAAGTGCAATTATTACAACTACTAAAATCTATGTGTTACGCCACTGGCCTTTTATAGAGGGATCACTCCTTCAAAGAAAGACCAATAAACGCTAAGGAATTTTCAAATATTATGAATTAATCACTTTACTTGATCACTCCTTTGTTGTTAGGTTGAGAATTTGAGTAATTTCTCAAGAGCGGCTTCAAGAAATATCCCTTTCTCTTAATACAGGGAATGTGGGGCGTTTAGATAGAAGCACGTACCGATCTCAGAAAGATTGTGAAATAATGCACTTGGAAAAACAGTAGAATATACATATATATATATATTTTTATAATAGTTATATAGCAGTTCCATCAGTTCTATATACTGTTAAAATGATTCTCTAGTCAAAGAACAGTGGAGATTTTACTTTAGGTCAGTTTTTGGCATTCTCAAAGTCAAGTGGACTGAATATAAGTAAAAATGCCATCAATTGTTAAACCGACTGTTGATAAATATGATTTGAAAAATATGGGAACATAAAATATGGAGATTCATTTAAAAACATATAAAAATTATAATTGATTCAATTTACCCAAACATAAATTCAGAAAAACAGATAACTTACTCCAGACCATCAGGTTTCAACACTTATTCACTCGATATTTGTTTTACACGATATTAGTTTAATTGTATTATTATTTTAATTATTTCCGCGAAAGTTGTTTATTTACTTTTAAATTGCACTGTATATTAGACTATAGTTGTATTGGTAATATTTTTCTATGACAGCAGGAACTATCGTTTAGAGATTTTCGGTGTCTTATCTCGTTCTTGAAACATTGGTATCATAATTTTTATTAATGGTAAATACTGTTTGACTTGATTTGGAATTCTCTTTCTTAATAATTTCGCAATTTCACTGCAAGATGATTACTTGTCAATGAACTCATGACTGATGACTGTCTAGTCAAGAGTTGTTACTTGGTTGACACCTACTGCACTCCTATATGTTATATTGTTAATATGATAACCTAGGTGAAAGATTGAGCACTTCTCATCTTTCTGCACTACATGTTAATCGAATGAACGTTTAAACACCTCTGAGAGGACATGTTACTTGAACGACTTCTGTTTACCGAATCATTCTTGTTTGTTCGCGTTTTATATGATCTCCCCCTCCATGTATCGTTCTTTGTGGGCTCGCGGGGTCACATTCCTAACGTTAGTTATCTTCTACTTGTCATAGTAAATCACCTTCTTAGTAATTAATGGCTCGTTACGGTAGCCGAAAGAATGTAAAAAAAATTAATGATTTATCTATTTCGTGGTCGTATTTCACTTAATGAGCTGTCAAAACCTATAATTTATAGTTTCTTGGTTTACTAATGAAATTCCTTACATATGAGTAACTCGGAGGGTGATGAGTTGTTAATAGCTCCGTGGTAAAAAGGTTGTCTTTTATATGCATTCCAGGGCTTGCAGGTGTTTAGCTATTTGTAACGTGCTCTTGTTTATCAGTTTGGTCGAGTATTTGATTTCAAAATTTATTTTCATTCCCAGTGAATTATGTTTTCTGGCCAGAGTTCATATTTATTAATAATTTGTTGTTTCTTATGTTTGAAAAGTTTTTCTGTACTTATGGGGTTATGACATATGGATTTTGGCCTTTTCAAGTACAGAGTTTGAGAATGTTTGTGACATTACTTTTGTTACTCTAGTTTGAGTATCGAGTGGTTCCACAAATTCTCTTTAGAGTCCTCAACAGTAACAGAGTATATGACATACTGTCGTCCAGTAAAAAAATCATTCTTTTGTGTAATTGTGCTATCCACATAGCCTTCTGCAACAGCAGATGACTTCCATCCTCTGTTTTTTTACTGTTAGGTCTCCTGAATTTGCTAGCATAGTGGCTGAAGATCTCCTAAAGCGGTGGCCCTGTAAAAGCTATTGGATTGGGCAAGTTTAGATACGTTGCTATAACACATGGCATTTTACCAAATTTATTTATCCCTACAGGCTGTTTAGAAAAATTTTCAATTGCGTATTTTAAAAACGACTTGTTACAATTTATATTCGATGGTCTTAATAAGGTATATTTTTTTAAGAAAAATAATCAATTGAAGAATTATTAGCATTTGAAATCGTAAAAATGCGTTCTATTCCATTTGGTTTCTGGTACTTTAATAGTGTAGACTGTTTATCTTCCACATCGTTGATTGTCATTTTACATCATTCTTCCCGGGGACAATCCCCCAAAATTCCAATTATAAAAGCAACCTAAAAAATAACATTGCAATAGCTAAACCAAAGAGAAAAATATCAGGAAATATCTGACGTTTTGCATGTAAAATTGTAAAGCAAACGCAAATGGTTTTATATTATTTTGAAAAATATGAGGTTTTACGTATGGTGTGTTGCCTAACTAAGCCGGTGGCTTTGAGGATCGGCGACTGATTTAGTTAGGCAACACACCATATATTTTAACAGGTTTCTAAACTGAGCTATGGTCTAAATCGTCGCATAAGGGTAATACTTTTTTCTGAACCTTTGTGTGAAAACAATTGAATAAATATATCTATAATAATCATTTAACAAAAATGTCAGCACTTATATTCCATCATTTCCAATAGATCTTTTTATCGGTTTGCTTTTATTGAATAGCTTGAATCACCCTATAGTATGGAAGTGGTACTGGAATCTAGATAGCTGACTTCTTTGTGACTTTGTGTAAAGTCTCAAATCAAAAGTGTCATCGAAAAATTTCGAAATGCTTTCATCATACTGACCTAAAACATTCCATCCATCATAATTATCATTATTCCATAAAAAATTACACCAATTCCAAAAGAGGAAGAGCACCAAGATGCCAAGAAAATACATAGGTGAGTATATGTTCTTTATAGTAACAGGTAAATTTGGTATTAGATGCCTCCACCCTGATTTCAATCAACAAGAGTACAGAAAATGTGTATATAATTTATAAGATCTTTCTACATACACTTCAGTATTTAATTGGCTTATCATGTCCAAAGGATAGGGTGATTAGAGATATAGGTAGTTTCAATGGGCAGGAAACTGATATATTTATTTTGGTACCTAAAAACAAAAATATGAAAAGCTCGTTCTGAAGTCAACGATCGTCATCGGACGTTTATACGAGGGATATGGGAGTTCCCCAGGGGTTCACCTCAGGACCACTGATTTTCTTTTGTATTTGTAAATGATCTATCTCTCATATGAGCACAAATTGTGTATTTATTTATGCTGACGCTGAGACCTCTGAGGAACTACAAAAGAAATTTAATATATTATCAATTCACGACTTGGTTTGAGAAAACAATTCTGATTGTGAATTTCGAAAATCCAGAGGCACGCAATTTTATTGTAGAACTAGGATAATGAAAAATATCCAAGTAAAAGTCATATGTGATGTGAAAAGTTTCGCCAAAAGTAATAAATTCCTTGGAACTTTTGTACACAGTGATATGCGATGGGAAACAAATTAAATGTTATTTGTAAATAGTTAAGAGTGGTCATTACGTCATTCTTCAATTATTACGCTATAATATTAATATTTGAGTCTGTTCCAAGAGAATATTTGTCTTACAGAAAAGAGTCATCAGACCAATTTTTAATTTGATAGTCAAAAATTTCTGAAAAAAAAATCCACTCACACCTAATAATTTTTTTAAAAATAGCCCATATTTATATTGGAGTTATATTTTTCAATAATCTCTCTATTTGTTTGCGGAAAATTCAGATTGAAAATTCGTTCAAATCAAAACTGAAAGGATATCTGCAAGGACATTACAGCGATGCGGATTTTTTTAACTTGAAATAACAATAGTTTAATAATTATTTTGTGCTGTATTATATATTTTATATTTATATCTGTTTATATTACGTTATATATAATGTATTTGGAAATAGTTCTATCCCGATATAACATAGGTTCTACAGCGACGGGATATTTTTGAAATAACAATACAATTTAGTCTATCTGCATTACGTATTTTGTATTTATATCTGTTTATATTTTGATGTATCTTATAATGTATTTGAAAACAGTGTTATCCCCATATTACCTGTATTTCTCTGCCATAATTGAAAGAAAAGAAAACTGAAACACGAGAAAGACATGTACCGTCAAATTCAAGCATAATATGAATAAACATGTTAATTTTCCAATGATGAATGGAAAAAATGTTTGAATTGGGAAGAAGTATTTACAAAACATATTTTTCTCGACTTCCCAATAGAATATTATTTTATGTACGCATTTACACATGAAAAACGTTTGCTGACGAGAAAAAGTAACATTTTTCGTAAGTAGATTCATCTGAAAAACCACATGTTGTAGGCAGGTTGACAAAAAATATAATTTTCAGAACAAAGTGTCTTCTTTATATTAATGTACCCATCAACTTTATTGAAAATATACGAGAAGGGTTAAAATGATTTAAATAATGCCAAAAAAATTCTATTGCGAAAAAAGAAGCAAGTAATAAGCAAACAAACATACATAAGTACTCCAAAAATATTTAGAATATCTAGTTCAAAGTTTAATTTTTTTCTCATTTCTCAATCACTCATGGAAGTCAGTGTTGGAACAGAATTCATATTGAATGAACTAAATCTACCAAAAACCAGTCATTTCTCGCAAACTGATAAGCGGATATTCCATATCAAAGAACGATTCGAACATGGAAATAATTCATACTATCTATTTCTATTTTCAGGGCCTGGACCAGGCAAATATATGCTACCCCCCGTTGTCGGTTATACCGATCACGATGTCTCCAGATTCAGAAACCCACAGTTTTCGATCGGTCTGAAGGTGTTGAGTCAAAGGAAACCCTTCGGACCCGGTCCTAGATATGACGTACAAGGGATGACTCGCTATGGAAAAGCCAGCCCACCAGCTTATTCCATGAAATCGAGGCCCAAAACTTATGGTAATGAATCCAACGACATAACTTTAAGAGTGAAAAAGCCGATCGAATAAAAAGGTTCTGTAGAGCCCTTGGTTTACACTCCCTTTGCTCAAACGTTGTGTTTTTTGTCCTGTTTTTTTTCACAATGTAGGTTTCTTGCCCCCTCAGAATCCATAATTAGATAATCATTATCGAAGAAAATATTGAAACTATGCGTTTTTATAGTAAATTTTTAGGAACATTTTGAGTAGGTACTTTACCAAGAATATACTCTAGTGAGAATGGGCAAGGTACTTACAACCATCTTTTTCCTAAGTCTCCAGAAAAAAACAACCGAATTTCCTGTTTTTTAAAGCATAGACAAAGCTAGAACACTGCAAATAATTTCAAAATCATGACTGAAAAAAAAAATAACGAAACTATTCGTTTTTATAAAAATGCTACATTTTGAGTACTTTACAAACAATACATTTCGATGGGAGTGGGCAAGGATTAAAGTTAGTTATTGCTTCAAATTGCCAATGATCATTGATTACAATGATGAATGATTACCACAGCTTTTCATTTATAAGTACGGAGAATGGAAAACAACGATGATAATCACATGGATATTTTTACGAAGGAATGCCAGTGTTGGTAACTTTTCAGTAACTTTGACCAATTATTCCATTGGATGATGGTAATTTGTTGATTTTTTTAGGAATAACAAAAGTATGTTTATTTAGTAACCATCTTCGACATTTTTCAAGATGACCTCTTGGCAGATGTTGATGTGACTCAAATTTGAATTTGGAACTGATATAAAAATTAATAATGACATTGTTTCAGTACTCTGTGGGTGAACACCTACTGGATGATAATTTAAAGTTTTTTCTCTGTATTACCGGTCCGTACTAAAAACTGAAAATGTTGGCTGTTGAAAGTGAAGCTGAGAGTGGGAAGTCGAATGTTGTGTATAAATCGGAAACAAAGATGGCCGTCGACGGCATCCTTGAGGCACTTTATAAAATATCTCTTCGATTTCAATCAGGAACAAGAGTGGGATGATCCCTAAAGTACTTCATGAATTATTTCCATCAGAGATCTCATAGAGATCTCATCCTGATACTCATTTGATAAACATATTAATTAAAAAAAAACGAGGATTTTTTTTGAATTGCTTCAAAAACTGCAAGATCGTGGATTGAGGATAATTTGGAAGACTAATAGGGACACCCCTATCAATGTTATGTTGAATCTTTTGAATTGGCAATCTATTCCCCAAAACCTGTTCTATTTCACCATGATATTCGTATACAAAATATTAAACAATTTGGGCCCATGTTATTTTAATCAATATATTTTCTTCCATCATGATATTCACCAGTTTCACTCGGAATATATATATATATATATATATATATATATATATATATATATATATATATATATATATATAAAAGAGAGGAATATCGAGGGGACTGTTAAAAACAAAATGGAAGGATGAGGGCGGAGAGCCCGAGACACATGTATGGTTAACACTTTTCTCTTAGGGCCATTGAACTCCTTCCATTTTATATATATATATATATATATATATATATATATATATATATATATCCAGAACGACTCACAGAATACTCTTTGTTTCAGAAGATAGGCTATACCGGTACGATCCCAGTCTTAGATCCCAGTGGCAGTCCCCAGAGACCGCTAAACACCCCAGATAGGGCCTCATAACAGGCATTTTTTCTCTCTCAACCTACGGCGACCATATTTTTTTCTATATATGGTTGTGTCTTGGTGCGGCTTCCACGATAACCTCAGACATCTCAGACCTCAGTGGTAGTCTCCCGAGACTGCTGAACACCCCAGGCGGGCCTCCCAGTGCGGAAATCTTGATAATCTCAACCTACAGCCGCCATATTTTTTTCTATACATGGTTGGCCCCAATATAGCCCTCATAATGTCCCCAGGCAACTCAGACTCCGATGATAACCTCCAGAGACCGTTGAACACCCTAGGCGGGTCCCCTCAGAGCGGACATTTTCCAATTCTCAACCTACAGCCGCAATATTTTTCTCTATGAATGTTTGCCCCAATACGGCGCCCAAAATGTCCCCAGGTGTCTCTGATCCAAACCTCGGAGAAAGGGAGTCTGTGCTTGTACCGGTATAGCCCATCTACTGGTTTCGATCAGTTCAATCTCTGAACAACTTCAAAAACAAGCTTGGGGAACTTATTTCAAATCTACTAATATGATGAATCATCTGACTTTTACTTATCTATTATTACAGCTACTCAATATAATAAGTATTAACTTTTCAAACTTACTGTTTGTTATGTATTTTATATTTTTTGTTGATATGTAACACACAGTTAATTTAATATAATAGGATATCCTATTTGATGAAGATTCATCCATCTATCTATATTGGAATAACAATTTGGTTACTAATCAAAGTTGCTGATACGTTTTTTTGTAGGTGTATTTCAAGCACCGGGTCCAGGTACCTACAAACCGGAACTAGCTCCTAGAATGAAGGAACCGAGACCACCGATGTACTCGATGTCTTATAGGTACCCCACATCGAGAAAATTCTCAACACCCGGACCTGATAAATACGAAGTGCCTTCTACTCTAGGACCCAAAGTTCCCGACAAACATGCCAATGCGGCCTATAGCATGTGAGTAACCAGTTAATTGTTTCCACATTATGTGGATATAATCCAGATACGAAATGGGACTACAAACACCTATAACACTTTTCAAAACCTCAATACCGGAGATATTGGTATTTGAAAGATGAATGTGGATATGGGCCACACTGCGACCTCTACGATCGATTGTGTCCCCTTTTTTGTGGAGATTGATAATTTCTCGACGTTTATAGCTAATGTTATAGAGGTTTTTTAAACAAACAACTTATCAAAAATACATAACAGGTTCCACGTCATAAACATACATGTCTGTTTTTGAATTTCAGGTATAAAAACAAAATAAATGACTTAGAGAGATATAGCTTTCATAACAAATCAACAGCAATTTGAGTCTACAAAAATGACAAGTATTAGCAACATGTCCATTGAAAAAATAAGTCATATAAAACTATTGAATATCATAATAAATACGGTATATAAATCCACTTTTCATCAAGATATTACATGTTTCCTCAAAGTAATGGAATCAACGATTCATGAATTAAGGAAAACAAAATAGCAAACTGATCTTCATGTTAATTTTCTGAACACAAAGCATCGAATGTAAAAAGATTCCTTGGTCATGGGTTCTGTCAAGCAGTATTTGAAAATACTAGATGGCATAGAAGTTAAGATAATTTGTTTATTAATTTTAACGATGCAATAACAACAGTAGTTTAATTAGAAATCTCGGATCATAGGCGTCAATTGCTAAAACTAACTGTAGATATACACTCAGCAGTGCCGGTTTTAGCACTATCAGCGCCCTGGGCGGGATTTCTACGGCGCCCCCTCACTTTCTACAGCGCCCCCTAACTGCAATTCAAACCAATACGAAAAAACGCAAAGGATATAATGAAATAACCATTTATTAAAATAGATAACCATATATTAAAAAAATAATAAAATTTTACTTTTCTAGCCTTTCTATCGGCGAACTCTTTTGTTGGGTTATCAAAGTCGATGTTTTGAACAATTTCATTTTCGATTGACAAAGTTGCCGAGTTTGTCAATCTAGATTGAGATATTGACGATCAGATCAGCTTAAGCTTAGAAATACTCCTCTACCCACTAGCAACCGTTACGGGTATAGTCAATAATATTCGCAATGCTATCCATACATTTGAATATAGTACTTGTAAGTTGCGATCTTTGATGAGATTTGAAACAAAAACAGGAGTAACCACATTTTGATCAAGCAGAAGAGATTTCAGACTTACGAGTTCATCACTCAGCATAAAACCATCTATCTATATCTGATTTAGAGTTGAGAGAATGTTGACACCCTGTATCTTGAAAACGAAGCAGTACCGGACCTATGTTTATATGAACTTTTCGTCTTGGAATTACTCGAAGAATCACCCCTTCAAGTTTGGCCACATACTTACATAACACCCTGTATAAAGATGCGCCTGCGGCGCCCCTTCATATCCGGCGCCCTAGGCGGTCGCCCTACCACGCCCTACCCTAACGCCGCTACTGACTCAGCGGTTCCTAGTAGTACCCTACACAATGAAAAATATTCTAAAAATAATATTCAACCGATGTTAAAATACCTCAGTAATGGAAAAACGGGAAGATGTTTTTGGAAGCTTAACTACATAGCTTTTATTTCAACTCTCTGCAATTTCTATAATATATATATATATATATATATATATATATATATATATATATATATATATATATAGAGAACGGGTAGTTGTTGCTGACTAGTTAGGGATGGAACCAGTAAATAGTGGGGTTATTCAGCAAATAAAAGAGAACTCTTTAAAGGTTGTCCAAGCTTTCGGAAATTTTATTAATTATTTCCATCATCAGGGAGACTACAAAAGTGTAAAATTTAAAGTTAGTTTAAAAAAAAAATAGTTTGAATATGACTTACATCTTTGTTGAGAATGATTATAAAGGTGTTCAAATATGATGGTTGGCACATTATGAAGGATGAATGATGATATAATACAGTTTAAAATAACTAGTTAAGTATTAAAATAAGGATTATCACATTTTTATAGGTGAAAGTCATTTTCCCATGAGGGAAGAAGTGTCCTACCTGTTACTTACCTGTTACTACCTGTTTACTTACCTGTTACTTACCTGTTACTACCTGTGACCTAACCTGTTACTTGACACTTCTTCCCTCATGGGAAAATGACATTCACCTATAAAAATGTGATAATCCTTATTTTAATAGTTAACTAGTTATTTTAAACTGTATTATATCATCATTCATCCTTCATAATGTGTCAACCATCATATTTGAACACCTTTATAATCATTCTCAACAAAGATGTAAGTCATATTCAAACTATTTTTTTTTAAACTAACTTTAAATTTTACACTTTTGTAGTCTCCCTGATGATGGAAATAATTAATAAAATTTCCGAAAGCTTGGACAACCTTTAAAGAGTTCTCTTTTATTTGCTGCATAACCCCACTATTTACTGGTTATGTATGTATATATATATATATATATATATATATAAATCTACGAAACTATCTTGAGGATGCAGTCAAAATAACTGGGCTGGGTTAATAAAATCTTTGTTATATGGTCGAGCTTTCGGAAACGTTTATTTCCTTTTTCAAGACATCTAAAAATGTAAAAAGAACAAGTTTGAGTCACATGGTACTCCATAAAATGTTAGAAATATTACTAACTTAGAATGAACGGAACACAATTGAGCAGATCATTAATCAATGCATTGTTTAAAAATCAGTAAACAACTTTACAACCACTTTTATTTAAAAACTAGAAAAATTCTCGTCATGGAGATGTCAAAATAAGTTCTGCACATGGTCGAGTTATGCCAGAAGAGCATGGATCATAAGAAAAGGAAATGATATACATTAGGCATATGACAGCCGCCAATATGTAAAGTGGGGAGGGATCAACCTGTTTGAATATATTGCCAACTTCACAGTGGCGGGAAATTTGAAAATTACAAAAATTATGGAACATTTGAAAAAAGAGACAAATACACCGGAAAATGTTATTGAAATTTTTCTATAAGCACATTGTGTTTAAGAGTCCACATTCATTTGTGGTCCAGAAAGGTAATGTTGTTCCAATGTAATAATGTAATTGTACATAATACTCAGATTATTTAAATCAGTTTTTTTGTTCATGGTGTTAGAGTCATTATTAATGTGGAACATTTCTTTGAATATTCTTTTATGATAGTTATTTTCAGTGCATAGAATTTTAACGTTTTCATAGACCATAGTGTGTTTGTCCTTGATCACATGTATATATGTTGTATCCAAGAAATGGAAAACCAGCTATGAGGTTACCATCATACTGGTTGGCACGAGAAATACATGATGCAAAAAACAAATTAAGGTTCCTTTACTCATGATATTTTAAAAAATATATAATACCAACTTCTGATATTTTAAAAAATATATAATGACTATAGAAAGAGTTATTACAAACTGTTAGATAGTACCAACGTACATTCAACAATGAACGTATCATGAAATCTGACAACAAACAGAAGATATTCTGGAATATCGTCAATAAAGAAACCGGTAAACTGATAACATGTAAAACCTGCCAACTTGAGTGAAGATGATTCAAATACTTTCTCCATCACTAATGCCGAAAACATTCTCCAAAAACTAGAAAAAAACATTTCCAACCTGATAAAATTACTCCAAATACAAAATTCATTATTTTTCAAACCAGCTACCCCATCAGATATCAAGTCTGTTATAGGTAACTTCAAAAATAAAAAAGCCAAGATTTGGAGGTAGTCAGTATGTTCATTGTTACTCCTTTTCTAACTGAACCACTAGCAGATGTTATTCATACTGTCTGATGGACGGTGTTTTCGTAGTCAAGCTGTAGTTGTTGACAATGACATGGGTTCCTTCATGTCTATAAAGAGAAGTATGCCTTAGGCCTCAATCAGAAAACATATATATTTCAAATCGATATTTTTTTTTGGAATATCAATTTATTGGCAAGAAAATATAACTCGTCCTACGGATTTTGTATTTTCAGCTTTGGGTTTGCAATTCGTTAATATTCCAAAAAATATCGGTAAAAATCATATCACTTATTATATTACCCCTGATAGTAGAGTTATCCCATCTGGGCAATTTCTACTTGCCAAGGTGGATAAGGTCTGGAAAGGTCTCTTTCCATGGAACAAGTGAAAATCCAGTCCATCTTTGTCAACTACAAATTTTATGCCGAAACCTGGATTCGATCCAGAACCCATTTGATTTTCAATCTACCGCTCTAATTGCTGAGCTATTTTGACCTTACAATCATGGTGGCTATGGGAAGTCTATGGGTAGCCATTTTCCAAGATGACTGACATTCAGTTGGCTATTGTTGGTGGTCCGAGACGACGGCTATTGGTTGCCAGCCACCTCCTCCGGCTGTGAGTGACTGCCTATCACAGAAGAAATATGTTTTTTTCACTAACGCCAAACTCCAGTGGCGGCACCGCCCCGCGATAGTCCCCAGACCCCCTCAAATCCCTATGGTTATAGCACAGCTGGGACTGTGCTAGAAACCCCATAGCCCTACTACTATCGTATAACTACATTTCGGATATCTCAAAAACAATTATAACCACCACTAAAATTTGCAGGTCATTCAAGCAAAAGTCCCTTTCGTCTGAAGAGAGGTCCCCAGGCCCTGCGAAATATAATGGTACCGATACGAGAGTCTTCAGAAACAAACCCCCAGTATACACCATGTCACCTAGGGTGTTCCCCCCCAACCCGCAGGCAGGCACTCCGGGCCCGATTTACCTGCCCAAATTACCGCAGAAGCCAGGATATTCGTTCGGTTTGAGAACAGATACTGATCCGTATATCACAGCCCAGGACGAGATGCCTTGCATTGAGAGATAGAAAAAATGGGAAGTTAAGTTTACAACGGGAAGTATTTATTTTCTGATATGGTGTAACCGAAAGCATTATCTACTGACACAAGTATTAATATAAATCGAAATAAAAGTATTTTAGGTCACACGCCTTTTTTTTTGTTTTCCTTCCATATCCACATAATTATGCCTCATTTGATAGAAAGCAAAGATTAAGAGTACACAAGTGGTCCCATAACAGAGCCTGATGAAGTGTCAGAACTGTACAGTTAAAAAAAAATCTCATAACTAAACTCTTCCCATCTCAACCTCTTACTGAAAATGAGATAGCTAAAACCCCAGCTGAAATTGGATTTGATGAACTCTCAATTGTCATAAAGGAAATTATCCCTGCCTTTATTGAACCACTAACCCACCCAATGAACAAATCACACTAGGCTAGTTTCCAGACATTCTTAAAAACGCAGTTGTTATCCCTGTATATGAAAAAGAAAACCAAAAGAAATAGACAACTATAGTCAAATCTTGTTCTGTTCCATATCCAAACTATTTGAAAACGCTGTTTCAGTCAGAATTATAGATCACTGGGCACAAATATGTGTAAATCTCAGCACAGATTCAGAAAAAATAAATGTATCCAAACAGCTTCTTACGACCTACTTAATCACATATGTATATATATATATATATATATATATATATATATATATATATATATATATATATATATATATTGACTACACCACTGGATTCTGTAGTCATCATAAAATGAAAACCATCAAAATTTCATAATAAAATATTGGTTAACAACGAAGTTACAACAACTTTAATTTTGGAAACAAGTATCTGATTATATTTTATTTAGATTGCAGACATATTTGAAATCTGGGAACACTGCCAATACAAAGTAGAGCAAAGTGAATTTTGTCAGCGAAAATTGAAGTTAATAGCTCATTCCGTTCAACAGTTATAACTACTGAAAGTATGGTAATGTGAGCGATTTAGTGTACTAAATCACAGCCAACTATTGATTTAGTACAATACCTATGCTCAATGTATTAGTTCAGCTTTCCTCAAATTATTGATACCTTCTAAAAGCTTGTTTCAGTTGAGTTTTGCAGAATAAAAAAGGAAAATTTTTTGTCCTGCTTTCTGTTTTATTATTGAATAAATAATTTTGATACTTTAAAACTTGATTCGGTTCATTTCTGTTTTATCGGCTATTGAAAACTGCATAACTTGAAAATGAATTTTAATTTTCTGTTATTTTCGAATACACTTATAACCTAAACTTAAATAAATGATTTTGAGGGAATATAATTCACAAATCCAGTGGCGTAGTTAGATTTTTATTACAAAATCGCTTCCACCAGAAAACGCTCACATTACCATACTTTCAGGAGTTATAACTGTAGAACGGAATGAGCTATTGACTTCGGATTTTCGCTGTACAAATTCACTGGTGTTCTACTTTGTATCGGCAGTGTTGCCAGATTTTAAATATGTCTAAAATCCAAATGAAAATTAATATCAAATACTTTGTTTCCAAAATTTAAGTTGTTGTAACTTCGTTCTTAACCAATATTTTTTCATGAAATTTCCATGGTTTCCATTTATAACGACTACAAATCCAGTGGTGTAGTCAAATTTCAAAACAAAAATTGCCTAATAAACTTTTGCCGTTTTTAACGAAGAAGAAAACCATAGAGTGTATATATATATATAAAAAGTATTTTTTTTTTTTTTTAAAAATTTTACAGGGGTGGTTCCATTTTAAATGGGTCACACTGTATATATATATATATATATATATATATATATATATATATATATGGTCGTATCCTGTAATGGTGCGTTCTGTGGACCAAGATATATATGTAAAACTAGTTGTGCCCCAGGGCTCTGTTCTGGGACCATTGCTATTCCTCTTATATGTAAATGACTTACCACAACACATTATGGACGGCCATATTATTGATCAGTTCAGGGCAAACAACACGCTCATTCCAAATACCTCTAAATCAATATCTGTTGAATTCCACTCCAGGAAAAATACTCCAGCTGAATATATGAATATTGATGATATTCAAATGTTCGAAAAAGTTACATCTTTAGGAACCTACCTAGATACCAACAAGTGGACCATACCTGAAGGAATTTAAACAAAGCATGTAATGCCCAAAAGCAGATGAAATCCTGCTTGGATATGCCTGGCCTACTGAGTTTATATTATGCTATGGTCTATTTACACATCAGTCCAAATATCTTGTCTCAGGGTAGAGCAAGAGATTTCTAGAGAGTTTTTATAGCTCAGAAACGCATCATAAGGCTCGTATTCAGTATCGATTTTCGAGAAAGCTGTCGGCCTATTTTCATAGAGAATAAAATATCAACTGCATCTTCCTTAAATGCATAACTTTTGCGAGGCTAAACCCGGAATTATACTATAGTCACCAAGAATTCTTAACTGTCATTATCTCAAACTTATTTAAACCATACTGTTCATGATTTAATTTATTTCATATTAGGTCTTTACTTGTTTCCTGATGTTCCACTTCTATATTTTATATATTTACATACTTGGATATGTTATATTTACCCACATGTATTTAACTCTGTACCATAAATGTCTAGTGTAGCAAAAAATGGTGAATTATATATTATTGTCGTGCTTTTAGAATCATGTATATTAGAGTGCAAAGAATACGTTTAATTTGAGAATTTCCAATCAGCCAATTTTGTACAAACATCTGGTGTTCCACAAGGGACCGATCTAGACCCCTCCTCTTCCTAGCATTCATAATGGCCTAATTTCTGTCAGCTTGATAAGCTTATGCAGATTACTTGAATTTTTGCTTATCATTAATCACAATCTGACTAATTTTAAACAATCTAACAGATTAATTTAGAGCTTGGTGCCGCATTAATAATTTCATTCTTAATGAAGGTAAAAGTTTCATCTGCACATTTACTAAAAAAATTAATCGAATTCTTCATGATTATCATGATAATACTGTTATTAGTCAAATCAATAGCTAAGTTTAAACTGGCAAAAGGTCATGAGAGTTTGAACTTTGAATTATTTTTAAGTTAGACATACTTATTTATATTCTGGATTTTTTACCTTGAGACTTTGGAGCGGAAAATTGCATTTTTCTGAATATATTTTTAAAAAGGTTGAACTGATTTCTTGGGTTACTCTTCGCCTTTTGGTCCTCATAAGGTCCGATTTCACGACGTTTCGACAAATTCAAATCTTCAATTTCTTTTTGTTTTTAATGTGTCCATTTTCACCAACCTTATCAAAACAAATATAATTTTACAAAAAACAAATATAAATATCAAAACACTGAATATTATGATACCAATTACATCAAGTAAGAAATACTCGTACCAAGATATGTCAGCGGTTGGACTATGAAGAAACCTAGCCCCTTTGTGCCTTATGACATATTCTGTCCACCAAACTGCTTTTTCGAGTCCAGTCATTGGTTGGTCTTCAAGTAATTTTCCTAATTTGACGATTTTTTGGCGGTATCTGCAACAAAATTAAATAAGATAAATTGTACATTTCCTTACTGTTAAATCAGTTCCAATAATTTGAGAGGATAGTTTTTCTCTAATATTTTTTTCACTAAATATATCTTTATGAAAAAAGGTACCGTTTTTGAGAAACAACGGTTTGTGATAAGTTGTGCTCAGTAAACTCCACCAGGTTTTTGTGATCAACCCAAAAGTTATAGAAAAATATATATTTATTGACTACGTATTATACAAGAGGTATGGAAATCTCTGGGCGTAGTTCGTAGGAGTAAATCAATCTAGCGAGGAGTGAATAATACCAAACCATATCTCACTTTTCATTTTCTGCCACCTCCACTATCGCCTTCACCAATTCTTTCCTAGAAAGTGAAAGGGGATCTAGTTCTAGACCGATGCCAGATTTCACGATTTTTTTGGCATTCATTGCCTGATCTCCAATGAATGGCATGACCACCATTGGAACGCCCCTGGAAAGAGCTTCTTCCAGAGATTGTAATCCACCCTGAGTTACGAAGACTTTGATATTCGGATGTGCTGGAAAAAAATCAATCCGTGAATGATTTTAGTGTTTGATAAAAAAGATTTTGTAGCATAACAACAACAAGTACTTTTTTGATAAAAAAACCATATAATACCTAATAAGTCTTGTTGTGGAAACCATTTTCGGGTAATGACATTCTTTGGCAAAGTGAAGGAATTTTCCGACTCCACCTTCAAAAAGACTGTGTATGGGAGATCTGAAATTGCTCCAATTATATTTTCCATATTGTTTTTCGATAGACTGGACAGTTTTACGTTCGATCCCAAACTGAAGTAGACCACTCCATTCTTGGCCTTATCAAGAATGTCTTGGAGGTCCTAAATAAGCAAGGATAACTTTTCTATAAAAATAACTTCTTTGCATAAACAAACATTTATGCAATGAGTCTCAATAAAACTGAGGTATAGGGTTTGCAAACAGATGGTACCAAAACGAGATTTTTTTATATTATTATTTAGATATTTTGTGAAATCTTTCATGCGAATCGCAATTTCTTTCTCGATATTCTTGATAGCCGAAAGGACCTGGAGCATGGGGGAGGAGTTTGGGGCGGACAAACTTATCCCCATTTAACGCTGCGATGAAAAGGTTGTCTACAAAGTGCGATAGTTCAAATTTTTCGGTCACAAACGGCAAAATGGCATTTGTATTGTGATTCGGCGGGTAAAACCTTCGTATGAAAGGAGGCCCAGTGCCGAAAGTGAGCGTATAATAAATGAATGACAATGAACGAGTCGGCTGCAAATAACCTCGAATCAAATGTAAATTACGTGAAGGACGTAAAAAATTGAAGTTTTTTCGAGTGTGTTGTAGGATGCACAAACACGCGTTTAAATGCACCCCCGAATAAGAAATTTCATGGTTTCTCTACCGTTAACTAGGAATTCTGCTTGGGGTAATGACATGAAAAAGTTATATACCTTCACTTATAGGTACAAAAAGTATTTTTTTTCATTCAAATTCAAACTGTTATAAAATTAAAAAATATATAGATATATATATATATATATATATAATAATAATAATGTTTATTCAAGTTTACAAATGCATACAATAATGGAGTTCTATCGAATAAACGGAATATATCACTGAAGCTGCTCTGATTGCAGATAGTGCGGATAAAAAAAACAAACACAAGAAACAATTTTTTTACCTAGAGTACAATTTAAAATTGATATGTGAACATTATTATGATCATAACTTAATACAGTGGATATAAAACAAGACAGGTAATTTATGTAAAATCATCGAATGGTTTATTATAAAAGTATGCACAATGAAATATAATATATAATAATAATAATGTGTATTTGCCAAGAATACATGTATGTAGTGAAAGTTTACAGAAATATAACCTATAATAAACAAAACAAGAATCCCATAGAAACTCGGGGTTGTGCATGGGAGTCCGGTATGTATATCATATAATTATTCCTTTTATATGTATAACTAAATTAATGAATTTATTCTCTAGCATTTTTTCTATTCTATTCTAATTTCACTGCACATTGTTCATCTACAATTCAGAAAAACATGTATATCGTGTCTGTGTAAGCTGTGAATATATTTTTTATTTTTTTTTATGAGACTGATAGAATTTATCATGATTATGTCATTTTTAGGTTTTTGGTATATAGTTGAACGCCCTTTGGCATAGGTAATAATGATTCCTCTGGCCAAGATTCTTTTTGTTGCAGATGTTTTCGTATAGGATTTAGTTTTGTCTAGTTTGATATGTGTGGTCTAATGTTTGAAGTATGCTTTTTTGTTTTTGTAGGTATGTATCATTATGTTGAAAAGTGGAGTTGCCTCAAGTCAAAAAACTTTGTTTCAGTGAATAAAGTTTCAGTTGGGTAATTCCTCACTTTATTATGAAAAATTTTTAGAAAGTATTTTTGTAATATTAACAGCTTTGTCAGATGTACTTCTAAAGCACTTCCCATACCAGGATACCATACTGGATTCTCGACTCGATAAGGGCATAGTACAATATTCTCATATGGTGAGTATCTAAAATATTCGAAAATATTTAAATCTGTAGAGCATGCTCCTGAGAGTATTAACAACATTTCGACGTGCCTATCCCATCTAAGGTGCTGATCAATTGTAATACCTAGGTATTTAATATCATAGGTTGCATATATTTTTATGGTCTCGTTATTATGTTTAATGGATAAATAGTCAAAATCAGGTTTTCTACTTTTATAGCAGGTGTAGGACAAATTTTCGTTTTTTCATAGTTGACAGTTAGTTTTCGTGAACTGAACCAGTTTAGAATTTTTCCATGTCACTTTCAGATTTGGATTTGAGGTTCATCCAGCTGGTGTCTCTGTAAAATATGACAGTGTCATCAGCAAAACTTATTACTTCACCAGTTGATTGAGTGCCAATAGCTCATTGGGTATATTATGAATAAGACTGGTCCAAGTACTGTGCCTTGGGGACTCCACACTCAACATCTCTCTCATTGCTATAGGTTTCATTTATTCAGGTACCATTTGTTTTCTCCTGATAGATAGCTTGAGAAGAGTCTGTGGGGTTCCCTTATACCTATTCTCTCCAACGTGTCAAGTAGTAAGGTATGATCTACTGTGTCGAGCTTGGAGAGATCTAGGAAGATGCACAGGGCTGCGTTTCCCTCGTCGACAGCCGTAGACACTCCTTAGTAGATTGCTGATGGCGTCATTTGTTGATTTCCCTTCCCTGAATCAAATTGTGATTCAGATAATAATTTATATTTATTTAGATATATTTCTAATCTCTGCTTTATAACTTTTTCAAAAAATTTTAGTTAGGGTAGTAATCAGCTAAATAGGCCTGTAGTTGACCGGTAGAGTTTTATCACCCTTTTATATACAGGTTTGACCACGCTAGTTTGAATTCATTGGGGACATAGCCATCTTGTATTATTAAGTTAATTAGATATGTTAACTGATGCGATATTTGTCTCGAGATAAGTTTTAGTGTCTCGGTTTTGATGAGGGTCATAGCCGGGGACTTGTTTATTTTCAGATTTGATATTATTGTTTCAATTTCTGTATGACTTGTTGGTTCTAGGAAAAGGACTGGAGCGTGGGCTCAGGTCTGTAGGTATTTCTTCTTGAGGAGTTATTTTGCTAGCCATCTCTCTACCACTTGACATAATAATTATTTAGCTGAGTTTCGATGTCTAAGTCTTTGTCTACAGATCTACCATCAGCAAGCCGTATTTGTTTAATTTCATGTTCATTTTTGTTGGAACAATTTCATTAATAGTTTTCCAAATACTCTTGATATTTATTTATTTTTTGTTGATTTTTCTTTGTAATAATTATTTTTAGTATTTTTTATCAGAATGTTAAAGGTGATTTTTATATTTTGTACTCTTCCCTATGAATGTTTGGGTCCTTTTGAATTTATTATATAATTCATTTTTTTGATTAATGGACAAAGTAATCCAGCATCAACCATGGTTTCCCTTGAATCTCTTTTTTTTGTTTGACTGAAGTGGTTCTATGTTTTATGATATTCGAAGCGTTCCGATGAAGTAAGTTGCTGCTTGTTGGGTGGTTTTATGTTGTAAAATAATGTCAGTCGTAAGCATCTAGATCAAACTTAACTTGTTCATAATCGGTATATTTTTTGTATCTAGATGTTAAGCTTTGTGTGTATGAAGTTTTTCAAACAGGATACTCACAGCTTCTGTATAATGGTCAGTTAGGCCGGTCTTCAATATGCATGGTAAACAGTTATTTCTTATATTTGTGGTGGTATTTTGAGGAAGCAATGATCAATGCAGCTTACCGACTTCGTGTTGCTCACGGGTTCTTTGTTAATCAGTGAGATGAAGTTGTATTCACCTAGTGTGTTCAGATAGTCATTGACAATTCTATCATTCTCATCTAATAAATTTAAATTTATGTCACCGATAATTATGTGCTTATTTATTGATTTTTTTGTTCCAGGTACCTACCCAGATGGTCTATGAAGGTTCGAGCTCCCACATGGGGATCTATAGATGCCAGTGATCAATATTTTATTTTGCTATATGATGTCAATTCTAGTTCTATGCATTTACAGTCATCTATTCATTATTCTGCTTATATAATTATATTGGCTTAAAATAAATATTATTACTCCATCATTTTGTTTTTGTGCCTTCACTATATAGTAAATCATATCCATTCAGTGAAAAGAATGTTGGGTCCTGTACCTGGAATGTTTCACTCAATACGATACAATCAAATTTTATTTTGCTTTCGTTGAGCATAATTGTAAATTCATCAAAGTTTTTTGCAATACTTGAATGTTTTGATGTAATATATTGAAACATATTTCACGATCTATCTCACTGTTGAAATTATTATAGTCAGTTATATTCTCAAATTCAACTGTATCAATTGGTAAATAATTATAATCTCTAATGAGTTTACTTGCAAAATGGGAGGGATGGATTAGGTAAAATAGTTGAGGAGATATTGTATACTAATAATATATTACAGTGATAAAGTGAGAGTGAATAACATTAGAACGTAGAATTTAGCACTTATAAGAATTTATTTGGTTCTGTCTTGTTTAAGTAGTGAACTGACTGAGACGAAGTTTTCTAGGATAGTTTTCTACTTGCTTTCCTATTTTTGTTTCGACATAAGTTGGTTTCGGTGTGATGACTTGCTTGTTTTCCTTGATGACTAGGATTGCTGGGCAGGAGTGTGGTGCTCTGTATTCTGCACTTTGTCCAATACGTTGGAGTGGATTTGACGCTTCCACCTCTTTTCCTGTAGTAGAGTCCTCCTCTGCTTCTGTAGCTTGTATTTCGAAAAGTTCTTCAGGCGTATAGACTAGATCGTCAATATCAATTTGTTTCCTTTGATAAAACAGTTCTTATAGCGTTGACTCTTTAATTCACGAGTGAGATAATGTTTCAATATTTTGTACTCCTCTCTCTGGGTGGGGGTTAGATCATTTCCAATTGAGATGTTCAGGCCTTTGAGTTTTTTGCAGTTTTTCAGGATCGTATTTTTCTTGAGATGAGATGTTAGTTCAAGTTTTAGTGGAGCTGTTGTTGTTGATATCGCGTTCTTGTAATTCAACCCCAGTAAAATGATGTGATTTGGTCACAAATAAATTCCAGTGTGATTTCTGCAGGGTACTTTTGAAACCAAAAATAATTAAGTTATTATTTCTGCATTTCGCTCCAGAGTTTCAATTTTTGCTTTGAGGTGGTTTTCCGCTTCTAATTGTCGAACCTTGCAATTTTGTTCTTCAATTTCATTAAAGTCTCGCTTCACATGCTTCTATACTGTTTTCAGCTCACTTCTGTTCCTCTGGATTTCCTCCAAAATCCTTTCCAACGTTAGTTCACTCATTCTAATAATTGCGGAATAATTTAAATTTTGTGTATGGCTATCTTTAGAGGTGAATCTAGAGTGTATCAGCCGACAAAAAGTGTGAACTTTTCTGTCGACAGCTGCTATATGTTAATATCGATTTCGGTAGGGTTATGTTGCTTTATCAAACTTATCTATTGTTTATATATATATATATATAAGTAGGTAAAAAAACAAGGATTTTTTTCGTTAAAATAAAAATAAATATCACAAAATGAAATCCAGTATCCCGTGTTTCTTATTTGCAAACATTTCAATAACATTTAAAACATCTATTTGCACATCTCTATGAACATGAAGTAGATCTAATCCAACCAACCGCTCCTGTTGCATCAATGATCGCAGCCAAGTTTTCGATCGCTTCAACGAAAAAAAACTTCGTTCTCCGGATGCCACACTAGCAATGTATTCAAAATATGAACACACTTTTTTATCGAATTTCGATAATGTGAGGCTATTGTTAATCAAGTAATGACAGAATGACTCCATAATTTTGTTGCTTCCTGGAGCACATTTTACATGTGTACTCAATAATATCACGCTATAAAATTGTTTAAAAATTGATTAATTTGTTAATTATAAATTTCTAAAGTTAACAAAATATGAGAAATTGAGTAAATATTGTCATAATTTTTTCATTGATATTCACATTATTGTCAGTCTCATGACTGACAAAGGCACTTTACGTTTTAAAAAAAATACTTAGTTTTTTTGCATGAGGTTGCTAAGAATTTATTATGATTAAAAAAAACATTTTTTTTTCAATTGGTAATTTTTTTCTTTTAAATTAGTAATTGGTTATTCTCTACCTATTAAGATTTTTTTTATTAATAATGCAATTTCAGAAGTGAACAAATCCACATTTGCCATGTTTTGAGTTAGGGTTGGATTTAGGTACCCTGGGATAATTGCTACGACATGCAATGAGTATTTTCATTTGAACTTTATAAATACCGTTTAGATAAAGCATCTAAATCAGTATTTTTTTTTCAATACGCAACAAATCCATATATATTCAAAATATAATTTTTTCAGGTTTGAAAATTACAGTAATATTTCAAAATGGAACAAATCCAATGAGTATTGTCAAGTCGTACAAATTAATTGAAATATCTTGATTTCTCTAAAATATACCAAAGTATTTTTATTTTTTAAAAATTTAATTTTTAACTTAATTGTTTATTTACTTAACAACGAACTTCGATTGACATTATAATTTTGTAATCATAATAAACTCTTAACAACCTAATGCAAAAAAAAAATTTTGAAAAATATTCAACTTATCCATTTGTTTATAAATATTTTATAAACATAAAGCGTATTTTTTTAAACGTTGTAAAATGCCTTTGTCAGACATGAAACTGATAATAATGTGATATATCAATAAAAAAAAATAACAATATTTACTCGATTTCTCATATTTTGTTAACTTTAGAAATTTATAATTAACATAATAATCAACTCTTAAACAATTTTATAGCGTGATATTATCGAGTAAACATGTAAAATGTGCTCCAGGAAGCAGAAAAATTATGGTTTTTAATAAAATCGACGGTTCCAAAAAAACTTCTTAATTGACAATAACCTCACATTATCAAAATCCAATAAAAAAAAATTTCTAACGAAATGACATTATTTCAAGTGTTCAAATGATACTATAATATTTTTTTTATTTTTTATTCATATTTAATAGTATACAAAAATATTTTATATGAATTGCTCTCTCGAGAGGTGCTGCATTAACGCCCACGCAGAGCCCTATTTTCAACGTTGAATTAAAATTATAAATAATTGAGATATGATTCCGGAAGTAGGGAACTTTTTCATGAAAAATTTCCTCCTCTTCAAGAACCTGTTTTTTAATTATCTCTATCATCAATAGTTTTTGAGCTATTAACAAAAAAACGGCTTTATTTTATTTTGTTTTTGTTTAAAAAAATGCAAATTCTCGTCTCGCAGGAAACTCATTTTTCGACTACACTAATACATCTTTCTCAGAATGACATATTTTAGTGAACTTGGAACGATTTTTCGCAGGAAACTCATTTTTCGACTACACTAATGAGAACATGCCTAGCGGCCACGACGTTTTAGATTTGAGTAGAGATGTGGTGTGGCCATTCCATCAATTATAAACCATTCTGCAGTTTCTTGGGGGGGGGGAGCTAATTACCCCCATTACCCTTGAATACGCGCTTGAACGTGACCAAAGGGAAAAATGTGTACTGGCAGTACGAAGAGTAAAGTGAGTGGAAAGTATGTTATTATTGTACACCAATTAACAACTACTCTTACTTTTTTGTTGAAAATTGCAATAAATGCAGTATTGATATTGACTTGACTTAGGTATATACTTGGAAATTTCATAGTCAATCTATAATTTCTTTGCACATATTTGAGTTGAAAAACTTTGTGACATCAATGTATTCGAATTTATTTTCACATTGATATAAAAAATTCTATTTGTTCATACTAATAATTAGAGTAATATAAAAAATATGGATGAAACATATTTTTATTCATGTAATACTCAATACAAATTCAATATATTTTCTGACAGTTAACGAATACTATAAAAAATATGTGAAAATGTATGTATGTTAAATATATACTTATTTATATTTCTTTCATATTCGTTAATATTTCTTCAATAGAGTGCAGGCAGCTTATGCAGAGTGTATGCGTTAATAAATCACAGTCTAAGTAACGCTGCACGTAATAGGAGTTCAGATTTTAATGTTTAGTGTCGTTTGATTGTCGGGGGGGGGGGGTGATTGCAAAATGGCTGCTAACTTCACATTGGTATTGCCTTCGATAAGTCATTAAACAAACCCGACTTTCTGCGAAAATATCGTTTTGATGAACTCACCTTACTCAATGGTTTTGGTTTCGTAATGTGCATCTGCCCCAACGTGATCACACTGGGGATATTCGGTCTCACATTGTAAACGAGAGGATTGGTATTCACAAAAATCAAACTGACATTCCTTCCAATGTCTCCCAAGTACGGCAAATCACTGCCCAAATACTTCCTAGCAATTCTATCAGCATTCGGCAGCACCCTGTAATTATAAAAGTACAAAAGCCAAAGGCTGAAGTACGTACTGTGAATCTTGTCCTTCAAGGTCAAGCCATCGTGTATGTGAAAATTCATATCCGGGTACAGGACCGGGTGAATCGGGTTGCCTACCGACTCGTGTGTGGCCACCACGACGCCCAGACTCGACACCCCTATAGCGGGAGCGTTGTAACGGCCGGCTAAGCTGTACATTCCCGGATGCAAACATTCCGTCATGACCAGATCAAATTCACTGCTGGGATCGCTGTAGAGCTTTCTGAATTCCGCATTCGCCATTATACCTTCCTGTATTTTTTCTGAAGTTTCGTAGAAGCCTCTCATGATTTCCGGCAAGGGTGAGTCTTTGGCCATGGTCTTTTCCAGCGAGTCGGAGGGTTTCAGCTTTTCATTGATGTCGCTCACGTCTATTTCTGTTAAATTCACCAATGTTTTGTCGTCTAGAGGATTTGGTGTCACAACAGTGACCTGGTGACCTCTAAGGGATAGCTCCCTCCAAATTGGTTGGTATACGATTTGGTGGCTCAATGACGGGTATGCGAATATGCCCAGGATTTTCGCACCCTCTACCGAAGCGGAAAAATATAACAGAGCCAAAATAGAATACATTTTACTTGATATTCTCGTTAGTTTTCTTTCTCTAATCAACATATCGAGACAACTATTATTCACTCTGTTTATCTTATGATTGTGTAATGAATGTCTAAATACATTGATTATAAGCGTGTAGACAAGGTCACGAGACATACAGGGAATCAATGAAAAATATAGAGTGAGACTCAAAACAATCTTCACACGAATTATATAATATAATTAAGAAGTAATGTGGCTGTGTTAATATACAGGGTGTCCAAAACTATGGTGCCAAATTAAAATGATATTGATTTTCCTAATATATTTTTTTCTGAAATGTGTTGAATATGAAAAATTGAATGTATTTTTTATTCATAACTTCCACAGTTTGAAAAATTTTCAATTACATTTGAAGGAATGTTTTTGTTCAATAAGTGCTTTATTTTGAAGAAAAAAACTCACATTTTCAGTTGCCACTAGTGGCGTACAAGAAGGGTATTATGATCCCTTTTCTCCCTCATTTTTACGCCACTGGTGAAATCAGAAAAGTTATTAATTTTTTGCATTCCTCATTCGATTACGATTTGGTATGATACAATATGGTGTTGAATACAGTATGGTATGGATGGTGTACAGACTACAGAAACAAAATAATGTATGATAGTGTTTAATGCATTTTATTTACTAATAGTAGCTTCAAGTGAGAATTTCGAAGTATTCTAAATGTAAAAATATTTTTAAATAATAAAGTATAAAATTAAATAGTAATTTACGTAACAAGTTCCGAAAGTGATATTTTACGGGATGAGTAGGAACTTTCCAGGACTCGCCTACGGCTCGTCCTGGAATCCTGCGAGTCCCGCAGTTTTCCTAATTAATTACCACTTCGAAAAATTTGTCGGTCTTCGTTTAAAAAAAAAAAACATATTCTATAGGTTTATATGAAAAAATTTCCTATTTTACAAAAAAAAGTCGCCATAATTCGTCGCCAATTTAATTTTTCCAAAAAATTTTTTAAAAAAAAGTATTTTATCAACAAAATTCAATATCTACTAAAGGCTATCAAACGTTTAGTCCATACCTATTAGTTCCATAACAGCAAATACGCATGATACAGTAAATTTCCCTACTTTGTCGCTAATGTATCGCATATACAAGGTCTTTCCGAAATTGGAGCGTTAAATGAAATATGGTGTGTTGTATAAGACTTAACGACACAAAAAATTTTAAGATTTTCTTTTGGCGCAATCAAAAATATTTATAAATATTTTACTTATGCACTGGTTCGATTATTCAGTCCGCAGCGCTTCTCTGTCCGATAGCATTTGTGTTAACATATGATATTACCGCAGTGTTGCCAGTTTATTTTCATTTCATAAACACTAGTTATCATATTTGGCTTAAAATTAAAACGGAAGAAAGACACTGAATTGAAATGGGACCATTTCATTTCATTATGAAGCGGTATAAAAAGTTATTGATAATATACGATAATAAATAATGTATGTTAACCATTTGTTCTACCGGGTGACACAGAATATCGGGCTACCCCTGTAACTTCTGCATTCGTAAACGGAATTTTCTGAAATTTGGACAGTTAAGCAACCATTTCGGATTTGATCACATTACAATCCAATATGGCGGACTTTCGGTTTTTCCGGAAATGCCAGCAACTTTGTTTTTTCAAATAGAACACCCTGTATATTTTTACATATTCAAGTTCAACAGGTCAAAATAAGTCCAAAACTTATGTCAAATGTAATTTTTTTGAAACATATAAAATTAAAATTGTTTTTTTATTTTCCCTCGTGGAGAAATGAGATTTGGTCAAGGCTATTCACAATGAGTCGCACATAACAAAGAAACATATTTTTTTCTGAAAAATTATTTTTTGTGTCACTTATTGATGAATCAATTCAGTCACATCACATTTTGATCAAAAATTATTATTTTTCAAATGGAACTCTATGGGCCACCTACATGTCTCTCTGAAACATACATTCAGGAAAAATATTAATATCATTTTTGTATTTCGGTGCAGTAACAAATTGTATACATTCAAAAATCTACAACTAGTTCATGAGTTTCTTGCAGTTCGAATATTTTTCAACTGCCGTAAGCCGTGAAAACAACATTTGACCTAACATGTTCATTTTTCTTTCCTAGACTTTGGTTAGGATATTTTCTCCTGAAACTACATTTTTCTCTGACACTCCTAGGATAACCTACCCCTTGCGAGAGTTGAGATGAAAGATGACAGCGGAACACAATTAGTTGACAAGATTCAGAAATGTTGTTTTCCACAGCTTACTAAGTTGAAAAATTATTCGAACTGCGAGGAAACTCATGAGCTAGTTGTAGATTTTTGAATTGTGTTTCGCTGTCATCTTTCATCTCAACTCTCGAAAGGGGTAGTTATCCTAGGAGTGTCAGAGAAAATTGTAGTTTCAGGAGAAAATATCCCAACCAAAGTCTAGGAAAGAAAAATGAACATGTTAAGGTCAAATATTGTTTTCCACGGCTTACGGCTTAGTTGAAAAATTATCGAACTGCAAGGAAACTCATGAAATAGTTGTAGATTTTTTAATGTATAAAAATTTTTATGCACCGAAATACAAAAATGATATGTAATTTTTTTCCTCAATGTATGTTCTAGAGAGACAGGTAGTTGGCCCTAGGGTTCCATTTGAAAAAAATGAATTTTTTATCAAAATGTGACGTGACTGAATTGATTAACCAGTGACTCATTGTGAATAGCCTTGACCAAATCTCATAAAAAAACAATTTTAATTTCAATGTTTCAAAAAAAAAATATTCACATAGGGTTTGGACTTGTTTTGACCCATTGAACTTGGATATGTAAAAATATACAGGGTGTTCCATTTGAAAAAACAAAGTTGCTGGCATTTCCAGAAAAACCGGAAATCCGCCATATTGGATTGTAATGTGATCAAATCCGATATGGTTGCTTAAATAACTGTACCAAATTTCAGAAAAATCCGTTCACGAATGCAGAAGTTACAGGGGTGGCCCGATATCCTGTCACCCGGTATATCAAAATATAGTTGAATTATCTATACAGTGTCCGGCAGAAAGTACGCATCATATGGGAATTTTTTCTAATATAATATTTTGACAAATGTCGATACATGCAATCGCTTCTGCATCAAAAGAAACCCCAAAAGATGTTGTATAGTGCCGTTCGTCTTTTCATGTTTGGCGGGAAATTATGAATTTTTAAAAATTATGTCTCAAAACACACTTATTTGGGAAAATATTGAAAAATGTTATTTGGAAAAGTTGTTTAGAACATTTTATAGATATGTACAAGTTTGGAAAAAAATCTAGAGAAAAAATAAAAATCAATTTTGCCAAAAAAAATTTTTTAAAAATACATTTCTGACAAAGAAACTCATTAGTAAAGCCCAAGAGTAATATTTGGAATAATATTTTGTAAAGATTCACCAGCTACTTCTATTTTATTCGAAGAAAATTTTAAATCTGTGGATTTGCCATGTGTTCAGCTGCTTCATAAGAGGTCACAGAAATATCTTCAGGACATTATAATCCTGATACTGTTTATTATTGACAAAGAACCATGTATCTATAGAATTTTAATATGAATTTTTTATTAGAACAAAAAATTGATTCAATTTTTTACATAATTACATTTTATAATAAAATTAGAAGCTGAAATAATTATAAACCAAACAATTTAATGCATACTCGAAAGTTTGTAATCAATTTATTTTTGTTTGAATAAAAAAATCAATTTGAAATTATGTAGATACAAGGACCTTTTTAATAATGAACAGTATCGGAATTATAATGTCCTGGAGATATTTCAGTGACCTCTTATGAAGCAGCTGAATACATGGCAAATCCATAGATTTCAATTTTTTTCCGAATAAAATAGAAGTAGCTTGCGAAAATTTACAAAACATCATTTAAAATATTACTGTTGGCCTTACCAATGAGTTTCTTTGTCTAAAATGTATTTTTCCAAATTGAAATTTTTATTATAGCAAAAAATTGATTTTTATTTTTTTATCTCAGATTTTTTTCAAAACTTGTACATAGCTATAAAATAACGTTCTGAACAACTTTTTCGAATAACATTTTTCGATATTTTCCCAACTAAGTGTGTTTTGAAACATAATTTTTAATTTTTTTTAATTTCCCGCCAAACAAGAAAAGACGAACGGCACTGTACAACATCTTTTGGGGTTTCTTTTGATGCAGAAGCGATTGCATGTATCGACATTTCTCAAAATATTATATTAAAAAAAATTCCCATATGATGCGTACTTTCTGCCGGACACTGTATATAGGTAGGTATTACCTGAGTAGGTGTATTACTATGCCATAGAGTAATCGGCGATTCAAATTTATTGGTTCACCTTATAAGTAAGGCGAATATTTGTATATCTGAAGTAGATTCATCTGCTATAGTTTCATCTTAGAACCAGTAACAAGACCCGTGGCAAAACCAGCTATAAGAAAGTGAGTGAATACTCAACAATATGCCAATAGAAATATCAATTAACGTTGGATAACATTTTTCGGACATTTTTGCAATTGGTTAACATACATTATTTATTATCGTATATTATCAATAGCTTTTTATAACAATATTATTATGAAATGAAATGGCCCCATTTTAATTCAGTGTCTTTCTTCCGTTTTCATTTTGAGCCAAATATGATAACTAGTGAAGTTTATGGAATGAAAATAAACTAGCAACAGTGCGGGAGTACCATGTCATAGTTTTCCCAATATCAATTGCAGGAGCATAAAAAAGTCTTGCGGCAAAATCCTGTGAGCAGCAGTGGCGGAGATAACTAATTTTATTTAGATATTTTAAGATTTTAAAAATACTTCATAAATAATGAAAAATGAAAAAAAAATAAAGACAAGCTTTTATTTATACAAATACATTAAGAAAGAAATATTATTTCTTTCATTGTTTGATGTAGGTTATTATTATATCCTAAAACGTATTTCGATCGGCACACACCAAGACCATAGACGGACGCTACTGGTTTTTAATCTTTCAGAGCTATTAAAACACAAATATAACGCGTGATTTATGACCTCCCATTGTAGAGACACACCTGCCAGCATTAATGGTCCGACTCGATTGGCCCAGACGAACCGGTTGTTACAAGAGACAGCAGTCACTCGAGTCCACGTTGACTATCGGCTCTTTTGATCTACCGTTTGCCGACGGAAAATGTTTACGAGTAGTACAGATTATTTTTCGTTCCGTTTCTTCGCATATACGCTCGTGTTAGCGAAGTGAGTTTTCATTTGCTCCCTATAGAAACAGCTTCTGCAATTGATATTGGATGGACTATAACACAATGCCATCGGAAAGAGGCGCACTGCGGACTGAATAATCAAAACAGTGCGCCAAACAATGTTAAGTAAATATGAATGAAAATTTTAGATTGCCCAAAATTTTTTTTTTTTGTGTCGTTAGGGCCGGTATTATAAATATGTTCTGAAGTTAACTTTAATTTTATCAGTCAAGTTAACTTTAACTTCAAAATGTCAGTTTTATAAAAGTACCATTTTTTTAATAAAAAGAAGAAGAAAGCAAAAAGTTAACCTACAATTTTTCTCTTGGATTCTGTACTGGGCCTCAGTCACAGTTTATAGCTGAAGAATCAGTTCGTTCACTTGGCCCAAATGCATGTTCCAAGGTAAACAATTCAGGATGCGCAGAAGACTGTACGCGGTTGTCGCATATTGTATCAGTATCTGAAAAATTTCCGTATTAGTAACACAGTGAACCGCGTATGCGCGAGGGATACAAATCAGAGTTGCGCAGTGTACAAACGGGAACATCAAGATCAAAGTGCCGAAGCCAAATGAGCGAACTGATTCTTTAGCTATAAACTGTGCCTCAATGTTTTGTATTATTTTGTAAATTGTTGTTCTTTCTAATAACACTGCTAGCAGCTGACTTGTGAATACCCCCAAAATCTCCAGCAACTACCAAGAATGAACCGGTTGTATAAAATCTGAGTGTAATCAACACTTGTGTCACTGGCGATAGAGGATGATTTCTAAAAGTAAAAATATTTACAATCCTACATAAATAAAATGGCACTAGAAATGCTGACCTATTAGTTGGTCTTTGTGAATTTGCTCAATGTGCCCCATTAACAAGCGTATAGACTTTCTTGATAGACGAAATCGGTTTTTAAATTATGTTTCGTTCAACAGCGTGAAGAGAGTTTGGAACCGAAAGACTTTGATGTGATGTGGTTCAAGCTATCTGATACCAAACTGACTAAGTTCCTCTGCTGCCTTTACCTATCACCTAATGAACCTTCATATAACGACCTCTTTGAGTTTTTATCACTCAAACTGGACTACATTCAGGAAGAACCATCCAACAGCTGAAACCATAATCATGGGAGACTTTAATGTACATAACGCTGCCTGGCTCAAATTCTCTAACAAAACAGATGATGCGGGTCGTCAAGCCGAGGCCTTCGCCATCACTCATGGTCTAGAACAACTGGTCGAGCTACCAACCCGCATCCCTGATGTCAACAACCAGTCTGCCAATACACTAGATCTTTTCCTCACCACCAATCCTGACCCGTATAGAATAGAAGTTTGTGCCCCACTTGGAAACTCTGATCACACCCTCATCTCCACAACATGCTCTTTCCATTTACCATCGAGCTGCACAATACCACCCCGTCTCATGTGGCATTACAATTCGGCCGACTGGGAAGGACTTCGTATGTTTTTCTCAGCGTTTCCATGGAAGAGAGTTTGTTTCTCTTCAGTAGATCCAACACGATGTGCTGAGACAATTTCTGAAATCATCATGTTGGGGATGCAAACTTACATACCGAATACCGAAAGAAGAACATCATCCGATAAGACCTGGTTTAACAGAAACTGCTCTAGAGCTGTGGCTTCCAAACAGGCAGCATACCATCGATGGCTAAAAAATCCGGGCCCTGAGACCAGAGGCTAGAGGCATATGCAAAGAGACAATAGAATGCTCAAAAGATGCCCACAATGCCAAAATAAGATCAAAACTTGCTGAATGTCCTAACGGATCCCGTTCATTTTGGTCTTTCGCCAAAGCTGTGGGGAAGAAACTTCACTTCCAGCTCATTTCCTCCTCTAACCAAAGAAGATGGAACACTAGCAACGACTGCCCAGGAAAAAGCCAATATCTTTGCGCACCTATTTGCTGGAAATTCCACTCTGGATTCATCGGGAAAACAACCCCCGAACATTACACCTATTGACAGTCACATGCCCGAGATCACCTTTCGCCAACGTACTATCAGAAAGATTTTGCTGGGTCTCAACACCAACAAAGCCTGTGGACCAACCAACAAAGCACCAAAACACCAACAAAGCCTGTGGATGATGTGATGTGGTTCAAGCTATCTGATACCAAACTGACTAAGTTCCTCTGCTGCCTTTATCTATCACCTAATGAACCTTCATATAACGACCTCTTTGAGTTTTTATCACTCAAACTGGACTACATTCAGGAGAACCATCCAACAGCTGAAACCATAATCATGGGAGATTTTAATGTACATAACGCTGCCTGGCTCAAATTCTCTAACAAAACAGATGATGCAGGTCGTCAAGCCGAGGCCTTCGCCATCACTCATGGCCTAGAACAACTGGTCGAGCTACCAACCCGCATCCCTGATGTCAACAACCAGTCTGCCAATACACTAGATCTTTTCCTCACCACCAATCCTGACCCGTATAGAATAGAAGTTTGTGCCCCACTTGGAAACTCTGACCACACCCTCATCATGCTCTTTCCATTTACCATCGAGCTGCACAATACCACCCCGTCTCATGTGGCATTACAATTCGGCCGACTGGGAAGGTCTTCGTATGTTTTTCTCAGCGTTTCCATGGAAGAGAGTTTGTTTCTCTTCAGTAGATCCAACACGATGTGCTGAGACAATTTCTGAAATCATCATGTTGGGGATGCAAACTTACATACCGAATACCGAAAGAAGAACATCATCCGATAAGACCTGGTTTAACAGAAACTGCTCTAGAGCTGTGGCTTCCAAACAGGCAGCATACCATCGATGGCTAAAAATCCGGGCCCTGAGACCAGGCAGCATATGTCGAGGCTAGAGGCATATGTAAAGAGACAATAGAAAGCTCAAAGATGCCCACAAGCCAAAATAAGATCAAAACTTGCTGAATGTCCTAACGGATCCTGTTCATTTTGGTCTTTCGCCAAAGCTGTGGGAAGAAATTTCACTTCCAGCTCATTTCCTCCCTAACCAAAGAAGATGGAACACTAGCAACGACTGCCCAGGAAAAAGCCAATATCTTTGCGCACCTATTTGCTGGAAATTCCACTCTGGATTCATCGGGAAAACAACCCCCGAACATTACACCTATTGACAGTCACATGCCCGAGATCACCTTTCGCCAACGTACTATCAGAAAGATTTTGCTGGGTCTCAACACCAACAAAGCCTGTGGATCTGACGGAATCCCGCCGATTGTTCTCAAGAAATGTGCTCCCGAACTAACACCTGTTCTTTGCAAGTTGTTCAACCACTCTTACAACTTGGGGGTATTTCCGTCCAATTGGAAAATTGCAAGAGTACAGCCAGTCCCTAAAAAAGGCAAAAAGGCCCTACCTAGCAACTACAGACCCATCGCACTGCTATCTATTATTTCAAAGGTCATGGAAAAAGCCATCAACATCGAGCTCATGAAATATCTGGAAGACTCAGGAATTGTCAACGATAGGCAATATGGCTTCCGCCATCAGAGATCAACTGGTGACCTGCTCGCTTACGTCTCACATATATGGCAGCTATCTATTGAAAAGTATGGAGAAACTTTAGCTGTGAAATTAGATATCTCCAAGGCGTTCGATCGAGTTTGGCACCAGGGACTCCTCGCCAAGCTTCCGTCTTATGGCTTGCCCCCTCAGCTGTGTTCTCTGCTTGCTAGTTTACTCTCAAACAGGTCTCTCCATGTAGTGGTCGATGGAGTTTCATCTGACACTCTACTCATAAATGCTGGTGTTCCGCAAGGATCCATTCTCGCACCAACACTATTTCTACTTCACATCAACGACCTGTTAAAGCAACTTCATGTCCAGTACACAGCTTTGCCGAAGATAGTACCCTCCATACCGCTTTCTCTTCCAGGGCCCCTATATCAGCCCGTGAAACCAGAAATGAACGAGGAAGAAATGTTAATAATATAAATATGGACTTAGCAACAATTCTCGAATGGGGATCTAATAACTTGGTAGAATTCAATGCAAACAAAACACAAGCATGTCTTTTCTCTAGAAAAGCCGATCTCACTGTGACTAACATAACTTTGTCAGGAGTAACCATACCACTGAAGCCATCCATATCGATGCTTGGTATTACTATCAGCAATAACCTTTCCTGGGAAAATCACGTGAGGTCCATTGCCAAAGGTGCATCCCAAAACTTGGTTTTCTGTTTCGTGCCAAGAGCTATTTCACCCCCAGTCAGCTGCTTATGATCTATAAGGCACAGATCCGACCTGTCCTGGAATACTGTTCCCATATTTGGAGTGCGGCACCTAAACATATCCTGATGCTATTGGATTCTGTCCAAAAAAGGGCAATTCGTCTCGTCGGTGATGCCTCGCTTACAAACTCGCTCACTTGTCTGGAACACCGTAGAAAAGTTGGCGATTTGTCTCTATTTTATAGATATTTTCATGGGCGATGCTCTTCTGAAATATCAACAATCGTTCCTGCTTTGGCAGTCTCTTCGAGATTAACCCGTCAAGTTCAGTCATCACACCACTTCGAGGTCACTTTGGAGACCTGCAGAACATCACTTTCCAAAGACTCGTTCATCCAACGAACAGCGAGGCTTTGGAACTCATTGCCTAGGGAGGTGTTCCCCGAGGCATACAACCTCCAGAAATTTAAGAAGAACACCAACTCCTACCTTCTTTCCCTAGGTTCCCACGATGTTCTCTGAACATTACAGGATATCCCTTTTCGTGGGAACCAGAACATAAAAAAAAAAAAACCTTTTCTAAATATCCTTTGTCGCCGAGGGGCTTCAACAATATTCGAAGCATCTCCTTTATCATCGGTTAAAAGTTCCTCAAAAATAATGTGGATATCGTTTGCTAACATTTTGCGAAAACGAAAAATCAAAACAATAAAATTGAGGTTGTATGACTCATATGCAATATTGACAGGATCGACGATCGGATACCTCCAATTTCTACAAAGTTAACTTTAACCGACACCCGCAAGTTAACTTCTAGTTATCTGTCGAAATAGTTTTATAATATCCACCCTAAGTCTCACACAACACTCGATGCTTGGACCAAAATATTACTACTTATATTAAATGTAAAGGGCCAATACATATTATTTCTTTACTTTTCAGATGTTTTTTGTGTCGGGGATTTTTAATTTTTTCATATAATTTTATTGGGAAAATAATAACGATTTTTTGTAGGAAATCAACTTTCTATCAGACTTCTGAGGGAATTTGAATCCAGCAATGATTTTAGCTGGATATATTGAATGCTCTCATTCGAAAAAATATGAATTATCCATTTTATTTTATTCACATAAATGTTCTTGGTGTAGTTATATAGTAAATTACAAGTTCTCCATTGCGAACAAATCAATGAATGTATCCAACTCTAACAACCCCAGGCATCGTAATCAACGATAATTACTATCTGCAAAATATAGTAAACGATGTGATTTCCAATCTCTTTCATCAGTACACAAAACCATTTCAATAGTCAATATCCATTTGTAGCGCGACGATGTACTCTCTCCTTATCTTGTGCTGCTTCGGGTTATCAAGCAGTGTCAACGGTGCCCGAATACTGGGCGTTTTCCAAATGCCGTCCGTCAGCCACCAATGCGTGTTTCGTCCGATTTGGCGGGAGTTATCCTTGAGAGGCCACAATGTGACCGTTGTTACATCTTTTCCATCGAAGGATCCTTCGCTGGTGAACCTGACGGAAATTGACGTGGGTGGCACCACCAAGAGGATATTCGAGAGACATGGCTTCCAGTACTTCATGTCCAAGGAGGAGTACGTTCAATCCAAGATCCAGAAGATATTCGCTTTGAACTACGAACTGTCAGAAGCGATCTTCCAGAACGAGCGGTTTACTGCGATTTATAACGATAGCGAAATAAAATTTGACCTGGTGATAGCCCAGACGTACGTCTCACCAATATTCTACGGTTTATCAGCAAAATACGGAGCTCCGCTTATTGGGGTTTCCTCGATGGGTGGTTATATTGGTAGCCATTTCGCTATGGGGAACCCCCATCCGCCATCTCTGTATTCGGAAATGTTCCTTTCGTACAATGGAGCTATGCCACTTTCCCGGCGATTGAAAAGTACTTTGTACAACGTGTGGGTGAGGTTATATCTCACTTTCTTCGCTTTACCTGAGAGTGACAGGATTGCTAGGAAGTATTTGGGAGATGATTTGCCGTATTTGGGTGAAATTGAGAAGAATATGAGCCTGCTGTTCCTCACTACGAATCCAATCCTGTACACACCGAGACCTACTGTTCCTACTATCATCAGCTTGGAGCAAATGCACATCAAACCTGTTGAACCGCTTACACAGGTGAGGTTATACTAGAAAATATAAGAAACGAACAAACAAAAAATATTCACTTCCAATAGTTCCACAAGTCTGCGAAATACTTTTTGAAATTTGTTTTACTAAATCGTTAATAATCGTGAACATTTTATGTTCGTTAATTTTAGCCAATCGGATGCTTGCATTTTGACATGTTGTTGTTATAAGTTTAATACGTGGAAATCTCCCTGGCTTGACAACTGTAATAAAAGCAGTGGCGTGAATTTTTTTATTTTATATTTAAAGGTTATTAGTATTACATTTCATTATGATTTCGGTTACAGATTTTTGGCAATGTTTATAGTGTTAATAAATAGTATGATGTCACTAAATACACATTTATAAATACAGGGTGAGCCATTGAAAACGAAACAGCGGCTCTGTAGGTCGGCAGAACCGAATTATATAAAAACTCTCGGACTCGTCAACTACATTTTCGAGGGGGATATCGTTCGCGATGGAATTCACCCGAAATACATTCCATCCCTTGGAGCTGTGACCGCCACCCCTAAATTTTTATATGGCAACATATGGCAAGTAATACCTCATGTGAAAGGTATTTTCCTTCTCAATATCAAACAACAAAAATAAATTAATTCTATCGATTCGTTTTCGAGATATAGGAACTTGAAGTTGGGAAATCACTTTTTATTCACTCAATCAATAAAAATAACATCTAACAAAATGTTAAAGATAATTATTATTGTCAAGGAATCAAATGATCTAACTGTTTACAACAAATAACATGCAATTCCGTTTCAAATTTTCATTTCATCCTCATTTACTTGATCGAAAAAAATTTAAGGTTCTTAAGATTCGATAAAAAGATGTTTTCTCAAATTCGACTCAAATGCGAGTACAACTAAAACATGTATGAAATAATTTTTTTCGCCAAATCGCAATTGTGGACGTCTATCAGTGTCAAACTGATCTTTGATTGAACGACATTGGGGTGAATTACTTGACTAAAGCTGCTGAATATCTTTCGGCAATAATGGTGTATACGATCGTGGAAAGAGTTGAAATAATAACAATTTTTTTAAAGAATGATGAGTGCGGTAACCGTACAGCTAATTTGTTCAATGAAAAGCATGCAGATAAACTTGTTGCTAGAAAATACGTTCTAGAATTAATGCAAAAATTTCGTCAAACTGGATCAGTAGCCAACAAGAAACAAGACCCGAACGTGAATTTCCGTTGAGAAATGAAGCTGTTGAAGTTGCACATTTAGGACAAGTTCATGCAGACCCAGCATTGAGCAAAAGGAAATTGGCTAGTGTTACCAATATCAGTAGAACCAGTATCCGCCGAATCCTGAAACATCATAAATTCCACCCCTTTGGTACACCAATTGAATGAAGATGATTTTGATAGGCGACAGGAATTTTGTGAAATTATGACTACGAGAATAGATGCTGATGAGAATTTCCTTCTCAACATCTGCTTTTCTGATGAGTCTACATTCTTTTTGAATTCGACTGTGAATTGTCGTTATTGGTTAGATGTCAATCCACATGTTTTCCACGAAGTCCATACTTAATCTCCCCAAAAACTCAATGTCTGGGCCGGTATTTTTGGGGACCGTTTGATTGGACCAGTATTTCTCGACGGTAACCTGACAGGAGAAACTTGAGAGATAAGTGCCATGTGAAGTGGAATGATTAGAAAAATCGAATTAAACGGTTTTCTTCACATAAAGGATTCAATCTAAAATTGAACCAGAGAAAGGTAGACCTCAGGTGAAAACAACTACTTCCGGCAAATACCACGCAGAACGTTGAATGATATTCACCTGAAAATCCATGCATACTTCCATATAATATCAATGACTTGAATGCAAATGTTTTTCGATAAGCCGATTATGCTTTAATTTATGTCGTGTCACCTAACAACCGCATACCGGTTTCAGGCTCTGGCCCTCATCAGTATGGAGAGTCAACCAGCCAAAGGTCCAAGAACCTGGCCGAAGTGAGACACACGCAAACAAACCATCATGATCTTGTAACACCTATAGTAGCCGGAAAAGATGAACTTTAACTGGCGGTACCAGTGACAGAAAGAAACACTCCGAAAATCTCCCACCCTCGATAGGTTTCTAAATAAAAGATTCCTCTCAGAGGAGGGCAAGCCCGTCAGCAAAGTGAAGATAAGGCCATGAAGTGGAATGATTAGAAAAATCGAAAACGTTCAATAAGGATTCACCTGATTGAACCAGAGAAAGTAGACTCGGTAAAAACTATTCCGAATACGCAGAACGTTGAATGATATTCACCTGAAAATCATGCATACTTCCATAATATCAATGGACATTGAATGCAAATGTCTTTTCGATGAGCTCGATTATGTAATTATGTGTCACTACATCCGATACGGTTCAGGTCTCAATGAGACACCAAGGTCAAAGAACTCTGGCGAAGTGAGACACAACGTAAACAAACATCATCGATCTTGTAACACCTATAGGTACGCCGGAAAGATGAACTTAACCGGCGGTACCAGACAGAAAGAACACTCCGAAATCTTCACTCGATGGTTTAATAAAGATTTCTTCAGTAGAGGCGCTCGTCAGCTTAGTGAGATATGCCATAGAAGGGAATGACAGAAATGAATTAAACGGTTTTACATAAGCGACTCACCTATGAACCAGAAGTTGGAAACATATCGGAAATTACCGCGACGTAGATATTCCCGATGACTCCATATATATCAATGAATTGAATGCAATGTCTTTCGATAAGCTCGATATGTTTAATTATGCGTGTCATCAATGCATACCGGTTGCTCGCATGCAGAGTAGTACGGTTAAAGAACTTCGGCTGAAGTGAAAACGTAAAACATCATCGATCTGTAACCCGGTAGTGCCGAAAGTGTTAACGGCGGTATCCAGACAGAAAGAACATCGAAATTCACTCGATAGTTTCAAATAAAGACTTTCGTAGGGTAGCTCGCGTCATAGTGAGATAGTAATGAAGTGGAATGATCGAAAACGGTTTTCACATAGGATTCACCTGTTGAACCAGAGAGTAGATCTCAGGTGAAAAATAGCTTTCCCGGATATCAGAAGTTGAATGATATTCACTCGAAATTCATGTATTCCATATGTTAATGATATATGAATGGATTTTCAGGTGAATATCATTCAACGTTCTGCGTGGTATTTGCCAGGAAAGTAGTTGTTTTTCACCTGAGGTCTACCTTTCTCTGGTTCAATTTTAGATTGAATCCTTTATGTGAAGAAAACCGTTTAATTCGATTTTTCTAATCATTCCACTTCACATGGCACTTATCTCTCACTATATGCTAGACGGGCTTGCAATTCTACTGAGAAGAAATCTTTATTTAGAAACCTATCGAGGTGGAGATTTCGAGTGTTTCTTTCTGTCACTCAGGTACCGCCAGTTAAAGTTCATCTTTTTCCGGCGTACCTATAGGTGTTACAAGATCGATGATGGTTTGTTTACGTTGTAGGTCTCACTTCAGCCAGAGTTCTTGGACCTTTGGCTGGTTGACTACTCCGTACTGATGAGGGCCAAGAAGCCTGAAACCGGTATGCGGATTGTTAGGTGAACACGACATAAATTAAACATAATCGAGCTTATCAGAAAGAAACATTTGCATTCAATGTCCACTGATATTATATGGAAGTATGCATGGATTTTCAGGTGAATATCATTCAACGTTCTGCGTGGTATTTGCCAGGAAAGTAGTTGTTTTTCACCTGAGGTCTACCTTTCTCTGGTTCAATTTCAGATTGAATCCTTTATGTGAAGAAAACCGTTTAATTCCATTTTTCTAATCATTCCACTTCACATGGCACTTATCTCTCACTATATGCTAGACGGGCTTGCCACTCCTACTGAGAAGGAATCTTTTATTTAGAAACCTATCGAGGTGGAGATTTCGAGTGTTTCTTTCTGTCACTAGGTACCGCCAGTTAAAGTTCATCTTTCCGGCGTACCTATAGGTGTTACAAGATCGATGATGGTTTGTTTACGTTGTGTCTCACTTCAGCCAGAGTTCTTTGGACCTTTGGCTGGTTGACTACTCCGTACTGATGAGGGCCAAGAAGCCTGAAACCGGTATGCGGATTGTTAGGTGAACACGACATAAATTAAACATAATCGAGCTTATCAGAAAGAAACATTTGCATTCAATGTCCATTGATATTATATGGAAGTATGCATGGATTTTCAGGTGAATATCATCCAACGTTCTGCGTGGTATTTGCCAGGAAAGTAGTTGTTTTTCACCTGAGGTCTACCTTTCTCTGGTTCAATTTTAGATTGAATCCTTTATGTGAAGAAAACCGTTTAATTCGATTTTTCTAAGGAGAAACTTATTTGGAATTATTTAATGAATTTGTTTATCCACAATTAGTAGACATCATTGAAAATGACGATCGTTAGCATGAAGACCACTTGATATTTCAACAAGACGGGGCACCTCCACATTATGCACAGCCTGTTAGGGCGTTTTTGGATAGAATGTTTCCTGGAAGTTGGATTGGAAGAAGAGGTTCTATAGAGTGGCCAGCCAGATCTCCAGATTTAAACTCACTCGACTTTTCCCTGTGGGGTCACTTGAAAAACAAAATATTTGCAACCGAACCAGAATCTCTGGAAGATTTACGAAGGAGAATTATTGAAGAATGCCGTCGAATAACGCCGGAAATGCTAAGAAATGTGAGGTCTCGTTTTGAACAAACTTGTTCTATTGTATGGAAATGGGTGGTAGACAGTTTGAACATTCAGTTCATTGACAATAATAATTATTGCGACAGTTGCTTTATCAGATATTGTTTTTATTGATTGCGTGAATAAAAAGTGATTTCCCAACTTCAAGTTCCTATATCTCGAAAACGAATTGATAGAATTAATTTATTTTCGTTGTTTGATATTGAGAAGGAAAATACCTTCTAAATGAGGTATCACTTGCCATATGTTGCCATTTGAAAATTTAGGGATGGAATGTATTTCGGGTGAATTTCATCGCGAAAATGTAGCGTTTTTATATAATTCGGTTCTGCCTACCTACAGAGCCGCTGTTTTGTTTTCAATGGCCCACTCTGTATTGATGCCCATTTTCGATTTCTCATAGTGTCAAAAATTGGTCCCCATACATGTCGGCGATTGGTTATTCATATTTTTCAGGTGTCGAAAATTGGGACATCTGCTTTGTGTTTTCATTTATTTCATTTGGATTATTTTACGATTTCATAATTAGTTTTCTTGTCTGTTTATTGAAATTGAAGCTACAAAGATTCAGAACTGAATATTGCAACCACATTAAAATTCCGAGTTCGAAAAGTATTCGTCAATATCACGAACACGCTATTGTGTCGATAATTGGGACATTTACCTTATACAAAACAACAAAAACGTGGCAGCAAAAAGTGCATATAGGGTGTTGTATCCAAATCGTCGAACACCGCCAGAAAATACATTCAAAGATATTCACCAATAGGTCATACCTTCAGTTTCAGTAGCTAAAAACGCGTAGTTCAAGAAAACCAGGAAGAACAGGCTATACTGCTTCATTTCGAAGGTAAGCCTATCCATATTAATTCGCGAATAGACTTTTTTGAAACATTGTATTATTTGTTAGAAAATTCTGAATGTAGTATAAAAAATGTAGCCGACCAATTAGGTAAAAGTTTTTCCAAAATCCAACGTACATTGAAAAAGAACAATTACAAACCACCCGTACAAATTTTAACAGAGACTCATAAGAGTAAAGGCTGTAATTTTGCCAATAGATGATTCAAAATTTGAATGAAGATCCCGATTATTCAACTAAAATATTATGGACTGACGTGTCATCCTATTTGTAAAACAAATAAAGAAAACAGAAAGAAAATCTGTTAGCTTTTGGTGCAAAATTTTTAGAAATGAAATTATTGGCCTTATATTTTATTTTAGTAAGTTTAGTGATCCAATTGAACATATAATATCGAGGAGGTTTGTTGGGATTTGGACCAATTTTGTTGAAGAATTCTATCAAATTCATCTTCAGGGCTCAAAACTCAGTTTTTCCGAGTTGGATGTAAATAAATATAAAACATAAACAGACATTTTAGATACAAGCGAAAAACACTTTCACGGGACAACAGGTTTGATATCAAGTGCGAGACAAACGAATACTGATGTTAAACCTGTCAGTATTCGTTTGTCTCGCACTTGATGTTAAACCTGTTGTCCCGTGAAAGGGTCTTTCGTTTGTATCTAGAATGTCTGTTTATGTATTATTTTTATTTACATTCAACTCGGAAAAACTAATTATTGTGCCCTGAAGATGAATTTAATAAAATTCGAAACGTTGGCAAGGAAACAAGAGTTATTCTTCAACAAAATTGAATCAAATCCCAACAAACCTCCTCAATCTTATATTTTATGATTATATATTAACAGGAGTAACCTATCAAGAAATGCACATCCCAGAAGTAGAAAATATTCTTTTACACAATTTTTCGGAAGCCGAGCTTGCCAGTATGATTTGGATGCAAGAGGGGGCAACCCCTCATAGTGTTCTACCCGTTCAAGAACATTTGAATAATGTATTCCCAATATGGATAAGAAAGAATGGAAGTATTAAATGGCCACCTAACAATCCGGACTTGAGTCCTATGGGTTCATTTTTCTGGGGATTTCTGAAAGACATTGTTATTAATAATTATAATAATATTCAACTCATATTCGACATAAAATAGAGAATCTGAATGTCAATTTCCAATGCACTTGTAAGAAGACGTTATCAATTATGCATTGACAATAATGGCGGACACATTGAACATCTTTTATGAGTTTTCATGTTATTTAAATTTTGTAAATAAATCTTTGTATAAATATTTGAACTTTTTTTTCCACACTTAACCATTTTGATAATTCTATTAAAGAAATGTCACTAAACAAACATAATATAGTTGTCATTTCCATAGCTTACTTTAAAAATGTTAAGTTTCATAGGATAGGTATTTACAGTAACAACTGGTCTAAGTTATTCAACGTTTGATAACTCAAAAACGGTATAAGATAGGGGTAATATATGGTATATTTTTGAAATCATGAAAAAAAAGATCATTCCAAAAATGTAATAATATACAGTATATCCCATTTAATTCTTTTTAACCCTTGAAATCTGCACGCTATTGTATTTTTGATGGCATTTTATCAAAATTCAGTCATAACCACACAACTTCAGGTTTTCGCACTTATTCACTAACACACTGTATATCCGTGAAAAAAGTGCTCACTTTTTTCCGGGGGAAAAAAGGAATTTCATAAAAAGTGTCAACAGAGATAAAATGTCAAACTTTTTTTCCGTCACAGAAAAAATACGTTTTATATATTTTTGTTATGAGGGGGAAGACATATAACGAATTCGGTATAATTTATCTTTGGGTAAAAACAATATATTTTTTTGTAAACTAGTGTAATTAGTGTATTAGTATTGTTATCAATACGATTTTCGATTCGAATCCATCAATGGATTCGTCGTGGGAATTAGAATCAAGAAAATCTAAGTATAAAAGAAGTCATTTGAATCTTGACATGTTTTTTGGGTAACCTTCCACAGTCTGAAAATGAAAATATAATTCACCTCGATAAGTTATTGCGTTCACCAAATTATATTTCCTATAGAAAAATGATTAAATTAGTCAATAACTTGTCATTTTCTGAATTTGCCTATCAATTTTTTTTTTTAAATTCAAAAGATATTTCTTTATATAGTTTTTGATTGACGTTTCGGGGACTATATCTGCCCCCGTTCTCAAATCTTCTAAATCGAAAACTATATAGAGAAGTATCTTTTGAATTTTTGTTTTTTTTTTTATAGGCAAATTCAGAAAACTATTTAAGTTTTGCAAGTGTTTGGCTATTTTCTTTTCATTATTAAGTTACTGTAAACCTCCCGGAAAATAAATACAATGACTGAAGCCGGATTTGTCAGGGCACAATCCGACAATTTGCCTAGAATAGATGTGTTCATGATGACAAGTTTTTTCGCAAATCATCCCGATTTCACTTCTGCTGAGATTAGAGGCGTAAAAGCTGCAAGGTAATTGAATAAATGTTTTGTATTAGTGTCTTCAATTTCCGTTTTTCAATATGATTTCTGGTTATTTGCTTACTAAGATTGAGAAAGTGCATATAACCTCAAATGTAGTAAACAATAAAATTCAAGAAAACGTTTATATTTCACTTCTTATTCTAACACGTGATAATATTTGTGTTTCTAGGTCCGAAAGAAATTCTTGTGTACTTTGAAAACAAGGGGTAATTTAAAAAAAAAATACATTCATTTCACAAGCCAAAAACTTTAGAGGACTTTCTGAGTTTCTTGATAAGCACAAACTTTCATTGACAATATTTTTCAAACCAATTTTAAAGTTTTCTTAAAAATCAAGCAAATTTGGACATGTTTATATGGACTTTTAAGTCCTAAAATAAGTTAAGGAATTGCATCCTTCAATATTTATTTTACATAGTTATTATTGGAATAGTTGTGTTCAGTTGAGGATATGAAGTATAAGTGACAGTGACATGTTTATTGTGAGTTATCAAAATTGTTCTGAAATAGTTGTCAATGACCCAAGTTACTTGTATTTGGAGTTTGTATATTAAAAAGACGTTTTTTTCTGAGTGTGCCACATACCAACATGAAGAAAAATAAAACAGTTGAAAATTAAATCTATGTTTTTATTAAAACATTTTGCATATTGATTATGCCACATGCTATTACTATTACTTCATCTATTATTGGAACTAAGCTGTGATGCACACATGCGTGAGGCAACAATATATGAAATTCTCTTAATCTGTTTATAACCCGCTCTAAATGAATTCTCAATGCTGGTATTCTTTTAGACTGCTTCACCTCATGCTTAGTACTTGCTGTAGACTTGAAGACTGAAGGAGGCCGTATAAGGGTACATTTTTTCTTTTCTATCAAATGTGACAAGTCTTTAAAGCCTCTGTCTGCCATGACTGCTGTGTTTGGAGGTATACATTCTAGATATCCACAATTTTCTACTATAATGATGTCAGAAGCCCTTCCACCATATCCTTCAGAAGTAAAATTGACTAACCCATCTGGAGTACAGGAAATAAGGTACTTCAGAGTGTTACATTTCTTATATTGTGACCATGACAGAGACTGATGAATTGCGTTAGAAGGTTTTTCAATTTCTATTTCCAAGCAATCTATAATTGAAACAACTTTTGAATACCGTGCTCTAAAAGCGATAGGTAAACATTTAACTATGTCAGATGGTTCAGGCCACACAATTAACTCCTTCAATTTTTCTGCTAGAATAATTACTGTTTTTGAAAATATTCTACTTATAGTGCTCTGTGAATAGCCAAAATGTATAGCTAATATGTCAAATGATTCATTTAACTTTATTTTCTTCAAGGTTATTAAAATGTCGATAGTGGGAACTGGGATATTTTCACTTAATAATTTTATCAAATGGTAACTGTCTTTAGGCAGTCCTAACATCATTTTAGGCTCTTTTTCAATGGCAGTCAATATTGCACTACGCATTACATTTTTAAATTGTCTGTCCTCGTTATCTTGAGCCCAACTCGCTTCGGATGAAGTACTTTCTTGTTCATATTCACTAGATATTGATGAAGATTGTTAAGTCAGAGATAAATCATCTGTTGGTTTTATATCTGGGAATAACTTCTTTTTTGTACCGGCAATCGGGGCGGTTTTGATAGGTGAAGTCGATGTGTTTTTTAACTGGTACAAGAAATGGCGATACTGCTACATTTTTTGTTTTAGAACCAACATTGACACCTTTGCTTCTATATTTTATTGCACTTTGTTTTATTGTGTTCACTTGTACGGCTTTGTCACAAGAAAGGCTTTCACTTTTTGTTGAGGAAACGTCGTGTGAAGATGAACTAGGACCAGCTTCACAATAATTTATTTCTCTGCTGATTGTTGTATCTGCAGGGCCTCCACATAGTTTGGTTTCTGTAATAACTTCTCTGGTAGCAGCTTGTGATAGAGTTTCTTGAACCAAACTCAGTCTTTGTCTCTTGAGAGCAGCCTGTCTCACTGGTACTGGCTTATTTTCTTTCTGACACTGAAATTTGTGGGGCAAAACACCTTTCCTCAAACGTAATGTAACAGGAACCCCTTGTTGTTTAGACATTATTTGGTACTGAATAAAGGTTTCTGTATCCTCTTCCAACTGAAAATGAAAGTAGTCAGAACGGTTTTAGATTCGACAAATAGTTTTAGGTTATGACACATAAATATCAAAACAAAAATACTTACACAACAGTATAAGCAGCTCGTTGCAGATAGTTTTTGATTCTTAAATTCGTCCTTTTTTATAGCTTTACACCACTTTATTCGAATGTTTGCGTTCCTTGGCACGAGAAAAAATACTTTTTGAGGAGTAGTTTTCGTTGTATTGTTGCACTTTGGAACTATACAGTACCTATAAACTGTTTTTCCACTACTTTCCATCTTTAATTTATCGAAATATTCAAGAAATACAATATAGAATCAACTATGTTTACTTTGGATAACCTTTGTTGACATGTACTTTGACGTCACATAATCCCGCCAAATGGCCGACCGTTTGAATTGCCAATATTTGGAATAAAATTTAAATATTTTTTTCTTTGTCAATTATTGATATTTTTGGCATCTATCCTATTTTTCCAGTATTTGTATGGATGGTACAATCGATTAGAACAATAAAAAAAAATATGCATGATACCTATTGAATCATTTTTCTATAGGAAATATAATTTGGTTTTGGAAATATCAAACCGCCATATATTCTCAACTAACTCATCATTCATGTCCATCAGATTGTTTGAAGTGGGTCCAACCGCAATCTAGATGCAAAAATAAAAACGCTTCTGAAAAACTACATGTACCAATTTTTCGTCCCAAAACTATGTGATCGTACTCAGAATCGTCCCTAGAATTAAAAAAAGTAAACATATACAAGGTGTTCCATTTGAAATTCCCAAGTTCGGGTCGTTTTCGGAGATACCGGAAGTCATGAGAGAGTATAAAATATTGAAAAAAAAAAAATTCTTGAATCCATCACCCCTGCCAAGTTTGAATCTCGTACCCTCGGAACTCTGGCTGAAGAATACGTTGACACCCAGTATAAGCATGTATACAGGGTGGCCCACCACATTCGCCTCGGTATTTCTACGAGAAATGAAGAGAGTTAGGGAAAAACTTTTAGCACAGTTATATGTGGGTCCATGAGGAGCATATTCCAAAATTATTTTGAAATATATAGGGTGATCCCCCAAAAAATTACATACCAAAGTTATATTTTTTCTTATGGAACACCCTATATTTTTTTATATTTTTAGATACAATAGACAAAATGAAGGTGAGTTACTTCTATATTTCCCATACTTAAAACTGACCGTTTCTGAGAAATTTTGAGAAATTTAAAAATACAGACCATAATTTGAAAATTGTTTTCACCCTGTAACGTGTAACGAGCTGCTCGTAATTAAATGTACTGCTTAGCTCAAAGGTTAAAGTTAACTACTACATGAAATTTTTAATGCAATATTACACAGAGTGGTGAAAAAAATTGCCTCAAAATTTGGACACACATTTAACTGAATAACTTCTTGAAGTTGAATGGAACACCCCGTATTTAGTGGCGTAATTTGACGCAGAATTAGATTCCCTTCAAAACTATATCAGAGTTCCCTATACCTATCTCTTCTGCTTTTTACACAAAAGGCGTTTTTATATTTTACTTATGGGTAATTTTTTTATCTTAAAAATGAAACACACTGTATTGTAATGAAAAGCTCAAAAAGCGTTTTAAAAACCTTTTTATTAAGGAATACGTAGATTCGCTAGAAGCAGAAGTTTAAATTTTTGAAAATACGGTGTATCTAAAGTAAAATGCAGGCAAATGTAAAAACTCAAATTTATTGCCATTTCTGAAATATTAAAGCATTCTTCAAAATAAGAAGATGCACGTGTCTTGATTATTGAGGCGAAATATGTTAAATTCGCTTGTTTCTGCAAATTAGACTTCATATTGAGGACGAAGAGGTCCATAGAACTGGCCAGCCAGGTCTCCGGACCTTACAAGTCCCGACTATTTTTTATGGGGATATATCAAAAGTATTGTTCACGATACACCGCCAACGACACCTCAGGATATGAAAGTACGAATAAGAAATGCGTTTCGTTCCATACCGCAAAATATGTTATCCAGAGTTCAGTACTCATTTCAAGAAAGAGTTCGCCTATGCATCGAGAATAATGGACACCATGTTGAGCATTTATTAAAATAATGGGGGGTGTTCCATTCAACTTTAAGAAGTTATTTAATTAAATGTGTGTCCAAATTTTGAGGCAATTTTTTTCGCCACTCTTTATAATATTGCATTAAAAATTTCATGTAGTAGTTAACTTCAACCTTTGAGCTAAGCAGTACATTTAATCACGAGCAGCTCGTTACACGTTACAGGGTGAAAACAATTTTCAAATTATGGTCTGTATTTTTAAATTTCTCAAAATTTCTCAGAAACGGTCAGTTTTAAGTATGGGAAATATGATAGTAACTCACCTTTATTTTGTCTATAGTATCTAAAAATAAAAAAAAATATAGGGTGTTCCATAAGAAAAAATATAACTTTGGTATGTAATTTTTTTGGGGATCACCCTATATATTTCAAAATAATTTTGGAATATGCTCCTCATGGACCCACATATGACTGTGCTAAATGTTTTTCTCTAACTCTCTTAATTTCTCGTAGAAATACCGAGGCGAATGTGGTGGGCCACCCTGTATATGAATAGATAGATAGATAGATAGTCTTTATTCGTTCATGTGTACAATACATAATACCCAAACGGGTGTAGAACATGTCAAAAAATATAAATAAAATAGAAGATAGAAGAAACAAATGTGACGTGATACGAACAAAACGTTCATATTAGGAATCAGTAGACCAAATATGTTTCAGCTAAATTTATGCAAAAACTTCTTCATCGCAGACCTGTGTGATTCACCATATTCGCATATATTATAAATTCGATTATCGTAGGAATATCTTTTGAAGCTCCCTGTTCCATGAAACCTTGCTGGAAGGTTACATAGTTTCTGTAGTGAACAAATGAAGTTCACTGTTATATTTTAACAAATTTGTGCAATAGTTGTATAGTACACTGGGTGTTCCACAAAAAATAAGTCATTCTTTAGGAACATATGGCATGAGTAAAAGTAATATTAGGAGTTCCTATGGATTTCTCTCGTTCCTCATTTGAATGACGATGTATAGCGTGAACATGTTGAGACAAGTAAACATAAGACACTTCATTAGATGATTTTCAGTACATTGGGTGGAGAAATTACCAACTCAACAATCAAGATATATTAAATAGATCGTAATCAAAAGGAAAACTGTAACAATTTGCTATCAGCAATTCGTGCTGGTGTACCACAATGTTCAGTTATCGGCCCCTTACTGTTCGTAATTTACACTGCTGACATAATAAAATCACTGCCATGCTTTCCCCGATTACACCCAGCTGGTTTATCCAACGGAGGCGATCCATCTCATACAGTGGAGGTGATATTACTAGGTAGGTGAGAAATCATACAGTCTAACTCCATCAAAAAATAATTTTAATACCAATGTGGCACGAAGATTTACATCAGGAACTGGCCATGATTCGAAGGATTAATCCTTCATCATCAGCAAAATGGAAGAGGTTACAAGCAGATCTAAAGGGGAAGTGAAATGTTACAATTACAAGGGGCAAACGTTAGGAGAAAAATAACCTACCATTGTATAGAAAAATCGAATTTAAACGGTTTTCTTCACATAAAGGATTCAATATAAAATTGAACCAGAGAAAGGTAGATCTCAGGTGAAAAACAACTACTTTCCTGGCAAATACCACGCAGAACGTTGAATGATATTCACCTGAAAATCCATGCATACTTCCATATAATATCAATGGACATTGAATGCAAATGTTTCTTTCTGATAAGCTCGATTATGTTTAATTCATGTCGTGTTCACCTAACAATCCGCATACCGGTTTCAGGCTTCTTGGCCCTCATCAGTACGGAGTAGTCAACCAGCCAAAGGTACAAAGAACTCTAGCTGAAGTGAGACACAACGTAAACAAACCATCATCGATCTTGTAACACCTATAGGTACGCCGGAAAAGATAAACTTTAACTGGCGGTACCCAGTGACAGAAAGAAACACTCCGAAAATCTCCCACCTCGATAGGTTTCTAAATAAAAGATTCCTTCTCAGTAGGAGTGGCAAGCCCGTCTAGCATATAGTGAGAGATAAGTGCCATGTGAAGTGGAATGAATAGAAAAATCGAATTTAAACGGTTTTCTTCACATAAAGGATTCAATATAAAATTGAACCAGAGAAAGGTAGATCTCAGGTGAAAAACAACTACTTTCCTGGCAAATACCACGCAGAACGTTGAATGATATTCACCTGAAAATCCATGCATACTTCCATATAATATCAATGGACATTGAATGCAAATGTTTCTTTCTGATAAGCTCGATTATGTTTAATTCATGTCGTGTTCACCTAACAATCCGCATACCGGTTTCAGGCTTCTTGGCCCTCATCAGTACGGAGTAGTCAACCAGCCAAAGGTACAAAGAACTCTGGCTGAAGTGAGACACAACGTAAACAAACCATCATCGATCTTGTAACACCTATAGGTACGCCGGAAAAGATAAACTTTAACTGGCGGTACCTAGTGACAGAAAGAAACACTCCGAAAATCTCCCACCTCGATAGGTTTCTAAATAAAGATTCCTTCTCAGTGGAGTGGCAAGCCCGTCTAGCATATAGTGAGATAAGTGCCATGTAAGTGGAATGAATAGAAATCGAATTTAAACGGTTTCACAAGGATTCAATATAAAATTGAACAGAGAAGGTAGATCTCAGGTGAAACACTACTTTCCTGAATACCGCAGAACGTTGAATGATATTCACCTAAAATCATGCATACTTCCATATAATATCAATGGACATTGAATGCAAATGTTTCTTTCTGATAAGCTCGATTATGTTTAATTCATGTCGTGTTCACCTAACAATCCGCATACCGGTTTCAGGCTTCTTGGCCCTCATCAGTACGGAGTAGTCAACCAGCCAAAGGTACAAAGAACTCTGACTGAAGTGAGACACAACGTAAACAAACCATCATCGATCTTGTAACACCTATAGGTACGCCGGAAAAGATAAACTTTAACTGGCGGTACCTAGTGACAGAAAGAACTCCTACTGAGAAGGAATCTTTTATTTAGAAACCTATCGAGGTGGGAGATTTTCGGAGTGTTTCTTTCTGTCACTAGGTACCGCCAGTTAAAGTTTATCTTTCCGGCGTACCTATAGGTGTTACAAGATCGATGATGGTTTGTTTACGTTGTGTCTCACTTCAGCCAGAGTTCTTTGTACCTTTGGCTGGTTGACTACTCGTACGATGAGGCCAAGAAGCCTGAAACCGGTATGCGGATTGTTAGGTGAACACGACATGAATTAAACATAATCCAGCTTATCAGAAAGAAACATTTGCATTCAATGTCCATTGATATTATATGGAAGTATGCATGGATTTTCAGGTGAATATCATTCAACGTTCTGCGTGGTATTTGCCAGGAAAGTAGTTGTTCTTCACCTGAGATCTACCTTTCTCTGGTTCAATTTTATATTGAATCCTTTATGTGAAGAAAACCGTTTAAATTCGATTTTTCTATTCATTCCACTTCACATGGCACTTATCCCCCTACCATTGTATGTTGAACAAAATTATGAAGAACGACACTGAAAACAACTACGATAATGTTACGTTCTGGTAGGTTGAGCTGAAATTTGGCAGGTGTTCATGATTCCGGTGACAATGCATTATGGAATGTTTGTTAGAGGAAAAAACGGAATGGCGGCTTCAAGATGGCGTAAGAGTTTTGTGATTATGGCACGATTGGTATGTGGGAGTTTTCAGGGACGGAGTTTTTGTCAAAATTAAAAAATTCAAGATGGCACACAAGTTTTGTGATTATAGTCCGATTCGATTCAAAATTGGTATGTGGGGGTTTTCGGGGTCGGAGATTTTGTTTTTTTTTACAAAAATTTATAAAATCAGAATGGCGGCTCCGAGATGGCCGATGATCTCTCTGTTTATGGTCCGATTCTATTCAATATTGGTATGTGGAGGTTTTCGGAGTCGGAGATTATGCATTTTTTGTCAAAATTCATAAATTCAAGATGGCGGCTCCAAGATGGCGGACGAGTTTTGTGATTATGGTACGATTCGATTCAAAATTCTCATGTGTTACTACTTGGTAAAACAGTTTATTACCGGACGTTACAGACAAGTTGAACATTTCTACATTACCATATTCAAAATTTCAAAACATATTAGGCCAAATTTAGTAATTTGCCTTTTTAGAATAGATTAGAACTAATAATTTTACTTCCAGGGGAGAAAAATGATTATGCTAGCTAATTTACCATTGTTGAGTTTGTTTTATTCAATGTCAACTTATTTTCAAGATGTTTAATTTTTTGTATCTGTCTGTTTAACATATTTATCAGGAAATATTACAGTTGATAACTAGTTTTACGCCACTTCCATCAGTTAGTTTTTCGGCACCCTGTCTGGTGAAAGTAACGCAGTGAAGTGTTTTAGTTAATTTTGTTGTGGATTTTTTTCAAATATCGTTCACGACTATTGAAAATGAACAACAAAGAAAAATACTCACTTTCCACGTCAATACATTCATATTGAACGTGTAACCAAAGAAAAAATCACCACAATCGAATAATCATTTGAAGAATTGGTATGATTCGAATATTTCTGATATATCTCATGTGCGACTTTTGTTTTAGAGAATTGCAAGTAGAACCAGAATATTTTGTATGCCATTTCTGGACTGGATTTGTTTTTAACCGACGAAACCAAAAAGGAGGAGGTTCTCTATTCGACGCGTATATTTTTTTTTTATGTATGGTCACGCACAACTTTTTACAGAGCGGTTCGATTCCGATGATTCTTTTTTCATTAGATAGGGTGTACTTCGAAGGTGGTTCCATCCCAATTAGGACATAGAAATCCATCCTTAAGGGTAGAAAAATGAAGGATATTGATCGTTTACCCTCTGAATTTTGGTCCGTTAACCGATTCTATCAGGCATAACTTTGTAGTGGGTTTTCCGATTTGGATGATTTTTTTTATTAGATAGGGGCTGATTGATTTTTCACTTGTTAACTTTGGCACACATATGTAGTTGACATTGACAGACCCTCCTACATCCGTCAAAATGATTACATTCTATGGAAGGTTGGAATTATATACAATGTGATGAAATCAACAAACCAGAACTTTCAAAATTAATTTATATTATATAACAATAAATAGTTAAAATAGAAAATCATATTATTTGATAGTTAATAGTGAAGTAAGCTAGGTAAGTAAATATTTTGGAAGTAATAAAAAATTAAGTAGGTAGTAATTAGTAGATTTCAGCAACAAAAAATTGAAAAATAAAAACTTTTTAACAAAAAATTAAACCGACGAAAAAATCAACTGAAAAGCAAAAACTAAAATAAACGTTCTTAGTCTAAATGATAATTGAGCTCCTAAACTAATGTGAGTAACTGATTTTGAGTCGACGCCAAACAAACTAGCAATTGAATTAGGTAAAGCGTAAAATGATGGCAGCCAGATACACGGCTGTGTTTTGATTACTTCTTTCAAAGTAATATAATGATCTTCGATAATTGTTTGTTTGGCGCCGACTCAAAATCAGTTACTCACATCAGTTTAGGAGCTCAATTATCATCAAGACTAAGAAGGTTTATTTTATATTTTGCTTTCGAGTTGATTTTTTATTAAAAAGTTTTTTCTATTCAACAATTAAATTGTATCGGAAGTAGGATTCAAATTTTATGTATAATTACACTCATTCACACTTTCTTCATAATATGACATTTCTTTTAGATTTAGGGGTGCTGGGTACGAAAAAAAAAATGTTGCGTCTCATTGAGAAGAAAAAGATAGGGTAAAAAACAAAGAAAATATTAAAAATAATAAAGTTTTACTTTTATTTTATAACATTATTGATCGGTTTTCTTTTAAACAGAACAGCAGTAATCTCCAAGAATACTTCCATCGTCCCAAAAACCATAATTTCTCAATAATACCCATCTCCGTGGTTTCCTAAGAATCCATTGAAAACCGTTTTAAAGGATCTCTAAGCATTTTTCAAATCATAATATTGTATTCCCCAGATCTAAACCCGCTAGATTTTTATTTTTGGGGACATTTGAAGTCACTAGTTCATAAAACTCCAGTAGCGAACGAGGAAGATCTAAGAAACCGAATAGTAGACGCCTGTGAAACAATAAGAAACACCAATAATTTTTGAGCGGGTATAAGATTCAATGACTAGAAGACTGGATGCCTGTATCTTCGCTGAAGGTGGACATTTTGAACAATTCATTTGAATACAATTTAGTTTCCGTTATTTTATTTTATTCTACATATTGAAAATTTCTTGAAATAAAATTTGATATTTCTTGCAAATTTTATTGAAACAAATACAGATTTTGCACCTTAATTCAAAAAATAACTATTTCAAACGAGTAAAAATAAATAGGATAGGTGGCGCCCCCCACAAAAAACCAAAACTACTTACTTAAACGTCAAATTCATTTCCTAGGCATTCTTGTGAAAAATGCAAAATAATGGTAATATCTTCAACACGCATCGATTATCAAATAATCGACTTGAAATTTTCAAGTCCAAATATCTAGAAAACCTCAAAAAACCTCTCAATACCAATTTTCGTTTAATTAAGGTCAGTATTTCGGAAGTTATTTAAAAAAAACGAAAATGAAAATAAAACTTTAACACCCTGTATCTTGGAAACGAAGCGTTTCCGGACATATATTTATTTGGACAATTCATATTAGAATATTGTGAGGAATCCCACTAACAATGTTCTCAAGGAACAATATAAAGCTCACAGGAACAAATTAACCACCTTGATAGAGAAAACCAAGTATAACTATTATAAAACACAAATTGATGCAAATAATACAGACAAGAAAAAGCTATGGGAAATAGTCAACAAACTGAGTAAAAATAAACGCGGGAATCATGAAATCAAAACAATAAAAATCTAGCAGGTGATCTTCTAACTGAAAAAAAAGTAATAGCTGACGAGTTCAATACCATATTTGTTAAAATGGGAGAAACCCTAGCTAACAAAATAAAAAGTGATCCCAATTACGAACCTGATCGGCTATTCACTCTTAACTCAATGTTTTTGTCTCCAGTCGATGAAAATGAACTGAGAGCAACTGTCAAAAACCTTAAAACAAAAAAATCGGCTGGATCGGACAACATAAGAGCCGAAACAATTAAAATAATAGTGGACGACATCATCCATCCACTATTATACACCATTAATTACTGTTTTAATGAAGGATTGTGGCCTTCTGTTTTTAAAGATACCTTGGTGATACCAATTTATAAAAAAGGCGACAAGACTGACGTGAATAATTATAGACCGATATCACTGATAACCCACCTGTCAAAAATATTCGAAAAATTACTTAAAAACAGACTGCTATCGTACCTAAATAAGTTTCAGCTGATATCTAAAAAACAGTATGGATTTCGCGAAAAGATCTCTACCCAAGATGCCATTACAAATTTATTAGAAAAAGTCCACTCGTCCTTGGACGTTGGAAAGCCGTGCCTATGCATATTTATAGACCTATCTAAAGCTTTCGACACGGTGAGTCACGAATTACTTTTACAGTCACTGGAAGAAATGGGTATACGAAATAACTGCCACAAACTCCTAAGAAGCTACCTTTCTTCCAGAAATCAGTCTGTGAGGGTCGGTGACTCACTCAGTCGAAAGGAAAAAATTATGTTAACGGTGTTCCACAAGGCAGCGTGTTAGGTCCACTATTATTCAACATCTACATTAATGGCCTGTTCTCACTCCGGGTAGCGGAGAAATAACCGGATTCGCGGATGATACAGCTATTTTCTACGAAGCACCGACTGGGATGAGTTTAAAAATGAAAGCGCAAGAGGACTTCAACAAAATTAAAAGTGGATGGATTATAAAAATTAACGATAAATTTACAAAAACTAATTATGTGCCATTTACATGCAACAAAATTAATACTCCGCCTTTTAGCACGCTTGAAGTGAAAACCAAAAACACCTCACTGACAATTATGCCCAAGACAAACATTAGGTATCTAGGGGTTATAATAGACACGCATCTCTAGATGGGATTGTCACATAGACTACGTAATAAGAAAACTGCGAAGTATTTTGCACATATTTAAATATCTGAAAAAATCTTTACCAGCACAGTACCTCAGAACTCTTTATTACGCACTAGTGGAGAGCCATTTACAATATGGTATAACAGCATGGGGTGGAGCTCTGAGAACCCATATCAACGCACTCGAGATTCTTCAAAAAAGATTTCTAAAACTGATATTGTCAAAATCACACAGATACGGTTCAAATTTACTATACTCAGAAGCCAAGATATTTGACATAAGGCAATTATATTTTTATAAAGTCAATTTAAAATACCACCAAAACAGACACTCAGCCAAAATACCTATCCACACCTACTGCACACGAAAACGGCATCTTCACACAATCCCAGTTGTACATAAGTCGGTTTCGAAAAGATCTTATTCATACATGGCACCCAAGCTGTATAACTCGCTACCTGACAACCTCAAAACATGGAATGGCCTATTACCATTCAAAAAAGAATTAAAAAAACATATCTTCAATAAACCCAGAGAAACGATTAAAAACACACAGTATTTCGTGTGACTAATGACTAACTGTACTCTCTTATCAACTATTATTATTATTGTTATAGATATTCATCAACAAAATACTTATAAAAACAACCCATTTTAACATGTACTCATTCTTGCTTATCATACTGTGAATTTTAATCTTTATTCTTTATGTTCTACAAATACCTAGTACAAATAAGTCCTACATGTCCCCTATACATATATGTATATGTCCTACTTATGTTTATTTCTCGAAACAAGTATTAATTTACTTATCGAGTATCATTTATTGATAAACTATATGAATCCTCAGAATAGATATAATCTAATTTTAAACATATTTCATTGATTTTATATTTATTATATCTTAAAACCATATACCTTACTATTATTAATATTGTTAACAATAAATGAATTTATTATTATTTATTATTATTATTAATCACCTCCTGAAATTTGTCAAAGTACTTTTGAATCACCCTGTATAGAGTTATTTCAAGATGGATAAGAAAATCAAAAATTTAAGAAAATGCTAATTTTCAATTTCAGATTTTTTTTTCAGTTAGGGTCATTTTTATCGTGGATTTTTCAATTCACAGAAAAATCTTTCTATTCACTATTCACTTGAGAATGTTTCCATTTACAACCCCACAAGAGGTTAACTTGAACGATGGAAGATAGTGACTAAAGTTTATCTTTCAGTCGCAGATGATTCCACATCTGATTTTATGACCATCCTGTTCATATTTTCAAACAAATCAACCATTTATTCTATTTATTATAATTGTGGGTTTTTCGCTAGGGTATATTTTTGGAGGTTGATGGGGGCAAATATATATATCAAAATATTAAGAAAGTCGTGAAATAGTGACTCTTATTCCTCGAAATGACAGAAAACAGAAACTGGAAGAGCTACGTGATTTTGCAAAATAACAAAGCTGTATTTGCCTAGTTCGATAAATCAAAGATAAGCATTGTCATCACACAAAGTGGAACCTGATAAGTTCATTAAGCCAATTATTAATTGGGATCATTCCAATAGTTGAAGTGTGATTATGAGGTTCTCCGTCATCGTCATCCTTTATCTCCTAGAATTATCAAGCAGTGTCAATGCTGCTCGAATACTATGTGTTTTTCACGTACCATCGATGAGCCATCAGAGAGTTTTTCAACCGATCTGGAAGGAATTATCTCTCATTGGACATAATGTGACTGTCGTAACACCTTTCCCGCTGAATGACCCGACTCTAGTTAACCTTACAGAGATCGATATCAGTGAGGCAAGCAATAAAGTTTTCGCGGGAAATGGACTGGATCAACTGCACAAGGATCAAAACATCAATATTAAAATTTCTAAGCTATACACTCTGACTGATCGATTATCTGAAGTCGCCCTTCAACACGAACAGTTCATCAAGATATACAACAGCAGCAATGCGGGATTCGATCTGGTGATAGTACAATCCTTTCTGTCTCCTCTACTGTACAGTTTATCTGGTAAATTTGGAGCCCCACTCATCGGTGTTTCATCGTTGGGGGATTTTATTAATAGCCATATTGCTATGGGGAACCCTCATCCACCGTCTCTGTATTCAGAAGTTTTTTTTGCGTTTAATAAACAAATGACACTATTTGAACGGGTGAAGAGTACTTTGTATTATTTGTGGGCACGGTTCAATTTAGAATTTGTGGTTCTACCTGAAAGCGACAGGATAGCTAGGAAGTATTTGGGAAGCGATCTGCCTCATTTGGAGGAAATTAGAAAGAATATAAGTCTGCTGTTCGTTACCAGCAACCCGTTCTTGTATACGCCAAGGCCTACCGTTCCCACCGTTGTCAATTTGGAACAAATACACGTCAAACCTGCTAGGCCGCTTCCAGAGGTAAGATTGATTGACTAAGAACAAACAAAAATGTTTACAGTTATAGAATCACCAAGTTTTGTCTCTCCGCTCTATGATTTTTAAGCTGAAATGTTCCAATGCAATTAGTTCCTTTGGAGTTCAACTTTCTGCATATTGATTATACAGGGCAGATAAGGATCTTAACCAATTTTTGTATATTTATATGTACAGGGTGAGTCAGAAGTATGTATGTCCGCGCTTTTAATTGAGTCGATTCGAATGCAACTTCCTGTGTGGTGAACCTAAAAAAAACCCAGAATTGTTTTTCCTATGGACATTATACAGGATGAGTTAGAAGTGGGTGTGTGTTTTTGCATGATAAGAAGGTTATTAGCCTGTTATATCTGGTAAAAAGAGAAACATTCTAAATTGAATATTGAATAAAAATATTTTTCTGTGAATTGAAAAGTTCACGATAAAAATGAAGTTATTCTTGTGAATATCTAACAGAAAACAACTACTTCCTTGGCTAAAGCCACGCTGGAAATTGAACTACATCTGATATATTTTGAAAGGACCCTAACTCAAAAAAAAAATCTGAAAGTGAAAATTTGACTTTTAATTCCAGTCATAACTGAGAACTCATATAGATGAATGAGGAAGAGAAAAATGTTTTCCAAGAAAGAATACTCACCAGAAATCATTTGCAACATTGATGTAAGACTGGCGACGCATTCACTAGGTCTTCAATGCATTTTTGTCGACGAAAATCGATTTCACGCTTCCACGATCATCAGGAAAACCAGAAGAATCGGAAAACATATTTTATAAAAGCAGTATGACTTTGCAAAAATGGGAGATGGTGACTAATTTTTTTTTTGAGTCTCAGATGATTCCATATCTGATTTTATGAATATAAAAAAACACTGATTTCAAAGCGTCACTTCAAAATAAATATTTCTAATATTTCTCCATTTTTGCAAAGTAAGATTGCTTCTAGAAAAAACTTTTTAACAAAAAATTAAACCGACGAAATACGGAACTGAAAAGTAAAAAATGAAATAAACCTTAGTCTCAATAACTAAGCTCCTAAACTAATGTTAGTAACTAATTTTGAGTCGGCGCCAAACAAACAAGCAAATGAATTAGGTAAGGCGTAAAATGATGGCATCGAGTTGCGCGGTGACATTCTGATAATTTTTTTGAAGTAATTTAATGATCTTCGTTGATTGTTCGTTTGGCGCCGACTCAAAATTAGTTACTTACATTAGTTTAGGAGCTCAGTTATTGAGACTAAGAAGGTTTATTTTATTTTTTACTTTCCAGTTCCGTATTTCATCGGTTAAATTTTTCGTTAACAAAATTTTATTTTTCAATTTTTTGTAGCTGAAATTTTCCAATACTACCTACTTGTTTTTTTATTACTTCCAAAATACTTACTTACCCACCTTGCTTCAACTATTACCAGTTAAATAATATGATTATCTACTTTTACGATTTGTTGTAATATATATTATTTTTGTTTTTCTGGTTAGTTAGAATATAATGATTGTGACGGATGTAGGAGAACAAAAATAATGACATAAGCGATCTGTCATTGTCAACTACATATGTGTGCCAATGTTCACAAGTGAAAAATCAATTTTTCCCTATTGTTCTACCCGTAAGGAGAGATAATTACCTTCGAAATCCAAGTATGATCAATTATGAGGTATACCCTATCTAATAAGAAAAGAATCATACAAATCGAAGAACCCAGTACAAAGTTATGCCTGATAGAATCGGTTAACGGACCAGAATTCAAAGGGTAAGTGATCAATATCCTTTATTTTGCTACCCTTAGGGGTGGATTTCATCTTTTAAATTCGAATGGGACCAACTTCGAAGTACATCCTATTCACTGAAGAAAGCATTATTGGAATCGGACGTCTCAGTAAAAAGTTATGCGTGATCATACATAAAAAAAGAATAACCTCCTCCTTTTTGGTTTCGTCGGTTAAAAAACCATCGGCACCACATTTAAATACGTTTTAAAACATTGCATTATTGCTTTTGAGATTTGGGTGAGTTTAGTACATTCATTATGGTTAAATTGTTTTGTTAATATTAATTAATAATAATAATAATAATGTTTACTTTTAACCCTCATTTGTTTTTTTCCATGGGTATCCGCGATTATTTCAGTAAGATTTCATGTTTGTCGATTAATTTGAATATGTTTTTAAGAAACATTTAAAATAAAAAATTTGACTTTAAATTAGTTTTTTAATATGCATATTATGTTTACTACTGTTTTACTTACCTTGTTAAAAATATTTTTTGAAATTTTGTTGTGTATAATATCGTTGTAACAAACATAAAGTTTGTGATTCCCTAAAATTAATTGAGTTAATTTTACAAATATGCTTGAATTTGAATAGAGTTATGCGAAATTGATTTGATTTTGATTAATTTATACAAGTGTTCAGGGTGAATATAAAAAAAATTGTCTTGGGATGGTATTTGACTTAATTCTAAACAACTTTTCTCAATACCATTTTGCTGAATTTTCTGAATTACTCTTGTACGATTTTAATATTTTTTGACCTACCCTGTATGCTGTTTGACTTGCAACGATTCTAAGTGCACCTAATATGATTATCGCACATGCACCAACTTTCGGACATATTTGTATTTTGGTTGGTGCAATTAATTAAAAAAAATCTCATATGTGCACACTTAAATGACCACACTGTATATATAGGAACAAATATATATTCCACGCAGACGAAGTCGCGGGTACCAGCTATTAATATTTTTGTAGTACATTATTTCCACGTTTTGTTAGCACCCGCTGATAAAGCGCCAAGCATTTCTTCGTTTCCGACTAGATTTACAAATATTGAGATTTTGAACTAATTTTTTTTTTCATCATAATGAATTATAGCTTATATTACTCGGGGAAAGTTTATCTTTTTATTAGCGACTTTTTTTAGGATATCGTCGATGAGCTCGGCATAACCGTGAAAAACTCCATTGTATGTACTGAGTTGAAAGGGTTTGATAGTCTGGTTCACAAGAGCCAAATTGCAAAAGTTATAAACAATTAATTAAACAAACAAAATTGTGAGGTTTTTTGCAAATATCTCAAAAACTACTTGAGATATCCGAAATTTGGAAAAAAATCCTTGAAGAGCAGAAAATTTCCTAAAAAAAAAGTCTCGGAACTGTGCCAACAATATTTATAATTTTAATTTAGCGTCGAAAAAAAGGCAAAAAACGCGCGGCTTAGTTCCCGTGCGCGCCCACTGAATCTGACACCTAAACAAAAAAAAAATATTTTAACCAAGTAAATATTAATATTAAGGAATAAAAAAATTTGGTATTATTCAGACATATCAATAAACAATAATCCGTCGGCAAAAAAATGTTTACCTCTATTCAATTATCCCTTTCATTTCATTAATTATCCCTTTGTTAATTAGAAAATTTTACTTGTTGAAAGTTATTATAAAAACCCTGATAATTGTTGAACTAAACACCTCCATTTTTTTTACTCCTTGGAGCTGTTCCATAAAGGCTTTAAAAAACATCCCCTTTGTTTTTTTTATTTTATTTTAATTTTTTTTATAATTTATTTTTTAACAATCAAAGGCATAAAAAAAAACGTAAATAAAACAATTGAAGTTTTTTTTTGCAATTATCCCTATTAATTTGTTTTTTATTGCTAAAAACAATATAATTTTTTTTTTTTTAAAAAAATGATTTTTAATTTTTTTTCTGGCAATCTGATCCATAAAGGAAATAATGATTTTTGAGAAAAAAATCGTTCCTTAAAAAAAATTGTTAAGAAACGCTTTTGTTAATTAACCATTTTTTTTTGTTGCTAAATATTAATATTAAGGAACCGTTTTTTCAATTATTATTTATATTGCTCTCTAATACTATTTTATAGGTTTTTTTTTTACTTTTCCTTTGTTTATTAAATAAACAACTTGTTATAACCAAACGAATTTTTCGGTTATATTGTTTTTTAAATACTTTCAAAATACTAAAATCAACCTGTATCGTTTGTTATGAAAAAATGTTGTTTTATATTTTTTATATAATTTTTAATATCTTCGTATTCTTTCAGTTTTTCGTCATTGTTATTAAAATAACTTATAAACACTTCAAGTCTTTTTCATTCTCTGTTCAGCAATTAACAAATAGAGCTCTAAACCGAAGCTCTAACTCTATTATTTAATAATTTTTTTCTAATTATTTATAAACTTTCCTCCAAAAAATTTTTTTTAACGGTTTTTTAACTTAAATATCTTGTTAACTATTAAAAATACGACTAAAACCTTCCGAATCTTTTTTATTCTTCGTTAATCAATGAACAGATTCAGCTCAAGGAATAAGCTTTAACTCTATTATTTGATGAATAATGAATTAAAATATCTGGATAAATGCGACATAATTTAAAATTGTAAAAGCTTTTGTTTTGAGCTCAATTTGTTCATCGATTAAAGCAGAATAAAAAAGACTTGAAAGGTTTTAGTTGTATTTTCAATAGTTAATGAGATATTTAACTTAAAAAGTGGACAAAATTTTTTTTGGAGAAAAGTTTATAAATAATTAGAGAAAAGTTCATGAATAATAGAGTTGGAGCTTCGGTTTAAAGCTCTATTTGTTAATTGCTGAACGGAGAATAAAAAAGGCTGAAAGGGTTCTTGCCGTATCGTCAATAGTTTATAAGTTATTTTAATAACAATGACGAAAAACTGAAAGAATGCGACAAGTCAAAGTGCACGAAAATATTAAAAATTATATAAAAATAGAAAACAACATTTTTTCATAACAAACATGGTTGATTTTGGTATTTTTGGAAGTATTTAAAAACAATATTACCGAAAAACTCATTTGTTTCAACGAATTGTTTATTTGATAAACAAATGAATTGTAAAAAGAAATTATTTCTTCAATAGTATTAGAGAGCAATATAAAATGGTTTCTTAATATTAATATTTAGTAACAAAAAAAATTGTTGATTAACAAAGGCGTTTTTTCCCAAATTTTTTTTTTTAACCTTTTTATTCTTAAAAGTCAGTATTTTCTTTATGAATTAGATTTCCAAAATTTTTTTTAACAATTGTTCAAACAATATCCGTTAAAATAAAAAAATATATATTGTTTTTAGCAATAAGAAAATAAATCAATAGGGATAATAACAAAACAAAAATCTTTAATTGTTTTATTTATGTTTTTATTTTTTTATGCCTTTGATTGTTAATAAAAAGGTGAAAAAATCAATTTGTTTTTATTTTTCCAACGGGGATCTTTTTTAAAGCCTTTAAGGAACAGCTCCAAGGAATAAAAAAAATCCAGGTATTTAGTTCAACAATTATTAGGGTTTTTATAATAACTTTGAATAAGTAAAATTTTCTAATTAACAATGGCATAATTGATTGAAAAATAGAGGTAAAATTTTTTTGCCAACGGATTATTGTTTATTGATATGTCTAGATGATACTTAAATTTTTTCATTCCTTAATATTAGTATTTACTCGGTTAAAATATTTTTTTTTGTTCAGGTGTCAGATTCGGTCAGCGTGCATTGATTGAAATTATAAAAATTGCCGGCACAGTTCCGGGAAATTTTCTGCTCTTTGAGGATCTTTTTTCAAATTTCGGATATCTCTAATAGTTTTTGAGATATTTGCAAAAAACCTCACAAAGTTTTTTTTGTTCAGTTAATTGTTTATAACTTTCTGAATTTGTTTCTCCAGATATTGGTTCCGAACTAAGATTTTCTTCTTAATTACGAATCGAATGACACCTCGATCATAATTTTCGGTTGGTCTTGACTCTAATTTCGGAAAATGGCTCTTGTGAACCAGACTATAATGCTAGAAGGCTGTGACAAACTGACAAGTGGCAACTCGAATAATGATTGGAATATGAAATTCACATCCCAGAACGGTTCTCGCTCGAGGAGAGGTACTGATTTCGGACAGTTCTAGGACCGTCCCAGGACGATTCTGAAACAACCCGAACGCGTAACAAGTCAGTCCTAAAACCTAGAACAGTTCAACAAAACCCGAACGCTACCAATTCTACTGCGCAAACTCCTGACCCTGACAGTTCCAGAACAATAATTGTTGGAACCCGAATGAAACATTTGTTACATGAGACGGGATCTGGGATTCAAGATTCAAGCAACCTATGTGGTTTTCCGAACAGTATATTACGGAATGTTGTCATGACCCTACAAGAATACTCAAAGAGATTTATGTACTCAAAAAGTACTCACCTGAAGTTGAGATCGAAGCCGATTTTTCGTAATCGCATCATTGTTTGTTCTCACATTTTCTTTTTCACTACCAAATGCTATCACTATCACTATCACAAGCAGTCCAGATCAATGTTCAAATAAGAATAATTACAAAACGCAATTAGATTATTTCCGACTTCCGATAATTTCGAAAAGAACTGAATTCGCGTCACCTGAAGAACATGAACTGACGATTTGGGCGTGAGCAGCGCGATTGTTTTCAAAGCACACTATTAGAATTGGGAATTACGCTGCCCGTCTTTAGGTAGCTTTTTATGAAGGAACTCACAACTACCTTGGTCGATTTAACGAATAAAGACGAGATGGCTCCGGTTTGTTAAGGTATATTTTCCAAGTGACAGTTATGGCTTACGCTAGGATTCGGGGTGCCTCACATAAATCTATACATATATGTAATTACATGTCATGATTGACTCACTGACTGACGATCAATGCCCATACCAAAACGCTGGACCTAAAAGGCTGACATTTTTACAGCGTATTCCAATAATGACGTAGACAACCACTAGTTTTTCTTGATATTCCATCCCTAAAGGGGTGAGAAGGGCGGTGAAAGTTTGTATGTGAGTAGTTTTAAAGTTAGAGTCATGGAAATTGGTATTTGGGCTCTTTTTCACAAATAAAGATAAATGTGTTTCAGGGTTTTTGAAAATTCATCTCCAAAGGGGATGAAATGCAAGTTTGTATAGTTAGTTTTGAAGTCAGGGTCATACAAATTGTTGTTTAAGGTCATTGTTACGAATAAATAAATACGTGTTTCAATGTTTTTGGAAATTCAACTCTTAAATGGGATAAATGGGGGGTGAAAGTTTGTACGGGGGTTCCGTTACTTTTAAAGTTCATAGATATTGGTATTTGAGCTCTTATTTTCGAATGAAGAAACACATTTTTCAGAGTTTTTGAGAATACAATCCTAAAGAGGGTATGATGGGGGCTGGAAGTTTGTATATATATATATATATATATATATATATTTGGCTTGTTTTTCTTGGGTTTTAGGTTCGTGGATCTGACTTTCATAAATTAATTACAACTTTGTTCTGGAGTAACATCTGTAATTCAGTTTCTACGTTTCGACGGGTGAATCCTCGTCTTCATCAGGATTAAAAACATTACAACTCTACAAGGTAAAAATAATGAGTTATTAAAATTGTACAAATTAAAAACAAATAATAATTACGGTTATTAAAAATGTTAATGCCGTACCTTCAAACATAGTATTCGTCTGGACCTTCTTGGTTTGTTATGGTTTTTCGTTTCATATCCATAATAAGGCAGTGGTTGAGTTGTTTACTTTACGATCTGCTGATATTAATTAGTTGCGCATGTGTAGGTGGAAATGATTTATGGAGAGATAGTGTTGGGGACATCTGTGGGAAGTGTTTCGAATTGCATATTTTATTTGGTTAGGGAGCTATGTTGTTTTCGAGGGATTGTGTGCTCGGCTTGGATAGGTAGCGTTACTGTTTTCATATTAGATTGTAATAGATGCTGTTCAAGTCGGCGATATCAGTTTTATCGTTTACGCAGTTGGAAGTGTTTTTGATGTGAATCATCTCAAATATTTCTCTCTTTTTTTTGTTTTTTTCTGAACATGGAATGATTGTTTTGGTATGATCGAACTCGTGGGTGGTTGTTTTTTTGTGTTTGTTGAGGGCTGTTGCCGCGTTGTTTGTATATTTGTGTGATTTTATTCTATTTTCCAAATATTGTTTGGATTGGCCAATATAGACTTTGTTACAAACGGCAATATTATAAGAAATATGGGAATATACAATAGCAAAGTAAACATTTAAAAGTTGGGCTTCATTGAAATTAGATTTCAATTGTCTAATTGCATAGTACCCACTGTTAACTTTCTTGCTGACATGATTATTACCTGACTCCCAGGTCATGTTACCATCGATGTAAGTACCCAGGAATTTGGTGTTATCTGATGATTTAATTATTTCATCGCCCACTCTAACCTGAAAGTTATAATTTTTTTTATTTATCTTGGAATAAAACTGCATCAGAACAGTCTTTTTTTCATTCACTACTAATTTCTACAACACCAGTTTTTGAACTCGTAACTCAAGGTATTCAGCTTTTCTTCGAGTTGCTCTGGATTATCAGCTTTCGCTGCGATCGTTGTATCGTCTGCATACAGAACTACATGATCTGTGCTTATGTGATTGGGCATATCATTAATGAACAGAAGAAAAATTAGAGGACCCAATATAGAACCCTGCGGTACCCCAAGATCAATGTTGTACTGCTGCGACTGACAATTGTATATTTTTAACCAACGAAACCAAAAAGAAGGAGGTTCTCTAGTCGTCCCGTATATTTTTTTTTTCCATATTTTTTTTTATGTATGATCACGCATAACTTTTTACTGAGGCGTCCGATTCCGATAATTCTTTTTTCATTGGATAGGGTGTACTTCGAAGGTAGTCCCATTTGAATTTGAAGGATGAAATCCACCCCTAAGGGTAGCAACATGAAGGATATTGATCACTCACCCTCTGAATTCTGGTCCGTTAACCGATTCTATCAGGCATAACTTTGTAGTGGGTTCTTCGATTTAGATGATTCTTTTTTTAATAGATAGGGTATACCTTATATTCAGATTTCGAATGGAATTATATACCCTTACGGGTAGAAAAATAGGGGATAATTGATTTTTCACTCATGAACATTGGCACACACATACGTAGTTGACAATGACAGATCGCTACTGACATTATTTCTGTTCCACATCCGTCAAAACCATTATATTCTATGAGAGGATGGAATGATATACGAAGTAATGAAATGAACTAACCAGAACAACAAAAATAATTTATATAACAACAAATAGTAGAAGTAGATAATCTGGTAATAGTTGAAGTAAGGTGGGTAAGTAAGTATTTTGGAAGTAATAAAAAAACAAGTAGGTAGTAATTAGTATATTTTAGCCATAAAAAATTGAAAAATGAAAAATTTTCAACAAAAAATTAAACCGACGAAATACGGAACTGAAAAGTAAGAAATCAAATAAACCTTCTTAGTCTCAGTAACTATCAACGAACATTATTAAATTACTTCAAAAAAATTATCAGAATGTCACCGCGCAACTCGATGCCATCATTTCACGCCCTACCTAATTCATTTGCTTGTTTGTTTGGCGCCGACTCAAAATTAGTTACTTACATTAGTTCAGGAGCTCAGTTACTGAGACTAAGAAGGTTTATTTTATTTCTTACTTTTCAGTTCCGTATTTCGTCGGTTTAATTTTTTGTGAAAAAGTTTTAACATACATCTACCTTAGAGTCAGGTATGCTCTTGGCCAAGAGAGAAAGTTACCCCTGAAGCCAAGTGATTCAAGTTTTTTGCATATGATATCTGGGTCAATAATGTCGAATGCTTTCGATAAGCCAAAGAAAAGTGCAGCGACATATTTTCCTTTGTCAAGTGAGTCATAGATACACTTGAAAAAGTTGTAAAATGCCCTTTCCGTTGACCTACCTGGGCAAAAACCATATAACAAGGTTAGTTGTTTTCTTCTTTTTGAAATTGGATATCTATCTCAGGCAGCCTCATTTACCACACAATCATTTCAACATTCTGCCTTATTCAAATGTCGAGTTAAATGTTTATTGCATTCGGCAATTGTCGAATTTTTCTCTGAGCAGGTCATGTGAAATTAGGAGGAAGGCACCACCAAAAATTATTACGAATTTTACAAAGAACAAAACATGTTTTAAATTTTTTTTTCAGATTTTTAACCACTGTAATTCGTTATAAAATGTAATTATCCACTCGTCATTCACGGGTGTGCAAGATGTTAGATGTATATAATATACAGGGCGAGTCAGAATGAGACCGACAAACTCCGACTACAGATTCCTCACCTCCTTTCGAGGTGAAAAGTTGCTATCAAGGTGTGTCCTAAAATGCATCCCCTCTGAGATACAGGGTGTCGAAAGTACGAAAAAAATTTAGATTCAATTTGTTTTCTTCAAAACTCCAGAAGGAAAAAAATTGAAACTTAGTACACTAATCAAAGTTTATCAACGTGCTAATTTGAAGTTATAATTTTTTCTTTTCGTAAACCAGTGGCGTAGTTACGATCGTATGTGGTCATATGTCCCTTCATATTTTATTGGGACAAGTGAATGGACAAATGAGCATTTGACATCAGTTCGCCTCATCGATACTCAACCTAAAAGTCGTGACATTCCATGTGCCTAAAAGTGGAAGTTTCTGAGATAATTGAGAAAAACTGAAGATATGTCCTTAGTAGAGACATAATTTCCTATGTGCAATAATCGCATAATGCTTATTTCTTACAACATATCGGAATATGTGTCAACCTCCTAAAGATTTTTTAATGTTGGGAGAATCGGAACCATAGTACGGGTGGGTCAGAATGAGACCGATAACCCATTTTTTCATCATAATATTAATAGAAAATCAAATAACTACCTGAATGAAAATGAAAATTTTCAATTTCAGATTTTTTCTTTTGAGTTAGGGCCTTTTCAGAATATCTATCAGATGTAGTTCAATGTCCAGCGTGGCTTTAGCCGGGAAGTAGTTGTTTTCGTTAGACATTCACAGCGCAGGATTATTTTTTGAATTTTTTTTTTAATTGAGAATGTTTCCCTTTTCAACATGAATACCCCACAAGAGGTTATCTTGACGATGGAAGATAGTGACTAAAGTTTATCTTTCAGTCGCAGATGATTCCACATCTGATTTTATGAACATCCTGTTTATATTTTCAACAAATCAATTATTTGATCGAATCGATGTCGCGGATTCACTGATATGTTACCATACTTTCTTGCATATGATTGTTTTGACAGATCAACTGACAAACAAACCCAACCTCAAATTCATAATACTCCACTTAGATAAGAGTTAAGGTCTGAAATAATTTTTGCGAAAAACTGAAGATGAGTACTTTTGATTTGTTATCATTATCAAAGCCATTTCTGATTGAATTACCTAGGAAAATATTATCCAATCAACATGTTTTTGATGAAAAAAAAACAATTATTGTGTATTAATATCTACTTAAATGATTTCTTTCGATTCGTGATAATATTTGCAAAGTCGCGCCTTTCATGCCAGTTTGTGGTAGGCTGTTCAGTACACCACTGATCAACGCATGAAACATACACGAAATTTGGAACTAAAAATAAACGTAGCCTTTTTTCATTGTTCCCGGTAGAAACACACTGATATATCGATCTTACATTAGACATAATTGACAGTAACCCAAAACTGTTTGTAGTATTGTCAAGTCATCTGTCATCATTTCAGTCAGTGAACATCGTTTCAAAATGGATTATTCATTTGAAGAATATACAGATATGCATTTCGTTTATGGTGAAACAGAGGGAAATGCCAGAGCCGCTGTGAATTATATCAACATAGATATTCGAACAGACATCATCCACATTTCACTACTTTTATAGCTGTGCATCGATGATTGAAGGAAACGGGGTCCTTTAAATTCAGTAAACACCATTGTGGTGCAAATAGAACAAAAAGAGATACCAGCACTCGGGCTATTTCGTATAGGTTACACGTGTCACAATCAACAGTAACGTGAACTATTGTAACCATTTCGCCTACAGAAGGCGATGGCCCTAGATACTGGTGATTATGGCCTCGTAGATTTTTTGTGAATGTTTTTGATGATGTATGAAGGAGCAAACGACTTTCCTAGATATGTTCTATTCACGGATGAGGCATGCTCCCCAACAGATGGATATTTCAATAGTAGGAACAGCCATTTATGGGATGAACAAAATCAGCATGGAATATTTCGAAAAGGCTACCAACAAATGTTTTCAGTGAATATGTGGGTAGGAATTATCGAGAATCGTATCGTTGGACCATATCTTCTTTCTTCCAATAATTGTTTTTCTTCATGAAAAACATGTTGATTGGATAATATTTTCCTAGATAATTCAATCAGAAATGGCTTTGATGATGATACTCCAACATAAACTTCAACAAATTAAAAGTACTTATCTTCAGTTTTTCGCAAAAAAATTTCAGACCTTAACTCTTATCTAAGTGGAGTATTATGAATTTGAGGTTGGGTTTGTTTGTCAGTTGATCTGTCAAAACAATCATATGCAAGAAAGTATGGTAAAATATCAGTGAATCCGCAACATCCATTCGATCAAATAATATGATGAATGAAAAAATGGAGTTATCGGTCTCAATCTGACTCACTTGTACTATATTTCCGATTCTCCCAACATTAAAAAATCTTTAGGGGGTTGACACATATTCTGATATGTTGTAAGAAATTAGCAGTATGCGATTATTGCACATTATGTCTCTACTAAGGACATATCTTCAGTTTTTCTCAATTATCTCAGAAACCTCCACTTTTAGGCACATGGAATGTTTCGACTTTCAGGTTGAGTATCGACGAGCCGAACTGATGTCAAACGCTCATTTGTCCATTGAAATGTCCCAAGAAAATATGAAGGAACATATGACCACATACCATCGTAACTACGCCACTGGTTTACGAAAATAAAAAATTATAACTTCAAATTAGCACGTTGATGAACCTTGATTAGTGTACCAAGTTTTAAATTTTTTCCTTCAGGAATTTTGGAGAAAACAAATTGAATCTTGATTTTTTTGTTTTTCGACACCCTGTATCTCAGAGGGGATGCATTTTAGGACATACCTTGATGACAACTTTTCACCTCGAAATGAGGTGAGGAAACTGTAGTCGGAGTTTGTCGGTCTTATTCTGACTCACCCTGTATTTATTTGTATGCGAGTTTCTTGAACCATGTATTAAATATCAAAAATAGGGACAGTTTCTTGGTGGTTGGTTCCGTTTGAAATAAAACAGCTCCCATACTCGTTCTAATTTTGTTTCAAACAGAACCAACCCCCAAGAAACTGCCCCTATTTTTGATATATATCTACATTAATTAGGATTATTGAAATATTTGAAGTGGGAAGATGTGGTGCTCCCTCATCCTTTACCTCCTAGGTTTATCAAGCAGTGTCAATGCTGCTCGAATTCTATGTGTTTTTCACGTACCATCGATGAGCCATCAGATTATTTTTCAACCAATTTGGAAGGAATTATCCCTCACTGGACATCATGTGACTGTCGTTACACCTTTTCCGCTGAATGACCCGTCTCTCGTTAACCTTACCGAAATCGATATCAGTGAGGCAAGCACAAATGTTCATACTGGAAATGGACTGGACCATGTACTCAAGGATCGATACGTCTATACTAAAATTTCAAAGGCATACGCTATAAGTGATCGATTATCCGAAGTCGTTCTCAAACACGAAGGTTTCATCAAGATATACAACAGCAGCAAAGCGAGATTCGATCTGGTGATCGTACAGTCCTTCCTTTCTTCTGTATTGTACAGTTTATCTGCTAAATTTGGAGCCCCTCTCGTTGCTGTTTCATCGATCGGGGATTCTATCAATACCCATTTTGCTATGGGAAACCCACATCCACCGTATCTGTATTCAGAAGTTTTTTTTGCGTTTAATACACATATGACACTGTTTGAACGAGTGAAGAGTACTTTGTATTATTTGTGGGTACGGTTCCATTTAGACTTCGTGGCTCTACCTGAGGGCGACAGAATAGCTAGGAAGTATTTGGGAAGCAATCTGCCTTATTTGGGAGACATTGAGAAGAATATAAGCTTGCTGTTGGTAACCAGCAATCCGTTTCTGAATACGCCAAGGCCTACTGTTTCCACCGTTGTCAATTTGGAACAAATACACATCAAACCAGCTAGACCGCTTCCAGAGGTAAGATTGATTGATCAAAAACAAAAGATCGTTAACTGTTTTAGGATCACCCAGTATTGCCAGTCCACTCCTCCGATTTTTTCCCTTATTATTCGACCTAAAAAAAGGAGATTTTAAATTCGAAGTGTATGTTTGTATTGTATGTTAGCGATTTTCTCGAAAACTATACAACCACTTCGAATTGAACTTTCTGCATAGTGATTATGGACTTGGAGCACGTGGGAGGAGTTTAACAAACTGGTCCAGACAGTATCACTTATCTCCATTTACCGCTGTGATACCGCTGTGTTACAAAGTGTAATATTTAAAAAAATTTGGTCGCAAACGTCAAAACGGCATTTGTGTTGTGATTCGGCAGGTGAAAGCTTTGTTTCAAAGAGAGGCCCAGTCTCGAAAGTGCGCGTATAATAAATGAATGACAATGAACGAGTCGGCCGCAAATAACCTCGAATCAAATGTAAATGACGTGAAGAAAGTAAAAAAAGCGGGTGAACACTGGTGTATTGTAGGGTGCATAAACACGCCTTTAAATGCACCCCCGAATTCGAAATTTTATGGTTTTTCTACCGTGAACTACTAACGTGACCAAATTAACAACTAGTCTTCTTTTTTCGTTGAGATTCATTGGCAAATGGCAATCAATGTAGTATTGATATTTACTTTGTACGGTATACCGGATGACAATGAGAATAGGGCCATGTCTACATCTCCTTCACTTATCATCCGATTTGAATGAAATTTTGTACATAGATATGAAACAAAATTTCGAATCGACAGACATATGAAAACAGAATGACTGACTTCCGATTTCGCCAGAATGGCTACCAACTTTGATTTTTCAAACGGAACGCCCTGTATGTTTGATGTTTTTCGGATTCTTCGCCTCAAATTACATACGAAAGTGTTACAAAGTTTTTATTTTACAATTGAAAAAAAAACTCTGCATGTATATGAACAAGAACGGGCAGAACTTTGCTGCAACTCAGCATCAATACCAGACCCGCCCCAAAAATTTATTGATACCCCACATACACCGAACTACCATATACCAAAAAAGCCATCTTTTCCTAGGACCAAAACTGTATAATAAGCTTGATGAATCGATGAAAAATTCGGCAAATGTCAATATTTTCAAATCCAGACTGAAAGCTGCTCTCATAGAAAAGAATTGTTACACCCTCGAGGAATTTTTAGGTTAAGTGCTTTCTCCTCCCTTTTATGTCACTCTCTGATTACTAGAATTTAAAATTTTTAAATTTCAACCTGTCCATGAATTTGCTGTGAAATATAATTTTAACTGTTAAGTGTGTGTGCTATTATTTTATGGATTTGAAGTGTTTTATTACCTTCTGACTAGCATCCTTACATGTTTTTAACTTTTTAATTCAAATCCTTCAAAATATATAGGTAAATGTGTCTGAAATAATTAATTAGTATATATAAATAAGAAACATTTTGTATGTAGACAACTTCACATGACGTTTTCCTTGTTACTGTACTGATGGAATTATCCGCTTTCATTTTAACAAGTGAAATAAACAAATTATTATTATTATTATTATTATGAAACACCCTGTATATATTGTAATTTCTGTTTTAAATTTACGATTTTATTGTAAATTCTGATTTTACTCTGTGATTGTATTCATTGCACTTATTGTAGTTTGCTTGTATTTTAAGTCTGTCTATTCATTTATTTTAATTTTTTTTTACCTGCAGGAAACAATTGTAATTGTATACGTTGTTGGATGAATCTATCTAAATCTATCTATCTCTTAGCAGATATGTGTTTCTACACATAAATGCGATTTTCAAACGGTTAGATTAATATAACGTAATCTCACACAGAAAAAAGTGACTACTGAAAGATTTGCCTTCATCGTCAATTATTCCTATGACACTAGATTGAGGAATTAACCGGCTGCTATACTGAAGATTGATGTTATACTTTGATTCTCAATGACAAAAATTCAATTTGGTTCCTTTATTGTCATATAAAATGAAATTATGTGATTTTTATGTAAAAATCATAATATTAAATTCTGTTAAAACACGAAAGACAACATTTTGACAAATTGAAATTTTTAGTAACTGAGTTGAGATTGCCTCCCAGAAAAAAATATATGTCTAACCACCTCAAGCCTTTGCACCAATAAATGAACTAATTATATTATTTTTCAGGATCTTCAAACGTTCTTGGATGAAGCGACCGAAGGAGTTGTTTACTTCAGCCTGGGGTCCAACGTTAAAAGTGTCAACACTCCCGAAAACTTCCGGAACACTCTAATCGAGGCTTTCGCAGAACTGCCTTATAAAGTTTTGTGGAAATACGAATCGGATAGTTTGCCCAAAAAACCGAAAAATGTGCACATCAGTAAATGGCTACCGCAACAGGACGTTTTGGGTGAGAATTGCATTTATCCTCATTCACATCATCCCTGCTATGTCAATAATCCCATCAGATCGTCACAACGAGGCAACAAAATTCCTATTTTTGTCATCAGACAAACAATAAAAATTGGGAACACACCCTTCGAAGCTTTTTTACTTTTCAATGGTTTTCTGTGATAAACGATTATCAACCCAGAATGTTTCCTTCACAACAAAGGGTGGCATCCTAGTTTTTTGTCGGATGATGTGGGACTTATTTTGATCTACTAATGTCTGTGATCATTTTCATTCAATACTTACCTAAGTTTTCATCGATCAAAGTGTGATAGCAAAAAATAGTATATTGTTTTACGAGTGACGAAAGTAACATTTTTTGAAGCCGAGGCTGGTAATGTTCACGATCTTCAAAAAATGTTTTCGAACACTATACTTTTCTTACAACCCTGTTTATATCATAATAATATGCTGAAAAAAAACGATGAACAAATATTTAATTTTAAATTAAAAATAACAGAATTTCTTTGAACATTACTTATGATTTAAATATTGGTTATTCGAGCAATTATTCAAAATTATAGGAGTATTACAATTAAGATTTTTATGTATTGAGGTAGACGATGCCACATCTGTTATGTTGTTTACTGATGTCACTCCAGATGAAGATCGCCGTAATCGAATAGCGTTGTATTTTGTATGGATAGTAAAATTTTGGTTTGTATTTGATTTTGGGTGCTAACTGATTGATCAACATATCCCTCCGCAACGTTACTAGGTTTCCAGCCTCCATGCTTTTTTAATTGAAGTAAATCACCTCCTGCATCCACTAATAGCGTTGCGGAAGTTCTACGCAAACAATGCCCAGTATATTTTTGGGGATCAGGCAAGTTTTAATATTGACCTTTTTGCATAGGAAATTTACTGAATTTATTTATTCCCACAACCTGTCTAGTACACTTTCTGTTCTGGTAGTTAATAAATATCTTGAATTTATTTAGTCCATATCTAGTGGACGGAGGTTCATATATATTTTAGAAATACCGTAGAAGAACCCAGAAATGTGGAAGGAACGCCGTACTTTTGTTTTTGTATTACGTATTGTAACTAAGAGTATTCTGCTGGTATCTTTTACATCATTTACTGTCAAATCTTTTAATTCATGGCAACGACAAACCCCCAAAATTCCAAAAACTAAGGCTACCTGCAAACGTTAATATTATCATTAAGAATTTGTCGCAATAATAAAGTACATAATTTACCCTAGTCATTAGGTATTTGGAGTCGGGTGCATTCTTTAAGAAAGTGTGTATCTCATCGGAAGTTTTTTTTTTAGACTTTTGACTTTTAAAATCATCAGATTTTCGTTTGAATGAATAATAGTCTAAAAAACTAAAAAACACGCTTTTATAAATAAAACGCACTAAAAAGTAGGAAATGAATAATAGTTCAAAAAAACTAAAAAACACGCTTTTATAGAAAACCAGACTAAAAAAATTGAAAATAAGAAAAAAATTTATTTTATTTAAAAAAAAGCGTGGTGTGAATGGTATTTTTTTTATTATTTTTATCATTTTTTTGCAAATAAAAGAATGGAATAATCTTATCAAATTAGGTAATCATAATCTTCGACCCCAAAAACCCCCACATACCAATGTTGAATAGAATCAGACCATAATCACAAAACTCGGCCGCCATTTCAAAGCCGCCATCTTGAATTTTTCAATTTTTACAAAAGAATCATAATATTTGACCCCAATAACCCCCACATACCAATTTTGAATAGAATCAGACCATAATCACAAACTCGGCCGCCATTTTAAAGCCGCCATCTTGAATTTTCCAATTTTTACAAAAAAATCATAATATTCGACCCCAAAAACCCCCCCATACCAATTTTGAATAGAATCAGACCATAATCACAAAACTCGGTCGCCATTTTAAAGCCGCCATCTTGAATTTTCCAATTTTTACAAAAAAATTATAATATTCGACCCAAAAATCCCCACATACCAATTATGAATAGAATCAGATTATAATCACAGAACTCGTCCACCATTTTGGAGCCGCCATCTTGAATTTCCCATTTTGACAAAAGGATCATAATCTCCGACCACAAAAACCCTAGGATACCAATTTTGAAGCGAATCGGACCATAATCACAAAACTCGTACGCCATATTGGAGCCGCCATTCTGTTTTTTCTTCACACAAAAATTTCTCAATGCATTGTCACCGGAATAATGAACACCTGCCAAATTTCAAATCATTCGGACGTCTGGAAGTGGGTCAAAATCGCGCCCAAAGAGTCGGTTACAAGCAAACAAACAAACAAACAAACAAACAAACAAACAAACATAGAAGTGAAGCTAATATAAAGCGTGTAAGAACGTAACTTGGGATATTTACTGATATCGATATTATTTTTAATCGATAGAGTATTTTTCAACATCGAATACATAGACGTAGATGACTTAAATTTGATTGACAACCATCCAAAATACGCAAGCAGCACAGTTTCCGAAAATGAATTTACGTGATTATCAACTCTCCAATCCATGAATTTTGCATATATTTCTTCATATCTCTTTTTAGATTTTACTGGTGATAAATCCAAAGAGGTTTCTTCAGCTTAATTTGCTATTTCTGGTGGTGTATTTGGAAAATCTAAATCACTTTCCGAATCAGAAATCATGATAACTTAAAAAACTAACAATGCTTTCAGTGCAAACTGTCAACTCTAAACAATTGTAAGAGCCCAAAAACATAAAACCAAATCGTTTGAGAATTGTCCATCACATGCGGGAGTGACATTCTTCAATAATCTTCCTGGAAATGTAAGAGATGAGACAATAGAAAAACGTTTCAAAACCAAACTGAAGGTATTTCTACTTAAGAACTGCTTTTACAGTGTTGGTGAATATCTTGGTAGGTCACTCAAATTCTAGTTTCTCAACTGATTGTCATAAACTGTTAAATATGTTTCATTTTTAAATCTATTTCATTATGTTTGTAACAACAATGTTTCATGAAATGTGATCGTTCTCTGTTGGTGTGGATAAAATGTTTATACATACTTATTTCTCATTATTGAATAACTTATTTTCATTATTGAGTAATTCTAATATTTTTTTTTGCTGACGTATCCTATATCATTATGTGATCTGAAAGGATTTTAAATATTTTATTATATTATTATTATTTATTATAATTAATGAGGAACGTCAAACTAATCAAACCAGGCAACTAGATATGAATTGTTTTTAAATCTCACGGTATTTTTACGATTCTATTTTGCTTTTTACTTAAACAAAAGTAAAAAAAAGGATTCTAATTATAGAAATGATTCCTGTCTATGTTCATTAATAATTTAAAGTCATCAAAACATTATAAACGAGGGCGGGAAATGATTGAAAATATAAATCGAACTTCCGTCACTAGAAACGAAAGATAACGTTATGAGGATTTCCTCTCACTTGCGACGGAAATCACGTTTTCGCTGAAGGTATTCTATTACAAAATGACGTCTTTTCGTGAAGGGTTGTAGAAAAAACATATAACATAGTATAGTGAGAAATCACAAATAATTTTTTTCAGCTCATCCAAACGTGAAAGTTTTTATCAGCCAATGTGGTCTGCAGTCAGTCGAGGAATCTGTATCCAGAGGCGTGCCAATATTAGGAATACCTTTCATTGCTGACCAACCGATGAATATCAAACGTCTCACAGAAATGGAAGTAGCCATTGAAATAGACTACCTCACACTCACCAAAGAAGAACTGATAGAAAAAGTCAAGGAGATTGTGGAGAATCCAAAGTTGGTATCACTTCAAATATGTTTGTTGTAATAACTAACCTAGTAATCAGTATTTCAAACAAACAATCAATTGATCGACTAACCAAAAATTTGGATCAAACTATTAACTATTCGACACAATCGATAACTCAACTAAAAATCAAATAACTAATAGAAAACCTTTTTAAAGACAAGCTTTTATTTTAAGCCGTGTACTAAAAGTTAATCACGACAATTATTTGATTATTTGTGAATTATTTTAAACCTTGTCGCAATTGTTCATAAAATAGTATAACTAATTTATTGACATATGATTGGTTGGTAAGTAACAACTTATCGAATATTATTTTATTACAATTCGCCACAAGACTTTGACTAATAATTCAAAATAAATAATTAAATCATTGTCATGGATATTAAACCTATTTCCGTTGTTAGTAACATGGTCTTAATATTGAAAGTTGTTTTAATAAATATTTCAAGTTTTTTATTTTATTCATCAGTTAATTTGCCATAATGTATTCATTTCTATTGAGCATCGTTAAACAAGTTCTACATTTTGAATTAAGAATCTTGTCTTTAAAAAACTTTTGAATCGCTATTTATTTTTTTTCATTTTGCCTAATATTCACTAATTAGATCGTATAAACCTCATACCAATTTTGGATAAGAATCTGACCTTAATCAGAAAACTCGTCCATCCTGAAGTCGCCATCTTGAATTTTATATTTGAATGAAAAAATATGATTTCGAACCTAAAACCCCAATCCAATTTTGAATAAATAGACCATAATTACAACTGATCCCCCACGAGCCATCTTGAATTCAATGAATTTTGAAAAAAACTTTATAATTCCGACCCCAAAACTCCCACATACCAATTTTTTGGAAAACAAATCGGGACCATTAATTCAAATCTCGTACGCCAATCTTGAGTCCCACATATTTTTTTCTTTAACAAAAATTCATAATGCATTGTTACCAGAATTATGAACACCTGCCAAATTTCAAATTAATCGGACTACTGGAAGTCGGTCAAAATTCACTTGCAAGATTTGACCCTAACTAACAAACGAACTAACAAGTGAATCTATATAAAAACAATTGTACAGTCAAATTAATCATAAATTGAAAAACATACACAAAAGTAAAGAAACAAAATAACAAATAATCAATACATAACTCGACCAAAAAATCTAATGACTTTTCCATTAATCAATCAATTGAAAAATTACACTCTTTGAAACAATTGAATCGTTAAACGTGAATAGGGTGAAAAACGTGACCTGATCAATAGGACAATCATTCGATGATTTAATTAAACAATTAACAATCAACCGATCAATTAACAAATAATAAATTGAACATTAAATCAATAAACCATCGATTGAAAAATCAATTAATCAAATAATCAGTTGATATCGAATAATGAATGTTTACTTTTTTTCCATAGATACAGGCAAAATATGGAAAACCTGAGGGATCTCTGGTCGGACCATCCCATGCCGCCCCTGGAAAGAGCTATGTGGTGGATCGAATACGTGATCAGGCATAAGGGGACGAAACACTTGAGGAGTCCTACTGTCGATGTGTCTTGGGTGCAGTATCTCCTGATCGATGTGATATCAGTCATAAGTGTAGGATTAGCAACTCTGGCGTTCTTATTGTATGTTATTGTTAAATGCACCATACGGTTTTGTTCTAAGAAATGGAAAAAAGATTGATATAGAATGCTTGTGAGATAGTTAATTTAAGAAATAAATGATAATAGGAATGGTAGAATTATTGGATGATTATGCTTCTTCTCATGAATTTTGAATCAACTGATGTCTATAAATGTTTTATATTCTTCCATTTCTACCCCTGTGATCCTAATGAACTATTCGTGGATTATTTTACCCTGTTTTACTGGACTAACCGAACCACTCATTCTGACCGGAAACATGGCCGTAAATAATCCATATAATCATTGAGAGGTCGTCCACTTGAGAACACCATTCAAACAAAACTTTTAAGAGACAGCATTTATATCCGTTTTCCCGTTATTTCCTTATCACGTTATATCGTTTTTCCGTTATCCTGTTTTTCTGTTATTCCGTTTTCCGTTATTCCGTTTTCCCGTTATTCCGTTATCCCGTTTCCCTTATTCCGTTTCCCGTTCCCCTTTCCCTTATCCCGTTTTCCACCCTGTTTTCCTGTTAACCCAATTTCCCGTTTTATTTCCCAATTTTTTCCTTGATCAGGTTAAAATATATACTAATTCACATCAGTAACTCATGGTGATATTTCATTTATCGATAATTATAATAATCAAAATAACAATTGGGCAAAATTCATATAATTATCGAGGTATCAACTGTTTTAATCACACGTTAACTCTATTCGGTGAAATTGAAAGCTTCAAAATCTACGAGTCAAAATTATTTGATCACCTATGTACCAATCCTTTTTATTCTATGGATGAATTCCTAACTTCTCAATCATAAGTCTTATTATTTTTGTTTTTTGTTTTTACAAGTGTAAGTCTTGTTTGGAAACACCAACAAATGTTTGTTTTTTATTAGCAGTTTTTACTGTAATTTTTTTCAATGTATATATGTGTGTTGAACTGATTAGTCTGATAAGTTTTATATTTACACATTTATAAAGCTTTAATGCTGAATAAATTATCTATCTATCTATCTACCACTTTCTTTTTGTTCAAAAATAGAAACGATCAATTATTGAATTTGTACAAAATTTTATACGATGCCTACAAACTCCAATGAGTTATCCGTTTAGGTTTGATGAAATGGAATCATGGAAAACAGTAGGTGATAAATGTCATGTCAAAAGTAAAATACCAATTTTCACTTGTCATCTCGTATCGTTTGTAAAAAGTTTTTTTGAAATGGAAAATAATAATCGTTATTCTCGAAACGAACAAATCGATATGATATTGATATACGGAGAATGTCAGAAGAACGCTGTCAATGCTAGATGCTATACGCTGTTCGTTATCCGTTAAGACGGCACCCATCGAGGGCCTCTTTCAGGAAATTGGAAATGAAGCTGAGGAAAGAACCAGCTGATCAAAACCACATCCACTTCATCGTCAGTGGAGAAGTGGAAACTAACGTTTTAGCATATGTTCATTTTTCTCCATCTGCCTCAGTGCGAGAATTGGAAATTGAATTTGGGATCAGCAGGGAAAGTGCCAGAAAAGTATTGAAAAAACATAAATATCGCTCCTATATATACAGTTTGAATCAGCATCCATATGAAAATGACCCAGAACGGAGACTAACTTATTGTAATTGGCTTTTGATAATGGTTTTGTCTCGAAGATACTATTTACAGATGAGTATATATGAATAATGGTAGGTATGTTCAATAGGAATAATACAAGGTATTCAATTTTCAATTTTTTTTTCTTTCAATTTATTCATCCACTCATCAATAATATTTACATAGTATCTTTTTAATACATATTTTAGTTAATAGTTAGAGTCAATTTAGGTTGAGCCAGTTAGGCGGATCCGCCTAATAATAATAACGTTTATTCACAATCAAAATCAAAATACAATCGCAGATCACTGGAATCACAAGTATTACAATTAGATTGAGATTGATGGTGTGGACAAAGCAGCAAAAGCCGATAAGTGTGAGAACACTTGTTTCAGCATTGACAAATATTTATAATATAAAAAACTAAACTACTTAGAATACTACTGTATACGTATGTATACGTATATATACATATATATATATATACACACACATATATACACATATACATATACACACACATAAACACATATAAACACATAGGTATACATATAAACAAATAATTAAGACAAGGGATGTATGTGGTTATGAAAGATCGTCAATGGGGTGTAACATGAAGATTTAGATATCAGAAGTACAAGGTATATTGTAGTGTAGTGTCAATATTGAGGATCATAAAATCTTTTGTAGTAGTAATAGTAACATTGAGATCGACATAGTGTATCCTGAATAATAATATTTTTGTGAGTAAAAATCGAAGGGAAGATTTTGTCTCTGAATTTAAGGAAAATTAGTGGTCGTTCTACCTAATTCAAGTACGTATCTCTTCAACTGTCCTTTGAAAGAGTGTAAATTTATTGCTGCTTTTATATTGTCAGGAATTGAATTGTAGAATTTCGTTGCGAGATAAGTATATGATCTTTGGGTAGTCGTTTTAGCCATGAATGGAATGATATAGTGTTGTTTATGACGAGTATTGTATTGATGATTTGGTAAGTGATGTTGTTGCCTGTGTGAATGGTATCTGATCAGGAGTAGAAGTAATATAATTGTCTAATATCAAGGATTTTCATTTCAGCATATAAGATATCTGTTGGGTATCTGAGGTTTTTATCATGAACAAGTTTCAAAAACCTTCGTTGCATTACTTCTAAGGTATGAAGATGAGTTTTTGGGGCCGCGCTCCATATTAGTATTCCGTATCGGAGGTGGCTTTCTACTAGGGAATAGTAGAGAATTGAAAGATAATTTTCAGGTATGAGGTATTTCAATTTTCTAAACTTGTACAATATAGATCTCAGCTTGTTTGAGAGATATGCTATATGCAAGTCCCATTTCATATGTGAATCTATAATGACGCCTAAGTATTTTATTTCATGTTTTATACGCGAGAAGTTAGCTTCTGCAGTATATTTCAATTCGTTCCATTTATCTGCCTTATAAAATATAGCCGTATCATCAGCAAACCCTATGATACTATCATCTTTTCCCAGAGAAAACAAGTCGTTTATGTATATATTAAATAAAGTGGGGCCAAGCACAGTTCCTTGTGGCACTCCATAATCAATGACTTTTTCGGTACTAAGGGTATTATCGATTCTCACAGCTTGGTATCTATTGGTGAGGTAACTTTCAAAGAATTTCAGGGAGTTATTACGTATACCGACATCTTCCAGGGATTCCAAGAGAAGACGATGACTCACCGTATCGAATGCTTTCGACAGATCTATAAATATGCACATACACGGCTTGCTCTCGTTGAGACATTCGTTGATTTTTGTTGTCAGGGAAATAACAGCGTCTTGTGTGGATATTTTTTCTCTGAACCCGTATTGTTGTTTGGACAAAATTTGATACTTGTTTAGGTAGTTAACAAGTCTCAGTTTAACTAGTTTCTCGAAGATCTCAGCTATATGTGTGATCAAAGAAATCGGTCTGTAATTATTAATGTTAGTTATGTCGCCATTTTTGAATATGGGTGCAACAATCGATTTTTTAAGAGTTGATGGGTAAATACCTTTTTCTAAACAGCTATTGAAGATAAATGTGAGTGGGTGTATTATGTAAGGACTGATCATTTTTAGGGTTTCGGATATTGGGCTCAAGAAGATCCTAGGTTGCTGAGAGAAGGTTATTTTCAAAAAAGATTTGAATTCAACGACTGGGTAGGAATCATGGGGACAAGAATCATTGGACCAATTCTACAAAGATATCTACAATTCTTAGAGAACGATAGTCAAAATAATATCAACGATTTACCTGAGAGCATCAGGGGAAATATGTTTTTTCAGCAGGATGGTGCAGAACCACATAATGCTAATATTGTTCGGCAATATCTTAGTGATACCTATGGGCAGAGATGGATTGGAACAAATGATCAAATCAGATGGCCAGCCAGATCGCCCGATTTAACCCCTATTGATTTTATTTATGGGGTCACAAAAAATCCAAAGTATACTCGAGAAGACAAACTTCTTTGGAGGGCTTGAGAGATAGAGTTGAGCGCGCATTTCAGGAAATTCCTGCTCACGAACTGATAAATGTGATGAGGTGTATAATAAATAGAACTAGTCTATGTGTTAGGGAAAACGGGCAACACTTCGAACATATCATTGGTCACTAATGAATAAAATGACTTTTCGATTGTTGTGAAACTCTTCTATAGAAAACATGATAATGGTATTGTGAGTAATAATTTGTACGTTGAATGTTTCACTGTTTCAGTCGTTGTATTTATTCAAACAGTTTGATTATATTAAAGTTATTTTTTCTGTAATGGGTTTATGATCATTGCATATTGTCAAGGCGATTATTTTTGGTAATTCATTGTTATCATTCCGAAGTAAAGTTTGGAAGAATGAATAGATGTCATGTTACCTACCAATTTTTTCAGATTGATTTCATTTTGTTAGCTCTCTACGTTTCGAACAAAAAAACAGTGGTACATAATGTATATCGTTGAATTGGTGATTAAATTCTCTATCGAATGGCAAGATGGCCCTCGGTAGGTACCATTTGAAAAAATCCAGTTTTTCTTAAAAAATGGCTTCAGAAAATTTCAATTTCTGCTGTAGGATTTGTTATTGATCTTATCGATGAAATTACTATTACTATGAGATACTATGTGGTAAGGTAAGATAAAACGTTACCACATATAGAATCTTTAAACTATAAATTCAACAAATTATTTTCCAAGATTCCTAACATCAAAATAGCGTATAAAAACCAAATAGTATTGAACAAGATTTTTTCAAAGTTAAAAGACAAAGATCCTCTATTAGACAATTCGAACTTGGTGTATTGTATCCCTTGTTCTCAATGTGAAAAGAAGTACATTGGCCAAACCAAAAGGAAATTGAAAGACAGAATTACCTCCCATAAAAGCGATATTAGAAATTAAAAAAACTTGTTCATTAGCTCATCACACCATGGCTTTGAACCATAACCCAGATTATGATAATGTGAATATCTTGGAACATGAATCTAATGTAAAAAAGAGAACTTTTCTCGAAATGACACAAATTTTCAAAGAACCTAATTCAATGAATTCGAGAACGGACATTGATAATCTCAGCATAATCTATTCATATTTACTCAGTCGTTCTCCGTATGAGACAGACCAACTCATACATTATGAACGTTGGGAATTGGCCCTTATATTATTTAGTTGCAACAGGTCTTAGATCTATTTTTCATACTTGTCAATTGTCAACTTCATATACTTCAATAATCATTCATTTTTCATTTGTCACCACTGCCTCTTGAATCCAACATGACCTCCATAAGAGCCCATTTGGAATTTTAAAATGTTTATACACTTATGTTTAAGTAATCTTGATCAATTTTGATCAAAGTTTTAACTATATATGACTTTACCAAGAGTGTTGTCTGTTGTGACATGGTATTTTATAAATTGCTGCAAGTGAAAGGGATTTTTAACCTCACTTTTGTAAGTACACATATGCCTTTTTGGTTTTCAAATCTTATAATGTTCATTTTAATTCATTGTAGAGTTCCTGATGAAGAGACAATAAATGACTCGAAAGCTTGAATAGAAAAAAGAGTACACTTTCTTTCCATACCCCTGTTGACTGCATACCCGAATTTAAAAAGATTCTTCTATATATATATATATATATATATATATATATATTCATATAACTTTTCCATTACCAAAGAATTACGCATATCCATCGTTCGATTCGTGTTATGGTTTTCAAAAATCCTATAGAAAAAAGTACTTTCAAATCCAATAACTTTTCTAAAAAACCTCACTTTTCCTAACAACCTTATTCGGACTAGGAGAAACATTTGTTCATATTGTTAATTTTGTTCAAACTTTCTAATGTTTTTTGTGAAAGTATTTAATTAAGTCTCAGCATTTATGTTTTTATATTTGTTTTTATCCTGTGACGTGGTTATCAATTTTTGACAGTAACTTATGTTCATTCGCATACTGTGAATTTTCATTTGAGTGTTTGTCAACAAGAATTTTTCTTATGTGCAACAAACATATATTCTCTCTCTCTTTCTCTCATTAATTTTTTTTAGCCAAATTGGTCCAGCCGTTCTCACGTTTTGCGCTTACAAATAATCGAGATTCATTGATTCATTTTTATTAACAGGGACGGATTAAGGGGGGGGGGGCAACCGGGGCTGCAGCCCCGGGGCCTCCACAAGAGAGGGGCCCCCACAATATAATTTTTAGTTAAAATTTCCTGACGATTACCGATTGATATGCAGCAGTTCTCCGACTTTTTCCACTTATTTATCGTTTTAAACATTCTTGTCAAAATGAATGGTTAATATTAATCTTTGATCCGATAAATCCTGTGTATATGCGGTGAACAATCACAAAGTAAATCATCACACTATTATACACTAAAGAAATGAATTCAACCACGTCGAAAAATAGAAAAATATATCGTATCGAAATTAGCTGATCTAAAACAAAAGCGCTCATTTTGCAAAATGAAAATTATAAAAAATAGGCTGCAAACTGCGATGAGACAAAGCCGCATATCCAAGTTATCGCTTCTTAGTATTGAGAGTGATTTACTCCGGGAGCAGGATTTCACCAAAATCATCAATGATTTTTCGTCGAAGAAAGCTCACAAGAATCCATTGGTTAATGCTGTAATTGAATTAGGTTTATTTCTTGTATTTTATTATACCTACATATGCTTGTGTTGAAATAATTTCATTTGTTCCGCAATGAATTATTCAAACACTTGAAAGAAAAAAATTGTTTAACTAGTTTGAAAAATAATTTGGGGCCTCCACTCCTTTGTTGCCCCCAGGGCCTCCACACCTTTTATTCCGGTCCTGCTTTTTGAATAGATTGGCATGTACACAAGATTGTTGCTTTTCGCATTTATTGGTAGACTATTATTATTTATATTTCAAAACATTCCATTCCTTTGCAAATCTCTGTCCGAGTTCCAACACTGGAACACTTGACAAATACTTTGCCTTAGAAGTGACGACCTGCTTGGTGGTTTACCCCTGAAGCCACAACTGCGCTGGCAGCTGCGACATTCGATCGCGCCTGCTGAGCAGCTTCAAGGGCTTTGTTAGCCGAAACTGCAGTCTCCTGCAGCTCTTCAACGGCTTTCCCCAGCCGACTTTGCAGGCGATCTACACGTTGCTTGGCCTCAGCCACCATGGTTTGTTGAGCAGCGGAACTGGCGGCGGCTTCGCTTGCAGTTTGACTAGCATGGTGGGCGGCTGCTTGGGCAGCAGCGAATGCGGCGGAAAGCGTTGTGACTTGGGTTTGAGCGTGGTGGGCGGTTGCGCGGGCGGCTTGGGCGGCAATTTCGGTTTGCTGGTAGTGGGTTAGTTCTCCTTGAAGTTGTTTCTGAGCGTCCGTGAACTGTCGCTTGAGGTTTCCTACTATAGCCTGCTTGCCTACTAAGGCTGCTTGCGCAGCCTGGGCAGCCTGAAATGAAACAATAGATTATTTTTAGTTAGTCGTATAATTGTTTGATCAAAATCCTGAAACTTCATTCTGTAATGTTACTCGGAAATATCTGAGAGGATCGACACAGTGATATTTCATGATTGACATCTTATACAGGGTGATTCAGAAGTACTTTGACAAACTTCAGGAGGTGATTCCTCACAATGTTCTTATATTAATTGTCCAAATGAATCTAAGTCCGTTTCCAAGATACAGGGTGTATTTTATTTTAATTTTCGTTTTTTTTCAAATAACTTTCGACATACTGACCTGAATTAAACGAAAATTGGTATTGAGAGGTTTTTTGAGGTGTCGAATTCGAACCAGATGTTATTATTGCTCTTACTCGTAGGGGGCGCCACCTACACGTCTTAATTTTTTTCGAAGATCCATAACTTTTTTGAGCGTACCTAGCACATTTTTCAAAAAAAAACAATTCCTCTATCATATCTACGTAAAAAAGCTACCCCTTGTTACAAGTCGCTATAATCAACCGTTTTCTAGATATTTGGACTTGAAAATTTCAAGTCGATTATTTGAACGCTTAGGAAATGAATTTGACGTTTAAGTAAGTAGTTTTGGTAATTACATATTATGTGACAGTTAAACGTTTTGTTGTTTTGTTGAAGTTTCTGTAAGTTTTAAAACACTAATTTTGAAAGAATGGATTATTTAAACAATAATGCTCATTTAGCCGATATGCATTCAGTTTATGGCCTTGCGGATGGCAATGCGCGCGGAGCAAGACGTATTTATCAGGAGCGATTTCCTAATCAAGTACTGCCTTCAGCACCAACATTTACCAGTCTCCACCGTCTTCTGGCAGAAACAGGTAGCTTTAAGAGGGCAGCTGATATTATTGAAAGACCACGAGCAGTCCGAACCCCAGAATTGGAAAAAGCTGTTTTGAACGCTCTCGATGAGAATCCAGAAACAAGTACAAGAATAATTGCTGAAGCTCTCAATTGAAGAGTGGAAGTAACAAAGGTGCTAAGTGCCATAATTTCCTAAATTGATATATTGCCGTAGAACGGTGTTGAACGACATGCTTTCTGACCTGACAAAGGCGGTAAGTGCCATGAGTGATATTAAGCTTCCTACAACAATAATTAGATGGAACCACCGGTAAGCGACAAAGGCTATTTGTCATCAAAGGGGGCAAGTGCCAGAGTGAATCAGCTGTCTTGTTGAATCATTTACGCCTGTGCGTAGTAACTGTTCAAACGTTAGTTGATCGTGAATATATATGAATAATCACTCAATTTGGGGAAGTTGTTGTACAATATGAGTGAACTGGACCAGAAGAAACGTAGAAAAAGTGGAAGTGGTCGTTAGGGCTCTGAGCAAAAGTGTCTGAAAGAGGCTGGCAAGGCTTATAAAACACGAAAACTTAAGAATGTGGCAGAGAAAGCATTGCCGCCTGAACAGGTTTGTTCTTGTGTAATGTACTTAAAATTATATTATTATTCACGTATTATATTACATTTTTAGATCACCTGTGAATGCAAATTGTCTTGCAAGGATCTCGAATACCCATGGCGTAAACGTTTGTTTGAAAAATTCTATAACCAAAACGCAAAAAGCCAGGGGACCTATCTAATGGACATATAAAGAGGCGTAGACATGGTACTTATGAGGATCCAGTGAACAGCAAACGCCAGGTAACAATAGGCTACACCATTCCAACAGAAAGTGGAAATTTTGTTGCAGTTTGTAAGTCAACCTTTATAAATACCTTTGCAGTGACAAGAAAAAAAGTGGATGTTCTTGTCGCTAAAAAGAAAGCGGGCGAAACGTTTTACTCTGATAAAAGAACGTGTCATAAAAAGTCAAAATTTTCCGAGAATGATCGAGAAGCCATAAGACCCATATAAATTTAATACCAAGAGACGTTGGTCATTATACAAGAACAAAATCTGATAAAGAATATCTAAGCCCAGATTTAAATGTTAACAGATTATTTAGGGCTTTTCAAAAACGTAATCCTGGAACTGCAGTAACTTACAAGTTCTACCGGTCTGTTTTCAAAAAGGACTTTCCAAAACTTTCATTTCGCCGACCAAGAATGGACACTTGCCATACCTGTGATCGACTAGATTGTGAAGTTCGTGCAAATATCGGAACAAGTGCGGCAGCCAAAGCAGAACTGGAACTTCATCAAAGAAGAGCTGAGAGAGCTAGGGATCTTCTGAAAAAGGATACATGCGATTCTGTACTTCCGGGAAGTCAGGTCTGTTGCTTATCCATTGACCTTGAACAGGTTATGTTTGTTCCCACGCTGGTACATTCTGATATGTTTTACTTGTCGTAACTTTCCTGTTACAATTTGGGAATCCATGTAGGTGACACAAATAACGCTTACATGTTTTTATGGCATGAAGGTGTGCCGGGACGTGGTGCAAATGAGATTGCCTCCTGTCTGCTCCGCTTGTTAAATAGCGGATTTACTGATAAACGATCTATAAGCCTTTGGTGTGACAACTGCGGGGGACAAAACAAAAACAAATATATTTTGTTTGTTCTAATATTCTTGGTAGCTCATGGTCTTTACGATTCAATACAGATCAAATTTCTTACCAGTGGGCACAGTTTTATGTCCTGTGACAGGGATTTTGCGTTAATAGAAAAACGCAAAAGAGTTATGAAAGCCTTTATACCAGACGATCTGGTGAATGTTATTCAGTTAGCAAGATACAACCCACCATTCGAGGTGATCAAAATGACTGACCTTGGATTTTGGGACATAAAAGGACCTGCGGACCTACTTCTGAATACTAAAAAGCTCAAAATCAGCAAAGCAGTCATCATACGGATTGAAAAAGATAATCCCATAAACGTAAAAACAAAAACTGCATTTTCTGAAATACAACAATATACTGAAACCAATATTCTGAAGAAAGGGAAAACTATGAGCGATTTGATGAAGGTTGAACTACTTGGACTCCCACCAGCAAACAAAGTTGCCCTATCTGAGTAATCCACTCCACAAAGATTTTTACAAGGAACTGCTAGACATTCCAATGGATTAGCAACGATTTGTGATGTTATTTTGTTAAAAGCATGTATTGTGACACCAACTTCTTTTGTCATAGACAAATATATTGATTGATAAGCATAATTTTTATTATTATTGATAACAATATCAGTTTGACTATTGCCTTTATCCTAATTTTAATTAAAGCAATACGTTCCGATCCTATTTTGTTAAAAAAATATTTTGTGGCACTTACCCCGTTTCTATTCTTTTTTATAGAAATTATTTTTATTTTCAGCTGTGTTCCATAACTTATATTGGTGTATGTTAGAAATGGTTTTCCGTTAACCTCTAACACGATTTTTAATGCGAATAAACCAAAAAAACATATATTGTCCTTTTTATCACTTCTTTCTTGAATATCTCGAGACTTTATTTTTGGCACTTAGCACCTTTGTTACTTCCACTCTTCAATTCTACTCAGTCCACAGTTTGGAGAATTATCCACGATCAACAATTTTATCCATACCATATTCAAAGGGTACAAGCTCTTTTGCCACGAGACTCTCCCCAACGCATTACTATGTGTCAGTGGTTTTTGAGAAAATTGGCTGGAAATCCTCAATTTTTAAGATATGTACTTTTCACGGACTAGGATGACTTCTCCCGAAATGCTATCACGAACTTTCATAACAACCATGTTTGGGCTCTGGAAAATCCGCACGCAGTTAGTGAAATACATTATCAGTATCAATTTTCTGTAAATGTATTGGCGGCAATAATTGATAATTACTTGATAGGTCCTTTCTTTCTTCCGTTCCGACTGAATGGCGCAACTTACAGAGACTTTTTAGAAAATGAATTGTCGGGACTACTTCAGAATGTACAATTAGAAATTCGTATCCGCGTGTGGTTTATGCATGATCGGGCTCCGGCCCATTTTAGCGTTGTAGCCAGGGAATTCCTCAACACATGCAGTCTATCCAAATCGATGGATCGGTAGGGGTGTAGAAGAACCTAACCAGGCGTGGGCACCAAGGTCCCCAGATCAAAACCCGCTAGATTTTTATTTTTGGGGACATTAGAAGTCACTAGTTTATAACACTCCAGTAGCGAACGAGGAAGATCTAAGAAACCGAATAGTAGACGCCTGTGAAACAATAAGAAACACACCAGTAATTTTTGAGCGAGTACGAGATTCAATGACTAGAAGACTGAATGCCTGTATCTTCCCTGAAGGTGAACACTTTGAACAATTCATTTGAATACAATTTAGTTCCCTTTTTTTATTTTATTCTCCATATTCAAAATTTCTTGAAATGAAATGTTGATATTTCTTGTAAATTTTATTAAAACAAATACAGATTTTGCACCCTGGATACAAAAATAACTATTTCAAACGAGTAAAAATAAATAGAATAGGTGGCGCCCCCTACAAAAAACCGAAACTACTTACTTAAACGTCAAATTTATTTCGTAAGCATTCTTGTGAAAAATGCAAAATAATGGTAATAATTCAACACGCATCGATTATCAAATAATCGACTAGCCTTTTTACGTAGATATGATAGAGAAATTGTTTTTTTTTACTGAAAAATGTGGTAGAAGACGCTCAAAAAAGTTATGAATCTTCAAATAAAGAAAAGACGTGTAAGAGCAATAATAACATCAGGTTCGAATTTGACACCTCAAAAAACCTCTCAATACCAATTTTCGTTTAAGGTCAGTATTTCGAAAGTTATTTAAAACAAAAAAAAAAACAAAGAAACTTCAACACCCTGTATCTTGGAAACGAAGCGTTTCCGGAATATATTTATTTGAACAATTCATATTAGAATATTGTGAGGAATCACCTCTTAGAGTTTGTCAAAGTACTTTCGAATCACCCTGTATGTACTTTTTGAATGACGCAATAGGCTGATTTACGTAGGTTTTTTAACTTGCAGTTGTATAACAAACTTGAAATTTTGTTTGCTGTGATGATCGATAGTACTCAAATAATTGTAATTGTAATATTACCTTTTTTAAATAGTTATTTGGTTAAGAATTTTTTGTATGAATCTGGGTATATGCCAGAAGAAAGTGCATTCTTATTTTTTCGAAGACTATGAAAGGAAAGACACAAGTAGTTTCCATGGGATTTTTTTTCTTTTCGGAATCTGTCAATGCGCCTGCCCCTTTTTTCAAACTTGTTATAATCGAACACATGGTCAGCATGCGAATTCAACTGGGTACAGTGAATTGATAAGGCTCCAGACACACTCAACTTGCATGTATTCGATTTTTCCGTCTGATATGGGAGCAAAATTTATCAATCATCATGATATAAAAAGTCAAGATAAGGAAAATAATCTCAAGGTGAAGCTACAAAATTATTAATAGTTGTTTCTACGGTATTCATGGGTGTTTATTATTTATTTTGACTTGAATTTATATTCGAATGAATCTGATATGTGGAATTTTTTATTTTCATTTCATTCATTTATTGATCCCGAGAAACATTTTTGTTAATAAATGGATTTTTCAAATATATGTAAGAATTAAGAAAATGAAATAATAATATCAATATTTGAACAACCAAGGAAGAGGTAGTCCAATATGAGTTTGATTTTATATGTATATTCAATTCAATTCAATTTTATTCAGTTCTGATACAAAATACATGCAAGATTGTAGTAAGCAAGATTGTAGTTACCAAAAAAAATATGTATGTACACAAAGAAAAAAAGTTAAAGACATCAGGAATAGATAGAGGAGGTAAAAAGCTACAACGGAGACAGTGTTGAGAATGAGCCTTATTATTGAGGATGATAATCTTTTCAATTATCCAACGATCGTTCTAGGAACTGGTAGTTATAGGCCAGAAGAGATAGACATGATTTTCCCAAAATTTGATAATAATTATAAAAGTTTTAAAACTTCAGTAGAGTGAAGAGTTCGTTCAAATGATAATTAGTCTGATTTTGCAACCCTTTTTTCTAAACGGAAGATGTTGAAAATAAGGATTTAATGAATTTTTACATTATTAGCGCGGAAAAATTTGCAAAAGATCTGCAAACTTTCGATGTTTTGAAAAATGGCAATTTACACCATATGATAAATTTGCAACCATTCAAACAAAACGGAAATGTTCGTTAAGAAAATTGTTATTGATCCCAATTTTTTTATGAAAATTGCAAAAGTTCTGGAAACTCGAAAAAATTACTAAAATAATGTTCTTGAGAAGAGTTTTACTTTGCAACCTCTTGCGTCGAACGGAAAATATATTTTATCATGAAATTGTTTTTTTTTATTAAAGTAAGTATCGGAATTATTACAAAAGTTTCAACTAATGGTTGCAAATGGAGATGTCCTGACGTACAATATTTTCAATGATTTGCAACCTCGTCACCAACACGGAAATAAAAGTAAAATCAAAAGAAAAATATTTTCGTATTCGTACTCTACCAAAATAAGCAAAAGTTCTGCAAATCGGGCAGACATTTCAGCAATCAGTGGCAGTATAATAAGTTGCAAACTATGTTACAATGAGGAACATTAGAAATTAAAAAAATATTCATTTTCACAACACCTGTGTTATCTGCATAATAAAGATTTTTATATGCCTAATAAATGACATTCATTGTGTTATCAAGTTGAATATCGACCAAGAAGAAGCTCGTCAACGGTAGGTGAAATCATTCAATGTTGAAAGTTAGACGTTTTCGATTTGAATACATAACATCATATTAATATTAGGAATTTGCATAAAAAATCCTCTGTTAGATGAAGGATAGAGAATCTCTCGACACGTTTTCATAATTTTCTTGATTCATTACAAAATGGAAGAAATATTGAGAATTAAAAAACAGTCGTACAGTTGTATTAAAAGAGCAAACAATAGCGCGTCACAGGAAACAGTCGAATTTCTTCCTCACTCTGCCAGGTCGAGTTTGTAGGCATATATTTACCAAGAGTGGGAGGCAGATAGTAAACTGTTTGGACATTGGCAACACAGCTTCTGTCCCGTCTCGATTTATTTTGGATTTGGGTATTCATTCGAATCGATTGCTGGATGGAAGCAGTGGCGCCGACAAAAGTTCACACAATGCTAGAGTCGAAATTAATTGCGAAAAACTAAGTTATTTCACATGATACACATTGTGTTCTCCCTTTGGAATTGATTCTCAAGGGTAACTGGAGCCGAAGATATTATTAATTCAATGTTAAAATTAAAAGATGGCGGAAATATTTTGTGATTCATGTTCCGATTCTATCCAAAATTGTTATCTGGAGAATTTTGGGATCGCAATAAATTATGAATTACTTGTCTAAATTCGAGAATTCAAGATGGCGTATAGGAGTGTTCAATGTCAATGATTATTGATTTTTCGTCAAAATTCAAGGTAGCGGACGGTTTTTTTTACTAATGGTTCGATTGATTTTTGAAAATTGATATCCTATGGTTTTTGAGGTCTAGAATAATGGATTCCTAGTTGAAATCACAAAAATTAAGGGGGTAAAAGTAAAATTGATATAACACTAACATTTATTCAAATGTTCTAAAATTGAACAATGTTTCATTAGGTGTGAGGCAAGTAATTCTGTGTTCAAACTGAATTGGTCGCATGACAAACTTCTGAGTCTGTAATTACCGGTTATCAGATGAGAATATCATCACACATCTAACAAAATATGTTTTTCTACGACAACCTCGATAAATGTTCATTTTATAACCGTAACTTCAATCATAAACAAGCACATTTTGTACAGAATTTCATTTTTGCATCGGTTGCTAGGCAAGTTGCTGAGCAACAAATGCGAAATGGAATATTTCGTATTAGGTCTGGGTTCACTCTACAATCACGACGACTACGGCTTGTCAAATGATGACGTCCAGCGACAAATTGATGAAATGTCGGCAGATCGTTTTTGTCAATGTTTTAGTAGGTAACGAGTAATTTCATAGTTGTTTTCTATAAAAACTATTAATTAAAATGGAAACTGATAGTGATATTGACTTAGATTTGACACCTCCGAACATAATAGAAGCAGCGAAGGTAACAACACTGAATTTATTACCGGAAACGTCTAAGTGTATGTATCAACGCGCTTATAACCTTTTTTTGGAATGGAAGGTAGAGCAAAAGACAAAATCGTTTTCCGAGAACGTTTTAATGGCTTATTTTGGCGACTTAGCCAAAAAATTTAGAAGTTCCACTTTGTGGTCACACTTCTCAATGCTGAGAACGACTCTTAGTATCTATAATGATATAGATATTGCCAAATATTTGAAACTGAAAGCATTCCTCAAGCGGCAGTCTAACGGCTACAAACCCAAAAGGTCAAAGATCTTTACAGCAAATGACATCGATAATTTCATTGAACAGGCTCCAGATGAAATATATTTGGCAACAAAAGTAAGTTTTATATTTCCATTTGATGAAAAATATGTTTAAGTAAACTAATTTACATTGAAGGTTGCATTAGTTATGGGAGTAATGGGTGCATGTAGAAGACATGAATTACATCAAATGAAAATTACTCATTTCAATGATCTTGGTTCAGCTGTTTTAGTAACAATACCAGACAGTAAAACCAAAATAGTACGAAATTTTACTGTAACTGGCAAATTCTACGAAATTTATAAAAAATACGCAAATATTCGCCCTCAAAATGCTAATGGTCTATGGTTTTTCATTAATTATCAAAAAGGAAAGTGTACCATTCAGAGAATAGGTCTCAATAAGTTTGGAGCTATGGGAAAAGACATTGCCAAGTATTTAAAATTGCCAAATTACGAATTATATACTGGGCACTGCTTTCGCCGATCCTCCGCAACAAATCTTGTTGATGCTGGAGGTGACATAACCACGTTAAAACGCCACGGTGGCTGGAAATCTACTACAGTCGCTGAGGGATATATTGATGAATCGAAGAAAAGTAAGCTTGACATAGCAAATAAAATTGCAAATGCAATACAGAACATACCATCAGGCATACCAACGAATTCAGAAATGGAAAATCGCGAGAAGCCGTCTACTTCAACGTCGACAAATTATCAATTTCGAAAAGAATTAAGTATTCAGCAATCAAGTTCTCCAAATATGATTTTCAATAATTGCACATTCAACTTCAATTAGATACATACATACATTTATAGGCTTCTATTTCTGTGTACCTATTAGAAATAGCAATAGGGAAAATATTTACATATTTCTTCAATTTATATTTTAATTCTGATAGAAAGCCCATTAGCGGCGAATTCGGAGTAATGAAATATCATCAGTTTATTTCTTTCAAAGATTTTGCAATGTATGCATGTATTAAACGTGAACGATATGTTGTCATAGAAAAAGTATAGTATGCAACTCGCAACAAAATGACCATTTTGCACTCGTGCCTTCGGCTCGTGCTGCAAATTTCATACTCGTGCAAAATGGGCATCATTTTGTGCTCATTGCATAATATACTATTACGGGCGATCTGAGGTCGAGAAGTGTAAGGGGGTGAGTTTTTAAGGGTAAAAAACGGATTATCTCGATTTCCGGCAAAACTACAAGTCCTATGGAAAAAAGTTAGATGGCAAAGTTGTAGGTAATGGAAAGATATACAACTTTGGTGCCGACGTTTTTTTCAAATGATCCCAAAATTTATGTAAAAAATTCAAATAGGTTTGTGGTTTTTTATTTTTATCTTCAACAAAAAAAAAACACGAAATTTGGTGAAAACTCACCTTTTTATGTCCCAAACACACTGAAATTTTTTTGATTTAAAATATTTATTTTTTACCTTATTTTGACTTAATATCGAAAAAGCACCCTCATTTTCAATCAGAAATTCTCCCGTCAAAATATCAGGTTTTTTAAAAAAGTCGGTGTACTTTTTGTTCGTTGAAATCTCTTACTATGATAAATGTTCTCAGAAAATGCAAAGAAATAACAGGTAGTAAGGCCCAGACCCTCCTAGCCCCTTTCCCACTTCTCTATGAAATACCTACTGATGGGCTAAAATTTTCCGTAGGTCACTCAGATATACAGTGCTAGTCAAAAGTCCCCTCCCCCCCTCGTATCTTTTGAACGGGTATACTTATAATAATGAAATTTGGAGGGTGGAAATAAACGGATGTAAGCTTCTCAACTGGTCATAACAGGTGACGCAATAGTCGTAAATGACGTCACAAGGCCACTGTGACCAATAATTTTAAATGGGACCCTATGGCAAGTGACAGTTCGTTTGAAAGGTATTGAAAATACCTATTCAGTCATACCAATTTTGTTTGGGTTTCGGCTGATTTTGATTGATAAATTGAAGAAATACGAAAATTATAGTTTCGCATTTAATTAATAAAGATTTTAAAGTACGCCTCTGGTTAATTGTCAAAAAAGTTGACGTTTTTGAATTCTCTACTTGTCAAAAGTGTTTATACCTTGAAAATTTACCTAAGCTATTGTTTAACGAGACGTTTAAGTGTTTACATAGGCAAAATGGTACGTAATGTAGCCGACAAAGTAGCAGCTATCTTAATAATTGGTGAATGTAGAAACAATTTCCATGCAGCGGAACGACTGTTTAATGAGAGGTACCTCGATCGCCCTATATCGAGGGTTTATTTGAGGGAGCTTCTTCGGAAGTTTGAAGCATCAGGTAGTGTTCAAGATGCCAAACGATCTGGTCGACCAACAATTAGTGATGACAAAAAAATTGACATAATTGGAGAAATGGTAGTAAACCCTACTTCTTCCACAGCCCAAGTTGCGTCTATCTGTGAAGTCAGTCAAAGGACAGTACATAGGGTGTTGGCTAAAAACAAATTTCATCCATACAAATTGAAAATGGTGCACCAACTTTCAGATGATGACCCCGACCGAAGACTAGAATTCTGTGAAACTATGTCCAATAAAATGAACCAACAACCAGGCTACATACAGACAATTTGTTTTGGTGACGAAAGTACTTTCTTTCTCATTGGAAATGTTAACACTCAAAATGTGAGGTATTGGAGTGACACAAATCCTCACATCTTTCGTGAAAAACATACTCAATTTCCAGAAAAAGTAAATGTTTGGGCAGGTATTTTGGGAAACCACATAGTTGGGCCTCTTTTTCTCAATGCTAACTTAACCGGTGAATTGTATCTGGAGATGTTACAAAATGATATTGAGGCGTTAATTCTTGAAATTCTAGAAGATAATCCAGATGAATTCGACAACTTGGAAATAACGTTTCAACAAGATGGTGCTCCTGCACACTATTACGGTGCATTAAGACGTTACCTAGATGAAGAATATCGTGGTAGATGGATTGGACGACGAGGTTCGATCGAATGGCCAGCTGGTCACCGGACCTTACACCATTAGATTTTTTTCTATGGGGGTACTTGGAATCTAAGGTTTACGCTACAGCACCTGACAGTATTGCCATTCTGAAACAACGAATTGTTGAAGAATGTAGGGCAATTTCCGCTGACACACTGGGACGAGTACGACAAGAGTTTAGCAATAGGATGCATTACTGCCAGGAAGTAGATGGAGCACATTTTGAACACTTATTATAAGAACTGGTTCTTAAATCTTTATTAATTAAATGCGAAACTATAATTTTCGTATTTCTTCAATTTATCAATCAAAATCAGCCGAAACCCAAACAAAATTGGTATGACTGAATAGGTATTTTCAATACCTTTCAAACGAGCTGTCACTTGCCATAGGGTCCCATTTAAAATTATTGGTCACAGTGGCCTTGTGACGTCATTTATGACTATTGCGTCACCTGTTATGACCAGTTGAGAAGCCTACATCCGTTTATTTCCACCCTCCAAATTTCATTATTATAAGTATACCCGTTCAAAAGATACGAGGGGGGAGGGGACTTTTGACTAGCACTGTATAAGTTATCTCAAAATAGCAATAAATAGGCATCTACGCATATAATTTAAAAAAGATTCTACAACTTTCTCAAAATATTGTAGATGTCTTATTAAATTCGGATTCGAGTTTTTTTCGTTTCTTTGCATTTTCTGTCATAGTAATGTACTTTTTTTTAAACCATCAGAAAGTGGAGATTTCAACGAACAAAAAGCCCACCGACTTTTTTGAAAAAGCTGATATTTTGACGGGAGAATTTTCGATTGAAAATTAGGGTGCTTTTTCGATATTAGGTCAAAATAAGGTGAAAAAATAAATATTTTAAATCAAAAAAATCACAGTGTGTTTGGAACATAAACAAGGAGGTTTCCGCCAAATTTCGTGAAATTTTTTTTGTAGAAGATAAAAATAAAAAACCAAAAACTTGGTTATTTGAATTTTTCATATACATTTTGAGGTTATGTGAAAAAAGTGGGAATACAAAAGTTGTAGATCTTTTCATTACCTACAACTTCGCCTTTTCCATAGGACTTGTAGTTCTGCCGGAAATCGAGATAAACCGTTTTTTACCCTTAAAAACTCACCCTCTTCCACTTCCACCTCAGATCGCCCGTAAATTATTTTTCGTTTCATTTTTGTTATATCCTCTTCCTTTTTCAATGGGTTTCATCCTACTATAATTTTTTTTTCACTTTTTACCATTTTCAAAGGCTTCAGCTCTGGTCTAATTATCGTCAGCTGACTCTTACCCCTATAGCAGCACTGGCAAGGCTGCTCTTGATGCCAAGTGCAATCTGATTTCCTGCAGCATGCTGCGATTGTACAGCGTGTCCAGCTTGTATTGCCGAGTTGTGGGCAATGCTTCCCAGCTCGGCTCCGTTGCTATTGACAACGTCATCAAAGGTGTGGGTAGTGGAATTTCCATCAAGATGGTGAGTCGCATGTATTCTGTTCCCGGATAAATGACTGGATTTGACTTGTTGCTCCTGAGGCCCAGCCAAACAATTTGATACTGGAAAAAAAAAGAGAATTGAATAGTAATCATGCGTTTATTCTTTGAGTAGCAAATCAGCAGGATCGAACAATATTCGAACATGGATAATTTATCGAATAAAAGATAGAATTATAATAGAAAAACACAGACTATAAAAAATGATTTATTACAGGTAGTTTTAACCCCTTGGGATTGGAATTTTTGAAAATCCTTCTTTGGTATTTATCCTAGCCTGGAATGATACAGACACTCTTTGAAATATAACCTCTTTTAAAATAGGGGTAGTTTTTACTGCTTGGGAAGCAAAATTCAGATATGAAAAATTTCTCCCCAGTTAAAAAATAAACAAAAATGACCTTTTACTGTTTCTTAGTAACAGTTTCATAGATTTAAATTAATTCAGGGGGGCAGTTATTGATAAAATATAGGTAGAGTTGAATACAAGTTCTTGGAATGAAAATGAAAAATAACTGATATTCAATCGTTCTCTCTTAAAATTTTGCTATGAATTTATCCAGTTTTTTTTTATTGTTACGATCAATAGAACTTTTTGAAATTACAATCAACTGGTTATTGTAACCGATGACATGGTAAGTACCCATGTCAAAACAGAATAAAAAATAAAGGACATATTATACTGAATTGATTGCTTACCTAATAATGAAACAAGACAAATATATTCCAACATCTCGATATGATATACCGAACTCTACAAGAACTGGAATGGCAACAGATACGTTATGGTGGCTGGATTTACTATTTATACAACATTTGACACCATCGTTGTAAAGAAATATGTCTAGTTTGTCGCGAATTTGCAATCATGACCGACATATTTTGATCGAGAAGCATGAAATTGTCATGTGCATTTTGAAGTAAGAGATCTTTGTAGAACTCAATCCATCCTACTCGCATATATCGTTTTCATCAGAAGCTTTCATTCGACTTCACATGTACGTTTAGTTCAAATCTTGCAAGTGAATTTTGACCCACTTCTAGTTGTCTCATTGACGTGAAATTTGGCAGGTGTTCATAATTCCGGTGACAATGCATCATGGAATTTTTGTTAGAGAAAAACAGAATGGCGACTCCAATTTTTTGTCAAAATTCATACATTCAAGATAACGGCTCGAATATGGCGACGAGTTTTGTGGTTATAGCCTGATCCCAATAAAAATTGGTATATGGGGGTGATCATAATTTTTTGTCAAAATCCACGAATTCAAGATGGCGACGAGTTTTGTGATTATAGCCCGATTCCATTCAAAATTGGTGTGGGGGGATTTTTGGGGTCAGACATCATGATGTTTTCGTCAAAATTCATAAATTCAAGATGGCGGCCCCAATATAGCCCGATTCCAATAAAAATTGGTAAGAGGAAAAAGCCTGGATCTGTTCAAATCATACTTGAGTGATAGCAAACAATGTGTCAGAATACAAAATACTTCTAGTGCATATAAAACCATAGAGTATGGAGTTCCCCAGGGAACAGTGTTGGGACCAATACTGTTCTCATTATTCATGAACGGTTTATTCGAAATCAAGAGTCAAGGCAGAGTCATTAGCTTCGCTGATTATACAGGGTGTAACATAAGTACGTTAAAATATACAAGTGACGTATTCCTGAGACACTTTTGAGAAAAAAAGTCAATATAAACTTGTGTCCGGAAATGCTTCGTTTCGGAGATACAGGGTGTTGAAATTGATTTTTTTTGTTCGCTTCTTGAAAATAACTTTTGCAAAAAATAAGTTATTTGCACGGAATTTGGTAGCCGGGTTTTTTTTGACGTGGGAAATCATAATTTCGTATTAATTTTCATGTAACATCTAGAGGGCGCTGCGTACGCTGTCATTATTTATTTCAAATTGCCCTAACATTTTTGACAGTAAACTTTTGGTACTTTTCATGGAAAAACCTTATTCTCACACCTTTTCCAAGTAAAAAAGGTACACTTCCTCAACAACGCTGGAGGTGATCGTTTCCGAGATATTTACAATTTTCTATATCGATGCATGTTACTTAGCTCCTAGGGCGCTAAGTGAAGTTGCTGAGAACATTACAAAAACTAAGTATGTGGTAGGTCTCGTCAAAATAAACCACTTTTTTCCTATGAATTGTTTATCGAAAAATGATTTGTTTTCGAGATACAGATTGTTGAAATTTTTCAAAAGATGGTTGGTTTTTGTCATAAGTTTTTTTGCAATTTTAGTTATTTTCATCAAACTTTATACGCTGTATACCCGGACAGACTTCTTTTAAACTGAGCATTATCAAACTGCCTAATCAGTATAGCCAAATTTGATTTCAATAATTTTTGTCACTCTCCGCTTGCAAATTAAGTTAATTAAATCGAGTAGGCTATGAACGTTCGTTTATAAAAATAGAAGTTCGCTGTCACATTTTTAACTATTCATTGACAAATTCACAGTTCGGAGTTTACAAAGTGATTTTTTGGTACCATGCCCGACTTTACGAATGCTGAAATGGCTGATATGGTTTTTGCATACGGCTTGGCCAGACGCATCTATCAGGAAAGGTATCCCCAACGCGCCACTCCTTGTGCAGCGACATTTGCGAATCTTTTCCGGCGACTTTACGAATCTGGAAGCTTTGAAAGAATTTTTGCAGTAGGACGGCCACGGACTACAAGAACTGTGGAATTGGAGGAGGTGATTCTCGAAGAAATTAGTGAACATCCAGAGACAAGTACAAGAAAAATTAGTCAAACTTTAAATGTGAGTCACATGACCGTTTACAGAATTTTGAAGGAACAGCAATTATATCCTTATCATATTCAGCGTGTCCAGGCACTTACGCTACGTGATTTTCAACCACGTATCGAATTTGCTCAATGGCTTCAAAGAAAAGTCGAACAACATCCCCAAATGTTATCGAAAATCCTCTTCACAGATGAGACTGATTTTTCAAGAAATGGTATCATGAACTTCCATAACAACCACATCTGGGCGGAAGATAACCCACATGCGATAACGCAAACTCATTTCCAAGACAGACTCTCTTTTAATGTATGGGTAGGCATATTGGGGATTATTTAATTGGGCCCTATTTTCTCCCCTTACGTTTGAATGGAGATGCTTACCAAAATTTTTTGGAACACGAGCTTCCCCAGCTTATGGAAGATGTTCCCATTGGTCTCCGAAATCACTCTTGGTTCATGCACGATGGAGCCCCTGCTCATTTTAGTCTCATAATTTTAGATCAATTAACATTACTTAATTAACATTACTTTGTAGCACAAACAACAACAACAATACAACAACAATCTATACCCTGTCCCTTATATATTCTTTGTTTTCATTCAAACTTGTTTGTTTTATTATTCTTTATTATTATGTTATTAACCTAATTTATCTTTATATCATACTTGGTATATATGTTCTTATTCTGTATCACTGTATCATTTTGTGTACAATAAATACAATAAAAAAATAGCAAGAAATTTGTTAGACGTAGCATATCCCCAACGATGGATAGGAAGAGGAGGCACTCAGCATTGGCCCCCGAGGTCACCGGACCTCAATCCCGTCGATTTTTTTTGGGGACACCTAAAATCACTAGTTTATGCTAGCCCCATTGAAAACGAGGAAATGTTAAGGGATCGCATCATAGCTTGCTGCGAAACGATAAGAAACACTCCCGGCATTTTTCAACGGGTGCGGAATTCTTTGATGAGGAGAGCAGAAGCTTGTATTACTGTTGGGGGTCGTCACTTCGAACAGTTGTTGTAATAGTTGGTTCGTTCAATTTTTATATGATTAATTGCCTAATAAATAACATAGTACTTCTCCGAATTGTTTTGTTACAAACTCCGAAATGTAGCACTTTCTAATTGAATAATTAAACCTGACAAATTTTTTCAATTTGGATTGATTGAGTAGTTTGATAATGCTCAGTTTGAAACAAGTTTGTGTTTAAAAATTCATGAAAATAACTGCAGTTGCAAATAACTTATGACAAAAACCAAACATGTTTTGAAAAATTTCAACAATCTATATTTCGAAAACAAATCATTTTTCGATAAACATTTCATAGAATAAAAGAAGTTTATTTTGACGAGACCTACCACATACTTAGTTTTTGTAATGTTCTCAGCAACTTCACTTAGCGCCCTAGGAGCTAAGTAACATGCATCGATATAGAAAATTGTAAATATCTCGAAAACGATCACCTCCAGCGTTGGTGCGGAAGTGTACCTTTTTCACTTGGAAAAGGTGTGGGAATAAGGTTTTTTCATGAATAGTGCCAAAAGTTTACTGTCAAAAATGTTACGGCAATTTGAAATAAATAATGACAGCGTACGCAGCGCCCTCTAGATGTTACATGAAAATTAATACGAAATTATGATTTCCCACGTTAAAAAAACCCCGGGTACCAAATTTCGTGCAAATAACTTGTTTTTAGCAAAAGTTATTTTTAAAAAGTGAACAAAAAAATTCAATTTCAACACCCTGTATCTCCGAAACGAAGCATTTCCGGACACAAGTTTATAGACTTTTTTTCTTAAAATTGTCTCAGGAATACGTCACTCGAATATTTTAACGTACCCTGTATTGCCATAACTTACACAGCTGGGCCGAATTGAAATCCACAGTAGAGTAAGACCTAGCTACCGTGAAGGATTAATTCGACTGTAAATTACTATCGATCAACTTAAAAAAAAACGTTTTACCTACCATTTTCTAATTTCAAATAGACTTTGCTGAAATTCTCACATCTCATAATGCACAATAACCTCAAAATATACTCTGCAACAAATATAAAGGACAAAGTACGTCGGAATCAAACTGGACAGACTCCTAAGATGGGATCTACATGTTGATTTCATCTTGGAAAAATTGCGTATGGTACTGTATAAATTTAGACAGCTGACAGATATTCTTGACCGCAAACAAAAAAAAACATATACTTCAGTCGAGCTGAAATCCACATCTCTTATGGAATCCTGGGATGGGGAGGAGTATCAAAAATATACTTACGCTTTCTTGAAGTTATCTGAAAAATATTTTCGAGATTAATCATGCAGAAAAATGTTAAGTACCCAAGTGAATCATTATATTGTGAATCTGAAATCCTAGATGCCAGACCTATATAAAAATATCAATTTACGACAATACTCTGAAAAAACACTTTTTTACAAAAAATTAAACCGACGAACAAATTAACTGAAAAGCAAACAATTAAATGAACCTTCTGAGTCTTGATGATAATTGAGCTCCTAAACTAATGTGAGTAACTGATTTTGAGTCGGAGCCAAACAAACAATTATCGAAGATCATTATATTACTTTGAAGAAGTAATCAAAATGCCGCTGAACATCTCGCTGCCATCATTTTACGCTTTACCTAATTCAATTCAGTTTAGGAGTTCAATTATCATTAAGACTAAGAAGGTTTATTTAGGTTTTTGCTTTTCATTTGCTTTTTTTTTCGGTTTAATTTTTTGTTAAAAAGTTTTCATTTTTCAATTTTTTGTGACTGAAATCTACTAATTACTTACTACCTACTTGATTTTTTATTACTTCCAAAATACTTACTTACCTAGCTTACTTCAACTATTAACTGTTAAATAATATGATTATCTACTTTATTTATTGTTATATAATATAAATTATTTTTGAAAGTTCTGGTTAGTTGATGTCATCACTTTGTATTTAATTCCATCCTTTCATAGAATGTAATTATTGTGACGGATGTAGGAGGATCTGTTAATGTCAACTACATATGTGTGCCAATATTCACAAGTGAAAAATCAATCATCCCCTATTTTTCTACCCATAGGGGTAGATCATTTCATTCCAAATTGAAATTTGATCAACTATGAGGTATACCCTATCTAATCTATTTTGCTACCCTCAGGGATGGATTTTTTTCTTCAAATTCAAATGGGACCAACTTCAAAGTACACCCTATCCAATGAAAAAATAATCATCGGAATCGATCTGATTTGTGAAAAGTTATGCGTGATCATACAGAAAAAAAATATACGCGTCCTTTTTGATTTCGTCGGTTGAAAAATATATCAATCACATTTACCCATGAATATAATACCAGGCAACATATGGAATTTCTGGGTAATTGTGGTTCTATGCAAGGAATAGGAATTACCTTCCTCGCGTTCTTCGGGTATGATGATAATATATTTCTGGAGAGGATTTACAGTTTTTTGTCCAGATAAGGCATTGATAGCTATTGTATAGCTGTTTGAAATCAAAAACTCGTATTTCATTATAGAGCTGTTCAGTTCTCCAGTTTTTATCAAACAATATATGCAGTAGGGTTTTTTGCGTAACTTCTAAGCAGTGAAGGGAAGTTCTGAAAGTTCCACCCCAGATAATAATGCAGTAGCGAATAATGGACTCAGCCAAGGCATCGTACACCAATTATTTTTTATTCAAGATACTTTTTAGCTGGTAGAATTTATATATTAATTTTCTTGTTATAGTATGATTAATTTGTTCATTCCAACGCATTGTTGGTCAATTATCACACCCAGATACTTTATATTTTTTTTCATGGTTGAACAGATGCAGTGAAATCTGTGCAGATGGATCCATGAAGTCTAATATTGTCAAAATTCACTACTAAAGCGCTTTCGGCTTACAACCATCTTCAGTGTTATCTAAAATGTTTATGATACAAATATAAAAAATTGTTCAGTACCTGTCATGAGAAAAAAAATCATCTTACATGCAGAATTTTGCAACTTCAAACTGGCTGGTTTTGTTTTGTTTAGGAGCAGTTGAGGATGCGACTACACCTTGTATAAAAACTTTTCTTGAATTTTTTTTACCCTTTTTATTTTCAAAGCAAAATTGTTCAAAAACTCCAAATTTGCGGAATAATAATATATTGGCGGAATAATTTGAATAATAAAAAAAACCGATAAGATGCGGACATTAACGGTGACACTGTATATGGTAGTATTTCTATGAAATCTACGGATTCCGAATGAATATTCTATTTCGATCAAATCCGCTCGGAACGCCCAGTATAATGAAAATTATTTCGAAATTTCAACACTAAATAAAATCCATCTCTTTGGAAATAATTAAAAATGAAGGAGCAACAGTGTAGGAAAATTTGGTATGAGGTAGTCGATCATAAATAGGACTTTTTATCAGCTTGATTCGAACTGAACGGAAATAAATATTTTCAACCATTGTTCTCAAATCAATCAACTTGTGGACTGGATCGAAATCTCCCACATATGATCTATCTTATCGAAGCACTTGAGAATCAATGAAAATATATTGGTAAACTATGTATCGCAGTTGTGTCCCTTGTGCTGAGAGTGCTAGTTTCAGGAAAAAATGTGGCTCTTCGAACATTTTTCAATATTTTTCGTCTTCGCTGCCTACTACGCCTCACCCACTGACGGAGCGAAGATTTTAGGGATTACGTTCGTTCCTTCAATAAGCCACCAAGAAGTCTACCAACCCATATGGAAGGAACTTTCGTTGAGGGGGCATAATGTCACGGTCATGGCCACCAACGTCCTTGCAGACCCCAAGCTGGTCAATTTGACCGAAATAGACCTCGGTTTCACCTACAAATACATGGCGAATTTGTCGCACAAGTCTTTCCGGGATGCCTCGATAATCGAGAATGTTTTCTTCGTCGACATATTTTTTTCGAAGATTTTACAGGTGGAACTGGCTTCAGAACAGGTGCAGAAATTCTTGAACAAAACCGAAGAAAGTTTCGATTTGGTTGTTGTGGAGGCTTTACATCCGCTAGTTTTTGGATTTGCTGCTAAGTATAAGGCACCAGTTGTGGGTAAGTTTCGACAATTGATATTATTCTTGGAACGAAAAGTGCGAACCGTACACATGTACGTAACTTTGATGATCCCTCAAATTATCGGCCAATATCCCTTATACCGACTCGTAAAAAGAATAAATTCTTCAGCTTCCATCACATATTAAAAAAAAAAACAATTCGGTATCCAAATCATTAAGAACACCAACGATGCAATTTTTTCAATGCTGTATGAGCTTATTCCGACATTGATGCCGCTGTCTTCTGTGGTATAAAAAAAGCTTTCGACTGCGTCGACCACAAATTACTTTTACGTAAACTCCATCGATATGGATGCAGAGAAGCTGCCCTGCGATGGTTCGAGTCTTATATAACTGGCCGCAGTGAGGACGAAACAGGCGCAAAAAAATCAAAATATTTTAATATCGACTCAGGGGTGCCACAAGGATCGGTTCTGGGACCAATTCTATTTCTTATATAAACGACCTATTGTCTCTGAACACATCTAGAAAATTCACTCTATTCGCTGACGATACTACAATTTTATGGCACAGTAAAACATTAAACGTTCTAAATGATAAGATACTCAGAGATATACATATTATCAAATCATGTGTGACCCAAATTTTCTCTCATTTAATATAAGTAAAACGAATATACTAGCTTTAAAATGTTATTTATTTATTTATTTATTCATTTATTTATTTAATACATCCAGCAGGCTCATGCCCATTTACAGGTGTATATGATTATTACACTATTGATAATTTGTAGTATTTGCTAAATATTATGCAAACAAGTAGATAGGAATAAAGTGACCCTAACATTACATAGCTAATTCTGTAAAATACTAACAATTTGATTTTTAAACTCAGATAAGGAGAGAAAGAAGATATCGATACATTGTAATCTGTTATAACTACGGCACATGGTTGTGAGGGGACAATGAAAATGATGTTGAGTGTTGGACAGCTATATGAAACGTTATATTAGATCTCGATACAAATCTAGGTACGTTAAAATCAATCAGTGATAGTAAGGAGGACGAATCAATATGATTATGTATAATTTTATATATAAAAGTCAGGTGGATCATCTCACGCTGTTTTTCAAGTGAAACTGAATTGAATTCAAGCAATAATAAGTTATAGTCAAAGTGCCTCTGAGGATAAGTGCCATGTTTTTTATAGAAGGCAAATTTAAGAAACTTCTTTTGTACATTTTCAATAGCATCAATATATTTTGAATGGCAAGGATTCCACACCACACTGCAATAATTCAATTTACTCTTTACTAACGATACATAGACACAGCGCAAGGCATCAAATGAACTGAATTCCCTGTAAGAACGTATCAAGAATCCTAATGATTTCATGGCCTTGTTTATGATATTCTCTATATGGTTGGAAAAACTCAATTTCTGATCGAAAAGTATTCCTAAATCTTTGAATTGGGTAACTCGCGATAAATATGAGGTATTTAAGTGGTAGTTGAATAAAATTGGGGTTGGTTTTCGTGTGAAGGTCATACTTTTACATTTATTAGTGTTTAAGGCAAGTTTATTTTCAGTACACCAATCGTTAAGTGACACAAGATCTCGTTGTAGCAATTCACAATCTTCAATCGATTCAATTTCTCGGAAGATTTTCATGTCGTCTGCAAACAACAGTTTATTACATTGTATCTGGTCGCAAATGTCATTAATGAAGAGCAAAAATAGTAAGGGTCCCAAGTTAGAGCCCTGTGGCACTCCAGAAGTTGCTGTGAAAGTAAATGACTTGACTCCATCATATTCAACGAATAATTTTCTACTCGATAAAAAGACTGTAAAAGCAACTGTATTTTGTACGATATTCCAAAGCAAGATAATTTTTCAGCAGTTGTTTATGTGATACACGATCAAATGCTTTGCTGAAATCAGTGTATACTATATCGACTTGATTTCTACGGTCAAGAGCATTGGACACATACTGAGTGAGAGTACAAAGATTTGTTGCTGTACTACGGGATTTAACGAATCCATGTTGAAACTCAGAAAGAGACGCTCGTACGTGATTGTATATTGAGTCGAACAGGATTATTTCTAATAACTTAGAGAATACAGAGATTAATGTGATGGGTCTATAATTTTCAATTTCAGCAACCTTACCAGACTTGAATACCGGACAAACACGTGACACCTTCCAGACTGCTGGAAAATTACTTGATTCCAAGATCAAGTTGAATATGATGGTTAATGGTCGAGACAACAGTCCAATGAATTCTTTGACAATTTTTGCTGGAATGCCATCAGGCCCACATGTTAACTTGTTCTTGAGTTTTTTTGCTGCACTGATTATTTGTTCCTCAGTTATTTCATTTATACAGAGAAATTGACTGGGATTCAAGAGTTCTTCGTGAATTTGATTTTCAAGTAAGTCAATATCATCGCGATCATCATCAAACACATTACTGAAATTTGTTGCAAATGCATTGACAATATCTTGGGGTGATGAAATATTCTCATTTTTAAAGTTCATCCTCCCCGGAATACGTGTTTTTTTTTTTTTGAGTTTATATAGTTCCAGAAGCTACGAGGGTGTTTCTTCAAGTCGTTTTCTGATTTTTTTATGAAAGCACTATATGCCAATGAAATGCCACGCTTAATTTTTCGTCTGAGTTGTTTGATACGTTCTAGATAAAATAGTAACTTGCGCTGTTTATACATTTTCAAATAATGATTTTTAGTTCTTATATTCCTAATGATTTCAATGTCATACCTAATTGGATATTTGTATGACTTAAATTTTTTTAACGGGACAGTTTCATCAATTGCGTTGTTCAGAACACTGATGAAAGACTCACATGCACTATCGCATCAATGGAAGAACCCAATACTTGTACCCAATCAATTTCACTAAGGTGGTGTGAGAATTTATCTACATTAACACGAAGGAAGTTATAACGTTTAACATCAGTGATGAAATTCTGTTTGTTACATGTCTGGTTTGATAATTCAATTGAAAGAGCAGGATGATGTTGGTCAATTGGCACTAATGGGTCACATCTTATCACTTCACATGCAGATTCTGATGGTGAAATCACTAAATCGAGTAGTCTGTTGTTACAATTCTTTATTCTGTTTCCTTGCACTGAATCACAGTATTCCAGAAAATTGTTGAACCTAGAGACAATATTTGACTGGGTGCTGTTGTCATAGAACTCTTGGAGAACAGGAATATTAAAATCGCCCAAGATGGTAGTCTTATCGATGTTTTCAAAGTTTTCCAAGAACTCGAAGAGATCTTCATATTCCACACATGTTGAGTTGGGGGGTATATATAGCAGCATCAAGTAGAAGAATTGGTGATTATCATCTGAAATTTTCACACACAGGAAGTCAATTTTTTCATCGGGACAGGTTAACTCTACTAGTTCTGAGTGGTAACAATTATTATCTACTGCGAGAATTATTCCACCGCCCCGACTTCCAGTCGAACGATCTTTCCGATAGGATAGAATCTGATCAATGACTTATTTCCTCTTCGGACATTCAAAAACATTAACAGGCCACCCGTTTCATGGTTTAGTCCTTCTCTACACAACATAAGAGAAACATTATCTAGTGTCAAAATAATTGCAGACTCTAGTAACGACCCAGTTGATATCCTAGCCTATAAAACTCTCAAGAAATCGTATAATATTCAATTGAAGAATGTGAAAAGATCTGCATACGATGAATTCCTCGTTGCATCAAATAATAAATCCAAAGATACCTGGAAATTAATTAACTATGAAGGAAATCGTAAACTCAAAACTCAGATCTGCAATAAAATAACTGAACAAGACTTCAATGTCTACTTCACTCAGGTTGCAGAAGATATTTTAAGATCTCTACCAACTGCAAGTGAGGATAATCTACTCCTTTACAATAACTTCCCTGTTCCCTGCAGCTCCTTTTTTTTAGAACCAGTCACTATTCACGAGGTTCGGGATGCCATAAATACCTTAAAAAATTCCAACTGTTTTGATGTCTATGACCTCAACAGTGACATAATCAAATCTACATCAGATATCATTTTAGAACCGCTAACTTCCCTGATCAACTTAATTTTCTCAACAGGAACCTTTCCTGGAATATTCAAGTTTTCCAGAGTAATTCCAGTTTTTAAGAAACGAGACAAATCTGCTCCAGAGAATTATCGTCCTATATCTCTGATCACAATATTTTCCAAAATTATTGAAATAATCATCAAGAACAGGCTCTCCAAATACTTTGAAAATAACAACTTCTTGAATGATTCACAGTATGGCTTTAGAAAAAAACGATCAACAATCATGGCATTATTGAAAGTTCTGGGAGACATAATCGAAGGCCTAGAACAAGGAAAACATACAACTTTGACGCTGTGTGACCTTTCCAAGGCCTTCGATTGTGTATCACATGATATCCTCATAGCAAAACTGGATTACTATGGAATAAGAGGTATACCCCTATCACTCATGAAGTCATATCTTGAAAACAGATTCCAATGTGTAACACTCGAAAACTCTCATTCGGACTTTTTACCTATAAGACATGGTGTTCCCCAGGGCTCTGTTTTGGGACCGTTACTTTTGTTATATATATATAAACGACCTATGTTAATTCCTACATCCCAATAGATGCATTTTATTTGCCGATGACACATCACTTATTTGTTCAGATGGAAACTATGATAATCTAATTCTATCATCAGCCAACATTGAAAGAGACACTAATAGCTGGCTCTCCTCTAACAAACTTAAACTCAATCAAACAAAATCGCAAAGAATAACCTTTCATCTAATGCAAATTATCAAGCAGGACAAACTGCCACTTTATTAGGCATCAATTTTGACAATAAACTAACATGGCATTACCATACTGACCTCCTCAATAGAAAATTGGCCGGTACAATATTCCTCATTCGTCAATTAAAACATATAGCCAGCATCACCACACTGAAGACTGTTTACTTTTCACTTTTCCACTCACAACTCAGTTATGGAGTAATATTATGGGGAAATTCATCTGGTGCAGCTAATATTTTCAAGAAACAAAAAGGTAATCAGGATCATAGCTAACGCAAGCTATATTGAACACTGTGCCAATTTTCATCAGTTTTGGAATTATGCCTCTGCCCTGCTTATACATATATAGTACCCTACTTGAAATCCATGGAAATATTAAAAATTTCATAATGCAATCGGATGTACATAATTACTCGACAAGATCTGCTAATCTGATAAGAACACCCAGATTTCGTTTGACAAAATCGTCCAAAAACTCTCTGGATATCAGACTGTATAACATCCTACCTGAAAATTGGAAAACCCTCCAGTCTCACACATTCAAATCCACAGTAAAAGAATATCTATTATACCAGTGCTTTTACTCTATAGAGGAATATTTGGAAACTCCATTTGCCTCCCCATGTCTTTTCTCGCCAACATTAACTATATGATTTTATTACGTTCTCTTTCACTTGAGTGATTGTTTTAATGATTTAATTTATGATTGTTTTAATGTTCTAACTTATGTGTAACGTTGTCAATAAATCTATCTATCTCCTTCTAACAATGTTTTATTATTTTATATACTGATGTTTTATAATTTCTATAATTTTGACAATTATCTGACCTGCTACAAACACTTGTAAAAATGTGTAACGTTGTCAATAAATCTATCTATCTATCTATCTATCTATCTATCTATCTATCTATAAGGTAATTATCAGGAAAAAGTTCGGTACTAAATACTCCATCTTGTAACCAACTTTCAGTGACCGCAATAATATTATGTTGATTGGCAAGGACATTTTGGAAGAATATGTGAGTTTTGGTATTTAGCCCTCTGCAATTTTGGTAGAATATTGAAATATTTTGTTTTGGTCTGCTGGATGTACTCAAGCGTTTTTTTTAATAATAGATGGGAATCCATTCTTGTACTTTATAACATATTCACCCCCTCCAGTCTCGTTGATCTGCTTCAATTCCCTTCGTAGGTTAAAGTAATGGTCACGCTGTATTGCTGTTTGGTCAGGTCTGATATATATTTTGCTGAAACCTTCCGTTGATTGCAGCTTTTTGCCATTCATGACGAGAACGGGGAAACTCGATTTGTTGGGTAGTGTAAGTTTAACTGGGCGAGATTTATCAGTAGAGAAACGACCTAGTCTGGCAACTTGAGAACTCTTTACATCAAAATCTGGTATAATAACAGATACTACAATTCGCACAAAGTTTTCCAAGTTGCTCACATCTTCCGGAATACCAAAAAATAGTACATTGTTTTCCCTCTGTCTCATGTCACTTATCTCGTTCATGATATCAATGGTATTTTGGGAATTCCCGGGGAATTCCGTTACTTTTTTCCCTAAGGTGTCGATCTTATCTGTGAGTGTTTTTACATCCTTTTTATGATCATTCTTAATCACCTGAACATCAGTTTTCAATTTAACCATTTCTGCTTCGAGAATACCGAACTTTTTTGTCAAGATTCTTTCGATCCCATCCGATACACTATCCACTAGACTTTTTATAAAAGACTCCTGTTGACAAAGTTGTTTTATTGCCACGTCGGCGGCAGCTCTCACTTCATTCAATAGATCTCGGGTGATCACTGGCATGATGATAGTTGAATTATATAAGTTTACGGCCAGATATCACTGAGATTCACAAACCAGAGACAGCTTGTATTATCGCGAAAACACCAGCTGTCTTTCAATTCTGATTGGTCTATCAGCATGGTGTTTTCAACGACGTAACCATGGATACGGATCGCAATGCAAAGTTTGACAGTTTGACCAAAAATAATTGTTGCTGCAAACGTCAAAATGAGTCGCTTCGGTGCTACTTCAAATGAAGTAATAAACCAAAAGTGATATACCCAGTAACACAAAAAAATCAAAATCTTATATATGGAGACAATTTATGACGTTCTTCGCGGAACGCAACTACAAATTAGATGCAGAAAATAGCAACGAAAGATTAGCATTCATTCTAAAAGACTGGGCATTCAATATGCGGAAAATTGATGGTAGTGATTAAAACCATAAGGAACAGTACTGCAAAATTAGTACAAGAAAAATATTTTTGTGAGTATCAGAGACATATAGATCCCTTCAAAAATATAATGTTCAAGGAGGCGAGGGCGGCTCGAGATAGCAAGAGAAAATTGTTGCAAGCTGTACCCGAAAAAAATAAAATGAGTTCTGTCGCTGTGACTACAGATGAATATAGAAATATGTGCTTACAATGGGACGAAGACACGCCAGAGGGACTCCAAAAGAAGTCGAATGGTGCAATTCTATTGGTCGATATTTGGGTCGGAAAAATAATCCCCCGAATACCACACGAGCTTCAAAATTATCTGGCATTTCCCTCAAGGTTCCCTGCAAACAAATAAAGTCGTCAAGTTTTTCAGGAAAAATCACTCGCGCTTCGCGCTCGTGATTTTAACCTGAAAACTTGACTCTTAATTTGTTTGCAACGAACCTATCGGGAAATACCCGATAATTTTGAAGCTCTTTGATTATAATGATTATTTTTCCGACCCAAATATCGACCAATAGAATTGCACCATCGACGTCACGTGGTACAACCTACATGGTATTATACTGATAATTTTTGAAAATTCTCTGGTAGTTGCTATATATAAAAAACAAAACATGATCCAGTCAAATTAACCACACTTCAAACTGACAGGTTGAATTCAATTGTGACAATTGGAGATTTTGCATGAAAATGAGTCGATTTGGAGTTTGTTCTCTGTCCACCATCGATAAAAAAGTCAAAGGAAATGTCCCCATTAATACGGAGAAGGCAAAAAAAACAGTTTGGAACCAATTTACTACTTTTTTGGGACGGAAAAATAATCCCCCGAATACCACACGAGCTTCAAAATTATCGGGTATTTCCCGATAGGTTCGTTGCAAACAAATTAAGGAGTCAAGTTTTTCAGGTTAAAAAATCACGAGCGCGAAGCGCGAGTGATTTTTCCTGAAAAACTTGACGACTTTATTTGTTTGCAGGGAACCTTGAGGTATTATAAGTGAAAATTTCACTACTCCACTAATACTATGAATTATATTATAACACTTTCAAAGTAGAATATACGGATCAACGTGAAAACACGTGTTGCTCGGACTCGGACTACTACGACTATGCTATCCCGAAGATATGTCCTAGACAATGAAACAATTGAAAATATTAACTGTACTGAGTTTTTGGGACTCTTCATTGACAGCAAATTGAAATTTGATACCCTTTACAATACTCGCCTGAGCACCAGAAACGATTTGAAATTACCAATACCCTCTTCATCTTTTATAAAAGACTTCCTTGAATATGATGATGCAAAGATGTACAATCATTCACCAAACCATATCAAAGAAAGCCACATTAATATTGAAAGTTTCAAAAGAAATGTGAAAAAACTATTCAGTTGTAGACCCTATTGCAAGAATTTCACAATGACAACTTCTAACTCCAAATTCGACCGATTTGCACATGTCAGTCATTGGCGAATATTTGTAAATATGTATTGTTTGTTTTTTATGTCCTGACAAAGCATTTGCTAATGACATATTTTTAACTTAATTGTATGCTATATAGATTAAGAATTCCATTTATATTAGTTATATTTTTACTACTCATACTCTGATACAAAAATAAAAAAAATTATTATTTCCAATGTGATTTGTTACACTAAAACTATTGACAATTGATAAAATGTACATATTATATTTATACTATTTACACGTATATTTATCTAGTCTTATTATACATATTATATTGTGTGAACATCTGTGGTACCTAAATTCTGTATATTTATTATTTTTACTTTGTCAACAAGAACTTGATTCCTTGGACAATAAAGTATATTTGATTTGAATAGTTCGATCCCTGCGGAGCTCCTGTTTTTGAGGTCATGTATGGTGTACAAAAATCCAAATATACCTAGACTTCATTTAACTGAGAAAATATCTCCTTAACCCTGTGTCCAAAAGAGGGAAGTAAAAATGAATTCTAAAATGATTCAGTGGATCCGCTACAAACTCATCTCTTGTCTCATAGTCGAACATTATCTTCTTTCTTCGAACGGGGACTTTCTCTTTCTCATAAACTTGTTTCAACATAGGTTCACCATGAAAATATCAATAGTATATGTTACATAAACATTCAAATATCCTCGTAAATACTATACTCTGTTTTTCTGTATCTGAATGGCAATTAAATTAATAAATATATACATAATAAAAATACCCCCGAATCACATTTCAAAATACATTCTTCCAACAAAACCGAGAGTATAAACTCTTTTGTATTATGATTGGATTTTGTATGTGAAAGATGGGAAGTTTTGCTACATTTCATGTGATTTGGCTTTTTTAAACAGCTCTTAGTAGTCTGTTTCACAAGAGCCATTTTCCGAAATTAGAGTTAAGACCAACCGAAAATTATGATCGAGCTGTCATTCGAATCGCAATTGCATTAAGAAAATCTTAGTTCGGCAAGAACACTTCAAGTGTTTTTTATTCTCCGTTCAGCAATCAACAAATAGAGCTTTAAACCGAAGCTCTAACTCTATTATTTATCAACTTTTTTCAAATCATTTATGAACTTTTCTCCAAAAAACTTTTTTCACCGCTTTTTAACTTAAATATCTTATTAACTATTGAAAATACGACTAAACCTTTTCAATCTTTTTTATTCTCCGTTAATGAATGAACAATCGAGCTCAAAATAGAAGCTGAATTATGTCGCATTTACTTTTAGTTTATAAGAAACTTGCTAAAAAACTGCCAAAAATGTTTATTGCCCACATATTTAATTCATTATTCAAAAAAAAATTAGTTGAAGCTTCTGTTTTGAGCTCAATTTGTTCATTGATTAACGGAGAATAAAAAAGACTTGAAAGGTTTTAGTCGTATTTTTAATAGTTAATAAGATATTTAAGTTAAAAAGCGTAAAACAATTTTTTTTTTGAAAAGTTTATAATAATCATAAAAGAGTTAGAGCTTCGGTTTGAAGCTCTATTTGTTAATTGCTGACGGAGAATAAAAAGACTTGAAGTGTTCTTGCCGTATCGTCAATAGTTTATAAGTTATTTTAATAATAAGTCAAAGTGCACGAAAATATTAAAAATTATATGGTTGATTTCAGTATTTTCAGAAGTATTTAAAAAACAATATAACCGAAAAATTCATTTGTTTATAACAAATTGTTCATTTAATAAACAAATAAAAAGTAAAAAAAGAATTTTTTCCATAGTATTAGAGAGCAATATAAAAAAAACGGTTCCTTAATATTAATATTTAGCAATAAAAAAAATTGGTAGGCATTTTTCACCAATAGAATATTTTTTTTAAGAAACGTTTTTTCCTTAAAAATTCTTATTTTCTTTATGGATTAGATTGCCAAAAAAAAGTTTTTGAAAATCATATAAACAAGGCATTTGTTTATAACAATTATTTAAACAATATGCGCTGAAATAAAAAATATTGTATTGTTTTCAGCAATAAGAAAACAAATTGATGGAAAATTGCAAAAAAAAAACTTTGAAATTTAATTTACGTTTTTTTATGCCTTTGATTGTTAATAAAAAAGTTAAAAATATTTTTTTCCAAAAGAGGTCTTTTTTAAAGCCTTCAAGAAACAGCTCCATGGAGTAAAAAAAAATCCAGGTTTTTAGTTCAACAATTATCAGGGTTTTTATAATAACTTACAACAAGTAAAATTTTCTAATTAACAAAGGCACAACTGATTGAAGAATAGAGGTAAACATTTTTTGCTGACGGATTATTGTTTATTGATATGTCTAGATAATACCTATTTTTTTTATTCCTTAATATTAATATTTATTCGGTTAAAATAATCTCTTTTGTTCAGGTGTCAGATTCGGTCGGCGAGCACGGGATCTAAGCCACGCGTTTTCTGCCTTTTTTTCTTCGCTAAATTAAGATTATAAATATTGCCGGCACAGTTCCGGGGAAAGGGATATTTTGTAGAAAATTTTCTGTTATTTCAGGATCTTTTTTCAAATTTCGGATATTCCTAATAGTTTTAGAGATATTTGCAAAAATCCTCCCAAACTTTTTATTTTGTTCAGTTAATAACTTTTGCAATTTGTTTTTCCAGATATCGGTTCCCAACTAAGATTTTCTTAATGCAATTACGAATCGAATGACACCTCGATCATAATTTTCGGTTGGTCTTAACTCAAATTTCGGAAAATGGCTCTTGTGAATCAGACTATAGTAGTGAGGAACATCGACTGACTAGTTCGGTTATGTAAATTCAACCCATTCAACCGAGCGTTATGCTACAAGAGGAAAATCTTTATCTCCCTAACGACATGATTTATCGCAAAATTAATGGAAAACATTTTGTAGAAAAAATAACGAGCTACAACTTTTATGCTCATATCTCCAATACTTCTGGAGTTGCAGTTCAAAATATGAAAATTCAAAGAATTTTTGGATTTTTATTTTTAGGGCCGTGGCATGGTGAAGAATTGCTTAATGGATACTCCATACATTTAATTACCTTAATCCAGAATTTCAGCTGTTTTGTAATTTTTGTTAGATTTTGGTGATTTTATATTATTTATTGGATTACATATGTTTTAGGAATATCATCTCTGGACGTATTCCTATCGATGCATGACGCTTTTGGGAACCCAACCCATCCTCTCCTGCGACCAGACGCGTTCATCCACTTCTATGGAGAACCGACTTTCTCTGACAGATTCAAAAGCTTCGTGCACAATTTCTGCTATAGAGCGCTCTATTATTGGCGATTTCTCCCAGAAGCAGACAAAGTGGCAAGGCGGTTCTTTGGAAGTGATATACCTTACTTGGGGGATGTGATCAAGAATACCAGCCTTCTGTTGATCAACAGCAATCCCATTGTGAACATCCCAGCGCCTAATGTACCGGGCGTTGTCACCTTTGGAAATTTACACATCAAGGATAATAAAACTCTACCTAAGGTATTTTATTTATTTTATGGCATACTAGTACGAAGTTCCTTTACGTGGCTTGCGATAGGTATTAACTGACAGAAAATGTAACGTCAGAAAAAAGCGTTATGCCCCCTCCATGCCACTTTCTCTCTTTCCCTCTGTCTCTCTCTCTCTCTCTGTCTCTTTCTATTATACAGTGTAACCCATTTATAATGGAACCACCCCTGTAGAATACGCATTTTTCAGTCAATCTCAAAAATTTTTTTTATATTAAGCATCAAAACTGTATCTTGACACAATTTTCATAACTTTAGTTTCATTTCCAAGCACTCTATGGTTTTTTTTCTTCGTCAAAAACGGCAAAAGTTTATTAGGCAATTTTTGTTTTCAAATTTGACTACACCACTGGATTCGTAGTCGTTATAAATGAAAACCATCAAAATTTCATAAAAAAATATTTGTTAACAACGAAGTTACAACTTTAATTTTGGAAACAAAGTATTTGATTATAATTTTTATTTAGATTATAGACATATTCAAAATCTGGCAACACTGCCGATACAAAGTAGAACACCAGTGAATTTTTACAGCGAAAATCCGAAGTCAATAGCTCATTTCTGAAAGTATGGTAATGTGAGCGATTTGTGGTGTACTAAATCACAGCCTACTATTGATTTAGTTCAATACCTATGCCTAATGTATTAGTTCACCTTTCCTCAAATTATTGATACCTTCTCTAGAAGCTTGTTTCAATTGAGTTTTGCAGAATTTAAGAGGAAAATTTTTTGTCCTGCTTTCTGTTTTATCATTCAATAAATAATTTTGATACTTTAAAACTTGATTCGGTTCATTTCGTTTTTATCGGCTATGGAAGACTGCATAACTTGAAAATGAATTTTTAATTTTCTGTTATTTTCGAATATACTTATAACCTAAACTTAAATAAATGATTTTAAGGGAATATAATTTACAAATCCAGTGGCGTAGTCAGATTTTTATTACAAAATCGCTTCCACCACAAATCGCTCACATTACCATACTTTCAGGAGTTATAACTGTAGAACGGAATGAGCTATTGACTTCGGATTTTCGCTGTACAAATTCACTGGTGTTCTACTTTGTATCGGCAGTGTTTCCAGATTTTAAATATGTCTATAATCTAAATAAAAATTATAATCAAATACTTTGTTTCCAAAATTGAAGTTGTTGTAACTTCGTTGTTAACCAATATTTTTTTATGGAATTTCCATGGTTTCCATTTATAACGACTACGAATCCAGTGGTGTAGTCAAATTTCAAAACAAAAATTGCCTAATAAACTTTTGCCGTTTTTGACGAAGAAAAAAACCATAGAGTGCCTTGGAAATAAAACTAAAGTCATGAAAATTTGTGTCAAGATATAGTTTTTGATGCTCAATATTACAAAAAAATTTTTTTTTGAGAATGATTGAAAAATGCGTATTCTACAGGGGTTGTTCCATTTTAAATGGGTCATACTGTATACGAGTATGTGTAACAACTATACTTGGTCCAGTCAGAATTAAATGTCATCGCATTCCTATATAGGGAAATGGGTAATGCAAAATTGATGGAATAGGGATTTTGAACTCACTACATAAGTGATTTGATATTTGAATTCAAATATACTTTTTTCAGTATGTTAGAAAGCATCAGTTTTTCAAGTGAAGCATTGAATAATTGAATTGTGTTATTTTCTATGAGCAGTGGTTAGCCATAGTCTCTCACGCGGTCGGCTCGGGTTCGATCCCATACCAAGGAAACTTTTTTTTTAATCGGTTCCAGATACAAACATATTTGATCTGATAGTGAAAAATGTATATATATATATATATATATATATATACAGGGTGAGTCAAGCTGAACGCCTCGGACTCTCGTGGCAAAATGGTATTTTTTTCAGTAAACGGTCTGGGGAAGTATATGTACAGTTGTGTGCATAAAAAAGTCGTACAGCAGTTATAGCCTATTGTGAGCCAGGCTTGTCAATCTTAATTAAACTTCTCATCGACTTTGACGAGTCTTCGACAAGTAGTGTCAAAATGTGTCAAATGTGTACGTGTACTACTTTTTTATGAAATCTGGAACATCATAGGCAGGTTTACACCATACAAACCTTGTACGACTTTCTTATGCACACAACTGTATGTCGATCTGAACTACATTTTACAAATAATGATTTTTATACAAGGTATTCGAAAAGAGCGTGACATATCAAAGTAATTTTTTTTCAAATGGATCACCCTGTATTTTCTTGCATTTTTTAATTCCTTGAGAAAAAATAAGATGACTTTGCTGAAGTATCCCTATAACTAACTCTCTCCGTTTGTGAGATATTCAACTTTTTCACAAAATGTAACGTTGTCAAAGAAATTCAATATCATTGGAATTAGCTACGTCAGGTGTACGAAATTTTGACCGGTCACTCAAATCCCTTTCAGCTAGTTACTGTGGCTTGAGTGAATAGTATACAGTGTGTTTGATATTATTATGAACCCTTACCGCATAATTGAACTCCAATAACTTTGTTGTTTCGAATAGAACACCCTATATTTTTCTACGTGACAAGATTAACTTTTTCATTTCCTTTCGAACAATATAATATTTCCCTATAAATGTGGTGCTTCAGGAATTATCAAAGCCTTTTCGAAATTCGATAAATGTTTTGAATTAACTTTATTTCATATAGTAGTCTGATGTCGAATACTGAAGAATAGTTCTTCAATATTATTAGCAAATTGAATTTGAACACTCTCAACTAGCAGTTGATTTTCTTTAGGGCATTGTTATATCGGTCCACCTGTATCTACTATTTTTGGGGTTACTGGTTTTTATTAAAAAAAACAATATTGAAAGATTAAAGTCCAAGGGAAAATCAAGAAAATTATAATACATGTTCGACATGACCACTATCTACTTCAATACAGCATCTAATTCTTTTTTCGAATGAGCTTCTGACATTTTTCAACATATTTGGAGTTACTGTTTGGAAGGCATTAATAATCCTTACTTTCATATCATCAGGAGTAAGGGGTGGTGAACTGTATACGATACCCTTGATATATCCCCATAAAAAAAGTCCAAGGGTGTAAGATCAGGCGATCTCGCTGGCCAATTATAAGGACCACCTCTCCCTATCCATTCATCTGTAAATTTTCTGTCCAGATAGTTCCTGACAACACGTTTGAAATGTGCCGGAGCACCATCTAATTGTAGCTACATCTTCTGTCTCACAATCAAAGGAATATTTTCCAGAAGTTCCAAAAATCTGTTTTTATGAATCTTAAACATTTCCTTCCATCCAGATGCCCGTCAAAGAAATAAGGACCAATTATGGTGTCTCCTATGATTCCACCGAATGAGTTAACACTCCACCGGTTCTGGCGATCGACGGTTCGAAATAAATGTCTGTTTTCGGTGTCATAATAATGAAGGTTATGTCGATTCACCAGACCAGTGTTATGGAAGGTTGATTCGTCTGTGAATAAAATAAGTTCATAAAAGTTCATCTCTTCGCCAAATCGTTCAAGATACCATAAGCAGAAATCTAGCCTGCGTTCAAAGTCCCTTCCATACATATGTTGATGCAGCTGAATGTGGTATGGATGATATTTGTGTTTTCTAATTATTCTGCTAACACTCGATTGACCTGTTGCATTAGCAAACTTCGAAATTGAGTTCCTCATTCCCAGTCACTGGTTTCGATATCTCTCGAACAGTGTACTCGATACTACCTGTTCCTCAAAATCTGGCTAATAATCTCTCAAATACATTTTTATCAGGATGCTCTTGCTCTGGGTACTTTTGTGCATAAGCCCTCGACGCTAATAAGCAATTTTGGTAACACTCTCCAATGGGTAAAATCATGTTGATTCTTTCTTCAAGTGTAAAACTTTTCATTTTACTTCTCAAATCTGAGAACACGAGAGCAAGACGAATTCAACTCAAACTTATGACAAAATATTACGCTATTGGAGTCTGATTGGAACAACAATTGAACAGAGTTGAACGTATTACTCAAGTATATGACATCAGACTACTTGATGAAATAATGTTAATTCAAAAAATTTTGATCGGATTTCGAAAAGCACCACATTTAGGTATAGGGAAATATTATATGGTTCGAAAGGAAATGAAAAAGTGAACCTTGTCACGTGGAAAAATATATGGTGTTCTATTTGAAATAGCAATGTTATTGCAGTTCAAATATGCGGTATGAGTTTATTTTTTCTCAAAGAATACAAAATGAAAGAGAATACAGGGTATTCCATTTAAAAAAATATAACTTTGATATGCCAAGCTCTTTTTAAATACCTTGTATGAACATCATTATTTTTGAAATGTAGTTCAGATCGACATGATGATTTGTTGAAAATATAAACAGGATGTTCATAAAATCAGATGTGGAATCATCTGCGACTGAAAGATAAACTTTAGTCACTATCTTCCATCGTCAAGATAACCTCTTGTGGGGTATTCATGTTGAAAAGGGAAACATTCTCAATTGAATATTGATAGAAAGATTTTTCTGTGAATTGAAAAATCCACGATTAAAATGAAGTTATTTTTTGTGAATGTCTAACAGAAAACAACTACTTCCCCGGCTAAAGCCACGCTGGACATTGAACTACATCTGATAGATATTCTGAAGAAGCCCTAACTCAAAAGAAAAAATCTGAAATAAAAAATTTGAATTTTCATTTTCCTTCGATTTTGGATTAAAAAAAATTGTTGTAACTTTATCCGTTGAAAATTATAATATAACATTAATTCTGGGAATTTCATCCAGTTTTGAATGTAATTCGGGAAATATTGTCATCAAATAACATTCGCATCTTTTTTTGTTTTTCCTTAAGCATTTTGCCTCTAGGAAATTTAACTCGTGCAATTTGCGGCCATATTTTCAAGATTAAAATAGTATCATCAGGAATAAAATATCTTTTACTGTATGGAAGGAGTTTTGGAATAGTATATTGTGCAACAAGTGGAGAAAGTTCAACTTTTCTCACGAGTGTGGAAGTTTGTGGCACGAGCCTAAAGGGCGAGTGCCGCAAACACACGAGTGAGAAAAGGTACTGTAACGAACCTAGGCCGGACCTGTCGCCTCACGCGTTGCCATCGACAGCGATGATGTCATCCCCGGAGATATTCGAGAACAATCCAGTCACGCCGCGGCAGATAACAACGGTCGATATTGGAAATAACTGGAACATGCTGGGCACCAACCGCCAGAATTGGAAACATCGAGAATGCTGTATCGGAGATAAATAGGCCGCCCTCAAGAGGGAGTGCAGTTTTTCGGCGAGTCGATAACATCGAGCTATACAGTGGCGTAGCCAGTAATATAAATTAGTTGTCAATTTAAGTGTGAAATAAATTAGTAAAACCAAGTTAAGTTTATTTACGTTACAGTACTTTCCCCACATGTTGCACACTATACTTTTCCTACAACTGCACAAATTTGAAGAATACAAGTAATGTACCTTGATATTTATTTTTATGGTTAGCAAAACTCAAATAACATCAAAGTATCCTACCTCTTGACAGTTGAATAATTTATTTAAAATTATAGTTAATAGTAAATTTTTTACAATTTTGTAACGTCAAACCCGGAATGTCATTTCTTTTTAGTAAATTTTCTGTTATATTAATTGTAGAAGTTGAGGGTTGATCATTCATATACGGTGCATTTTCTGTCTCTTTTTCCGTAAGAGTGTTGGAGTGGTTGTTCAATAGAGTTGACGATTTTATTAGCAACGTTAATTTCATTTTTAATAGACTCCCCGATGTATCCTTCTGCCACGGTATTGGATTGCCATCCTCCATGGCGCTTTAAGGTTAATATCTCCCCTCCTGCATTTACTAAAATTGTTGCCGAAGAACGTCTGGAGCAGGGACCTGTATGATATAGATGGGGATTTTCCAATTTTGAAAAAATTGCAATTGTCTTAGCCATACTACCAAATTTGTTAATGCCGATTACCTGTCTAGTACATTTTCCTTGCTGGTAATTTAAAAAGAAACGTTTTTCTGGCAAATCAATCGCTCGAAGAGCAGCATATTTTTTATATATATTATAAAATTCTCCTGGCTTTTTTGTTTTGGTGTTATCTAATTTCACCACTAAAGCCGAATTTGAATCCTCTAAATTATCGGTTTTTAATTTCCACAACTCATGGGAAATGGGGATATGGGATTATAGGGATATGGGAATAGGGGAATGGGATATTGGGTTATGGGATATGGGGATTTGGGATAGGAGATATGGAGATATGGGGATATGAGTAGGGATATGGGGATATGGGGTATCGGGATATGGTGGATATGGGGATATGGATATATGGAGATATGGGGATATGAGATATGGAGATATGGGGATATGGGATATGGGAATATGGTGATATGGGGATAATATAGGGATATCATGATATGTGGATATAGGAATATGGGGATATGGGAATATGGGGATATAAGGATATGGGGGTAAGGTATATTGAGATTTGTAGATATGGGGTAGGGGATATGGATATGATGAAAGATAAGGGAATGATGGGGATAATATGGGGATATCGGGATATGGGGATATGGGGATATGGGGATATGGGGACATGGGATATATGACTCTATACTCCCTTCTAGCGAGACACAGTGATCTTATTTAGTTCCTGTGTGTTTTTGTTCCCCTAAATATATCGCTTGTTTGTTGTATATTCGGAAATATTTTGATTGAAATAAAGCACGTGACGGATTTATTTTTCGCAAAACTTAAACCTAAAAACTGAATTTATTTGCATTGTCAAGTGAAAATATTACCAACGTTCTTTCACAGTGTATTTTAAATTCATCATGCTTAGAAACATATAATTTTAAATACTGGACGCGTACCTGAGTCAAAGAGGGGCTTTACAGCGTCGATTTCGGGTTTTGGCGCCATATTGGACGCCATCTTGGATATCTCACTTCCGGTCAAGATTTTGCTCGGGCAACCGGCAGATTCGGATCCATCAAGGTCGAAATGGGGGGGAAATGACGTTTTGCTCAAAAGCAATATGGAATGCTTCTAAAATTAAAAGAGAGCTCATTGCGATAGTTTACTACTAGACTAGTAAGAATAACCCAAGAATGAAACAAGTGTTGTTCTGGGAAACCATAAAATTCTTAGTCCTGAAGATCGAGTCCATTAACAAATTTATTAGATGGTCTTTGTTAATGAATACATGTGATATAACACACTGTTGTGTTTTGATTGACTTAATTGAATAACTCACGCATATGTCGGTTGGCCCCATGTGATTTCTTTTGAAAGATACCTGGCGACACGCACAGCCTTGGAACTACCAGAGTTCCTTCAAAATATGCCACTTTGCTTCGAAAGGACGATAGGTAGTTATCTCAGCGTATACTAGGAACGTGTGGTATCACATATGGGGTACTTACCTCTAGTTAATCCTCTCTAAAGGGTCAACTTCTAACCTGTAGTCGCCAGTAACCTTGAATAACACTTCTTCAATTCCCCAGTATTTCCCAAGAAAACGAACTGATTCTAATGATGGCTTTTATTGAGGAGATTGATTTTGTGATTGAAATAAATACGTGAATAAAATAAATGGAATGAAGACTAGATAAAATAATTAACACATTGAAACAAATTGAGTGGACTTTGTGAACAAAACTAAGTTGCTTGAATAACACTCTGCAACCAATAATTCATGAGATTGAACCACACGAAACTCAGTTACTTCAACAGTTGGAAAATTCTACTTTCAACAAAGAATTCCACGGTTTCTGGTGAACGAAATTTGGTAGTTATCTGAAATCCGACTAGTTGAGCCCTAACTCGCACGTGAGCTCTCATCTCGCTACGGACTAATGAATTTTTGACTTTTCTCTAGCTCAACCGAAAAAAAAAGGAACTATTGACTCGAATAAAATTTTTGGTAAATTAGTTTAACCCGGGCCACGATGAAATATCAACTGACTATTTTTCTACGAGAATTCCCTACGGGAGATTTCCCCCTACTAAGTTTTTTCTGAAAACCCTCACTCAAGTCAAGTTTTGACAGGTTATAAAAATAAATTGAACCCCTATTCCAACTAATTCGTACTGGGAATAATTACCTTAACCAATGGGGTGGTGGACTAGTCGTGGGTGGAGCTATCACTTGATCTTCATCATCCGAGAGGTGGCGCCCCCCGTTATTTGAGCGGTACTACTTTGAACTATGAAATTCTAAGTTCTACTTTTCGTGGGTTTCAACTATTATTCTCTCCTTTAGACTGCTAAAAGTGATCATCCTGTACAACTAGAGTTTTCGGGCTTTTCATTTGGAGGAAAACGATCAAAAACCTCGTGTTATGACCTGGGACAGGGGGAGACTCTAAAGACCCCACCACTGACCAGTCATTGTTAAAACTTGAGTATATACAGAGGGCTATGAATTCACACACCACTCCAAAAACCCAAGTGTTTGTCGAACCTCACAGTAACTTTTATTAAAGAACACTCTAGATAATCCAATAGAAGGATTTTTCAAATACCGTCAACTGATGTCTTACTATACTGGTATTATTTGTATTCACTCTACTCAATACTAAATCTTTTTCACCCAATTGACAGTACAAAAGCGTGTCTTATGAAAAGTCGTTAGAGGCTCTATACTGAAGATTGTGCAACTAAACATTGACAAAGGGAATGTACTCAGAGAGCGGTCTAATCCAAGTAATTCATTCAGTATATGATCGAGGTTCGTTTAATCTATGTACTCGGTCATATCTCAAGCTATCAAAACAGATGAAATAATAACATAGTGGTAAAGTTAAAAGATATAATTAAGATCAATATTCAAAACAATACACAAAACCATCAATCAACAATTCTTATAAACCCACTGTATATAAAATCACCAGTCTTATAATTTTGAGGCATGAACAATATATTTTTATTCAAAGGTAGAAATATCAATCATAGTATATATATTTAATAGTTATTTCAAGCTTTATCAGTATAATCTAAACTTTGTATTTGTCAAAGTTCACAAATCTAAAATACTTAAGTCAATTCTCTGGATTAAAACAATTAACATGGTAATTGTTTTCCTTCATTAACAACAAGGTTGCAGGACTTTAAAACAATAACAAAATTTTCAATAAAAATCAATGGATAGTAATAATAAATTTGATCTTATTTCTAAAACAAGCAACTATCTAAATCTGATGAAATAATAAATATTTATCAAAGTAATTGAATCAAACATGAATGAATTTAGAGCATGAATGAGGAAAAATGTTCATTTTATAAAGCCTGGTACCCAATACAATCAAAGATAAAAAATATGTAGTCTCACCCTGTAATAGACACTTCACGATGTTCACTTCACTGAAATCAATTCCGTTATTTAATCTTGAGAAATCCCGATGGGTAATTTATTATTTGATTTACTACTGGAGCAATGATTAAGTCGGATGAATTCTTCTAACTACATATCGATGTATGCAAAATATTTTAGAACCTCATCGGTGTGAGTTCTAATGACTGGTGCCTTTAAACTTGGTTGCATCTGATTAATTTGAAGTAGAAAAGTCTTTATCTATTTGACTAAAACATTATCTGATCAAAATATCTCAATTTGAAATGCTAATGTGCATTTTAAAATACATATTGACGTGAAATGTATACTCGAAGGAAATACCGAATGGAATCATCTCCTATTGTTCCAACTCTTTATATATCCTCATTTTACCACATATAGAGAAACTATAAACGGCTATATGTTGACCAATTGGCTTCGTGTTATTTTTAAATATAATTATTACATTGTCTCTGCAGCTGTATGACTTCTTAGTTAGGGTCGTTTATAAATAGAGAATCTATTTTTCTGATGACTCATAATTAGGTACTATTTTAATGGTACATCCATGTTTGTGACCTTTGTTTCGACTTCATGGTATTCCACGTGTGGTTTATAAATAATTTGGTCTCACGCATAGTTACATGAAATCATTTTTAAAATGTCTGGTTTCATTGAGTTCAATATTCGTTAGGATAGAATAATTTTTACGTAATAAAAAGTTATATTTGAATACTGAATTTTCATAGTTTACAGGTGAACGTTCTAAATGAATATATTCTTTCGAATCATATTTCTTTTCCAAGCTCTATAAGCAGATCATGACACTCGCCCTAGACCCGTTGCAGCCTATTAAGCCGTTAATCCAAATACAAATAATTGTTCATGTGGGTGCTAATTAATTTCGCCAACGAAAACAAACAAATGCTCCCGTTGCATAAAAATTAGTTACAATTTCCTGCTTTCGGCTAGTGAACCTAGATTTCTTAGCAAAATTCCCATATCTCGTAGGTTTATTCGGTGCGAGACGAAAACAATACGAATTATTTTACAATGGGTTTGCCTCTCTGTGTTTCCCGCCAGGCCAATTTGGCCCGCTTGTAATTTTTATTTATCCTTCAAGATTTTTTTCCAAACAACCGGCTAGCAGATGTCGACATTGGTTTTTAAGAATTTCGTTCCAGATGACTAGGTTACTCAAAACTGTGATTGTTTATGTCCCTTAGATCCAACTGTTTATGACCCTTAAAAATAAAGCCTTTAGGATCCGAGTTTGAGAATCTGCTATTGAACCCGGCGATATATTCTGACAGGGTGATTCCTAAGATTGTATTACAGTGACATGAGATTTTAATGGCTGAAATATACTATACACGTTTTGTTACACAACACCTATATGATATTTTGTTGAGGGATTGTTCCCATATCATATTAACTTCGCACTTTTTCCAGAATCTCCAAGATTTTCTCGATTCATCAACCAGGGGTGTGGTATATTTCAGCCTTGGCAGCAATGTGAGAAGTACAACTATGGGACCTGACATGGGAGGACTCATAATTCGTGCTTTATCAGAGCTACCCTTGATGTTATCCTCAAGTGGGACGACGAAAATGTACCTGAGCACAAACCAGACAACATTCTCTTCCAGAATTGGATGCCGCAACAAGATATTCTTGGTAGGTTGAAAGAAATTAACCCGATGGAAGGTTATTTATTTATTTATTTATTAACGAGCGAATGCTCATTAAGTATAACAGATATTGTTGGCAAATGATAAGATGCCTATGTATACGATTAGAATTAATAAAACTATTAAATCTAAGACAACATAATCTGAATCTGAAAGTAAACATAAAAGTAAAAATAAAACATAAAACTTGAACTTAAAAAAAACCTTAGAAATACTTGCAGTAGAAACATTTGAGTGAGAGCAAGTGTACAGTGTAAAATTCCTGTTACAGAAGTAGAGAAGAAAGAAAAGAGAAGAAAAGTACACAATGCCAAGGGTTTATTAAAACATTTTAAAGCACCTTTACTGAGAGAAGACTTGAACTGTGCGGGGCCCACAAAAAATGTGTTATATGAGATATGTATCAAACTCGTGAGTGGGTCCAACTATGACACCAGGTGGAATTTCACATTCGTACAATCATAAAATGATTGATGATGGGAAAATGGGATAACGAAAGAACGGGATAACTGGAAAATGGGATAAGGGGAAAACAGGATGAAGGGATAATTTGATAACGCGAAAAACGAGATAAAGGGAAAATGGGATAACGGGAAGCGGGCATGGTCACAGGCATAACATTGAAGGAACAACACAAAAAAATCAAAGGAAAAGAAATCCTACGCGGACGAGTTTTCAGCAAAAAAAATTTAGGGAATATAGAAATTTGGACAGGACGTTTCATCTTTATTGTTCTCAAAAATACGTTTCGTGATTTTGTAAACCCATTTAATGAAAATTATATAAGGACGTTTCTTCGGTCTACTTCAATATGGATCTCCATCGAATATCGGTCGCGTCAATTCAAAATATAAAGCATATTCGTTTTTATTTTTAGTCTAATAATAATGAGACGATATTTTGAAAATTTTCCAAATTTTTTTGATAATTTTTCTACACATTTTCGACAAAAAAAACATTTTTTCAGCACATCAAAACGTCAAAGTTTTCGTAACCCAAGGCGGCCTCCAATCTATAGAACAAGCAGTTCATTATGGAGTACCTTTGGTAGGGATACCCATCTTCGGGGATCAACCAACAAATGTGAAGATCCTTGTAGATAAGGGTATGGCAATACACATTGACTTCAAGTCAATCACCGTGGAAAAACTGAAGCAAGCCATTATAGAAATCGGAACGAATAAGAAGTGAGTTTTTATGACGATTCTTACTCTTAAAACTGTTTACTACACATAATTCACATACTGTAGCTATTTTGGGAATAATCTTTGAAGTAGTGCCTTTTCTATATTCGTTTTTTTTGTTATCAGTGTTATCCACAGCAAATAGCATACGATTATTCAGAAGGTGTATTGTCAAATTATGTACTGTAATGTAAATACAAGTAAGTTATTGTAATAGAATGCCCAGACTATTCAGTGAAGAGCGGTGTGGAGTTCTTTGGACCGCTTTGCTAGTTTCAAATGTATTTATGTTTCAAGCAAAGGTTTAAGAAATTGTAAATTTGAATGGACGCCAGAATTTTTTGTCAAATTAGGATGAAAATTCAAATTTCCTATTTGATAATAATTGCGAATCAAATAACGTTTCCTTCTGTAAATAACTACAACAATAAAACAAATACCAAACTTATATTAGTCTATTTACAAATATACATAAATTTCAGCTGTATAACAAATATATATCATATATCTGCTGTATGACAAATTTATTTAGTTTCCAAAAAGAAATATTGCTTTTGGTTGCTGAACCTGTCGGTTTTATCGACGACGATGTACCTCTGATTGTGGATTGTGTAGCTCGTAGCTAGACTTCACGCAGTCGTGTGGCTTGCAATTTACAACATGAAAAACAATATTGCTTGTGTCAGAATTTGATATACGAGAATTCAACTTCTTGGAATTTGGAATTTCTCAATGCACTACTCAACGCACAGTTGTTACAAATGAGTGCAATCTCATCAAGACATTATTGCTAAAATTAATTGAGCATACAAATCAGCTCGTGCTGAGATTTCTCAGTAATATTCAATACTTAAATTGAAGAATTAGGATTGAATTTATGGTTTAGACAAAATTGATCTTTGCTCTATATAAAGAAAGATAAGTTGTTCTGATCTTGATCAGCCAAGACTATATTTTACTAAGAATGAAATCGAATTTGATATACAAAAATGACTTCAATTTAATGATATCCAGAGTGAGTCTTAGAATTATCTTTGACCAATCGTCAAATACTTCTTCACAAAGGCTTTCTGTATGATAAAAATTCCAAACTCCAATGATTCAATATGTACATATATATATATATATATATATATATATATATATATATATATATATATATATATATATATATATATTATCGCTTCACCTAGGTCAGCAAAATCACAACTCTGTGCTAATTATTACAAATCAGAAACCATACCAAAGATATACCCAAAAGACCATGAAAAATATATAATATTCAATTATATCATACTTTTTTGTGATTGACACCAAAATATATCCAAATACGGTGTAAGTGATTCCATATATTTGAGAAACCCTCTTTAAACCCCAATGAAGCCTTCAGAGGAAGCAATCTAATCAGATGAGACGGAACACTGATATCTTGATTCAATTCGATATATTACATGTGACATTTATAATTCCGCCTGAACTATTTTGTGAAAATAATAATGATAGTTTTAAAAATAATTATGATACTGACCTAATTGAATTTATTTGCTATATACTGATCAACGGCTGCAGATGAGTCCATATATCATAACTCTTGAGAAGAAATACTTCACGTTCTCGTTAGAAAATATTTTTAACATTTTGATTTAAAAATGGCCAAACAATATTCTTACATACCTCGGTATCACACTCAACTCACTGATTCGAAATCACATTCGCAGAAAAAAAGGAAGATGCTCTAATTCATTGGTTATTTTAACATGAACAAATTCTACTTCATTGTACAATGGCTGACGAGTTTCAGAACACACAATCACTCGATCATAAGTCGATCGATAAGGGGCCTAGAATCGCACGTTCGACTCTTTTAATACTAAAATCGTACTGTCAAACCTTGCGTTCTTCTTCGCACTCAACTCTTATGGCTGTTCGCCGTTAGATGGCGCTAAGATTTTCAATAGTGATTCTTAGATTGGAGTTATTTTGTATCTCTGAGCATATCAATAAGAAATGTGACAAATATATCGTTACAGTACCAACTTCTTGCTTTCCTTTTCAGATACAAACAAGAAGTCTTGAAGTCCAGAGAAATCCTCCTGGATAGACCTATGAACGAATTGGACAAGGTCATCTGGTGGATTGAGCACGTCATAAGGCACAAAGGAGCGAAGCACTTGCGTAGTCCGGCAGCGGATATGTCATTTTTCCACTATTTCATGCTAGACGTGATTGGATTTTTGTTGATAGCGCTATATATTACGATTAAATTATTGAAAAAAGTATTGAGGCTGTGTACCAAACCTAAGAAAAACAAAATGAAATTAAGCTAGAATAAATATTAATTGAGTTTATTGTGTTTTTTACTCACAATACTTTGGAGGAATCCACGAAAAGGCGTACTTCCTTTCACCCCTTCAAGGTTATTGTTCAAATGAATCCTTCTACAGTGGCCTCCTGACCATACTTCAGGAATTTTCAAGCTTCTAGAGTTGACGACATTCACTCACACCCGCAGGAGTCAGTACTAGCCTCGATCTCTTTCAACCTGTATACAGGGTGTTTCATAATTGAATGCTGATCCCAAAGGGCAATAATTCTTGGATGATTTTAAGAAAAATTCTTCATATTAACATAGGATGTTGAAATTTACCAAAAAAATCAGTTCTTCTCCAATAACTATGAAACCGCTTCGGCTTTTTTTTTCAATTTTGTTACATGCAAAGTACGCATAAAAATACATTTTTTTCATTATGAAAGATTCCTTAATTCTCATCAGTGGCGTCCCTGTTAACATGCCCTGCCATATTTTTGATCAAAATAATGATACGCCACTATCTTTTTCTCAAATAAATATTATTTTTGTAATTGTTCTCTATCTTCTCATAAAAATGGTATCTTGCCTTTTTTTCGTCTGGCGATCTGTTTTTGAGTTAGAAAATAAAATGCATTCAATTGCTTATCCCTATGCGAAATCAGCCGTAGGATCATCTTGTGGGCTAGAAACATCTAGTATGCTAAGAACCCATTTCGTTGTTTTCAACATAAACAATTTTGACACTTCTTTAGCTAGATACGTGATATTATTTACGTTATAAAACTTTTACATATACCGGATTAGGCAGACATGCCTTACTTGTATGGGCTTGCTGACGGGAACGCATATGAAGCCAGGCGACTGTATCAAGAGCGCTCCCCAAATAGAATGGTTTCTGATGCTCGAACGATTTCAAGGTTATGTGAAACAGGAAGTTTGGAGCCAAATCACCACTTGAAAGCAGCACATCGGACTGCAAGAACCCCAGCAATTGAGGTAGCTGTTTCAAATTCAGTTGACGAAAATCCTGAAATAAGTACGAGACAAGTGTATGATCACGCATAACTTTTTACTGAGACGTCCGACTCTGATAGGGATAGGGTGTACTTTGAAGTTGGTCCCATTCGAATTTGAAAGATGAAATCCACCCCTAAGGGTATCAAAATGAAGGATATTGATCACTCACCCTCTAAATTCTGGTCCGTTAACCGATTCTATCAGGCATAACTTTGTACTGGGTTCTTCGATTTGGATGATTATTTTTTTAATAGATAGGGTATACCTCATATTTGGATTTCGGATGGAATTATCCACCCTTGCGGGTGGAAAAATGGGAGATCATTGATTTTTCACTTGTGAACATTGGCACACACATATGTAGTTGACAATGACAGATCGCTACTGTCATTATTTTGTTCCACATCCGTCACAATCATTATATGCTATGAGAGGATGGAATGATATACAGAGTAATGAAATAAACTAACCAGGACAACAAAAATAATTTACATTACAACAAATAGTAAAAGTAGATAATCATTTCTTGACATGTTTTTTGGGTAACCTTCCACAGTCTGAAAATGAAAATATAATCAGGAAAATCTATACAAGTGTTTTTTCCTTTTTTTGATAGGAAATTCAGAAGACGACAAGTTATAGACTAATTGAATCATTTTTCTATAGGAAATATAATTTGGTGAACGCAATAACTTATCGGGGTGAACTAATTAGTTTGCCCTTTCTACACTTGTATTGATTTTCCTGATTATATTTTCATTTTCAGACTGTGGAAGGTTACCCAAAAAACATGACAAGAAACGTTGTTCCTCCACAAAAAACCACATTCATTCAATATATAATCATATTATTTAACAGGTAATAGTTGAAGTAAGGTGAGTAAGTGAGTATTTTGGAAGGAATCAAAAAACAAGTAGGTGGTAATTGTAGATTTCAGCCACAAAAAATTGAAAAATAAAAACTTTTTAACAAAAAATCAAACCGACGAAATACGGAACTGAAAAGTAAAAAATTAAATAAACCTCTAGTCTCAATAACTAAGCTCCTAAACTAATGTGAGTAACTAATTTTGAGTCGGCGCCAAACGAACAATCAACGAAAATCATTAAATTACTTCAAAAAAATTATCAGAATGTCACCGCGCAACTCGATGCCATCATTTTACGCCTTAACTAATTCATTTGCTTGTTTGTTTGGCGCCGACTCAAAATTAGTTACTTACATTACTTTAGAAGCTTAGTTATTGAGACTAAGAAGGTTTATTTAATTTTTTACTTTTCAGTTCCTTATTTCGTCGGTTTAATTTTTTCTCCTCCTCTACAATACTAAATCCTTTTGACGCACCGGTTTTAGTTTCCGGTATTTTAACAAGTAAACAGTTACCCTCATCGTTTATGTCGTTTATAGTCATTTTCACACGTTCATCTCTCCTTACTCCTCCAAAATCACCCATTATTAGAATTACTTTATATAATAGATGAATTTATCCGAAGCACTAATAAATGTAAGAACTTGATATGCTGTCAAAACCTTTTATTTTTTCGGAATATATCCTTCAGATTTCATTTGAAAAAATGCTATTAACCGTGAAAATGGAAAATATCGGTATTTTCATTGACTATCAGTGTATATTTTAAAATCGAATATTTTGTCCACAATGAATTTGGAGAAAACATTTCGGACCAAAATAAAAAAAACAATCAAACACAAACTAAACAAAAGAAAATTCAAATATCATTCCAATTCCTTGGAGTACGCCTATAACACGGTCTCATCTATGGCAATAATTTAATTTTTCAATTTCCATTGAATAAATAGTTCGTATTTCTTTTCGGACAAGGGTCTGGATTTCTCTGGCAATAAATGTTTGGTTGCTTTGGCTGCATTTTCTTTGATATTTATTGGTAACTCGGTGCATAAATAACTATATTTTTAACGATGCAAGAAAAGGTGAGAAAGATTCATTTTTGAAAAATTCCTAAAATAATAATCATGGGAGATATTAATGAGGTTGTCGAAAATAAAACTTAATTTCAATTCTGAAAAATAAAAATAATATTTTCATGTAGTAGAGAAATGATTATTATTTTTCACGGATAGATTAATGAGAATATTGAAATTCTCTATTTGTCATATATATATATATATATATATATATATATATATATATATATCAATATTTTATACGAATGTTGAGAAAAAAGATTCAAACTAAGCATGCATACGACTTAATGTAGCCGAGCATGATTCAGTTCCTATCGATCTCAATTTCCCATGCAAATTTCATCACAAAGTTTATTCCTGTATTACGGAATCCAATTAATTCCCAAAAAAATATTCGAAGGACAAACTCGTTGGCACTTTGCCTTTATCAGCTCATTAGGACATATCTGTTAGATAAGCATTGATTAGATAAGCATTAATTAGATAAGCAACACTTCAAATATTTGAGATAACTGACGCCCTCAATTAATGCCAAAAAAATTACCATTGCAAAGTTTGCAATTGACTAATTGAGTGAATTGAAAATGAAAAATGTCTCATTCCTCAGGGCAGCTGACTACACGAAAACCTATACATTAGGTGTATGTTGGTCGCATATCCATAAAAAAACAACTACTTCCTTGGCAAATGCTTCGACGGACGTTGAATAGATATGATTAAAATGTAAATCAAGTTCTGTTCATTTGTTTTTTCCAGAAAAGTGGGAGAAAGAATTGGCTACCCCCAAAATAGAATGATAAGTGCCAAACAAGACAACAACAAAAAATTTACCTGATAATACTGTAAATTGAACAGAGGAGAATTATCCTTTTTATTCATCAATCTATCCAAATTTATTTTGAAAAGGAAGAATTTATAAAAAATTTTTTGAAGTAGACATTCATGCATTCATTCATGTCATTTGCTGAAAATTATACAAAATATGTAAGTTTTTTCCTGAGACACGTTTGAGTGGAAGTCGAAACGCGTCGTTCTCAAATACTTTCGAGGGTTCAAAGATCAAGAAAAGCCCCTTTTCCGCCTTCTTTAACAATAAGAAACGTTCAAAATACAACTTAATTATAATTAATGAAATTTGTTAGGCCTTTTCCACTATCGACATACATTTTGAATAAGCACCGACTTTGAATTTGAAGTACCAACTCGGTGGAGCCGTATCCACAGAAAATTAACCATACAAAATTGGTACGCACTACAATTGTTCATAATTAGAATTATTCCGGAGCACTTCATGAACATTTTATATAACCCTGACATAAGTACATGGAATAGTTTGTTCTACAATATGTTACATCGATCGATCACCCTTAAAATATTTCACAACGACTTAACATAACCTTAAAGGCGACAAAAGCACAATCACAGAACGGATCGGAGACACAAATCACAAAAACACCCTGTGTGGTTCGTGATTGCAGTTTACTGAATTATGACAAGATAAACACTTTTTAACAAACAATTAAACCGACGAAATACGGAACTGAAAAGTAAAAAATAAAATAAACCTTCTTAGTCTCAATAACTAAGCTCCTAAACTAATGTAAGTAACTAATTTTGAGTCGGCGCCAAACAGTTGAATAATATAATTATCTACTTTTACTATTTGTTGAAATATAAATTATTTTTGTTGTTCTGGTTAGTTTATTTCATCACTTTGTATATCATTCCATCCTCTCATAGAATTTAATGATTGTGACGGATGAGGAACAAAAATAATGTCATTGAAAACTACATATGTGTGTGCCAATGTTCACAAGTGAAAAATCAATTATCCCCTATTTTTCTACCCGTAGAAGTGAATAATTTCATTCGAAATCCAAATATGAGGTATACCCTATCTATTAAAAAAAGAATCATCCAAATCGAAGAACCCAGTACAAAGTTATGCCTGATAGAATCGGTTAACGGACCAGAATTCAGAGGGTGAATGATCAATATCCTTCATTTTACTACCCTTGGGGGTGGATTTCGTCCTTTAAATTCAAATGGGACTAACTTCGAAGTACACCCTATCCACTGAGAAAAGAATTATCGGAATGGGACATCTCAGTAAAAAGTTATGCGTGATCATACATAAAAAAAAAGAATATACGCGTCGACTAGAGAATCTACTCCTTTTTGGTTTCGTCGGATAAAAAAACGTCGGCGCCATCTGAAACTCTAGATAACTTCCTTGATCAAGTGGTCTGGTGTCCCCCAGTTTGTCAAATTTTTCAAAGGTATAAGTGAAAACACCATGGTTTTTAGACATTTTAGTCCTGACTAACTGACTCACTGATTGACTGATATACGACCAAACCGCTGGACCCAAGAGCTAAGATTTTGACAGCATATTTTTTTTGATATTCCATCTCTAATGGGGTGAGAAGGTGGGTGAGAAGAGGGTGAAGTGGGAGTATACTTGGTTTTGAAATTAGAGTCATGGAAATCAGTATTTGGGCTCTTGTTCACAAATAAAGATAAATGTTGATTTGTTTAAAAATATGAACAGTATGTTCATAAAATCAGATGTGGAATCATCTGCGACTGAAAGATAAACTTTAGTCACTATCGTGGATTTTTCAATTCACAGAAAAATCTTTCTATTCAATATTGAATTGAGAATGTTTCCCTTTTCAAAGATAAATGTGTTTCAGGATTCTTGAAAATTCAACCCTAAAGGGTAAAATGGGGGTTGAAAATCTGTATAGTTAATTTTAAAGTTAGAATCACAAAAATTGGTATTTGGGGGTCTTTTTTACAAAAAAAAAATTCGAGTTTCGGTGTTTTTGGAAGTTCAACCCAAAAGGGGTGGCATGGGGTTAAATTGGGATAGGAAGTTTGTATAGGAATTCCGTTAGTTTTCAAGCTGGGGTCATGAAAATTGATATTTGAAGTCTTTGTTACAAATAAAAGAAATACGTATTTCAGTGTTTTTAGAAATTTAACCCATGAAGGGATGAAGTTTGTATGGGGGATCCGTTAGTTTTCAAGTTAGGGTCATAAAAATTGGTATTTGAGGTCTTTGTAAGGGATAAAGAAATATTTGTTTCAGTTTTTTCATGAATGTAACTCCTAGGGGGGTGAAAGTTTGTGTGAGGGTTCCGTTAGTTTTGAAGTGAGGGGCGGAAAAATTAGTATTTGAGGTTTTTGATACAAATAAAGAAATACGTGTTTCACAATTTTTTTAAATTCCGTCCCTGAAGGGTTGCGTGAATTTGTAATAGTCGTCACAAAAAAAAAGTTCAAAGCAGACGAAATCGCTAATACCAGCAAGTTATAGTTAATAACAGTTAATAATATAATAATAATAATAATAACTTTATTCACTGCAATAAAATACAATGATGAGTACATGGTGAAAGTGAATAAGGAACTTACGCGATAAGTGCAAGCACTTGTTTCGCGGAGAAAATATAACATGTGAATGAAGTGAACTATAAGATATAAAGTGTTAGTTATAAAATGTAAAAATCTAATTAAGTTAATGTAAATATGTAAAATATAAAATGTAAAATGTAGAATGTAAGAATATAAAATGTAAATAAAATGTAGATAATATAATACAAACAATGAACGATGTACATTACAATATTGCAATACAATGGAAAAATGAACAATAAGCATCATGAAATACGATACAAAAGGTACGAAAAAATTATAAAAGATAATAATAGCAATAAGAGTGTACAATAACATGTCTAATAGATATAAGATAGGGTACGCATGTGAAAGATACGCAATTGAAACAACACATTTCTAGTTGGATTTAAATTTTAAAATTATGAATTTATAAATCAAGACCTTTTTTTCATCACTTACTCGAATAGTCGTAGCAGCTCAGTTCTTTGGCTTTGAAGGATGTGTTTCTTCAATGCTCCTCTGAAGCTGTCGATATTTACTATAGATTTTATTATTTCAGGTATGTTATTGTATAATTTAGGGGCGAAATAAGTATACGAGCGTTGAGCTACGACCCTGACCATCTTGAGCTGTGATATTGTATTTTTTATTTCCCCTGAATCAATTGGTTCGAAGACGAATGAATTCGAAATGGATGACCTTTTTATTTCGAAATTTGTGTCGTTTTTGATCTTCTTAGCAAGAGTTCTGCCCGTTTCTACAAAGGATGAATTGAATGCGTTTGCAATTTTAGTTTTATCTGTTATAATAGCACTATTTGAAGGATTTTTTATTTTTTGAATATTAATCTTTTGTTTTTTTGTATTTGATATTTGTTTGGTAATATCCCATAAGATCTTAGAATTATTCTGATTGTTATCGATTTATTTTTTATAAAAACTGGATTTTGCCTTGTGGATCAATGCGGTTAGCTTGTTTCGATAGGTTTTATATTCTTTGTTCAGATCATTATTCTGTGTTTGCCTTTGCATTTGGCAAAACATTTTGTTTTTTTTGTTAATGGAATTAAGTATCCATTTGTTACCCAAGGTGCTATTCTGGTGGTTTTTCTGCGCATTTGGCGCCTCTCTGTGCATATTTCCAGTGCATTTATGGTAATTTCGATAAAATTTTTCGTTGCAGAGTCTGGACTTGGTGCAGAATACACATCATCCCAGTTAATATTGTAGAATATATTATGTACTTTATTGACATTCGAACATTCCATAAATTTGTTGTTTACTTTGTCTTTTCCCTTTGCAGCAAACACGACCTGGAGTATAGTAGTATAGTGATCTGTAATTGTTGTTTTTAGTATGATAGGAATAATTTTTTCATTTAACACGTTGAGTGCCGTATGTATCCAACATGGATACACGAGATACGGTGTTTCCATGGCCGTGTGTATCCGTGGCTGATACACAACTATTTCTGTTATTTCAGCCGCATGTATCAATGTTGGCTGCATGCCTTGCGTATATCTCTATGGGGGCTTTTGCACCACGGCCTGGCATACCCAAAAGCATATTTGGCCTGTATATTTCATCCTTAGTTTTTTCAGGAGACGATTTTTTCAGTTAGTGGGTATGAAATACGAAATGTTTTTTTATTGAACAACAAGAAACACTAAATTATGAGAAATAATATATAAATCTGAGAAGCAAATGAACATAACAATTAGTTTGAGTATTTCATTCGATGAAACATTTGTGTACTTCGAAAAAACACGATAAACAATAATATTTTTTAAATGCAACACATCTGAATTTGCTTTGTGTGGCTTGATTAGCTGCAGCTTTTCTACAAACCTCTTCGGTTTTGTTCTTATAACATCGTACACATCTTCCTCTTTTTCTGCTAGCACCATGACTCTCTTCTAAATAATGTTGGGCTGGAGGTTCATCTGCTGGGGCTGGAGTGTCGAGTGTCTCAGATGGTAAATGTAGCATTTCTGATATGATACGTTCTTTGAACTTTGTTATCGGCATATTGTCGTTTGCAACCTCTTGATGCAATATATATGCATTCACCAAAGCCGTACCCATCAGCAGCTCCACTGCCAATTTTCAGTACCATTTCAAGCCTCTTCTCAGGGACGATGAATAGGCAGTTCGTGTATCCAGGTGGGATACATGCGGCTGTAATATTCAAAAATAGATATTGTGGCCGTGCGTATCCAATGTGGATACATACTGTAATAACGTCATAAAATGTCAACATCTAGTTTTTACAACTCATTATTGCATTTTAATGCGATAAAATACATATTTGAGGCCCTACACATGAAAAATGGATTTGGCCTGGGATACCCAATTTTCCGCTTTCCACGGTGGCACTCAACGTGTTAAATCAGGACTTTTGGATTTGATGAAGATATGGTCCAAACAGGTTTTACTGTTCCCTTGAACCCTAGTAGGTGCGTTTATTGTAGAGCTGTAACCAAATTCATTCAATGTATTCAAATATTCAGTAGTATCATTGTCATCGGGATTCGACAAATCAATATTTATATCTCCCAAAAATAGAGAGACATTCGCGTGGTCAGGATGGTTTTCGAAGTAGTTCAATAGATTCATATTAAATTCTCTTATACTAGAATTAGGTGATCTATATAGGGCTGTTATGAGACATGTATTTTTTATGCCAAGATTGACTTTGATTCGAAGTGCTTTAACCTCATTCGATATTTTGACTGTTTCGTGTGTGTAATTATAACACGATTTAATATACAGAGTGGTCCAACGAAAAGTATGCACCAAGCTTTTCTCCTTTGTTTAGAATTGAAAGCAAAAATGCTCGGACACGTGGAGTTTGCTTTTGAAAGGGACACATTTTAGACATATTTTTCAACCTGTGCCTTTAACGCCCTAGCGAGGGGGCGTCACAACCCTAAAATTTTAAATGGAAAGTGGGGTCGAGTGATATATCATTTGAACGGGCACAAAATTATCTTTCTAATGATACCCTATTTATTGAAATTTATTCGAACAGTTAATGCGAAAACGGCTTTAAGAACATTTACCCGATAATTTAGATATTAATGAAACATACAAATAAGTTTTGGTTATTAGGAATCAGAATAACTACAATCATTTCTAAATTACTTCATTTTACCGAAAGCAACATTTCAATGTAATTTTTTTTCATCACAAAAATCCCCATTTATCGTTTGCGTTTTTTGTCGAAAAAACTGCAAATAAGTGTAGGAAAAGAATTTAGGCAAACTTTTATTTTAGTCCCTTCATTGATTCAGTCTGGTCGCTTTTGAAGTTATTTTAATTTCACTGTACAAAATGGTTTATTCCATTCCAGAACGAGTTGAAATTGTTAAACTTTATTTTCAAAATAATAGTTGTGCTAGACTAACTGCTCGCTTGTTTAAGGACAGTCATCCCGATAAAAATGTTAATGATTCGTATGTTGCCAAGTTAGTTAGAAAGTTTGTCGATACCGGATCTGTTTGTAATGTGAAACACCAGCCGCAGAACCCCATCAGAAATGAAGCTGTGGAAGTCGCTGTTTTGGGGCATGTTCAATTGGATCATACTCAAAGTACCCGTCAACTAGCTGAAGCCTCAGGAGTCTCCCGTTCATCCATAATACGGATTTTAAAAGCGTACAAATTTCATCCGTACAAAATTAAATTAGTACAGGAACTAAATGAGGATGATCCTGATCGAAGGCTGCAATTTTGTGAACAAATGAGCCAGCGTTTAATTGAAGATCCGCACTTATTGTTTAACATTTGTTTTACCGATGAGTGTACATTTTATTTGAATGGAGCTGTGAATAGGCATAATTGCCGTTACTGGGATGACAGTAACCCACATTTATTCCGTGAGGTTCATACCCAATACCCTCAAAACATAAACGTCTGGTGTGGCATATTAGGAAGTCATATCATAGGACCACTTTTCATTCCTGGAAATTTAACTGGTGAAGTCTACCTAAACATGCTTGACGATGCAATTGATCCTTTCATAACACAGATAATAGAAGACGACCAAAATCATGATGCCGATCGGCTTCATTTCCAGCAAGATGGAGCACCTCCGCACTATGCTGCTCCTGTGAGAGAATTTTTAGATAACCGGTTCCCCGGACAGTGGATTGGAAGGAGAGGCCCAATTGAATGGCCTGCCAGGTCACCTGATTTATCGCCTTTGGACTTTTTTCTATGGGGACACTTGAAAAATAAATGTTTTGCTACGAAGCCCGAGTCCATAGAAGATCTTCGCCAACGGATTACAGCACAATGCAGAAGCATAACACCTGATATGCTACAAAATGTTAGAAATAGATTTGAACAAAATCTGTATTATTGTATGGAAGCAAGTGGGTCACATTTTCAACACTTGTTGAAGTAACGTTTTAATAAATCAATTTAACAGCTTGTTTGCTTTTTTTACAAAGCACTGTTACAAGTAACAAACATTGAAACGTAAGTACTACTAATTGTAAATGTTTTGATTCTTAATAACCAAAACTTATTTGTATTTTTCATTAATACCAAAATTATCGGGTAACTGTTCTTAAAGCCGTTTTCGCATTAACTGTTCGAATAAATTTCAATAAATAGGGTATCATTAGAAAGATAATTTTGTGCCCGTTCAAATGATATATCACTCGACCCCACTTTCCATTTAAAATTTTAGGGTTGTGACACCCCCTCGCTAGGGCGTTAAAGGCACAGGTTGAAAAATATGTCTAAAATGTGTCCCCCTCAAAAGCAAACTCCACGTGTCCGAGCATTTTTGCTTTCAATTCTAAACAAAGGAGAAAAGCTAGGTGCATACTTTTCGTTGGACCACTCTGTATGCAACTATCCCATCATTCTGGTTGTTACGGCCTTCATTATATATCATGTTAAACCCATTAATGTGAAAAATCCCCTGATCGACTATCTCTCTAGTTTCACTTAAAATCAAACAGTCAATATCAGAGTTCAAGTTTTGTAACATTACTAAGAATTCATCTAGATTTTTATTGATGCTACGAATATTCATTTGGAGAATCTTGAAATTATCAAAGTTTTTATTTATGTCAAGAATTTGGCTGCATTCTTCAGTGGTGTTTATACTATATGTTTCGATATGGTCAAGTTCAAAATCCCGAATGTATTGATCCATTGTAAAAAATAATTTTTGTTTTTAAGAATATAGTAAGGAGTAAGAAGGAATAAAAACTACATACACTAATTATTAAAACTATCGTAAGAGAATAAATGTTTATGATTTTGTACTCAACTTTCTTCGGTTTGGAGGGTCGTTGAGTACTTGTTGACGAGTTATTGGTTTATTTTGAGTCTTAGAATTGTTACCTTCAGATGTGCTGTTCAATATTGTCTTGTCTGTTTCAGATTTTCGGTTTGTTGGAATTGGCTGCACCTTATTCTCTCCTTGGGTAGATTTCGGTGTTGCAGGACAACTGTTGGGTTTTGTGGTACTTTTTATTTCCAGATCTCTGTCTATCTGGATCAAATCAGCGGCCTCGTATGCTTTTCCGTTCACGAATAGCTTGTAATTTTTTATATAGCAATCGTTTGCTGTATCCAATTTTGCAAGTGTTGAGTGTCTCCTTAAGATTTTTGAAGCTTGCCTCTGCTGGTGGGTTTGATCAGCTATTATAGTTATATTATTGCCTTTGAGATTTTTGCAGTTCTTCAAAATACTTGATTTCATCCAGTATGTCACGAATTCAATTTTTAGTGGACTTGTGGGATCTTTTCCAAGCGTGTAGAAATTGTTAATATCCCTAGGCGTAACTTGCACTTCTAGCAGAACTCCAAGCTGTTGACAGATATTCTCAAGCGTCAGACCGAAAATTATAATACTGTTGTTTTTGCTTTCTTGCTTCAGATTTTCCACTTCTTCTTTCAAACTTTGATTTTCTTTTTCTAGTTCTTGAACTCTACTCTTAACAGATACTATGTTCATGAGGACCCTTGCTTCCGACGCCTCAATGGAGTTTTGGATGTCAGTTCTATTCCTCAATATTTCAGCGTATATGCTTTCTAGGGTGATTGATTCATTCATTTTTATTCGTTTGGTCAAATTCAGAAAATAACCAATTTATTGCAATTGGAAACAACCCGGCAACGTTGCTTAGGTGGACAATAAGTGAATGGGTTCTTATCAGTAATCGATAAACGATGTTTATTGTTTTTTGATATGTCGATTCTGTATCGGTTGGGTTAATTTCGTTTTAAAAGTTTATTCAAACACTCACTTTTTGTCAGATATCCACACTAACGACGGTTCACGTCAATTTTAGAATTTATTAAACTATGAAAACTTTATTTTTACCAACTTTAGCTTCCTGGGAACAGAGACGTGCTCATACGTGGAACTCAGGCCAAAACAGGCCAAAACAATAGTTGAAGTAAAGTGGGTAAGCAAGTATTTTGAAAGTTATCCAAATTAAGTAGGTAGCAATTGGTAGATTTTAGCCACAAAAAATAAAAAACAAAAACTTTTTAACAAAAAAGTAAACCAACGAAAAAATTAACTAAAAAGCAAAAAATAAAATAAACATTTTTAGTCCTAATAACTAAGCTCCTAAACTAATCTAAGTGACTAATTTTGAGTCGGCGACAAACACACAGTCAACGAAGATCATTAAATTACTTTAGAGAAATTATCAAAACAAAATCTCCAGCGATAAACAATAACATTCCAAAAATGCGCTCTCCGCACGACCAATCGCAACGACGTGTGGCCTCACGTGCATGTCCGTTCGGGTAGCTGTCTCGCTGATATTGACTTCGAGAACGCTCGGCAATTTCCGGTGAAGGGACACGCCTCCGCGCACCCCATTGTCATCATTTTATGCTTTATGTAATAAATTTGTTTGTTTGGCGCCGACTAAAAAATAGTTACTTACATTAGTTTGGGAGCTTAGTAATTGAAACTAAGAAGGTTCATTTTCTTTTTTTCTTTTCATTTTCTTTTTTCGTCCATTTAATTTTTTGTTAAAAAGTTTTTTTTGTGAAATTGTTTTGGTATTCTGTTCAATAATCGAGATTGATACGACGATGCGTTATCCTTAACAATGGTAGATTTTCAGCTTACTTTCCCTTGATAATATGTTAATATCGAACACTGAGTAGGGGAGAGTTGCCTTATTTGAACCACTTCAAAAGAAATGACAATAATTCCGGTATTACTGAATTGTTAGCCCACATTCCAAGCTCAAACGATAGAGAAATATATAAACTTTTATTTTTACCGAACAAAAAGACCAAAAAACAAAACATTTTTGAATCCCAAATATAAAACAATTCCGAGGAAAATGGTTCAAATTAGGCTACCGGTAGCCTAAAATGAACCGCTGATTTGAACCCATATTAAAAATTAATGTTTACATATCTCACAGATCAAAATCTCGTCTTCTTCGATTGCTGCACACTTTTCGTGTGCCCATTTTGAGCACACTTGACATTTAACCCATCCTTCCTCCGCAACAGAGTTGGAATAAGAATCGTGATAATACAAACACAGCGCATCTTCATCTTCTTCTTCGCTGGAATCAGCTGATTCCTCCAATATTTTTTTTTTTAGTATTTCTGTGTCGTATTTTTGGCTTTTGTTTCGGTTTTTGTTTTTAATCAATCCTTTTGCTTTATTGAACAAATTTGATTTTACATTTTGAATAGCTTCTTTAGTTTTCTTGCTCTTCTTATTTATTTTTGATTTTTCTGACTCTTCTTTACTTCTTTTTTTAGCAACCAACTCATCTTTGTATGTACTAGTCGTTCTACAGCTGATGACGTATGATGACTTTTTTTGTATATCCACTGACTTCAGAATTCATTGGAAGGGTACATATCTCTTCTAAACTTTTATTAAATGTGTTAGGACTGACTTCGGACAAAATAGTAGATGAAGATGGACCAGCCTGACTATTTGATATTGGTGGTGCTTTGTCTTCAGGTGTTTTGTGTGTTTCGGACACAATGGTAGATAAAGATGGACCAGCCTGACTATTTTTTAATATTGGTTGTGTTTTGTCTTCAGGTGTTTTGTTTGTTTTGAACACAATGGTAGATGAAGGCAGACCAGCCTGACTATTAAATTTTGGTGTTGTTTCGTCTTCAGATATTTTTTGTGTTTCGGAATTTTCTCTTTCTATTCGTTGCTCGACTGCAAGGGAAGGTGCAAACAAGTGGTCTGGAAAAAGATTCATATTGACAGGCCAAATACCTGCTGCTTTGAAAGCATTTTCAGCTGTTCCCACAGTAGCTGCCCTTCCATATGCTTCACTAATAAGTTCTGAAATATTGTGAGCTAAAATCCCCTGTCCAACATGAGCCCTCAACCAAGAATCTTGTGCATGCATGAAGTAACTTTGCAGTGGTTTAAAAAATGCTACATCTAAGGGCTGGAGTCTATGTGTTGTATGTGCGGGTAGCTGAAGAAGATGAATATGATTCTCGCGACAAAATTCTAAAGCTTCTAAGTTATTGCTATGTGTTGTATGCCCATCTAATAGCAAAAAAACATCTTTGTTGGGGCCACTTTTCACAATTTTGTGAAAATGTTTAAGCCAAAGTAGAAATAATTCAGAGTTGATGTAACCCGAGTCAGAAATCTGACAAATACTTCACCTGGTTGCACCTTTTGCCAATTCAGGAGCATATCTTTTTCTTTTGAGAATTATCATAGGGGGGATATAAAGGCCAGCAGCATTAGCACAGCACACAACTGTTGTGTTAACTCCCCTTTCACCACTAGTAATTCCACCCACCTGTCTGTTGCCTTTTTTAGCAATAACCTTGTGCATTCTTTTTTGAACTGTGGAATACCCGGATTTGTCAACATTAAATATTGTGTTCGCATCAATTTTATATTTGTCAACTAACTTTTCCAAAAGTTTTAAAACTCTGTTACTTTTTCCTTGCTGAATCCTCCTCTTGCTCGTGCAAGCGAAGTAGATTCTGGTTGTCTGAGTGATAATTCCTTATGACGTCTCATAAAGCCATAAAACCATTTTTTTCAAGCAATACATTTTTCTTTATTAAATTTATGAGGTAATTTGTGCTTTTCAGCCAGTTAATGCAATTTTTCGGAAATCTTTTATTGTTAAACCAAAAAACACTTCTTCAAACTTTAGAATGTGTTTGACTAATAATGTTTCCATTTCAACATTAAAAACATTTCTTGTACCCATTCGCTCAATGCAATTATTTGCGATTTTATTTGTTTGTTGAATATGTCTTAATAGAGTTGATTTATTGATTTCAAATCTTCGTTGACACTCATTTAATACAACTCCATCATTGTAAGCTTTTATGGCCATTTCCATATCCTTTTCGGACCATTCACCATATCTGCCTCGTTTTGTCTGTGACATAATCCTGAAAATATTTTATTCTTATTATTTAATTCAAGAAGAAATAATAAAAAAAACTTTTAGATATACCAATATGGAAATAGAAATTAAAAAAAATACTTCCTAACACGTTTCTTAAATTGAACCGGTTCAATTTTAGAATCCCATTCTAGGTTCAATTTAAGAAACAACACAATTTCTCTTTAGAGTTAACCTAAATTTTTTATTTAGCGTTGTTTTCATTTTATATTCACAAGAAACATCATAAATACTCTAACAAACATAACTAGAATAACAAAAAGTACTTACCTGAATAAACTTTTTGTTAATCCCTTGTAAGTGTACTGAAATATTAGAGTCAACAATACAAAAATGAAAATCACGTTGCCCGCAACAGACACCAACGAGAACTAATACCGAAATGTAACTGTGGGTAAGTTTTAGACCACAAACTTCAGATGGCATAACCTGTCCCTCAATAAGGATTTATTTACGTGGTTCAATTTAGGTGGCGGTTCAAATTAAGCAACTCTCCCCTATAGTATTTCTAATCCCAATTGGACCGACATAAGGAATTCTTTTCCACACGACAGAACTTTTTTATGATTGCACCAGGAACGCTTTGAAAGTAAAAACACTGGTTATATAAATTTCCCATTTGCCGGGCAGTGATTATGAACACCCCTCGTAGTGCTCTTATTTTTATTACCGTTCCAATTAGGATTAGAATAACTATACGCACCTTTTGTTCGACATTGGAATCTTTATCTTGTAGTTAAGTTTGCTATAAATATTACAGAATGTAGTTCTAGCCATTCAGTCAGTTACTTGGAAAACAACGACAGGTAAGTGGAATCCGAAAGTCATTCAAATATATATAGATAATATAAATATTAGGGATCTGACAGGTCGCTCATAGATGGCGTTAAATGATCAAATAAATTTGAAACGCTATTTTGTTCAGCTTTTTCTGTTCATTTGCATTAAATATACAAATTTGATAAAAAAACAACTTTAAACACCAAAAATTATATTGAATTACTCTAATATAAGGCTAATTGATAGCCCCGAAAAGCGCAGCAAAAAAAACGCCCCCCCCCTCACTAGAAATTATACTTCATGGGAAAAAATTATCGTTTTTCGATAAAACTTCAATGGACTTTTTTAGTACTCTTTCGAACTTTTTTGGGGGGGGGGGGGTATCGTTAAAATTGATGGAGTCAACTAGGAGAAAGAGTTTCTTTTTCGCTTTCAGACCCTCAAATGGTCCCCCGCCCTTCTTTAAAAAGTCCCCTGGCACAATCCGCATTTTTCTACGACCCCCCTCCCCCCCGCCCTTTAGGCTGTGCGCGTTACCGTGGACTATTTTGAATAACGAGAGTAGTTTTGATTATATCTGTCAAACTATCTGTGATATCCTGGTCTAGCTCCTCCATGTTTTTCATAAACTTCTTTATTTTAGTACTAACGGTAGAATTAATAATGTGCTGTTTGCCTATGCATGGTCCATATGTTACGTCTTAATTGAGTCAACTTCAATTATCTATATCTTGGGTTCGGGATGGTGAAACTTGTTGAAATTTCATAGAGGTTGAAAAGGGAAACATTCTCAATTGAATATTGCTAGAAAGATTTTTCAGTCGCAGATGATTCCACATCTGATTTTATGAACATCCTGTTTATATTTTAAACAAATCAATTCATAGAGGTTGTTCACTTAAACAATACGTATGCCAAATTTTGATAATTTCCAAATTCAACTGTCTCGTGGCGGTACTACCTTAAAACATTGGCGAGGTATCGTTATTGAATATAAGAAAAAAATTGAATATGCAACGTAGTCATACATATGCTCAAAGATACGATTCTGATAAGAAAAAAACAAAACTGTTGCTAACATCAAGAGAAAAAAAGTTGCGCAGAGTTGATTTGACCAAAAAAGGGAAATGTTAAGGAAATCGAAGGAAAAGTCAGAATGTGTAACATATTAACCAAACATCGAATCAATATCAATAAATAATTCTATAGTTTATTTTGATTTAGAAACAGCTGGATTGCGCATGACTGATGACATTTTACAAATCGCCGCCAAATGTGAAAATAGAGAATTTCATATATATGTTAGCCCTACGAAGCATCAATCCTGTGGCGACAAAAATTGCGGGATGTACTTCAATTTCTGGTCAATTATATTTGAATGATGTACAAGTCGATTCAATAAATTTAGTAGATTGTTTGGTATAATTTAAAGAATTTTTAAATTTATCTACAACTCCAAATTTACACGTTGTGCATAATACGAGATTCGATAAGATCACTCATTAATGATAATTTAGCAATCATTAATAATAATTTAATAGAAGATTTTACCATGATAGCAGGATTTGTGGATAGCTTAATTATTTTCAGAAAAACGTTCCCAGATTGAAAAGGGACAGGAATGTTCGAGCTATCAAAATTAGCCAAAGATTCAATACCAAACGAAACATCAGATGATTTCCACGAAGCGATATATAATGTAAACATTTTGCAAAAATTAGTTAGCTTCATTGATAAAGAGTCAGAATTATCAACATACATGAAATCATATGAAGAATGTATATCAGAGCGACCTGAGAACGAAAGAATATTTTGTAATTTACCTAATTTAAGTGCATTAAATATGTTATATCACAAGAATTAATGAAAAAAATTGCGCAAAAATATAACATACGATTTTCTGAAACAAATGTATCACGATGAAGAAGAAGAACTGTGATTAATCACCTAACTGGAAAATTGGAGAATAGAAAACATAGAGCTACTAAAAATGGGAAAGCATTTACTAAAATCATCAAAGATTTAAAAATAAATGTTTAGCCAATCAAGTGATTATTTAAAATGATAGTTAGAAAAATTACTAATATTACATTCATTGTTGTTTATATTTTTTGTAGATTTATACGTTTTATTTTATCATCCTGTTGGAAATCTGAATCATTTTTGTTTATGTGAAAGAGAGTTGGCGGTTTTAAAATTCGATCCATGCCCGAGGATATCTCTTTCTAGAATTTAAAAATTCTTGTCTGCACGCCACCAACTCTCTTTTATATTATATATTACAGACACAAAAACTTCCCTTCTAAAAATGTTTGTTTATGTTTAAAAATATTCGAATTATGTTATACGTACATGTGTTGTATAAATGTATATATAAAATAAAGTTAATGCACTGTTGTTTGCCGTTACTCGCTAAAACTACATTTTATTATATATATATTCCTTTAAAATGCATCAGTCTATAATAATGCAATTATTCACAATTATTATTCATGAATATGTGCTTTCCAAAACACAGTTCAATTCAAACCCCCAAGACCCTCGCGCTCTGGCTTATTTGAATCACGAGCGCTCGCTTGAGGCGTTGCCACGATTCTCAGCCTTGTCTCTCTTGCACTGCTCATTCGCAATAATTTAGAAACTTCTTATGGCAATAACTAAATAACTGTATGGCTACGCGTGTTTAACTTTTTTTATAAAATTTGTTATAGTTTTCCCAATATCAATTGCAGAAAGATAAAAAAGTCTTGCGGCGAAATCCTGTGAGCAGCAGTGGCGGAGATAACTAATTTCATTTAGATATCTTAAGATTTCAAAAATACTTCATAAATAATGCAATTTCATTACTATTTTGTGCAATTGCATTTTCCCATGGTCGAAAAAAAGCCATATTTTCCAACAAAACTAGAATATCCTAAAACGTATTTCGATCGGCACACACCAAGACCACATACGCTACTGGTTTTTAATCTTTCAGAGCTATTAAAACACAAATATAACGCGTGATTTATGACCTCCCATCGTATAGACACACCTGCAAGCATTGATGTCCGACTTGATTGGCCCAGACGAATCGGTTGTAGAACAGACAGCAGTCACTCAAGTCCACGTTGACCAGCGGGCTCTTCGTGCCGACGGAGACTGTATACAAGTAGTACAGATTATTTTTCGTTCCGTTTCTTCGCATATACGCTCGTGTTAGCGAAGTGAGTTTTTATTTGCTCCCTATAGAAACAGCTTCTGCAATTGATATTGCATGGACTATACTTACCCTTTAATAAAATACTAGTTTTTCAAAAAGATCTGAATAGATGGTTTTTAGTTATGCCTAAAATGTGGTGTCCGCGGTATAGTCTAATCAACAAGTTCAAAAACGTGAAAAATAGAGATAAAGGTCCTAAAAATATGAGCGATGGCTCATTCGATTTGGAATCACCTCTAGAAAAATGTTTTTGAAGGATTTTGGTGCAGGTTGAAAATTGCAATTGTTATTAACAAAATAAGATGAAAAAAAAATGATATTTCGTTTTTTGTTAATAACTTGAAAACTATTAACATTTAAGCAATTTCGAAAAAAGCTCGTTAAAGAGGAGGAAATTTCCTGGAACTCTATCTCCATTATTTATAATTTTAATTAGACGTTGAAAATAGGGCTCCGCGCGGCTGTTACAGCATGCGCGCGCCGCCGCTAAAGAGAGTTCAGCAATAAAAATAATTTTTTTATAACATAAAATGTGATTTTAAAAATTTGAAAAAATTCTAGTATCTTCTTAACACTTGAAAGAATCGAGCCCTGTAGGAAAAAAGTTTAATCATCATTTTTCAAAAAGTTATTCAATTGTTAACTAACAAATTTTTTCCCAATCTCCATTGGCATAAACAATGGAATGAAAGGTATAAATAATTGGCCTATAAATTTTAAACTTCGTGGAGCCCTTTTGATATATGTACTTTATAAGATCCTGTGGTTAATTTTCATTAAAGTTAATTAATTTGTTGATTATGATTTTTTATAACTATTGAAAAATTAAAAATCTAAAAAATGTTGATATAATTTTTTTTTTCAATTGATATTCAGTTATGCCTGTTTTCACATTGAACAATAGCAGTAATTAAAATAGGTTATGAATTTTTTACGTAATTTGTTTATAAAATTGTTATAAATAAATAGAGAAATTCAATATTTTGAAAAAAATTTTTTTTGATATTTTGTTGTTTACAAAAAATTATGATAAAAAAAAAATTTTCTTAATTTTGATTTTTAATTGTTTAAAAACGATTTTTTTATATTTCGATTGTTTAAATAATTAGTTAAGAAAAAATTTTTCTTTTAAAAATCATAATTTACACTTTTAAATAGTTAGCAGAAAAAAAAATTTTTTATTAATTATTTAATTGTTTTTAGTTTAACAATTTGTTATAAACAAATATCGACCAACGTTATATTTTTTTTCTGAAGCAGAAAAAAATTATAGAAATAGCTATATATAATAAAGTGTAAAAAATTTTTTTTATTTATTATAATACTTTTTAATATCATACGATACGGTAATTATAGCGCCTACTTGATTTGTCAATTAAAAAATTGATATATCTTTTAAACTATTAGAGATACGATAAAGGACATTCAGGTCTTTTTTATGAAGGATGAATTTTTCTTTCAGATAAATTTTGGATCAAGTTTGTATCTATTGTTTATTAGCTATTAATGCATTTGTTTATAAAAATTCTGTATTTTTTTTTACTTTTTCGTATCTTTTGTGATCTTTAACTTGTTAAATTATGCAGATACAGCAAAAAACCTTAAAACAATTTTGTTAAGGGATAAATTGCCTAACAAATTATTAATTTATCATATTTTTATTGCTAATTGTTTGAATAATATATCTGTTTTTTCTATATTCTTATGAAACTATGATCGAATTTTCGTAAATTTTTATTTTTTCGTCGTGGCATTTTATTTTTCTGTTCTAAAAATTATGTTTTTAGAATATACTATTCCGGTTTGTATTGATAGTACATATAGCAATAGAACTAACACAGAAGTTCGATAAAAAAGTTATTGTTGTAGGCACAGATGTGGATTTGGCTGCAATGATTATCGATTTAGCACCTAGTGACAAATATATAGCTATGTGGAAGCCGAAAATTTTAAAAACACCGGATGTAATTTACGAAGCTGACAAAAACGCCAAATTTAAGAACTTGTTATTATTTAGCCATGCTTTCACTGGGTGTGATACAGTAAGTTCCATCTTTAGAAAAGGTAAACACAGCTTACTGGAATGCATCCAGAAAGACCTAATTTTGAAACTGGAAGTAAAAAAGTTTTATAACCCTCAATCGTCAGTCAGCGAGATAAAAGAAGCTGGAGAGCGAGTTATGCTGAAATTATTTGCAGCTAAAGAAGATACGATTAACCAGTGTAGAATCCAACGCTTTTCAACTGGTGTCACAAACTCTACCGCAGTAAATTTGGCAACTTCACCACCAACAGCTTCTGCTACACATCAACATTCTTTAAGAGCTTATTATCAAGTGCAGACATGGCTTGGTAATTCTAAAAATCCTGAAGACTGGGGATGGCAGAAAACGGAAACTCTCTTTTTACCGATCAGAACCACAGAACCTTTGGCACCAATAGATTTATTGAAACTAGTACACTGCAGTTGCTCAACTTCAAATTGCAGCAAAAATTGTAGTTGCAAAACAGCTGGGATGAAGTGTACTAGAGCATGTAAGGAATGTAAAGGGGAGAGCTGTTCAAATGCTACTGACCTGGTTGAACTTACTGAAAACGCCGATGAAGATGAAGAAGACGATGGAGATGAAAACGATCAATCTTTGGATTAGAGGATACTGATTCAGAAGAAGAAGAAGAAGAAGGAGAAGAAGATCAAATAGAAGATCATGCAGTCGAAGAAACGGTGGAAGTCTCTCGGACTTCTAACGTTGATGAGCCAAGTACTTCACAAATTTCTCCTTTGAAAAAAAGAAGAAAACGTCAAATATAAAACAAAAACCGTATAAAAAATTTGCGATACTGTAAAGGATAAAAATAAAGAAAATAAATGTAATCGAATAAATTTTATTATTATTCAAGAACCTTAATTCATTATTATAAAAAATCTTATATGCTTTGACCGAAAAAAAGTTATTTTTCGAATGGATTAATAAAATAGTATAAAATAAAAACAAGAAATTTGGAATGAAAATTAAAAAAAATAAGTAGAATCTTGACGAAAAGTCTTTTAAACTGTTTAGTATATAACGGAAACAATTTAAAATAATATAAACAAAAAGAATTTTGATTATTTACATGATAATATAGAATACATTTATATTCAACGGAACTCCAGTCAAATGAACACCAAACACAGTAAGTATATTATTTAAACAATTAGCAATAAAAATATGATAAATTAATAATTTGTTAGGCAATTTGTCCCTTAACAAAATTGTTTCAAGGTTTTTTGCTGTATCTGCATAATTTAACAAGTTAAAGATCACAAAAGATTCGAAAAAGTAAAAAAAAATACAGAATTTTTATAAACAAATGCATTAATAGCTAATAAACAATAGATACAAACTTGATCTAACATTTATCTGAAAGAGAAATTCATCCTTTATAAAAAAGACCTGAATGTCCTTTATCGTATCTCCAATAGTTTGAAAGATATATCAATTTTTTAATTGACAAATCAAGTAGGCGCTATAATTACCGTATCGTATGATAAAAAAAAGTATTATAATAAATAAAAAAATTTTGTTGCACTTTATTATATATAGCTATTTTTATAATTTTTTTTAGCTTCAGAAAAAAAATATAACGGTGGTCGATATTTGTTTATAACAAATTTTAAAAAAAAAATTAAAAATTAAAAAAATTTTTTTTCTGAACTATTTAAAAGTGTGAATTATGATTTTTAAAAGAAAAATTTTTTCTTAACTAATTATTTAAACAATCGAAATATAAAAAAATCATTTTTAAACAATTAAAAATTAAAATTAAGAAATTTTTTTTTTTTTTAAATCATAATTTTTTGTAAACAACAAAATAGCAGAATTTTTTTTTTTAAAAAATATTGAATTCCTTATTTTTTTAAAATTTTATAAAAAATTAAAAAATCATAACCTATGTTAATTACTGCTATTGTTTGATGTGAAAACAGGCATAGCTAAATATTAATGGAAAAAAAAATTGTTATCAACATTTTTCAGATTTTTAATTTTTCAATAGTTATAAAAAATCATAATTAACAAATTAATTAACTTTAATGAAAATTAACAGCAGGATCTTATAAAGTACATATATCAAAAGGGCTTCACGAAGTTTAAAATTTATAGGCCAATTATTTATACCTTTCATTCCATTGTTTATGCCAATGGAGATTGGGAAAAAATTTGTTAGTTAACAATTGAATAACTTTTTGAAAAATGATGATTGAACTTTTTTTTCTTCAGGGCTCGATTCTTTCAAGTGTTAAGAAGATACTAGAATTTTTTCAAATTTTTAAAATCACATTTTATATTATAAAAAAAATATTTTTATTGCTGAACTCTCTTTAGCGGCGGCGCGCGCATGCTGTAACAGCCGCGTGGAGCCCTATTTTCAACGTAAAATTATAAATAATGGAGATAGAGTTCCGGGAGTACGGACTTTTTTATTGGAAATTTCCTCCTCTTTAACGAGCTTTTTTCAAAATTGCTTAAATGTTAATATTTTTCAAGTTATTAACAAAAAACGAAATATCATTTTTGTTTCATCTTATTTTGTTAATAACAATTGCAATTTTTAACCTGCACCAAAATCCTTCAAAAACATTTTTCTAGAGGTGATTCCGAATCGAATGAGCCATCGCTCATATTTTTAGGACCTTTATCTCTATTTTTCACGTTTTTGAACTTGTTGATTAGACTAGTAGCTCACTATGGGGATTACGTGTTAAACGTTGCAACTTCGAAGCCTTATATCTCGCTTTCAGTGCGGTGAATCATTCCAAAAATTCAATATGTTACAGGTAGTAATGTTAACTGAAAGTGGTATGAATATAAACGAAATCTGATTGGAAGTGGATATCACGACAACTACCTTAACCTACTCCTTGTGTTGCGTCTTGGGCAATATAGGTACTGACTAAATAATCTCGTTTTTTTTTCAGAATCGACGTCTCCAGAAGAGCTGAAAAAATGAAGTTTACCACAACCAACATCATGCGTATGGCATTAATCGCGATGATTTGCGTCTACCCCAGTGAGGCTTTCTCTGTCGTCGTAGACTTCTTTGGCGACTATTACATCATTTCCGGCTTGGAGCCTGATTCTCCAGTATCCCTGCTGAATGAGAAATTCTCTGATATTGCGGGGATCGACAAAACTAAAGGATATCTCCAGTTTGGCTCTGAAGTATTACAGGAGGATCGTCCCTTATCTGATTATAATATAAAGGAAAGAGACATTGTTGAAGCGAAAGACAACGTGTAAAAAGTATTATAAGCCATAGTTGCGCTTAGCAACCGTGAAATATCTTGTTTTTTTTTTTTTTTTTTTTATGTTCTGGTTCCCACGAAAAGGGATATCCTGTAATGTTCAGAGAACATCGTGGGAACCAAGGGAAAGAAGGTAGGAGTTGGTGTTCTTCTTAAATTTCTGAAGGTTGTATGCCTCGGGGAACACCTCCCTAGGCAATGAGTTCCAAAGCCTCGCTGTTCGTTGGATGAACGAGTCTTTGGAAAGTGATGTTCTGCAGGTCTCCAAAGTGACCACGAAGGGGTGTGATGACTGAACTTGACGGGTTAATCTCGAAGAGACTGCCAAAGCAGGAACGATTGTTGATATTTCAGAAGAGCATCGCCCATGAAAATATCTATAAAATAGAGACAAATCGCCAACTTTTCTACGGTGTTCCAGACAAGTGAGCGAGTTTGTAAGCGAGGCATCACCGACGAGACGAATTGCCCTTTTTTGGACAGAATCCAATAGCCTAAGAATATGTTTAGGTGCCGCACTCCAAATATGGGAACAGTATTCCAGGACAGGTCGGATCTGTGCCTTATAGATCATAAGCAGCTGACTGGGGGTGAAATAGCTCTTGTTCGTAATATAAATATTATTGACAGAATGTGCTTACTATTCCCGAATTATTTGTTTCAGAAATCGTACATTGTGTATCTAGTAGTGAAAGCAATACATTCCCGGACGACAATGTAAATTGGCCGAGGCGTTAAGCCGAGGCCAACAAGCATTGAAGTCTGGGAATGTGATTTTACAACGAGGTATTTTTTCTGAAATCGCAATCAACATTATCATAAATTAAGGAATTTTTGATTACCATCTTATTGCCTATGAAATCGTTTCCGAAATCGTTTCCTTGACAATTACTGTTTGTTTATTGTTTTGACAGAAGTCAGATATTCACTACTCATTTTGGTTTAATACCTAATAAATATTTAAAAATATTTAAAATGGACAGTGATGATGATGTCCAGGTGTGCGGGACACCACCAGAGTTAGTAAATGCTGCTGAAAATGTCATCCTGAATTTATTGCCAAATAAATCCAAGGCAAAATATGAATACGCTTACAAACGTTTCATGGATTATTGACAAGAAAAAAAGACGATCTGAAAATTGAACACTTTTGCGATTTATCTACAAAGTTGAAGGCATCTACGTAATGGTCAAATTACTACATGCTGAGAGCTACAAAAGAAGATATTGATATTACAAAATATCAGAAATTACGTGCTTTCCTGAAACGTCAAAGTGATAACTATAAACCAAAGAAGTTGAAAGTTTTGTCAGATGAACAAATTGAAACGTACTCAGCACCAGATTATATGCAGGGTGATTCAAAAGTACTTTGACAAACTCCAGGATTCCTCGCAATATTCTAATATGAATTGTCCAAATAAATATATGTCCGGAAACAAGATACAGGGTGTTGAATTTTTTTTTTTTCTTTTTTTTTAAATACCTTTCGAAATTCCGACCTCAATTAAACGAAAATTGGTATTGAGAGGGTTTCTGAGGTGTCGAATTCGAACCTGATGTTATTATTGCTCTTACTCGTAGGGGGCGCCACCTAAACCTCTTTTTCTTTTTTGAACATTCATAACTTCTTTGAGCGTACTTCTAGCACATTTTTCCGTAAAAAAATCAATTCGTCTATCATATCTACGTAAAAGAGCTTCCCTTGTTACAAGTCGCTATAAGCAACCGTTTTAGAGATATTTGGACTTGAAAATTTCAAGTCGATTATTTGATAAGCGATGCGTGTTGAACTTATTATCATTATTTTGCATTTTTCACAAGAACGCTTAGGAAATGAATTTGACGTTTAAGTAAGTAGTTTTGGTAATTACTAAGATGTCTAAGAACCATGGTGTATCCACTTATACCTGTAAAATATTGGGACTAAGATGTCTAAAAACCCTGGTGCTTGCACTTATACCTGTAGAAGTTTGGGATCGACTTGGCGACACTTGGCCTACTTGATAATAGAGATTACTAGCGTGTCAGATGGCGCCAATTTCGATTTAGTTTCAATTCAGTAACGGTATATTTATTTCCTCAAATTTCTTTTTGAGGCGGACTGTGCGCGGGGTCAAATTCTAGCTTTGCTATTGGTTGGAAAGATACATCTGTCAAACTTCACCAATGGCAAAGCTAGAATTATAAGCCCCCGAACATTGCACAAAGAAAGCACTTTCGTGTTGTTTTTCGTATTTTGTATGATATGAATTTGAGGTTAACTGCATTTTGACAGACGGAGAATTGGAAAATATAAAATTAAAAGCATACAATATAATGAACTATGGAAATATCATTATTAGTCAATTCGTCAAGATTTGTACTTGCTTTTGGTACTGAATACAGGCGAAAATTCGAATCTGCGGCTTTATACTGTTCACACAAAATACAAATGTGGCCCATTCTTCAAAAAGTATCCTTACACACTACACTACCTGAAAATAAACAATTCCTCACGCACTAATGAACTGATGATGATCGAGTGATTTTTTTAAAGAACAAACTCAGGAATAAGCTAAGCAAGATTTCATATCAAAGAGATGGAAAACGCATAGATACCGACAAAAAAATTTCATAAAAGATTCTACAGATGTCAGAAATTGAGTTCTGACATTAAGCGAGAATATGGACAAATATTTTTGGACGGCGCCATCTACCACAGATAGAGAAGCTCTGTTGAAGTAACAGGTGGTGTCCCCTCAAAAATCTAAACAATATCGAATCAGTTCATTCACCAGGGTTTTAAGACATCTTAATTGGGACAAACTGGGGGACACCAGCCCACTTGATGAAGGGAGTTATCTAGAGTTTCAGATGGCGCCGACGTCGTTTCTTGTCATAATTCAGTAAACTGCAATTACAGACCACACAGGGTGTTTTTATGATTTGTGTCTCTGATCCGTTCTGTGATTGTGCTTTCGTCGCCTTCAAGGTAATGTCAATTCGTTGTGAAATATTCTGAGGTTGATCGTTTGATGTAACATATTTTAGAACAAACTATTCCTTGTACTTATGTCAGTGTTATATAGAATTTTCGAGAGGTGTTCCGAAATAATTATAATTATGAACCGTACCAATTTATTTTGTATGGTTAATTTTATATTGATACGGCTCCACCGAGTTGGTACTTATGTATTTCTGTCCCTGTTTGCTCATGATAAGAATTGTATGATGGAGAGGATAATTATTTTATGAAGTGCTGTGAATTCACATACAATTACTCAATTTAGCTTTCAAACCACCAAAAAAAGTACGGGAGATACAATCTCTTTCGCTTTCTGAAAAATTTATATTCTAGTCTGAAGGAAGTGTTTTGCGACATATCTAAAGCTTTTGACTGTTACGTAAGCTTCATCTCTACAGGACGAAGCTTCAATTGGTTCGAATCCTATCTGAGTGAAAGAACCTCTCAGCTTCTAAACAAATTGAGAGGTGTTCACTATTTTGGCAGACAACACGACTATATTATCGCAAGAACTCAAATTACCTTCATATAGCGGAGTAAAAATAGCTCAATTTTTACTCCGCTATATGAAGGTAATTTGAGTTCTTGCGATAATTATGCATTATTTTGGAATCCTGGAGGACTCCATGGATTTTCCTAATACCTTCTGATATTCCTTAGAAATTGCTTGCAGAAAAAAGTTATAAATTTATATTTGTGCGCTGCTTGTTTATTAATTGTTTAAACAATGAAAAACAATTTTGTTGGACAAATTTTACCCAAATTGATGCTATAGAATATGACATTGAAAAAACGATGGCGTGGCCAGTCGTAAAAGTAGATTTCATGAATGATAATTTACAGCTACCTATTTTTTATTTATGTGTACATCTCGGAGAAAAAAATTTCGGGGAAAAGTTGTGGAGCTAATGAAGCTCTATCAAACGATTTATCGTTTGCCGATATTGGGTATGGAAATGAAATATTGCGATTTTTTTTTAATCTTTCAACATCTGCCATTTTGAGTCTATTGGACCATTTTCAAAATTAGCCGAGGTATTCATGAGAAGTATTTTTGTTTCATTCGGTTGAAAAATGTGGCCTCCACTCACATTTCAAATTAGAGTTTTTGAAGCATGGCCTCTAAATTCAGATTTGTAAGTTTTTTAAATTATTTAATATTTTGAGCTCTGTATTTTTCGAATTTTTTTTCTTTTTATTTGTCATTTTAAGAGTGATCTGTGAAAATTTCATATGTTTAACTTGAAAAAAAAATGAGATTTCATACAAAATTCTGCTTTGACGTAATTTCATTTACGTACTATTCCCATACATATTTTTTCACTTTTATAAACATGACTTGTCGTTAGCTGCATTTTTCTTCTTTCAGTTGAATTTTTTTATGTTGATTCAATCAATTATATCAAAAGTTATAACAAATTTAGTGTAAAGCGCTCGTGGCTGCGTGCTCCTCCAGCGCTACACTTCAGAGTCGCCGCCTCACATTCTTTTCGCACGTTAGCAAAAACATTCTGCAGCTTACAGTTTTTATTTTGAAGAAAAATTTCATTTACCTTTTTGATGTAAAATTTTTCATTATTGCGAGTGGCACAATTATTTATTTTTTTTTTTTATATTCAATATACAATATAATTTGGCAAATTATTTGTTAAATAATTAATTAAGCGCACACTTTACGGTTGGTAACTTTTTATATGTTGTTCCCAACATCATCACTAATGTACAGTAAAAAGTTCCCCCAGTCTCCTAACTTTCTGAAGCTAAAATCTAATATTAAGTACTCCACTACTAGTAAAATGATTCGTATATGTATAAATTAATTTGAATCTTCTCTGAACTACCTTTGCCCATTGTGATAATTTTTTTCAACTTGTGATTGTAATGTATCTAGTAGCTTGCAAGTTAAATAATTTTATATTTATTTTTCATATTATATATATTTTGTATACATTTTTTCCCATGAGATGACAATCTTCTCGCTAAAAGTATTGAAAAATTCTAAATATAGTGGATATTTTCTTCCAAAGAGCCATGGGGCCCTCTGTGACGGTTCGGAATTCACTAGCCAAAATCAAGATATCTTCATAGAATGAAAAGTCCACGCTTACTTGTGAAATTCATGTGATTAATAAAAAGTGATTATCCTAATCATAGTCATTAGCCTTATCGATCTTGGGAGTGGGCCTTGTTCTTCCGAACAACTGCTTGGTTTAGATCGCCCTCCTCCGATTACCTCATGTGGGGTATTACTGAAAAATAAAAGAGAAGCATTTAGATTATTGTTTTCTTCCCTCACCTTTGTTAGTAGGGCTCACCTTTTCCGGAGAAGTCATTCTATGATAGCTGGAAGCAGCCTAGACTGTCGCACCCCAGGATTCATCGATTTCTTAACTTCATCAACATATTTTATGATATCTACAATGAACTCTCTGATTTTGTTCATATCAGAAGGTTATTAGAGAGGTAATAGTCCGTCAGAGATGGGTAGTGAATGGTTTGGTAATAGTTTGTATCGGAACGTTCAATGGAACAATGTCATCGGGGACATTTTCCAATCCCCTTGATTTTCAAGTTAATTCATCATCTAGAGACATCAGTCCTCTCTCTTACCTTTTCTCATTACTTCGTAGAAGCTTCCATGATCCCAAAAAGGCCATTTGAGAAGAAATCACTTTGAAAAAATCGCCAGGTAAACTTTAAGAAAAATCTTATTTATGTAAACATTGAGGATTTCATCTCATTTTCGCGCCACTTGTTCTGAGCGGGATCTTGTTCGTAGAACTATAATCTTTGTAAACGATCAATTCACAATTTTTTGCATGAAGTAATGTTGACAGAAAAAGTAAATTTCATAGGTTTGAAGTTTAATTTTGCGTGACACAATCAACAAACATTCCTTAACCGCGCCATCTACTAATGAAGTTCTAAGCAGAATTTAACGTTTTTTATTTGTTGTCCCCCAAAAATTCTAAACAAAATCGAATCAGTGAATATACCAGGGTTTTTAGGCATCTTAGTAATTACATGTTATGTGACAGTTAAACGTTTTGTTGTTTTGTTGAAGTTTCTGTAAATTTCAAAACACTAATTTTGAAAAAATGGATTATTTAAACAATAATGCTCATGTAGCCGATATGCATTCCGTTTATGGCCTTGCGGATGGCAATGCGCGCGAAGCAAGACATATTCACCAGGAGCGATTTCCTAATCGAGTACTGCTTTCAGCTCCAACATTTACCAGCCTCCACCGTCGTTTGGCAGAAACAGGTAGCTTTAAGAGGGCAGCTGATATTATTGGAAGACCACGAGCAGCCGGAACCCCAGAATTGGAAGAAGCTGTTTTGAACGCTCTCGAGGAGAATCCAGAAACAAGTACAAGAATAATTGATGAAGCTCTCAATTCTACTCAGTCTACAGTTTGGAGAATTATCCACGATCAACAATTTTATCTATACCATATTCAAAGGGTACAAGCTCTTTTGCCATGAGACTCTCCCCACCGCATTACTATGTGTCAGTGGTTTTTGAGAAAATTGGCTGGAAATCCTCAATTTTCAAGATATGTACTCTTCACGGACGAGGCAAACTTCTCCCGAAATGCTATCAAAAACTTTCATAACAACCATGTTTGGGCTCTGGAAAATCCGTTCGCAGTTAGTGGAAGACATTATCAGTATCAATTTTCTGTAAATGTATGGGCGGCAATAATTGATAATTACTTGATAGTTCCTTTCTTTCTTCCGTTCCGACTGAATGGCGCAACTCACAGAGACTTCTTAGAAAATGAATTGCCGGGACTACTTCAGAATGTACCATTAGAAATTCGTATCCGCAAGTGGTTTATGCATGATAGAGGAATCTTTGACAAATAAAGAAGACACAGCAGATAAAATATTTAGAGGGGGAAGTGACAAAGAGAATGACTTTTCAGTTAGAGTTCAGCCTATGTTTAATAATTATTCAAACTGCAACATAACTATAAATATACAAAAATATCTAATATATAAAATTCTCGTGAAACGGTGTTTGTAATTAAACTCCTCCGAAATGGCTCGACCGATTCTCATGAAATTTTGTGTGCATATCGGTTAGGTCTGCGAATCATACAACATCTATTTTTCATCCCCCTAAATGTTAAGGGTGGTCCACCCCTTGATTTTTCATTTTATTTTTTAAATACAAAATCTTTTTTTTTATGATACAGCATTCAAAAATACATACAACCCTAAATTTTCACCCTTCTACGATCAACCCCTATTTTTCAATCGCGATTTTTTTTTTATTTCATCCACAGATCCGCAATAGGGTTGCAAGATGGCAATCGAATATAATAATTGTAGTACGATAAATTGAAAACGGGATAACGGGATAAAGAAAAAACGGGATAACAGGAAAACGGGATAACGGGAATAACGGGATAACGAAAACACGGGAAAATGGGATAACAGGATGACAGGATAAGGAAATATCGGGAAAACGGAATAATGGAATAAATAAAGAACGGGATAACAGGAAAACGGGATAACGGGAATAACGGGATAACGGAAAAACCGGAAAACAGGAAAACGGGATGACAGGATAAGGGGATAAAGGGAAAACTCGATAACGGGATAATGAAAAAATGGGATAACAGGAAAACGGGATAACGGGAATAACGGAATAACGAAAAAACGGGAAAACGGGATAACGGGATGACAGGATAAGGGGATAACGGGATAAAGAAAAAACGGGATAACAGGAAAATGGGTAAAGGAAAAGGGATAAGGGATAACGGGAAAACGGGATAAAAAAAACGGGATAAGGAATGACGGATAAGGAAACAAAAAAGGGATAACAGGAAAACGGGAAAACAGGAAGTGGAAGGAGTCAAAAGCATAGTCTAGATGGAACAACATAAAGAAAAACATAGAAAAAAAGGAATTCTACGCGGACGAGAGTTTTCGGGAAAAATATTATAGGGAACATAGAAATTTGGACAGGACAACGTCTGTCTGGTCAGCAAGTATTTATATATATATATATATATATAAATATATATATATATATATATATATATAATAAACGTTGCATATGTGTAATAACATATTCAATAAATGTTCATAATATGAGTTGGTTGTTCGCGTGTATTTATTTACTGTCTAAAATGTATATAAAAAGCGGGTAGGGGCCGATTTTGACGGCCTAGGCCGGCAAGAATTTTCCTGGACCGTTTTCGATCCGGGAAAGTTCGTTGCTTAGCAACGGACTAAAATACTAGATTAGCGTATTTTGGGGTCTGAAGTTGCTCCGAGAAAATAGATATTTCAGAAAAATATAATTGGAAAAGGTGAAAGCAAAGAAGCGTGAGTCACAAAATCTAACATCTAAGCAATTTGATGTTTTGTAAATTTTGCTAAAAAAACGTTTTATTAAAAGCGATTTGTTTAAATTGTTTTACTAACAAAGTTTATTGGTTTTTAACATGACAGTTAAGTTTCGTGACATGGGTCTATGCAATGATAGAGCAAAAAAGAGACTTAGTCCACTTTACCCTAAGAGGGTATTTAGTTAATCGCGGAAAATGGCCCGAGTCTGACTTGAATTAGTTAAGCAATGACTTAGACCACTCTACCCGTAACTCGCCATATTTCTATGCTAACAGAAAAACTGGTCAAACAGTAATATAAATCACCACTCAGTACATTTTTTATTACAAGAAAAACAAGTTATGTATTACGTATTTACAAGTTCCATCTATAAATTTAATAATGTAACCTTCGAAAACGACTTTTTGATTTGAAACGCGAAAAAAAATATTTTCTTTGAAAGGGGGCACTTGCCCCCCCAATCGATTCAAGAAAATTCTTTGTTATAGAAAGTCGGCGACTCAAAAAATTGATGACCCCGAAAAGCGCAGCAAAAAAAAATTCAGACCCGCCCCCCACCCTCACTAGAAATTATGCGTCATGGGAAAAAATTATCATTTTTCCATAAAACTTCAATGGACTTTTTCGTAGTACTCTTTTTGAACATTTTTTTTGGGGGGGAAGGGTGGTATCGTTAAATCGATGGGTTCAACTAGGAGAAGGAGTTGGGGTCAACTAGGATGATTTTTTTTCGCGTTCAGACCCTCAAATGGTTTTCCGTCCTTCTTTAAAAGTCCCCTGGCACAATCCGCATTCGACCCCCCCTCCTTTAGGCTGTGCGCTTCCCCGTGGACTATTTTGAATAACGAGAGTAGTTTTGATTATATCTGTCAAACTAGATGGTCAATCGCTTTGATTTTTTTTCACAATATCTGTGATATTCTGCTCTAGCTCCTCTTCGGTTTTCATAAACTTCTTAATTTCAGTACTCACGGTAGGATTAATAATGTGCTGTTTGCCTATGTATGGTCCATATGTTACGTGTTAATTGAGTCAACTTCAATTATATATATCTCGGGTTCGGGATGGTGAAACTTGTTAAAATTGCATAGAGGTGTTGTTCACATGTTAAACAATCCGTATGCCAAATTTTAATAATTTCCTAATTCAACTGTCTTGTGGCGGTACTACCTTAAAAGTACAACTTCTCTCACTAATTTGTGGCGGAACTACCTTAAGACGGGCGTTCAATGTAGAGTATTTTTTATTTTAAGTTGCATCAAGAAACTGTTACCCTTTGAGAACACAAATTTAGTAGGTTAACTCAGAAAGGATTATAATAGTATTAATTGAAAATATTGAGATTGAATTGTTTGCGAAAAATTTTTTTTGCCGAAAATTGAAGGAAATAACCCAATACAAGATTCTTCTTAATTTCGAACGAAACACCCATGAAAATAGTTCAACTCCCAATTAGAGCGAATCTCCACACAATTTCGTTTGGGACATCAACTTGTTACACGAAATGGGCGGCGAATAGCCAAATTCAAACGTATAGCGAGAAATAGTTCCTACTTTACCAACATCCTTAGTGCAAATTTACACGATCCAATAAAATTGATCAATAAATTGAACAGTTAAATTGACCAATATGGGTTATATTTACACCTGACAATTTATTGGTTGATTTTGGCAACTGTTTTTATTCAGGAATACCAACATACTGACAAGAAATGGTTCAACTACATGAAAAATTCCGAATATTATTCAATAGCTTATTGAATTTTGACTCTTGATCTATTCTAAATATAGTTTGAATTGATCAGGATCTGCACTCAGAAATTCTTCGTGGACTAATGTCAAGTTTTCTTTCCTTCTTTCTCAATCCAAGGTCTAATCTCCACCATCTTCTACATTTCATTCTTTTATATTCAGCAATGCACATTGCTGAGAATGAAATGCAACGTAAATTATGTTTTTTTCCGCAACAATCTTTTTTCTCGCGGTTAGGGTAGGATATGTGAAATCGCGTAAATAATAACATAACCTGAAAATCTCCGTTCTAGCAGGCAACCAATTCATGACTGAAAGTTACTGCAAATTGTCACTAAAAATTGATGAAAAATTAGAACCGATTCTAAACTCATCAATTTATTGGTCAAGTTCAAATTGACGACAATTTTCTGTTAACACCTATCAATAAAATTCAAGATCACAAAATTGACCAATTAATTGGATCGTGTGGATTCGGCGATTATTCATAATCGTATCATGGAGAGTGATTTGGAAATTAACGAATGACCAATTTATTTGTATGTACTTCACGAGGTACCGTAAAATCTATGAATCCACTATCAGGTTAGCGAAGAAAATGTATTACAGAAACAGAATTGGGAGTACGGTCCTGACACCGAACAGTGAAACGTGCGTATGCCAGTTCCGAATAATTTCCAAATAGAAAGATTCTCAAACCAAATATAAGTGACAGGACACCCTAAGAGTGAACACAACATCCATATAAACTGTAAGTGAACTTTATAATCTCCTCAAGGGACCTCGCAAAGATTAGGTTGAGATTTAATAAGGTTAGAAAGGCGATCATCACAACGATTTTCGAGAGGGAACAGGACCGCATTAAGTAACCCTCCAACTGACCTATGAAACGTAAACGCAACAAAAGATAAAATAAACAAATATGGGGTCCGTTGACTACGGGGGACCTCAAACTTCAACTCTTCAAATCCAAAATATTAGGTTATATTCATCAGTAACCACTACCTCCAAATTCCCAACCAAACAACAAGCAATTGTATTTACCTCACTCGACAACAAAAAGTTGGAAGAATACCTTATAGCCGTTGGATCTCTTATAGAACCGAAAAATATCCTATTCTCCTCAAGAATCTCAAATGGTAGAATATGCATTTATCTTGCGAGCACCAAAATAGTTGATGCTTTCATGAATGACCATGCCGGAAAAATACAAATCAACGGGCTCTTGATGTCAAATGTATGCCCCACAATCCCTCACACCACAGTAGAAGAGGAACTTCAAAAATATGGAATCAAACTTATGTCAACTATATCATTCCTGAGAATAGGCACATCCAATCCAGACTATAAACACATCCTTAGCTTTCGCCGCCAGGTATACATCGCACCCCATGAAGAAAATCCAATCCCAGAATCCATTGTGATCTTTCATGAAGGCACATCATACCGCATCTTCGTTCCACTTGAAAACCAATCATGCTTCATTTGTAAACAAATGGATCATGTCGCTGCCAACTGTACCTCGAAGACCAATGAATCCCTTATCCCTCCAAATAATCATCCCAAAAACCACCCAACTGATCTACCAGAAAACTCTAAAGAAAAACAACACGAACCAATAAACAAAACAGGAAAAGCAGCATCCGACCTCCAACCAAAAACACGTATAAATTTCGAACTTCCTGCAAGTAGCTCAACCAAACGCACCATATCCGAAATAACTACTCCGCCTCCACCAATATCGAACGATGAAATATTTCAGAAACCCGATCCCAGGGTATTAAAAAAATCGAAAAATAACTCAAAAGAAGATACTGAAATAGAAAAACTGGTGGCACCCATAAAAGAAATATTCACAAATACTACAGAAAAATACGTGTTAGATTATGAACAAATCACAGAATTTTTCGAAAATACCCAAGGCTCACCCGATCCACTCAGCATAGCCAAAACATATACAAACGATATACAGGCCTTACTTGATATGCTCACGAAAATATACCCATTCCTCACCGAAAGGAAAATCAAAGCTAGATGCACCAACATCAAACGAAAAATCAAAAAACAATTATTACTAGAATCAACATCCGACATCGAAAGCGATACCTCTCAAGATCTATTCTGAAAATAATCAATTAAAATCAATAAATGTCTATTTTACAATGGAACTTGAACGGGTATTATACCCGATTGAATATGCTGCGAATCCTTATTTCTAAATTCAAACCATCGATCCTTCGCCTACAAGAGACAAACTTTCGGGACCAAAAAACTCATAATCCGAAACACTACACCGGATATCATAATAATAGACAGGACGGACCTCGAGCCAGTGGAGGAGTTACTATCTACATTAGCGATACTTATGAGTCACAGAACATTCCTTTGAATATCAATCTAGAGGCGGTAGCAGTTTCGGTCAAAATCCCAAATACAATAAATATATGTAATGTCTACATACCACCAAACTTTGATCTACAAAGCAATCACCTGAAAATACTTATCGAACAAATCCCTACTCCCCGAATAATAGTAGGCGACTTCAATGCCCATAACCCAATATGGGGATCGAAAGAATCCAATAGGAAAGGAAACATTGTAGAAACTACAATGAATGAACTGAATATCAATACGCTTGATGATGGCACCAACACCAGATTCAGGTAGATGCCTCGCAGTAGATAGTCGATAGTTATTTGCTCCTGCCTTAAAACGAGATAATAACTAAAGAAAAAACCTTAAAAGTGAACAAATCTGAGTGCATCCGTATAGTAAAGTGTCTTCTGTAGTTACAAAATCACAAAGAAAATGACAAACACAAGGAATAAAATGGAATTACAAAATCTGATTAAGGAAACAATCAGTGAATTATTCGCAAGTGAGGAATTTATAAATAAAATTACAAAAACCTTCACTGATAAAATAGATAAGAAATTCCAGAAACTTGAAGACACAGTAAAAAGTATGAACGTGACCATAAATAGTTTGGAACAAAAAATGTTGAATTTCGAGCAGCTCGAAAAAATCAACAATATTTGTATATACGGGGTACCCGAACAACCAGATGAAGATTTGAAGGAACAGTTAAGGCAGATATTGAATCAGAATGACGAAACACCTCTTAAGATACAAAACATACGAACAGCTTTCAGAGTAGGAAAACAAGCGCAGCAAAATAAAACCAGGCCAGTTATTCTCAAATTCTACCAATATGAACATAAAGTGCAGGTTATGAAAAATCTTGGAAAACTTAAAGGTAAAAAAATTTTTGTCGCTGAGGACCTTACTAAAATACGGAAAGCTCTTCTATTGGAAGCCAAAGCAGCTTTTGGAGAGAGAGCGGTATGGACCTTCAAAGGGCAAGTTTATACAAAAATAAATGGAATTAAGGTCAATATCAATAACAACTCTGATATCACAAAATACATACAAAATGTTCAATAACATGTTTATTCACTTCGCTCATACTAATCAACTAAACCAATGGTTAGGAGCAAAATTACTTGGATACTACCTACACTAGATATATTACTTTTATTGCTACTAAATAAATTTAAATTTAATTTGAATTTTTAATAATAATAATTTAATTCCCTCTTATTCATTTAGAAACCCCCTTTATATTTTTCGCTTTTCTTGCTCTGTATATATTTTCTTATATTTTTCCCATTGTGTATTATTTTGTCTGTATTGATTCATATGATAAACTACTTGGATGAGCTTAATAACTATGAGGAGAGAGAGACTCTGGTGTTTACAAACATTGAAGATACCTTACAAAATTTTTGTGGAAATGAATATCTTAATATAGTTCACTTCAACATAAGAAGTCTAGGTAAAAACTTTGATGAGTTCTTGGTGTATATTGAGAGATTTAACACTAACAATCTGGATATCATTATTCTATCCGAAACATGGTCACTTAAGAATGTAGATGATTTCAAGATCCCAGAATTTGAAATACTATATAACGATTCTAATTTCAACCAGAATGATGGGGTTATCGTATATGTCAAAAGTTCCATCGATTATATTACCACTATAAAACATCTCACCGAAATCAAGCTCTTAGAAATAGAATATACGTGGAATAATATATCTTTTATCATCACAGCTTGTTACCGTCCCCCTTCTACTAACCTAAGTCTATATCTGGAAGACATGGAGCGTTTTTTGTCTGCTCAGAAAAGTGCTGATGTGAACATTTTCATGGGTGATATCAATATAAATATATTGAATAGTTCGGAGACGAAATACTACATAAACTTCTGGCAAATACAAAACCGGAAAAGGATATTTTTCTTACATCAATAAGCCGACCCGTGTAACAAAAGACAGCTCTACCTTAATAGACCATATCTACATAAAACTATCTGGCAAATACATATTGGAAAAACTGTTATTGAAAACATATATTTACACTACCAATTTAACCGATCATTACACAATTATGCTTTCCATAAAAATACAGTCAATCTCACTGAATCCATGCACAATTAACACCGAAACATCTATTATTTTTATAAATCAAAATAAAGTAAAAAAATTTCTTGAAAAAGAGGAATGGACTGATATCTTGACATCAAATGACCCAGAACATGCTTACAACCTATTTATTGACAAAATTAAAACATATAATCTTTTATCCACTCAAACTAAATCCATAAAACTTTCCAAAAAAAAACTGAAACCTTGGATGACTACAGGTCTTTTAACATCAATCAGATTCAGAGACAAAGAAAAAGAAATAAAATTATATGAATGAAAAAAAAAAACTTGAAACAAAAAGATAAATATAATATTACAAATGAAAGTGGACAAATAATTGTTAATGATAAGGAAAAATCAGATTACTTTAATAATTTCTTTGCAAATATAGGACAACAGATGGCAAGGAAAATTGATAAACATGACACTATCCCGGAAATTGAATGTAATATTGCAAATTCTTTTTTTCTAAGCCCAGTATCAAGAAATGAAATTATCAAAATAATATCTACTTTGAAAAACAATAGCTCTCCAGGTCCTGACAGTATAACGGCGCAATTTATAAAAAAACACAATTTACTTCTATGGAGTCCTCTTTGTCATATTATTAATTTATGCTTCGTAAGGGGTAATATACCAGCTGCTTTCAAAGAGTCTATAACCACCCCAGTTTTCAAAACTGGTGACAGAAAACTTACAACAAATTACAGACCAATAACTATTATTAATAATTTTGCTAAGGTTTTCGAAAAGTGTTTGAAAAATAGACTGATTGATTTTTTGGAGAGAAATAATATCTTATTTGAAGGCCAATTTGGTTTCAGAGAACACATGTCAACAGAAAATGCAATATTCCAACTGATCAACAATGTATGGAAAAACTTTAATGCCAAAAAAAGGGCTTGACGGTTTTCTTAGATTTGGCTAAAGCCTTTGATACTGTCAATCATCAAATTCTCCTGAAACGTCTAGAAACTATAGGAGTTAGAGGAATCACACTAGATCTATTCAAAAACTATATATCTGACAGACATCAAAAGGTTAAAATAAACAGTCTTCACAGCGATCCACTACCTATCACCATGGGCGTCCCACAGGGTACAGTATTGGGTCCAATCTTATTTTTGATTTATATCAACAGTCTTTATAAACTTTTGAACATCAATTGCAGGATAATATCTTACGCGGACGATACTGCTCTTTTGTTTGAAGGAAACGAAGTCTATAAGAAAGCTGAAACAGGGCTCAAATATGTTATCTCTTGGTTGAATATGAGCCTTCTGAGTCTGAATCTAGAAAAAACGAAATTTATTGCATTTACCACAACAAAAAAAGATCAGCCCTTGAATAACATACTCACTATTCATAAACATCTCTGCCGATTGCCAACGCAGTGTACATGTCCAAAAATTAAAAAAGTTGACAAAATAAAGTATTTGGGAATTTATGTGGACCAACACCTGCGATGAGAAGAACACTCAGATAATACAGTTAAAAGACTTAATAAGTTAGTCTATAAATTCTATCAACTTAGAAATCTTAATAATAAAAAACTCCTACTTATGATTTACAACTCACTTGCTGAATCCATATTGAGATATTGCATCATTATATGGGGTGGTCTTAGTAAAACATTATTACACGTTCTTGAAGTTATGCAAAATACTATATTAAAAATATTTTTTAAGAAAAATAGAAGATACTCAACTGAAGACCTTTACAAAGAATCTGGCTTATTTGAAGTAAGAAAACTATATACCTACCACTGCCTAATATGGATGCAAAACAATCCCATCTCTCATATAAGCCATATATACAACACACGTGCTAAATCTGAACAGAAAACAAATGCTCCTCTCTGTAGACTAACCCACACGCAGAGATTCATATCATACTTTGGGCCAAAACTGTTAAACCTAGTCCCTATAGATATCAGAATCATCCCTAATAAATTCAAAATGAAATCTAAACTCAAAGAATTTGTAAACATGAATTATAACAAACTAAAAACCGTGTATGAACTTGACTAAAAAGAAAAAAAAACACCCTACTCTCTCTCCCTCATCACAACAAATTTGATCTTCACATTGTATGTAACTCTTTTTTCTTCTCAAATTTTCATTCATTCAAAATATATGTATAAACTTCACAACTTCAGGCTGATGACTACAACACAAGCTTTGCTCAGGTAGATCAGCCTGGAACATAATCTGTAATTCATAATTTTTCTTTTCTAGTTTTAGTTATGAATTGATATTGTAGATGAAACTCATACTTACCTGAATAAATTTACTTACTTACTTACTTACTTAATTAAATTTCGGGAGAACTCTCAGCAATCGATCTATCTTTCTGCGAACCAACCCTTTCGATATCACTGGAATGAGAAGTACTCCCTCAACTATACAGAAGTGATCACTTCCCAATACTAATCAGAAATGAAACAGCAGATGAAAAAATACGGCGGACTCCACCTTCGAAATGAAAACAGACTCTGCGAACTGGACACACTTTTCTGGGAAATAGAAGAACGAACTGAAGGACTACATAATACTCACATCAACAACAGACAAAACATAAACGAAACACTTGATAAATTTTCAAAAATAATTATCGAGGCAGCAAAGGAATATATAGGCAAAACAAAACAGCTGAACGACCGCACCCCAGTACCTTGGTGGAACGATGAATGCCAACAGAGTAAACAACTCACCCATAGAGCATTTAACCGATACAAAAAACAAAAAACCTTAGAAAATCTCCTCGAATTCAAACACCACAGAGCCAAATTTAGACAGATCACCAAAAAAACTAAGGAACTCTCATGGAAAAAATTTGTCTCCAGCATCAATAGCTCAACCACTACAAGGTTTGGAAAAAGATAAGAAAAATAGAAGGAAAAAAATACCGAAGTTCCGTTAATTTTCTGGAAAACGAGAGCACTATAACATCAGACAAACAAGAAATCACAGAAATACTAGGAACAACATATGAGAAACACTTGAGTAACAATATATATTCACCACTTTTCCTGAACCGAAAACACACTGAAGAATCAACACCAATAAATTATAAAGAATCAGAAGAAAATCCCATAAATATACCAATAACGATAGAGGAACTCAACGAAGTGCTCCTGAAGTTGAAAAATTCGAGCCTAGGTCCCAAAGACATACCCGTTATCTTTCTGAAGAATCTCCCCGCGAACGCCAAAGAGTACCTGCTCGAAATATTCAATATTATCTGGACAGAGGATGTCTTTCCACGGAAATCAATCAATCAATCAATCAATTTATTCATCATAAAATATACATATAAATTCAATCACAAGGACCAAAGACAGATGCATGTTTATAACAAGTCACAAATAAACATCAAAACAAAATGAATTAAACATCAAAACAAAATAAATTAAACATCAAAACAAAATAAAATAAAATACATACCATTAGATTAAAATATATGATAAAAAATTGAGAAATTCATCTTTGCAGGAACATACTTTTCGGACAATATATCATAAAAAGGTAGAAGACGTGAATGCACAAGAGACAACAAGAGAGACAATCGTATATATAAGTATGCTATATTGAATACAAATAAAATCAATTGCATATATCGCGAACATAACACAAATTATACTAAGTACTCATCTATAGTGTAGCAGGCCTTCTGAACTAGCTGCTGTTTCAGTCTTGTTTTGAAAATATTTAAATTGAGGGAGCTTTTAATATGCTCATCAAGAGAGTTGTATAATTTACAGCCAGTAAAAAAAAAACTTTTTTGGTACAGCGTAGTCCGGTGATTCTCAGGTTGTAGTTGGCCTTTGAAACGTGTATTATGGTCATGCTTCTCAGTAGTATTCAAAAACGCGTTTTTATTTTTATAGACGTATGTACAAACTTCCAGTATATATAAGCTTACAACAGTTAGGATTTTGAATTTTCTAAAATAATCTCTGCAGCTCGTTCTAGTATCGATACTAACAAGAATTCTAATCGCATATTTCTGAAGTACCAATACTCTATTCACATGTGCACAATTTCCCCAAATCAAAACTCCATACTTTATATGGGAATGAAAATTTGCATAGTACAATGACAGTAGTGTGTACTCACTACAGTGGTTCTTCATAAATTTCAGACTATAACAGCTACTCTGTAATTTTTTACACAAACAATCAATATGACAATTCCAGTGAAGTTTCCTATCATAGGTAACCCCCAATAGTTTCACTGATTTACTACTTACTATTTCATCATTGGAACCTTCAAAAAGTTTGATTTCATCAGTCCTCCATTACCAAAAAGAACAGTTATTGTTTTACGATGATTCAGTTGTAGGTTATTATTGTTGGACCATTTTACAATATTGGCAAATAGCGCTTCAGCAGTAGTTTTCAGCTTATTGAGATCCTTGTCAACAACCAAAATATTCGTGTCATCTGCATAGCAGATAACATGAACATTCTGAGCCCTTTAAATATAGAGAATGAGATCGTTAGCAAAAATGTTGAAAAGTAGAGGACCTAAGACAGAACCTTGCGGCACACCTTGCTCTACATCCATTTCCTCAGAGAAAATGTTATTGACTCTTATCATTTGTTTTCTATTACTGAGGTATGACTCGATTAAAGTTAAAGGCAAACCTCTTATTCCATATCTCTCTAATTTGGCAGTGATTAATCGATGATCCACTAGGTCGAAAGCTTTCGAGAAATCAATGAAAATACCCAAAGCAAACATTTTTTTGTCAATACTTGAAATGATCCGACCGCTGAACTCAGATAGTGCTGTCTCTGTACTTTTGTTACTGCAGAAACCATGTTGGTCGGACGATAAGAGTTTGTACTTAAGTAAGTAATTGGTTAACCGATCCCTAATTGCCATCTCAAATAATTTAGAGATACTGCATAACAGGCTTATTGCTCTGTAGTTAACAAAATCATTCGGATCTCCTTTCTTGTAAAGTGGCTGAACTATTGCCAGTTTGAAGTCATCTGGGAAATTTCCTTCCTCAAAACAAAGATTGATTAGGTAATTCAGAGGTTCACTAATCCACGAGCTGCATTTCTTCAATAAATTATTAGAAATATTATCATGGCCAGAGGAGTTGGAAGATTTCAGTCTACTTATTAATGACTCAACTTCAACAATCGTAACGGGTTCTAGATAAAATGATATGTGCGATAAGGAAATATTTGAATCTAAAAAGCTATAGTCACGTTCAAAATTTTTATTGATAGGGATGGTGAACTGGTTTGCAAACTGATTAGCAACAATCTGATCTGGTAAAGGATAGTTATTTTGTGTAATAGTTAATTCATTATTTTTATACCTACCTGTTTTCAATTCATTAATCAGTTTCCACATAGCTTTCGTTTTATTTTCCGATCCATGTATTCGCATGTCATTAAATTTAATATTCGCTGCTCTCAGTGCATTGCAGTATTGTTGCTGCAAGTATTTGCTTATGTCCTTATAAATATTGTTGGTCTTAGCCAAATCGTTGTAAAGACTAACCTGGCGTTTCAGTATTATGATGTCTTCTGTGATCCATTCATTTTTACATGGTTTTCTCTTGTTCTTAATTGATATTTCACGTAGAGGAAAACATGAATCTAAATAATGAATCATTAAATTCATGAAGTTGTCAGATGCTGCATTCAACCTTCCTTGACTATAAACACTATGCCAAGAAATGGTCCGAAGCTATCATCATCCCTATATTGAAACCGAATAAAACGAAAACCGATCCGGATTCTTATCGACCTATATCCTTGACATGTGCAATGTGCAGAATATTGGAAAAAATTATCAACAAAAGACTCATATGGACCCTAGAACAAAAAAATATACTTATCCCAGAACAAAGCGGTTTCAGAAGAAACCGATCCACACTAGACAACCTAATAGACTTAGAGTCAGAAATACATGAAGCACTGGCTAACAAGCAAGAATGTATTGCAGTATTTTTCGACATCACAAGAGCCTATGATACCGTCTGGCGCCACGATATAGTGAATACATTGAGTGAGCTTGGCATTATAAAAAACTACCTCCGCTTCATAACAAATTTCTTGAAAGAAAGGAATTTCCAAGTGAGAGTAGATGACAAGATATCTTCGACAAAGACACAAGAAAATGGAGTACCCCAAGGATCCACCCTTAGTGTGACTCTGTTCCTAATATCCATTAATAACATACTTCAAAATTGTAAATCCACAGTCCGAGCTAGACTGTACGCAGACGATATCGCTATATACTCCAAAGGCAAAAACCCAAAGCTGATCCAAAAACAGTTACAAGCAACACTCAACGACATCGATCAGTGGTCCAACGAAACAGGTTTCAAGTTCTCTTCTACCAAAACAAAATGCATAAGATTCTCAAGGAAACAAATCCATACTCCCCATACAGGGGTTTCCATACGTTCTTGATCTCAACGCTTGGTTGACTAAAGGCGTTATTGGCTTCGATGTAGGCGGCCTCTTTGAACTTTCGTTTGACCAATGCTCCTCTCTATGTAGAACACTTGCGTCGTCCCATAGAACTCGATGGTGCTCAGTCCAAGCGTGGTCAGCGATTCCCGATTTTGATGTTTCTCCACGTTGAGTCCATTTCTTGTGCTCATCCAATCTTACCGATAACGGTATCTTTGTCTCTCCATTGTAGGAATCTCCGCATTCACATGGAACTTCATAAATGCAATTCTTACTGATTTCATTTTTGTTGTCAGGTTTGGTCTTGGTCAGGAAACTCCGTAAAGTACTGCCGGATTGGAAGCAGCTCTTGATGTTGAACTTGTTTCCGATCCTTCTGATCTTCTCGGAGACACCTCTGATGTACGGAAGGCAGATCACTGTGCTTTGTTGTTGCTCTTCAGATGTCTTCGTTTTTCGGAGTTGTTTCAATACTTCTTCTAGGAGTTTCTTGGGATATCCATTCCGGTGGAGGTCCTCTCTGATGTGGTGTAATTCGGCATCTAGTGACCCCACGTCGTTGCATATGTGCGTTGCTCTCTCCACCAATGTTCTCACGATCCCTCTCTTCGTTGAACTCGGATGGTTGGAGCTGTAACTGAGGTACTGCCCCGTATGTGTCTTATTTCTGTAGACGGAGGTGCGAATTCCATTGCCTATTCTCTCAACGTTCACATCGAGGAAGGGTAAGGCACTGTTGGTTTCCATCCCCATCGTGAACTTGATCGAAACCCTGATTCTGTTAATTCCTGAGAAGAAATCCTGGACGTCCGAAACGATAGTAATCAAGTTACCACATCGTCTACAACCTTCAAACAAATATATTAGGGTATTGAATTTATTGCAGGCATTGCATTATATTTTTCTCTGTGGCTTCTCTCCTTGGTCCTCCTAAAAAACTTCTGCAAAGTCTCTCCAATCTGTTTTTTATTGCCAATGGCTTCAGAGGATCCTGTAACAAAGATATTATTGCAGATTGAATTGACAATGGAAAAAATTACTAATACAGATATCATCTTATAGCTCTTTTGAGATTTACAATAATAGATAAAAATACTCACCAAGTATTAATGCTGCATGTGTTATGTTGTGTTTCAAGGCCCATTCGGTTAACTTTGAATTTATGTTATCATTTGAATTTTCAACATTTTCATGGAAGTTCCCAACATGATGATTTTGAACTTCTAGAAGGTAATGTTACATGAATATTATTATTTATGAATTTCGAAATATCGTAAGTTGTTACATTCGACTTTGATAGCAATACCCAGCTTCCATAGTTTTGTTCTTCGAATTTTACTGTAAATGATTGAGATACAGAACATTCCCTGATCACAGTTGGCTTTGAAAACAAATTCATTTCTAATTGTAAACAAACCATTTTTGACGCATGAATAATAACTCACAAATCTGTCTAGTAATTTCAGTACTTTTTCAATTCAATCATGGCTGCTCGACTAAGTATACAGGAGAGAGTGGAGATTGTAATGATACATGGTGACAATTATCATACTTGTAGAGACACTGCCAATATTTGTAATGAAAAACATCCAGGTAAAAACGTTCATAATTCGACAATAACAAGAATTTTGAAAACATTCAGGGAATCTGGATAGGTTTTGAAAAATACAAAGTGACGATAACTGAAAATGAAGAAACTGTTATGAATATTATGCTGTCTATGATTGAAAATCCAAGAATGTCCTTATCGCAAAGAGGAGAAAATCTTGGTATATCCGATCGATCGCTGAAAAGAGTTCTAGGTAATAATAAATTCAAACCGTATAAACCAAAATTCATACACACTTTGAGGCCGAGAGATCTAGATAATCACTTGGATTTCTATTTCTGGTTTCAGTCTATGATGGAAGATAATAGACAGTTTTCGAAAAAAATTATTTACAGTGACGAGTCAACCTTTACATCAAATGGGGTAGTCAGCTCCCAGAATTGCAGGTGGTGGGCTGATAATAATCCCCATTCGAGGATACAATGTAGAGAACAATATCACTTCAGAGTTAACGTCTGGTGCGGAATTCTTAATGACATTATTGTTGGACCAGTATTTTTCAGACAACCACTGAATTCTGAAAGATAGTTAAGAATGCTGCAGAAATTTATCTCCAATTATTCAGATGATATTCCTCTGGACATGAGAGCTGGAATGTATTTCCAACAATACGGTGCATCCGTTCATTCTACGCTAGAAGTGAGAAGGTGGTTGAGCGGAACATTTCCAAATCGATGGATTGAAAGATATTCCAATAACTCTTGGCCCGCCCGGTCACCGGACCTCACTCCTTTGGATTTTTTCTTAGGGGGATATCTCAAACAGGAGGTATATCCAAGAAGATCATTTCAAAATATACGTCATTTGGAGAATACTATCAGAGATTTTATTCGTGAAATAGCTCCCCAGATACTAAGAAATGTTCATGTTGCAATGCACCGCCGTACTATGCAGTGTATTGAGAATGGAGGACTCCATGTAGAATAAAGATAGGACATATTCGTTTCAAGAAATGTTATTTGTATTGTGAAAATAAATTAATTGACATTCTGGCATCATACCTTGGAGACAATTCAGTTTAATTTACTATTTGCAGCAAGATTTTGTGAAATTCCATCACATAATTCAATTAATGTGATTTTCCGACGAAAGAGAGAAATTAGAAAACATTCAGAGAGTGATATCACCATATCTAACAATATACCAATCGTCTAGCATAATATTCCTTATGTTGTACAGGGCGATGAGGAAAAAATGGGGAAAAAAGTTGAAATATGAAATTGGTCATAGGTGGCTATGATTCGAATTTCTGGATCAACATTCGATTTCGAACAATATTTCCCCATGTATTTGAATTCTACCGTGAGAAATAAAGTGATGGGATCATATTATTTTGAAAACAAAGCATGCTTCTCAATCTCCCGCGTATATGAGGTCGTAAAAAATTCAATTTTGGTGTTTGCAATACAGTTTTGGGATGAAGCAGAGGTTTTTATCACGAATGTTTTTTTTTTGGGAAATTAATAATAAAAAAGTTTTCCATTGCGCTGCGAACTTTATGCCGGACACTGTATATATATATATATATATATATATAGAGAGAGAAAGGTAGTATCTTGACTGGATTAATTGGCACAAAAAGGTGAATTTTGAAAATTTTCAGTAACTGAAGATTATCCTTGGGGTTGCAGTCATATAATATATTGGCCTGATAAAGTAAAACTCTTGTTTAACTTTCAGATGTCTTGAAAAAGAAAATAAAATTTTCGAAAGCTCGACAAGTTAAACAAGAGTTTTACTTTATCAGGCCAATATATTATATGACTGCAACCCCAAGGATAATCTTCAGTTAATGAAAATTTTAAAAGTCTAATAAAATTTATTAAATAATACTATATATATATATATATATACATATATGAATACTTATCTAGTCACTAATAGATGTTAAAAAAACTTTGTATAACTTTTCATTTAAACTTTTATCTGTACTGTACGCGAAATGGTTTTATTTATTCTTGGATACCAGTTGTTAGAGAATCTGTTTGCTATCCGAATTTTAAACATTTTGATTTTCATATAATATAAAGTTCAACGACGAATTGACACAATGCAAAACTCCTATATTTATGACCAGGTACTATGTACCGCTAATTACACCTAGTGCCTAAGGTGAGTTTATATCTCAATATTAAAGTTGTATTGTTTCAATGTTGTCATTAACTAACACCACTTTTTCATTATACATAGCTCTGAAGAAGCGAACAATATATTCGCGAATTATGTTTTATCAGGGGTGGATGATAAACCCCATCCTCATCCAACCAAGAATGGATAATATAATACTATACATCTCCATCATACATTGAAGTGCCCTGAAGATGACTATATGAAAGTAAAAAAATCGGTAAAGAATCAATAATGGTTTACCTCATCAAAATCTACAATTTACTGCAAAATTTTGCAATCTTACCTAGTGCACAGGTTGGCTACAAATACACATTTTTCTATAAACCGTATGAGTTCCTTGGACTAACCAAAGAGAAACATATCTAACATTCGTATTCGGATAATGCCATATAGCGCCATCTCACAAAGTTCAGAAGTACCAGTAGGGTAACATCCATTAACAAACATGCGAGTACATCAACAATTTACGAGATGGCGCTATACATTGTAGTCGTAATGAATATTTTTTGGCTAAAATTGCGTTTCTCCAAGAAATACGCCTATATAGATGAACTTAAAAAGCAAAACCTCATCTACAGAGCCGGATTAAGAGGGGGGCAAACGGGGCTGCAGCCCCGGGACCTCCAAAAGATAGGGGCCTCCACAATATAAATTTTTAAGTTAAATTTCCTAACAAATACCGAAGGATATGCAAAATTATATATAAAAAATCTAACAACGAAAAAGCAGTTCTCCCACTTTTTCCTCTCATTTTCCGTTTTAAACATTCAAAAACATGTTTCGTATTCTTGTCAAAATCCATGGTTAATATTAATCTTCGATCTGATGAATCATGTGTATTTTCGAGAAACAATCACCAAGTAAAACATCATACTATTATACAAAATATTATATCGTATCGAAATTAGCTGTAAAAACAAGAACAATTGAATTAAAAAAAATATATACAGTTTTTTTTATTAAATGAAGAATTTTCTGTCGATGTATTCTTCGAATGACACAAGCGATCTAGATACACAATGAAATTCAATAATCATAAGCAAAAGAAAATAATATTTCAATTTATGAATATGATTGCATCAAATTATTTATAAGAGCCCTGTGCGCATTTCATAATAGAACAAAAGTTCAAATTCTGTTGACTATTTTTCTGCCGATTCTACAAACACTTTGCCCGTCTATACCTGTTTTTCCTATTTATTGGTGTTGACAAGGGTCCGCTGAGTGGCGCGCTTGTAGCAGAGAAATACCCGAAATCTGAAAGTGTGAGTATAAGAGAAGGATGACATTCCGCAACAAATGTAAATCCTTCTGAAAAAGTACTATCAAAAAGACCAATCAAAGATGTTCTACTATCAAATTCTTGAAAACCCAAATTTCAGAGCTACATTCTCAAACATTGAAATTACAGTGATTATTTTTTGACATTGCTAGAAACCAATGGAAACGTTCAATTCAAATAATTCATTTACGTTTTGGCCGATCAATCGTGGGAATATTCTACCTAGAAAATTGTCGCGGGAATAATTTGAGGTATTTTGTTTTTATTGTCTGACAACCTATATTTTTAATTTGACGTCTGTCATCAATTCGCATGAAAAGAGTGAAATGGATCAAAACCGGTTTAGTACATTATATAACTTTGCAAGGAAATGTGTTTATGATCGTAACATCCAAAAATAATCTAAAGAATACCACACGAGATTTCGATATAATAGAAAATAATTATCTAGATTTCTTTCTCAAACTTGTTGGCAATAGCCACTCGAGCCAGTTGGTCTCTGTTATATATTGCCTGGCAACAAGTTTTCGAAAATCTGTCGAATTATTTTCACTCTCTTGTGATATTACAACTGAGAATGTGATGATGTCGAATTGCACTGGAAAGCGCTCATTTTCCAAAATGAAAAAAATAGGAGAATTACGATGAGACAAAGCCGCCTATCAAAGTTATCGCTTCTTAGCATCAATGATTTTTCGTCGAAAAAAGCTCGCAAGAATCCATTCGCTTACGCTGTAATTTAATTTATTTCTTGTATTTTATTATACATACATATGCTCGTGTCGAAATAATTTGATTTGTTCGGCAATAAATAAAAAAAAAAAACTTGTTTGTTCCTTTGTTGCCTCAGGGCCTCCACACCTTTTAATCCGGCCCTGCTCATTTATATACGAAATTTCATCCAAATCGTTAGAGCCGTTTTCCAGATAGCCGAAATATATATACAAGAATTGCTCGTTAGAAGATATAAGATAAGATAACTTCCAGACAATGAAAATTGGTATAATTGCAATATCATGAAGTTAATAGACAAAAAGAAATAAATATCAGAATTTCTGCAGACGACGATTGATCAATTAGTTTTAACTTTATCATACTTCAATGGTACCATCCACCTGAAAAACAACCTAAGCGAATAAATCGAGAGACATAATAATATTAGAAAAAATCCGGCTACGTCCAGCATGAAATACTCAAAGAAGGATATATCAGCAGCGGGACTGCGCAGATGTTTCGCTCCTCTGTGTCTTATCACATATTCAATCCACCATATGGCTTTGTCCAACCCTTGAGTTTGTTGGTCCAGGAGAATTATTCTCGATTCTTCTACTCGTTCTCTATATCTGTAAGGGAAAAATCAATCACTGGAAATGATTTTATTCAATCCAATCGACAAACTGATTTCAAGCCGAAGCACACAGGGGTTCATGGCATGAATTCTTGGAGGAAATAAAAAAAAAATAACATTGCAACGTGCAAATGTTTGAAGAATAGCCCTGCCCTGGCACACAATACACATCACCATGCAAGACATACTCCCGCTACGGTAGTGTTAGCTAAACATCGATAGTTTTGATTTTCGATAGTTATCGATACTTTTGGAAAACCTATCGAATGAATATCGATCATTTCGATAGTTCTCTCGAAAGAAAAAGGTATTTTGCCTTATTGATTGCTTTTTTCAGTAACATTACAAGAACTTCATTGACCGTTTTGTTTACCAATTCCAACATTTTCAACACTTTGATAAAATAAAATGAACGTATTTATCACTGTTATTACATAATAATTCTGATAATAAATATTTGAGTAATACCGCTTCAGATAACAAATTATAATTATATTTCTGAGTTTGTCAAGAATTTTTTTTTCTGGAATCCCTCCTGCATAATAATTTTTCCTGTTCATATAATTGAATTGTATTGGTTTCCAGGAAATGCTCTGAATGAGTAGTTATATTCGAGAAAGGTAACAGAGAGTCACCACAGATGGTAATATATCGTGTTCTCATATAAAGGAGACTACTTCCGGAGTTCCTCAAGGCAGTATTCTGGCACCTCTGTTGTTTGCTATATACATTTATGATTTTCCATTGGCTTCAACCTATTGTCAAGTTCAACTTTATGCAGACGATTTTAAATTATACACACCGTGTGATATGGCAGATTTGGCAGGCTGCATAGAATATATCAATGGAGATCTTCAAAACACCACAATATATTCCGAAAAACATGGGTTACGCATAATAGGCTCTCAAAGGCAGACATTATATATAAAAGAATTTAGTCTTGAAATAAACAATAGCAATATCGAATGGGTCGACTCAGCAAAAAACCTTGGCTTGATCATCGACCAGAATCTGAGCTTTCACAATCATGTACAATATGTTTTCAAAATTGCATTCTTTGAATTGAAATCACTCTATGAATTTAAATATAAACTCTCTACAGAAATCAAATTGAAATTAGTCAAATCACTCATTTATTCCCACATAGAATATTGCTCTACAGTATACTACAGTTATCTGCCCCAATATAACCGACTGAAACTTCAACGCATTCAGAACGCTTGTGTACGCTTCGTTTGCTGTAGACCCTATAGGGAACACATCACCCCCTATCTAATAGGGCTTAACGAGAGTACAGTATTTGATAACAATGTTTGTATTCAAACTTCTGAAAACCAAAACACCGAAATATTTGCTTGATCTTTTATCAAGCCGTTCCGAAATACATAATGTCAACATGAGAACTGATAGATTCAGTATTCACATCACGTTACATCCAAGTATGAATGATACTTTTCTTATTTGGCACCATCTTATTTGAATAGGTTCATTTCATATTATATTTTATCAACATTCCAAATAAAACCCAACTGAAAAGAATACTTTTATCAAGTATATCAGACTACCTACTTTACTGTATAAATTCATGTTATATAAAATGTATATGAAATGTAGTGTTCATGCAAATTGTTCGAAAACATACTCGAATCTGATGTTAAATTAAATATTTAGGAGGGATAGAAGATAGCCTAAGATATAACTGTTATGCACAATAAACGTTATTATTATTATTATTATTGTATACCAAAGCCATTGAGGGGTTTTAGGACAATTCAGAAACTTGAGAAACTGGACTAGGAGCGGCAAAGTCCTCAAGAGTAATTAGTCTCATGTCCTTTGGACTGGAGACTCTAGAGAAACTGTTGGATATACATTTAAGGAAGAGGCGCCCGTAGAAATACTACTCCATTGCACCCAATACGCCTACAGGACCGGCTATTCAACAGAAATAGCACTCCATAAACTGGTGGAGAGACTGGACACCCTGGAAAAAAGTACCACGAGTGCTAATCATAAAAGGATCTTTCAACAGTGATTCTATCTATATGGCAAGGAATCATGTTTGAATAGGCACAATGCTAGCAAAATACTGCGACAGAGACAAACTGGATATGAGATCAGATCACATTATGGTGTGATGCCCTCTTTTCCACTACTACCAATTACCTCAGTTTTCCACTAAGGAACCGATAGACCTATAGAAGCAAGGGTAGCAACTCACAGTTTCACCTGATAGGTTATCAAAGAGTCACACATATAAACACATTAGTAGTAAATTAAAGTTTATTAAAATTAGTGACGGTAAATGTCACAAGTTTCAATACATACATTTGGCTATCATGGGCCACCCGTTATATTTGTAAATAGCGAGCACACTTCAATATCTATAAACGTTATCTTATTTACACACTCATCGATTTGGCCATAATCGTCAATAGGTATATCCTTAATACGAATTAACTTTTACATACAATTACATATACTATAAATCCATCAGTACCAACCACAATAAAAAACAAGGCTATAATTTCAAACAAATACTATCTATTTACCTAAAATGCTGAATCATGTCGCTTTTGCAGGAGATAAACTGGCTTCTGAGTTTGTTGTCTCTATTCCGATTTGGGTCAAAATGGTTCACCGTTCTCGTTCATTTTAATACATCATTAATGTGTTGAACAATCTGAGATTTTATTAACTTTTAAACGTTTCGCTTGTCGGTCTGTATGTGTCTTACGGTTCTTTACTTCAATCGAGTTTGTTTCACTAAATTTCTAGACGTGGCTTTCGTCTGGGCACTATTAACTCCGAGGCTGAGTATTATTCACTTGAATTTGATAATTAAACACTTTCCCGAGCATGACTTTCACTGTGACAATAATTCACGTTTTGCGATGCACTTTTCAAAACTATACTAGACTGATTCATAACTATACTTAATGAATACATGACTAAGAGTCTTCATTGACTGCACTGAACGACTGATTTGAATGCTACACTGACATCTTGGATAGACTGAATTGAATTGAATGCCTTTTCTTGGATATGTTTGGTCTTTTTATATCAAATGCTTATTTACAGTTTCTTTGATGACCAGTCCCGCCGGGTCAGAGGTAAACAATAATTATTGATATCAGATGAAATCATCAGCTATTCGGCGGTAAATTCGTTTGAGCTCAAAGTGCCGCTTTATCAGTATTGATTGTTTTCGCAATGTTTCTTAGTTATCGGGGCAATGAGGTTACTTATTAATTGTGGGTGGTCAATCTGGTGTTTTTTTACCAATGATTCACAAATATTATTGTGCAATTTGACCGTTCATAGGCAGATAATTCCTTTCTAAGGTGTGGTTCATGACAGTGGAACGATTCTCTTTGATGAATCATTTGGGGTATTCATACCGGACAAAACTGAATATATTAACGCTGAACTCATCTACAGAAAAGGACGGAAGAATGTGGCTGGAGCAGGAATGTTTTCTGAAAATCCAAAGACTTGCATAGGCTACTCATTGGATTACCGTACCTCTGCGTTCCAGGGAGGGTTCTACTACTTCAATGTGCGAAGGAAATCATCATTAAAAAGGAGCAGATCCATATTCGATCAGACAGCCAGGCGACGCTGGAGGCATTGTGTTTTGTTTGCGTACAATTTTCATAAAAAAATCACAAACTCAAGAGATGGATGGATTGTCATTTCCATGCGGTTGAGAAGGATAAAAATGAAATTATGGGAGGTTTCAAGTGATCTAGAAATATATAACAGAGACTGCAAGATACATTTCAGTTAATCCATAAAAATTGACCGAGGGAATTTGAGTTTAATTGATCAAAAGTTTCATTGGAACATCATACCCATATTTTTCTCACCTTTTACTAGTTGCTACTTCTATAATTGCATGTTTCAACTCTTCTTTCGTCATCGTATTCACATTCAGCCTTAATGCCAAACCTCTCTCCACCAGTACCTTCACATTGACAGGCTGATCTGCGAAAAATGGTAGTCCAACCATCGGAACTCCTTCGTGTATCGCTTCCTCTATGGATTGGAGTCCTCCTTGTGTCACGAACACCTTGATGTTTGGGTGACCTGTGCAAGGATAGTATATCTACATTCAACACTCTTAAGCCATGAAAAAACAACAAAATAGCATGCTTCACCACCGCTGAACATTATAATACAATCATCGACTTCTCAGCTATCATGAGAATAGAGAATCCCAATATAGTACCAGATCCTGAAAACGATGTGAGTGAATATCACTGAGTTGTCAGTGATACTCATCGAGATCTCTAACAGATGGAACCGATCAAATAGCTGCTAAACAGGAGGACATACTTCACTTCATTCTTCCCAGTAAACTACCACTGTGATGGCCGCGATCAACCAGGTTATTTTAACGTAAAATTGTAATGCCCTTGACTGAAGGAACGCGACACAAAAAGGCAAACGACTGTTTCCCTCCGTCCGCTATTAAATTAGACGGCAGGAATGCGGAGTGAAAAAGAAATCAAATATCGAAACTTATTTGATGATAATAACACCCATCAAATCCTCATAAATGTGTGACGCTGACAGCGACGACTTCAAAGTAAAACAGACCGAAAATAATTACGACAGGACAGTTATTTATATTGCTATTGATCTCCACACCGCAATAGATAATTAACGATTCTCCGACAGCGGGGATGAAATATTAACGCGCAAGGAATGCGATTGAAATCTACCGCGGAGTACCCCAGACACATAAAATATAATTTATAATCCAGGACTCGGATGTCACGCAGGTAGCTATAGCTGCCTCCGTGGTGACGTTGGTTGTTGCCCTGGAATGCAGGGTCTGCTAACCGAAACCACAAATGTGCGGCTGGCTTCTGTTTGTTGACTCCGTTGATTTGTCGTTTTCTATCAAGTGTTGTTCATCCTTGCACTTCTTCACCGTACTGATGACGGCCGAGAGCCCGAAACACGTGTCTACGGTTAACACTTCTCTCTGAGGGCTATGTCTATTGAATTTTCTCCGTTTCGTTTACCAGTCCCCTCGATATTCTTCCCATTCATATATATACCTATACCTATATATATATATATATATATATATATATATATATATATACATGTAAATCTAAGTGAAATGAAGAATACATCCATACCCAGAATATCTTGCTGAGGCAGCCATTTCCTGATCAGAACATTTTCCGGCTTTCCTGGCATATCTTCTGCTTCCCATTTCCATATAACGTTGAAAGGGAGTTCTGACAAGGCTTGTATAATAATTCTTCTTTGTTCCTCAGGTAAATTCACAGATTTGACATTGCTGCCTAGGCTGAAATATACAACGCCATTCGTGGAAGAGTCCAGGTAATCCTTGATATCCTGCAAGAAAAATATTCGGAGATCATTAAACACTAATATTACAAGAATACATGACGTTTTCACGCACTTTACCTTTGAAGAAACAAACCAGTGTACAGGAGTGAGCTGTATCATTAAATATAATAACGGAAATGTGAAAGTTACTAAATAAAGAAAAATGATCATGAGATTTTTTTAAAACAAGCTTTTATATGAATAAAAAGGAAAACATAATCTTCAATTGTTTGACCTAGGTTATTCTGTGAGTAGCAGACTGAAAATCTTGCCGCACAAGAATACCTATTTTATATTCGTAGCAAGTTTTTGAATCTGCCACTGGCAGAATAACCCAGGTCCAACAATAATTTTTATTTTCTTTTTAGTGCAATTGTGTGAAAGCTTGTCTTAATTTTTTTATCATTTTCATTGAATTCTTTTTAGACATTTCCAAAATCCGTTATCGCATTATTCAATTTTGACAAAAATTTATAATCTCCGATCCCAAAAAAAACCACATACCAATTTTGAATAGAACCGGGCCATAATAACGAAACACGTCGCCATCTTGGAGCCGCCATCTTGAATTCTTGAATTTTGACAAAAACATCATGATGTCCGACCCCAAAAACCCCCACACACCAATTTTCAATGGAATCGGGCTATAATCACAAAACTCGTCATCATCTTGAATTCGTGGATTTTGAAAAAAAAATATGATCTCCGACCCCAAAAACCCCCATATACCATTTTTTTTAAATCGGGCTATAATGACAAAACTCGTCCGCCATATTGGAGCCGTCATTTTGTTTGTTCTCTTGCAAAAATTCCATTATGTAGTGTCACCGGAATTATGAACACCTGCCACATTTCACGTTAATCGGACAACTATAGAAGTGGGTCAAAATTCACTTGCTAGATTTGAACTAAACATATACCGGGTGAGTCTCTAAGGTGGCTAACCCCTATAACTTTTTTATTATTAGAGATAGAAAAACTAAATTTGGGGGTTGTCTATTATAGTTCAATATTAATTTTTTGACATATCTACTTGCTTTGCCGTACTTCCGGTTTGACCGGAAATAATGCCTACTTTCGATTTTTGAATGGACATCCTATATATTTTTACTTATTTCGATCGAGAATGTCATTCAAAATCCAACAATACCTCACTCGTCAATTTTTGTCGAATAAAGTCATTTTTATTCCAATTTTTATTCTTCGATCTAGAATGCCATGGATCGTGTGAATCAATTCATTATTGATCAAGTAACATAAGAAAAATACGACTTCGAGGCTTATGACTTCACAGTCGTCTTAACAATTATTTAAAAGTCACAAATATGAATTTTTCCAGTTAACTTGATTTTTCCAATCGGAAAAGGGGTGGCTCGTCGGCTTTTTGTGAAAGATCATTTTCTTATGAATAATTTGATACCACACACTTTCACTTTATTTTCACTATTTTATTGAATAATTGCAAGAAGCGATCAAACCTAAGTCCTGTTATTCTAGTTATCCGTGACAAACAATTGAAGCTGTTGCTAGGACTACCTAAACAAATAGGTTAATGAATAATCTGTCACTTTTTAAAATTTATTTGTTGCGTAGTTTATAATTTGATATGGAAAATTATACTAGAAACGAGAAAATTGACATGTTGCTAATTTACGGAGAAGCAGAAAAGAATGCAACTGATGCAGCTCGAATTCATGCTCAGAGATTTCCTAATCGTCGCCATCCCACTCGGCATTATTTCCCAAAACTAGAAAGGAAAATGCGAAATGAACCAGAAGAAAATGCCAATAACTTCATCGTCAGTGAAGAAAAAGAAGTAGACGTGATGGCCTATGTTGAAGTGAATTATACGGCATCAATTCGCCAAAGTGTTTCTGAGTATGATATACGTTATTCGTCCGTTTGGAGAATCCTTCACGAATATAATTATCGTACATTCAAGTACCAACTACACCAACATCTTTACGATAACGACCACAACCGAAGATTAACTTATTACGACTGGTTTTTGACTAAATACAGAGAAGATGTATGTTTTCCTTATAAAATTATTTATTCAGATGAAACTCGATTCACCAACTTGGGTCTGTTCAATCGGAATAATAAAAGGAACTGGTCTCAAACAAATTTACATGCAAGAAGGAAATTTTCTAGAGCGATTTGGTTCCAATTGCTGGATGGGTATTATCGGAGGAAAACTTTTGGGGCCAATCATTCTCAACGGACAACTCACTGCGGAAATATATCTACAGTTCCTTAGAAATCAAATTAATGATTTCATTGAAGATTTGCCTCTGGCTAACCAAGGTGATATCTATTTTCAACAAGATGGAGCGCCACCTCACAATTCCCAAGTCGTAAGAGAAAATCTGAATGACACCTTCCCAGAAAAGTGGATTGGCACTTATGGACCTTTTCAATGGCCTGCGAGGTACATTCTTAAGTTGTCATATTTTTTCATAATGTATTATTCCTTTTTCATATTCTAGATCACCAGATACTCCACTAGATATTTTTTTCTCTGGGGAACAATCAAAAATCAGGTGTATAAAACAGCATCAGCTACTCGTGAAGAACTGGAGTATAAAGTAAGGGTGGCATTCCATAACGTTACTGCTAAACACCTAATCAATGTGGTGCGCGCAACAATTGAAAAAGTTGAACTTTGCCGTGATCAAGGAGGAGGTCATTTTGAAAATTTAGAACCTTAATTGACTAATTTGTGACTTTTAAATAATTCTTGAAACGACTGTGAAGTCATAAGCCTCAAAGTCGTATTCTTCCCATGTTACTGATCAAGAATGAAGCCATTCACACGATCCACGGCATTCTAGATCGAAAAATAAAAATTGGAATAAAAATGACTTTATTCTTCAAATATTGACAAGTGAGGGTTGTTGGATTTAGAATGTCATTCTCGATCGAAATACGTAAAAATATATAGGATGTCCCATTTATAAATCGAAAGTTCAATTTAAATTGAACTATAATACACAACCACCAAATTTCGTTATTCTATCTTCAATAATAAAAAAGTTATAGGGTGAGCTATCTTGGAATATCACCCGGTATACAAACAAATGTTGAATAAAAGCTTGTAAAAATAAAGCTGTTCATTACTTCAATTATAAGATCCACCGTAATACTCGAAATTCATGAACTCTCTTGTTACCTTTTCAAAGAGGATGTTTCACATTAAAACTGAATATGTTCCTCTCTCTCCCTCTCTCTCTTTCCCTCTCTCCCTTCCCCTCTTTCGCTTTCTCTCTCCCTAAAAGAGACACTATACTATTTTAGACACCTTTAAGTTCTAAAACTCTTACGAACTAAAGGTACGCTCCATCTACACCGAGTGCTCCAAAACCTAAACACAACACAAGGGCCCTTGGAGACTCTACCTATAAGGATTTACCATTCTCAAGACATATCTATATAAGTCGTATTGGGGTTCTCGATTCATTTGATTCAAACGCTTTCTTTCGAAATACGTTCATTTATCTCTTCTAAAACAGCACACCACATTAGTAGAATCTTAAAATCCGTTTTACGTGTACTTGCAGTTACCCACTCCACCAAAAAAGTATTCAAAGAATACATCAAATGAATTTTACGGAAGGTGGAATTTTGCGAATTGCTGTGGTGCAATTGACAAATTGCTTCTTCGAATATTCTTCAATACATTTTCGACACATTTTTTATAATTTCGTTTTAGGTCGATTTTCCAAATAGAAATAATTGGGAGACTGCTCTCCTAGTTGCTTATAACATAAAGAAAATTTAGATATTTTTTTCCCACTGAGAGGAATTATAATATTCCGCATGGTAGTCAGGATTTCTCAACAGCATTTTTTCCAGAATAACAGAAAAACCTACCTTCGGTAGCCCCTTCTTCACTCCTGTGTGCAGCTGTCCAATTTCAACAACACTCGGTACATTCGGCATCGGTGAGTGCATAATAGGATTGGTATTGATCAACAATAGGGATGTGTTGTGGATAATATCTCCCAAAAAAGGCATATCTGTTCCAAAATATCTTCTTGCGACACGATCTGCTTCGGGCAGTATATGCCAGTAGTAAAGTATTCTGGAGCCGATGCTGTAAATTACACTCCTCACTCTATCAGCGAAAGCCATTATCACATCGGGTCGCAGCACTGGATGGGAGGGATTGCCGAAGTAATCGTGAGTATACGCGTAAACTTGGAGGGATGATAGACCTGGAATAATAAATACTTCGAGTCACCTTGCATATAATTGGATTTTTGGATTCTAAGTGAAATAAGAAGAATTCATGTAGCAAGTTCATCTGATTTCGGATCCCTCACTTTTCGGTTCAGAAAAAGTATATTTTCCAGAAAAGTGTTTTTTTTTTAATTTGAATTTCTGAATTAATATCCATATTCATATGCTCCAGTATAATAATCATCAAGTTTACCGGAACTGGACATTTGATTAAAGGACACTGATTTAATTTTCATTTCGAAATATTAAAAATTGAGCCAAGGAAAGCGAAATTACAAAATGCATTAGAAGACACCCGATTAGTGTCGTCCTCTAATCGACAGAACCTTTCCCATGCAGGGATACATGGATGTTTTCAGTCGCCATGGATAGAAATCCCAAGGGCTTATTTTCGTGTTCAAATTCTGATATGAATTCTTCAGCAGCAAATAGGAATTGATATAAAATAAGACCAGGTGGTGAAATAAACGTATATTTTGTAAAGTAAGAATATATAATTTGGGTCAAAAACTTATTCTAATGGTTTTTCAGTAGTTACAAGCTTTTATTTGGTTTCATCTGTTCCTGTGTCTGTCTGTCTGTAATAAAATATTGCAAGTTAAATTTGACCCACTCCTAGTTGCCTGATCAACGTGAAATTTGGCAGGGGTTCATAGTTTGCTTGACAATGCATTATGGAATTTTTGACAGAGAAAAAAAAATGGTGGCTCCAAGATGACGACGAGTTTTGTAATTATGGTCCGATTCGATCCAAAATTGGTATGTTGTATGGGTTTTCGGGGTTGAAGATTAGAATTTTTTGTCAAAATTCATAAAATCAGAATAGCGGCCCCAAGATGGCGGACGATCTCTGTGATTATCGTCCAATTCAATTCAAAATTTATATGTGGAGGTTTTCAGGGTCGGAGATTATGATTTTTTTGTAAAAATTCATAAATTTAAGATGTCGGACGAGTTTTGTAATTATGGTTCGATTCTATTCAAAATTGGTATGTATGGGTTTTCGGGGTCGAAAATTATGATTTTTTGTCAAAATTTATTCATTTTTAGTTTTTAGAGCATTGGAATAAATGCTTGTCTTTGAAAAGGGTTTTTATATTAATTTCAATTTAACACAGTACACCACATAAAATAATTTTTCTATGATATTAAATATCAATTTGAAAATTTGAATGAATCATGGTGTGTTTTCAACACTTGAAAAAACAAGGTCTAGTTGGAAAAAAAAGTTAATTTTTCAACAACGTAGGCATTTGTTAATTAATCCTTATTTTTCGGACCTTTCCATAAAAAACGGCATAAATGTTCAAATGATAGGTCTAAAATGTTTTCGCTCCTTGGAGCTCTTTTATATATATATATATATATATATATATATATATATATATATATATATATATACTTAACAAGATCACGTTATGAAAGTTTCTAAAAGTAGTTTTTTTTGTTGATTATAATTTTTTAAAGTTAACAAACAATTTAAAATCAAAAAAATGTTGTTAAAAAAATTTGTATATCCATATGTTTGGCTATTGCTGTTTTTGCATCAAACGAAGGTATTTAATAACAGTCGAAAAACTTTTTTATGACATTTGTTTATGAATTGTTCATAAACAAGAAATGCAGGGTGGACATTTCGAACATACCTTGAAATAGATAGAATAGATACCGTTTTTAGTTATAAGTGGAAATACTACTTCAATTTTCAATAATTCGTTATTTTTATTTTTGTTTGCCATGTCATACAAATCATTTCGTTTCATTTGCTACGGTTTCATTACGGAATGCATTGATCGAGTTGGTTTTTCGGTTACTATTGCCAAGGCAGGGGCAAACATTCAATTTCCTGGTCCAGAACCACTGAAGGGTATTTTCAATTGTTTAAAATATTGTGGTGTAATAAAAATTTAAAACTAATGCAGTGCAGTGATTTATTATCAGAGAAGCAGGGTGAAGTAAATCCACATCGATTTCTGTTTTTTGTACATCTCAGGGATAAACTCCGAATAGAAGTATTGTAACATAAAGAAGAGTTTTATCAAATGACTTATATTTTGCCAATATTGGTTAAGAAATTAAAATATCTTTTTTCCCAATTTCTTTCTATGAAACGCACCTAAAATGAAATTTTCAGTTTGACCATATTTGAAATTATGAGAAGAATTCCTGACTCGCCCAGTAGAGTAACAAATTTCAATTCAATTTTCAATTTTCAATTTATTCGTAAACCATAATAACAAGATATTTGTATACATACAATTTATGACGGTTATCCTTTATAACTCCCCAAGGGTTCACCTAAGCACTCAAGGTGCTTGTTTTGTGCAGCTCCTTGGAATAATTCAGGATTTATATTAGGCAGATAAAATGAATGGTATACATATTAATATATTGTTTACAATGAAAATATGAATAATTGGAGTTCCTGCTGAAATCGATACTAATTCTATTCATAAGTTTATTCTCTTTTTAACGGACGAAACCAAAAAGGAGGAGGTTCTCTATTCGGCCCGTATATTTTATGTTTTTCCATCATATTTTTTTATGTATGATCACGCATAACTTTTTACTGAGGCGTCCGATTCCGATAATTCTTCATTCAGTGGATAGGGTGTACTTCGAGTTTGGTCCCATTTGAATTTAAAAAATGAAATCCACCCCTAAGAGTAGCGAAATGAAGGATATTGATCACTCACCCTCTAAATTCTGGTCCGTTAACCGATTCTATCAGGCATAACTTTGTACTGGGTACTTTGTATTTGGATTTCGAAAGGAATTAGCCACCCTTACGGGTGGAAAAATAGAGGATAATTAATTTTTCACCAGTGAACATTGTCACACACATACGTAGTTGACAATGACAGATCGCTACTGACATTACTCTTGTTCCGTCAAAATCAGTATATTTTATGAGAGGATGGAATGATATACAAAGTAATGAAATAAACTAACCAGGACAACGAAAATAATTTATATTACAACAAATAGTAGAAGTAGATAATCATATTATTTAACTGGTGAAAGTTGAAGTAAGGTGGGTAAATAAGTATTTTGTTAAGTAATAAGTAATCAAAAAACAAGTAGGTAGTAATTGGTAGAATTTAGCCACAAAAAATTGAAAAATAAAAATTTTTTAACAAAAAATAAATCCGACGAGATACGGAACTGAAAGTAAAATAAATCTTTTACAAAGGGTTAAAACGATTTAGAAATCAACTGAAAAGCAGATAATAATAGCCTTTGTCTAATGATAATTGAGCTCCCAAACTAATGTAAGTAACTGATTTTGAGTCGGCGCCAAACAAACTAGCAATTGAATTAGGTGAAGCGTAAAATGATGGCAGCGAGATGCACGGCTGCGTTTTGATGACTTCTTTCATAGATAATGATCTTCGATAATTGTTTGTTTGGCGCCGACTCAAAATCAGTTACTAACATTAGTTTAGGAGCTCAATTATCATTTAGACTAAGAAGGATCATTTTATTTTTTGCTTTTCAGTTGACTTTTTCGTCGGTTTAATTTTTTGTTAAAAAGTTTTTTTTCTTTCTTGAGAATGGTTGATGTGGTAAGGATCCATATCTTTATATAAAGCTGTATATTACACGTTGAGGTTCGTTCATATATCCTCATACTTACACACACGTGTAGACACATATATTTTTTTTTCGAAGAATAATTTTTATTATTGTATTTTGCATGGCTTGGAGACTTGTAGGTTGCAGTCAAAACTACAGCGTAATCTGATTTTTTCCCAACCCTTCATGAATCCTTTCCCACCACACAATAACTCACCTACGATTGGTGCTTTGAATCTAGCTCCAAGACCAAACGCCAGAGATGCAGAGTCTCGATAAGGAGCAGATCAAATTCCTCCTCACTGTTTATTAATTTCTGCACTCCTCACATTCAAATTGCTGCTGAAGGAGATTCGAGGCTACTTCTTGCCCGAATAAAAAATTACCGAGCGCCGAATTCTCCTTGGCTAGGTTCTCCTGGAGGTTCGATTGCTCCATTGTTTTATAGGAAAAACCAATGTCGATTTGGGTAAGGTTGGTCAAGCTAGGGTCACTTAGAGTGTTTGGTGAGATGACGGTGACTTTGTGGCCTCTCAGAGACAGTTTCTTCCATATGGGCCGATAAGCATTGTGATGGCTTATAGATGGTACGAAAAACAGGCCGAGGATTCTAGCTCCATCGATTACGTTGAGAAATGTAAGACACAAAATCACAACCTGCTGGAGTGAAAACATCTTTGGTAAACGGAAAAGATCACTACATTGGCGGTCAAGATGAAACTGAGTTCATTTATCGAATTGATTTCGTATTATCAGTTCTATCAAGTATATGTGGAATGGTGGGGTGAGTGGGAAAAAACTGAGGATAAAATAAGTTTTGGCACTAATTTTGTAATTTTGTAATCGAATAGCTCAGTAGATAGAGGTGTTTCTGAAAAAATATTGATAACGTTCTGAGTTGTTCATTTTTCACAGATCAGTTACTTCAGTAATAGATAGATAGATTGATTTATTGAATCCTTCATCATCATAAAAGGGACGTCGGACAACAAATAATTATAAATATTAATAACATAATTTGAACAATTGGGGATATTGACCCCCAGCTGACAACGTAGTTTTCTATGTAGCATATATCTCCGATTTTTCCATGGAAGTCTCTCCAAGGATTTTTTTATTGAAAAATGTGCTAGAAGTACGCTTAAAAAAGTTATGAATCTTAAAAAAAAAAAGATGTGTAGGTGGCGCCCCCTACGAGTAAGAGCAATTTCGACACCTCAAATAACCTCTCAATACCAATTTTCGTTTAATTAAGATCAGTATTTCGAAAGTTATTTGAAAAACCGAAAATAAAAATAAAACTTCCTTCGTTTCCGGACATATATTTATTTGGACAATTCATATTAGAATATTGTGAGGAATCACCTTCTGAAGTTTGTCAAAGTACTTTTGAATCATCCTGTATACTTGAATTCCAATATCATATCACTGTATGTAGTAAGCTCAAAATCCCTTATTTACAGGAATTGAATTATATATAATATCTTAATTGAATGCGTTGACATACAATGACAGGTGACGGGGCATAGTATGGTGTTATCGAAAAACAATATCGAATCTACTAGTGGTTTTATCGAAAAACAATATCGAATCGATTAGTGGTTTTATCAGTATAAAACACCGAGAAGACGTTTTATCAACAGTAAAATCACAAGAGCTTTTTTTTATCGGATAAATTTCTTTTTGTAACGAAATAATTTTGCTAATCAGTAATTTTCCGAGAAAAACTGTCTAAGACAACCCCTAAATATTTCATTTTGTCGGTTTTTTCAATCCTGGGGCATGTACATGGATCTTGATTACAATAAAATTTGTGTATTTTAAGGGTTTCATTTTCTGGTTGATCATTATTTTGTAGTGTAGTCATAAATTTTGTTTTGCCAATATTCAAACTTAAGAGGTTGAGATCAAGCCATAATTTTATATCTTTCATTCCTTTTTCAGCTGCTGTAAAAACCTCTGACCAAGTATCTTTAGTGAAAACTAAGGCGGTATCATCAGCATATGAGACAAGGTGACCCTGGAAGTTTTTTATATGTGTGATGCTGTTGATATAAAACCAGAAACAGTATAGGCCCTAACACCGTCCCTTGGGGCACACCAAGAGTCACTGAGACCATTCACTTAACTGATCACCCACTTAGACCCTTTGTCTTTTTGTGATAGATAATCTCGCAAGATACTCAGTGGTATGCCTCTTACTCCATAACTGAATAATTTAACTAGGAGGAAGTCGTGAGAAACTGAGCCGAAAGACTTGCCCAGGTCAAGAAAAATTGCTAAGCATTTTTCCGACCTATCCAGGGCATCAACACATTTTTTGTGAAATCAAGTACAGCATTTTCTGTATTGAATTTTGTAAAACCAAACTGTCTGTTGGTTATTATATTATGTGTATTAAAAAATCCAATTAGTCTCTTTTAATACTTTGTTCGAATATTTTCGCGAAGTTATCATCACAGATATTGGCCTATAATTTCCTGGATCACTCTATCCCCTGTTTTGTGAACGGGAGTTACGGTAGATTCTTTCCATTGGGAAGGAATTTTTCCTTCACTATATGTGAGATTTATTATGTATGTGAGCGGTTCAAGAATGTGTCTATGAATTTGTTTGATTGTTTTTGTAGTTATTTTATCTGGACCTGGTGAACAGTTATTTTTTAATTTAGAAATTATCTCAATCAGTTCATTATTTTCAACAGGCTGCAGAAATAAACTAGTATGGACAAACGGTTCTTTTAGAAAGGTATTGGGAACATCTGGTTTTTCAATTTTTTCTGACATTTTCATGCCCACAGATGTGAAATACTCATTTAAAATATTTGCTTTTTTTTAATTCTCGTTCGCTAGTTCTCCGTTTGGCAGTTTCATGGGAATATCTGCAACATTCTTTTTATCCTTGTTGTTATTTGTTATCTCATTTATCATTTTCCACGTTTGCTTCGGAGTTTCCTTCGGTGGCATTGAGTTTCTGTTTATAGTATTCGTTCTTAGTATGTTTAATCAAATTGTTTAGTCTGTTTCTATAAACCGTGTATTCTATTATTAATTGTTCTGTTTTGTGTTTTAGCATAATTTTTTCTATTTTATCTCTTTTACTGTATTGATATTACCAACCCTTTGTAATCCAGGGTTTTAGTTTTCTTTTTATATGGTATTTTATTATTTTGGTTGATTTGTTTAAATATGTTTTAAGTTTGCCAACGAAGCTGTTACATGCGGTCTGTATCTCTTTGCAATTGTGGGTTTCTTGCCACGTTTCTTTTTCCCGAAGGGAATCTAGTTTTTTATAATCAATTCTCTCATAGAAGTTTGTCGTGTCATTAATTGAGGTATTCGTTTTTGTGAGTTCGTTTTTGTTCGGTATTCGTATGATAAGTGCGGTCGTGTAATGATCTGACAAATTTGTATGTATAACCGACGATTCAATATTTATGTTTTTGCATTTTTATTTACGAAAATGTGATCTATTATACTATTGGATTCCTTAAATGATCTAGTAGGGACATTAATATGAATGAATGAATTAATATGAATGAACAACAATAATTATCTTTATTGATACAATTAAATTATTTAAATGAACAGTTATTAAACACACAATTGTTATAAATTGTTTAGTTTGGTGTACTGATTTTAAAATTTTCTTCTCTGGTATTCACACATGTAGAATATTCATTTTGATTTTTCTCACTCGAGGCTCGTAAGGAACTAATAAGATTTTCGTGATGTTCTGGATCAATTTGGAGGTAGGGTTTAATAGAAGATGATGATGAGTGTCCCGTTATCTTTATAAGTTGTTGGTCACTAACTCCTGCTTTGGCTAACTGGGAAACTGTACTAGCACGGTTCGAATGATTGGTAATTTTATTATTTGTAATGTCGAGTCCAATTTTAGTTGCAGAATATTTGGTCCAAGTAGAAATCGTATTAATACCCAGTGGAACATTTTTGTATCAACCTTTAGAATTTTTGTTTTTCCAAAAGGGATTTGGAGTTAAAAAAAGTCGTTCAGATGTTATGTATTCATTTTTTTTTGTAACAGTAATTTTAACAATGCAACGGGACAAACACCTTCATCCATTTCATTTTTTGTTATCCATTTGCTGTCTGCCAATTTTTTCGACCCACCCTGTGTCGTCTTTGAAAATATTGTATTGTATTCAAATCTTCTTGTTAAAGTTCCATCTTGATTTTTTTCTTCTTTAAAATGGTAAATTTTACAGTTTGCAGCTTCTCCCCCCCTCCAAGCTAATTCATAAGAAGCTATATGAAATAATCTTTTTTGTAATCTCTCTGGGTTATCTATATTCCACAATTTTGCCATTTTTACTATATCTTTCTTGTTCAATGCTACAGAACTTACTTTTCATTTCTCTGGAATAACTTGTAATTCTTTCCGTTTACTATTTCTTGCATCACGAGCTCCTTCAAAAGTTATGTCGGCATGAGGATCAAATTTAATATTGTATTCATTGGAATATTTTTCTTGAATCATCTTCGCAGCTGAATTCCAAATTGATTCAACTGCATATTCTTTATAATCTTCTCCATTCCTCTTTTTCATTTTATAGGCCCAATCCTTTAATATATCTGCTACTTTTTGTAACGGAGTTATTTTCGACAGTTTGTAATTTCGTACTTGACAACTCCATAAATTGTCTCCATATTGACGCTTTAGTATTTTTTGTGGATTGCGGGATTGCTTTTTCTATATTTTTTGTTATTTGTTGAGAAGGGACTTCCCCAAAACGACTCATGTTGTAATGTTTCAGTATCAATTATCAACAATACTTAAATAACTGACAGGGCAGACATTACAGTGACGTAAGCATACTAGATGTAGACGCTTGAGAGGAACAGGCGTTTTTATCGGTGATAAAACGATGCCCTTTTTTTATCGCTGTCAAAATGACAAAACAGTCATCTTTGAATGACACATTTTATATAGGAGTTAATTTATCACCATAAAACTGATCTGATTGGTTCTCTGTTTGAAATTTCGGCCATTTGATTGGCTAAAAAATAATGAGGGAAATACTCGTTTTCAGAATCATGTCCACTCTTCAGAAGAGTATATCTGTTAAATATTAATAATAATTATAAAGTTTCTGTCAAAAAATAATTTTTGAATTGCAAATCCATGGTATACTGATATAGTTTTCATGTTTGCAAAACAAATATTCAGTTTGAAGAATGAATCATGGAATCGTTTTGATTGCTACAGTAAATCAGCTAAAATCCTTCTAAGCCTTCCTATAAGACATCTGCGTATGTTCAAAAACTTCAAAGGCAAAATGTTATTGAAAAATTCCTTCGTACGTATATATGAACGAGATGACTTAATTTCCGCATTCGAAAGTTTTTTTTCCGTTTCATTTTCCATATTTACTTTTTGATCCCAACAAAGTTTTGGCCTTTTTTGTAGAAAATTCTTCGAGCTACAAATTTGATTACTTGTTTTTCCAAAATTGAAAAAAAATGCCGAGGTAATTGAATTTATCCCTTCCAACGCACCAAAAATTAAAAAATAATTTTAATATTCAATGACTATGCAAAAAAGCGTGGATAGGCTTATTTATATGATAACATTTTGCTTTTGAACTGTTTTCTGATTGATCACTAAATGACGCAGCGTGGAAAGATACAAATCATAAAACAATTAGCCACAAACGGGTCATACATTCCCAGAGTTTTTGTGAATGTTATGCGTATTTGAATTGGGACGGCCAGTCGTAAGGGTAGATTGAAAAATGTATTCATTGATTCTAAATTTGTCAAACCAATGAATTGAGCTAATGAATCATTATTCAGGATAAATAAGACATTTTCCCATTGAAAACACAAACAGCATTGTTATTTTTGAATAAAGCTAGAACTCTACAATGAAAAGTTGGAGAAAGTGTCAAATCTCTCTAAACGCTTCCTGATGTTTCTATGAAGTATGACTCAAATCAAAAGGAAGAAGTACATTTATATTTATAATTATATATACAGTGTCCGCCAAAATTTCGGAACCATATGGGAATTTTCTTCATTAGTAGTTTCCTAGAAAATTTCATTCCTCATAAAAGTTGAACTGACTGAATACGCGAGAAGCGTTATTATAAGTGGCGTGCGGCTATGCGAGAATCGGTCGATATTCTATATTCACTATGGGGTAAAGTGACATTACTATGGAAAATATCGAAAAATATCATTGAAAAAAGTTGTTTGCAATTGAAAGATTTCCACTTTGTCGAAATCAATTAAAATAGTCCAAGATCTCAGAGCAGGCAAACTTACGTCATTTTAGCAAAGCTGAACTTTTGAATATGAGTAGTGTGATATGTAGTTCCGGTCTCCCTCTTTCCTTTTCCCCAATTCCTCCTTTATTTTCAGGTGCATCCTAATAGTAATAATGATGAAGTCTCCTAGAGTAAAACACTCCGGAAGTAAAATACCTCTCCATTCGGATTTCCGGGCGAGAGGTACTCGAGGGGACTCAACATTAAAAATTAATTTTTGCAACATCCGCGGACTCAACAAGAACATCAATGACGTCCACCATCACCTACAGACGGAAAAACCGGATATTCTGGCTCTTACAGAAACACAAGTAAACTCGTCCACCAACAAGGTCCATATGCTTTGTCCTGGTTACGAACTCCATTCTCGATTCAAGTTCAAAGGTGGAGTCTGCCTTTACGCCAAGGCTAACCTTTCATGCCAGCGTGAAGAGAGTTTGGAACCGAAAGACTTTGATGTGATGTGGTTCAAGCTATCTGATACCAAACTGACTAAGTTCCTCTGCTGCCTTTACCTATCACCTAATGAACCTTCATATAACGACCTCTTTGAGTTTTCATCACTCAAACTGGACTACATTCAGGAGAACCATCCAACAGCTGAAACCATAATCATGGGAGACTTTAATGTACATAACGCTGCCTGGTTCAAATTCTCTAACAAAACAGATGATGCAGGTCGTCAAGCCGAGGCCTTCGCCATCACTCATGGTTTAGAACAACTGGTCGAGCTACCAACCCGCATCCCTGATGTCAACAACCAGTCTGCCAATACACTAGATCTTTTCCTCACCACCAATCCTGACCCGTATAGAATAGAAGTTTGTGCCCCACTTGGAAACTCTGACCACACCCTCATCTCCACAACATGCTCTTTCCATTTACCATCGAGCTGCACAATACCACCCCGTCTCATGTGGCATTACAATTTGACCGACTGGGAAGGTCTTCGTATGTTTTTCTCAGCGTTTCCATGGAAGAGAGTTTGTTTCTCTTCAGTAGATCCAACACGATGTGCTGAGACAATTTCTGAAATCATCATGTTGGGGATGCAAACTTACATATCGAATACCGAAAGAAGAACATCATCCGATAAGACCTGGTTTAACAGAAACTGCTCTAGAGCTGTGGCTTCCAAACAGGCAGCATACCATCGATGGCTAAAAAATCCGGGCCCTGAGACCAGAGCAGCATATGTCGAGGCTAGAGGCATATGTAAAGAGACAATAAAATGCTCAAAAGATGCCCACAAAGCCAAAATAAGATCAAAACTTGCTGAATGTCCTAACGGATCCCGTTCATTTTGGTCTTTCGCCAAAGCTGTGGGAAGAAACTTCACTTCCAGCTCATTTCCTCCCCTAACCAAAGAAGATGGAACACAGCAACGACTGCCCAGGAAAAGCCAATATCTTTGCGCACCTTTGCTATAAATTCCACTCTGGATTCATCGGAAAACAACCCCGAACATTACACCTATTGACAGTCACATGCGAGATCACCTTTCGCAACGTACTATCAGAAAGATTTTGCGGGGTCTCAACACCAACAAAGCCTGTGGATCTGACGGAATCCCGCCGATTGTTCTCAGAAATGTGCCCCCGAACTAACACCTGTTCTTTGCAAGTTGTTCAACCACTCTTACAATTTGGGGGTATATCCGTCCAATTGGAAAATTGCAAGAGTACAGCCAGTCCCTAAAGAAGGCAAAAAGGCCCTACCTAGCAACTACAGACCTATCGCACTGCTATCTATTATTTCAAAGGTCATGGAAAAAGCCATCAACATCGAGCTCATGAAATATCTGGAAGACTCAGGAATTGTCAACGATAGGCAATATGGCTTCCGCCATCAGAGATCAACTGGTGACCTGCTCGCTTACGTCTCAAATATATGGCAGCTATCTATTAAAAAGTATGGAGAAACTTTAGCTGTGGCATTAGATATCTCCAAGGCGTTCGATCGAGTTTGGCACCAGGGTCTCCTCGCCAAGCTTCCGTCTTATGGCTTGCCCCCTCAGCTGTGTTCTCTGCTTGCTAGTTTTCTCTCAAACAGGTCTCTCCATGTAGTGGTCGATGGAGTTTCATCTGACACTCTACTCATAAATGCTGGTGTTCCGCAAGGATCCATTCTCGCACCAACACTATTTCTACTTCACATCAACGACCTGTTGAAAGCAACTTCATGTCCAGTACACAGCTTTGCCGATGATAGTACCCTCCATACCGCTTTCTCTTCCAGGGCCCCTATATCAGCCCGTGAAACCAGAAATGAACGAGGAAGAAATGTTAATAATATAAATATGGACTCAGCAACAATTCTCGAATGGGGATCTAATAACTTGGTAGAATTCAATGCAAACAAAACACAAGCATGTCTTTTCTCTAGAAAAGCCGATCTCACTGTGCCTAACATAACTTTGTCAGGAGTAACCATACCACTGAAGCCATCCATATCGATGCTTGGTATTACTATCAGCAATAACCTTTCCTGGGAAAATCACGTGAGGTCCATTGCCAAAAGTGCATCCCAAAAACTTGGTTTTCTGTTTTGTGCCAAGAGCTATTTCACCCCCAGTCAGCTGCTTATGATCTATAAGGCACAGATCCGACCTGTCCTGGAATACTGTTCCCATATTTGGAGCGCGGCACCTAAACATATCCTGAGGCTATTGGATTCTGTCCAAAAAAGGGCAATTCGTCTCGTCGGTGATGCCTCGCTTACAAACTCGCTCACTTGTCTGGAACACCGTAGAAAAGTTGGCGATTTGTCTCTATTTTATAGATATTTTCATGGGCGATGCTCTTCTGAAATATCAACAATCGTTCCTGCTTTGGCAGTCTCTTCGAGATTAACCCGTCAAGTTCAGTCATCACACCCCTTCGTGGTCACTTTGGAGACCTGCAGAACATCACTTTCCAAAGACTCGTTCATCCAACGAACAGCGAGGCCTTGGAACTCATTGCCTAGGGAGGTGTTCCCCGAGGCATACAACTTCCAGAAATTTAAGAAGAACACCAACTCCTACCTTCTTTCCCTAGGTTCCCACGATGTTCTCTGAACATTACAGGATATCCCTTTTCGTGGGAACCAGAACATAAAAAAAAAAAAAGTTGAGAACGTATGCATACTTGCCCTTTTACGGGTAGCAGGTATAAAAGTACATAAAAAACTTTCTCACTTACGTTGAAGTATGGTAATGCGTTTGACAATTAATATCGTCCAGTCGGCCAAGCGGTCTAAGGTGCAAGATCTAAGCTCTGATATCAAAAACTGGAGAGGGTTTTTTATTTAAATATTCATCCCAAACTAAATCATTTCTCAATTTCAAAGTGAAAAATAATAAATAAGAGTCTTTTGAGATCCAGGCTTAGATCTCGAGCCTTAGACCGCTCGGCTAATGGACGATATTAATTGCCAAACGCATTACCATACTTTAACGTAAATGAGAAAGTTTTTTATGTACTTTTGTACCTGATACTTGTAAAAGGGACCCGGTTTCAATCTAGCAAGTACGCATACGTTCTCAACTACATATCACGCTATTTATACTTCAAATTTCAGCTTTGCTGAAATGAGGTAGGTTTGCCGGCTCTGGGATCTTCCTCTAAAAGTATTATATTTCTCAAAAATAGGTAACCAAAAAGCACCCCATGCTTTTCGGCATAGTTGTTGAAAATTAAAACTTTTTTTTATTTTTAGTGCGTTAAAAAGGCGTTTTTTAAATATATATTTGTTATATTTTTAACTTGAATTAAAAGGGATCACATATCAAAATTAGAAAAAATATTGTATGAAACACTTTGGGAAACACGTTGGAAAACCCTATTTTTCGTAACTAGCTTTCTTTTGCGGAACTCCCTTCGCTCGTTCCGCAGAAATTCGCACATTACGAAAAATAGTTGTTTTCCCAACTGGTTGGTTGGTTGAAAGCTGACGAGCCAGAGACAGGGTTGGCACTTAGCTTCCCTTGACACTGCGACCAGCTGGGGTCTATTGTATCATTCTGTCGTCAGTAGTTCCTCATTCAAATAGGTTTGTACCTTTAATTAGGTTTTCCCAACTGGTTGCACAAATAACTATTCTACAAACAATTTCACTTCGCAGTGATGAAAAACGTTTTTCGGAGTAACGGTTCGAAATCTGTTGAAAAGGGAAACATTCTCAATTGAATATTGAATAGAAAGATTTTTCTGTGAATTGATAAATCCACGATAAAAATGAAGTTAATTTTTGTGAATGTCTAACAGAAAACAGATCAACTTTGGAATCTATAATATCTCAAATAACCCCATTTCCCCCATACGTAATAATTAAATATATCCTTCGCAAATAAAAGATCGTTATGCAGATATCACTTTAGATAGATGAGTTTGACTTGTTTTTTTATCAATGTCGAATTTAAAAGAGAGGTCAATATAATTTCTCTTATCTCTAATGGAAAAATATGATGTGAAGGACAATATTGTACCAGACAAAAAATGCATCAATACATTTATATGGATGTAGATATTTTTATTTGGATCTTTAAACTTTTTATTTCTCTCAACCTTCCTGTATTCGGATGAAGTTTTGTGACTACTTGGGTAGTAGAAAAAATCGGTTTTCTTCACATAAAGGATTCAATATAAAATTGAACCAGAGAAAGGTAGATCTCAGCTGAAAAACAACTACTTTCCTGGCAAATACCACGCAGAACGTTGAATGATATTCACCTGAAAATCCATGCATACTTCCATATAATATCAATGGACATTGAATGCAAATGTTTCTTTCTGATAAGCTCGATTATGTTTAATTTATGTCGTGTTCACCTAACAATCCGCATACCGGTTTCAGGCTTCTTGGCCCTCATCAGTACGGAGTAGTCAACCAGCCAAAGGTCCAAAGAACTCTGGCTGAAGTGAGACACAACGTAAACAAACCATCATCGATCTTGTAACACCTATAGGTACGCCGGAAAAGATAAACTTTAACTGGCGGTACCTAGTGACAGAAAGAAACACTCCGAAAATCTCCCACCTCGATAGGTTTCTGAATAGAAGATTCCTTCTCAGTAGGAGTGGCAAGCCCGTCTAGCATATAGTGAGAGATAAGTGCCATGTGAAGTGGAATGAATAGAAAAATCGAATTTAAACGGTTTTCTTCACATAAAGGATTCAATATAAAATTGAACCAGAGAAAGGTAGATCTCAGGTGAAAAACAACTACTTTCCTGACAAATACCACGCAGAACGTTGAATGATATTCACCTGAAAATCCATGCATACTTCCATATAATATCAATGGACATTGAATGCAAATGTTTCTTTCTGATAAGCTCGATTATGTTTAATTTATGTCGTGTTCACCTAACAATCCGCATACCGGTTCCAGGCTTCTTGGCCCTCCCTCATCAGTACAGAGTAGTCAACCAGCCAAAGGTCCAAAGAACTCTGGCTGAAGTGAGACACAACGTAAACAAACCATCATCGATCTTGTAACACCTATAGGTACGCCGGAAAAGATAAACTTTAACTGGCGGTACCTAGTGACAGAAAGAAACACTCCGAAAATCTCCCACCTCGATAGGTTTCTGAATAAAGATTCCTTCTCAGTAGGAGTGGCAAGCCCGTCTAGCATATAGGGAGAGATAAGTGCCATGTGAAGTGGAATGAATAGAAAAATCGAATTTAAACGGTTTTCTTCACATAAAGGATTCAATATAAAATTGAACCAGAGAAAGGTAGATCTCAGGTGAAAAACAACTACTTTCCTGGCAAATACCACGCAGAACGTTGAATGATATTCACCTGAAAATCCATGCATACTTCCATATAATATCAATGGACATTGAATGCAAATGTTTCTTTCTGATAAGCTCGATTATGTTTAATTTATGTCGTGTTCTTCTAACAATCCGCATACCGGTTTCAGGCTTCTTGGCCCTCATCAGTACGGAGTAGTCAACCAGCCAAAGGTCCTAAGAACTCTAGCTGAAGTGAGACACAACGTAAACAAACCATCATCGATCTTGTAACACCTATAGGTACGCCGGAAAAGATAAACTTTAACTGGCGGTACCTAGTGACAGAAAGAAACACTCCGAAAATCTCCCACCTCGATAGGTTTCTGAATAAAAGATTCCTTCTCAGTAGGAGTGGCAAGCCCGTCTAGCATATAGTGAGAGATAAGTGCCATGTGAAGTGGAATGAATAGAAAAATCGAATTTAAACGGTTTTCTTCACATAAAGGATTCAATATAAAATTGAACCAGTTAAAGTTTATCTTTTCCGGCGTACCTATAGGTGTTACAAGATCGATGATGGTTTGTTTACGTTGTGTCTCACTTCAGCCAGAGTTCTTTGGACCTTTGGCTGGTTGACTACTCCGTACTGCTGAGGGCCAAGAAGCCTGAAACCGTTATGCGGATTGTTAGGTGAACACGACATAAATTAAACATAATCGAGCTTATCAGAAAGAAACATTTGCATTCAATGTCCATTGATATTATATGGAAGTATGCATGGATTTTCAGGTGAATATCATTCAACGTTCTGCGTGGTATTTGCCAGGAAAGTAGTTGTTTTTCACCTGAGATCTACCTTTCTCTGGTTCAATTTTATATTGAATCCTTTATGTGAAGAAAACCGTTTAAATTCGATTTTTCTATTCATTCCACTTCACATGGCACTTATCTCTTACTTGGGAAGTGTCTGTCAGTCATATTTAATTTAACAAAGAAATATGAAAGCAAACTGGTATGAAGTGGTATCAAAGAGAGTAAACGTTATCTGAAAATGAGGTCATAATAAGCTCTAGCCAGCCAATTAGAATCTTGTAGCCAATTAGTATAATTTGTGTTATGTTCGCGATATATGCAATTGATTTTATTTGTATTCAATATAGCATACTTATATATACGATTGTCTCTCTTGTTGTCTCTTGTGCATTCACGTCTTCTACCTTTTTATGATATATTGTCCGAAAAGTATGTTCCTGCAAAGATGAATTTCTCAATTTTTTATCATATATTTTAATCTAATGGTATGTATTTTATTTTATTTTGTTTTGATGTTTAATTTATTTTGTTTTGATGTTCAATTTATTTTGTTTTGATGTTTATTTGTGACTTGTTATAAACATGCATCTGTCTTTGGTCCTTGTGATTGAATTTATATGTATATTTTATGATGAATAAATTGATTGATTGATTGATTAACCCCTCATAGTGACGTACATGGACATGAGTACAGGTGGCCCACGTAACATACAGAGTGGTCCAATATACATTCAAGAGCCTGTAACACTATGACTCACAAATGATCTTTCATCTCTTTCTATTACTGTCACCATTTCTTATGGGGGATAGACTCTCCTACTCATATAACGTTTACTCTCTTTGGTTGAATATTCAATTTTTTGCGATAATCGTGATATGTACCAGGACCGTAATAGGACCAGTTCCATCGAAACTCTCATTGGTATAATCAAACTTTCTGACGATTCCTACATTCTGTTGAAAATGCCCCAACTCTGAAAACCCTCTGTATATGTATTTTTTTTTTTCAATAAGGAATATTTCAATTTTCTGGTAGTGTTTCACCCCCTCAAGGAAGGAGAATTGGTAGTCACTTACATCCATAGACGAACATAGAGAAACCGGATTCCATTTATAAAATATCGGAGTTATCGCAAAATAAATAGACTTTTATCTTAAAATTTTTGAATAACAACGAAATATGGGGTTGTGATTCGTTTAATAATAATAATTCATTTTCATATGACAATTGGATTGAAAATAGGTAGTGAAAACATTGTTTGAGTTCTTTTGGTAACTTGTTGAATGCTCAAAGGACATTTATTTATTTGAGAATTGAATTAAACACTATTTTCGCTAATAGTACATGAAAAGTATTTTGATTACGAGCATGTATACGATTGATATCAGATTTTTTGGGGAACAAATCAAACCATCACACCCCATGTCAGCTTATAAATGTCACAAAATACTCATTTCAAAGTAATAGTCAGAAAGAAATGTTTATAACATTTTTCCATCTTTGCAAAGTGAGATTGCTTCTAGAAAATGTGTTTCCCAACTTTTCCGGTCTTCCTGACAACGAAAGATCAAAAAACAATTTTCTTACGTAGGTGACGACCAGCCGATTGAAAATCAAGAAATGAAATTCAAAGTAAATTGCTTTTTCGGAATGCTAGACATTACTCTTTCATCCGTACATGAAAGATTTAAACTATTATCGTGTCATTCTGATGTTTTTATTATTTTGTGGAATTTTGGGGATTTCGGCAAATATTCTGACCAAGATCAATTTAATTTTTGTAAAAAACTGGAAGAAACCTCAACTGAAAAGATAGAAACGAGAAAGATATAGACGGAATAGAACTTTTACACGAATTACAATTTCTGCAAAATGGGACAAAAACGCGACGTCTGTAGTAGAAACACTTGAATACATTGCAATAAATAACCTAACCCACTCATTTCCAAACATTACGATTGCATTGCACATACACTGCTTCTCAAAAGTCCCCTCCCCCCCCTCTTATTTTTGGAACGAATATACATTAACAAGTGAAATTTGGAAACTGAATATTAAAGGTTGTAAACTTCCCTACTAGTGATGATAGATGACGAAATCGTCAAAGATGACGTCACAAGGCCATTGTGACCAATAATTTTAAATGGAACCCTACGGCAAGCGACACCTCTTTTAAAAGGTATCGAAAAAACCTATTCAATGATACTAATTTTGTTTGTGTTTACGGGAGTTTTAATGGCTCATTAGTGAACATTGAAATTTAAATTCCATTCAGTATTATATTAAATGCAGATTTAAGAATCAGTATCTACTCAAAGAAATTGCTCGGAGTGACCTCCATTTACTTCCTGACAGTGAAATATCCTATTTTTAAACTCTTCTCGTACTTTTGCAAATGTGTCTGCGGAAACAGCCTCACATTCTGCAACAATAAGTTGTTTAAAACGTCAATATTGACAGGTTCAGTGGCGTAAACCTTCGATTCAAGGTACCACATAGAAGAAAATCCAAAGGTGTGAGGTCCGGTGATCAAGCTGGCCATTCCGTTCAACCTCGTCGTCCAATCCATCTACCACGATACTCCTCATCCAAATACCGTCTCACTGCACCGTAATAGTGTGGAGGAGCACCATCCTGTTGGAATGTTATTTCCAAATTGCCGAATTCATCTGGATTATCTTCCAAAATTTCAAGGATTAACGGTTCTATTGCGTTTTGCAACAGCTCCAGATAAACCTCACCAGTTAAATCAGTATTTAAAAAAAGAGGCCCAACGATGTGGTTTCCCAGGATACCTGCCCAAATATTCACCTTCTGGGGAAATTGGGTATGTGTTTCACGAAACAGGTGAGGATTTGCGTCACTCCAATACCTCACATTTACATTTCCATTTAGATAGAAAGTACTTTCGTCACTAAAACAAAGCTTTTTGACATAGTCTGGCTGTTAGTTAATTTTGGTTTCCATATTTTCACAAAATTCTAGTCTTCGGTCTGGGTCGTCGTCTGAGAGTTGATGAACCATTTTTAATTTGTATGGATGAAATTTGTTTTTTTTTTCAACACCCTGTACTTCGACTGACTTCACAGGTAGATGCAACGTGAGTTGTTGAAGAAGTAGGATTAACTATTACTTCTGCCAGTATATAAATTTTTGACTCATCAGAAATTTGTGGTCTGCCAGATCGTTTCGCATCATTAATACTACCCGTTGTTTCAAACTCACGAAGAAGCTCCCCCAAATAAGTCCTCGAAACGGGGCGATCGAAAAACCTCTCCTTAAAAATGCGTTCTGCTGCATGAATATTTTGTCCAGTTTCACCAAGAATTAGGATCGCTGCTACTTCATCACCTAAAGCACGTACCATTTCGCTTCTTGAAGCACCTAAACGTTCGGCTCACAACTGTTTAACAAATAATTAAAATGTACAAAAATATTAAAAGTACCAAAAGCTGCTAAAACAGTTAAACTTTCGATCGACAATACACAAATTATTAAATGTACAAAAAAACGTCGAATTAGGGAGACTAACAAAAACGTCAGCTTCTTTGACAACTATCCAGAGGCGGAGCTTGAATTTTGAATTTTAGTATTAACTGATTTAATTCATCACAGCTTTGCGTTTTTTAAAAGCGAGTTGCCAAAACTGCCATAAACCAAACAAAATAGGTATCATTGAATAGGTTTTTTCGATATCTTTTAAAAGAGGTGTCGCTTGCCGTAGGGTTCCATTTAAAATTATTGGTCACAATGGCCTTGTGACGTCATCTTTGACGATTTCATCATCTATCATCACTAGTAGGGAAGTTTAATATTCAGTTTCCAAATTTCACTTGTTTATGTATAATCGTTCCAAAAATAAGAGGGGGGGAGAGGACGTTTGAGAAGCACTGTATATTATCCATTCCAGTTTCTGTAGCTACAGCCGAGATGTCATTCTCTAAATTGAAGTTGAATAAAAATTATTTACGATCTAGAATGGGCCAAGAGCGGTTAGAAAATCTTTCTATTATTTCTACAGAGTCAGACTTTTTAAAGCAACTTGAAATGGAGAATTTTGTTAATGAATTTGCGAAAAGTAATGCTAGGAACGTCCAATTTTTGTAAGACCTCTCCATCATGTATCATGATCATGTATTATCTGTTTCAAAACAATCGCTATTTTATTTACTAATTTTTTTTATATTTTTAATTAATGTTTTGTTACTTTGATACTATTTTTGTTGTGTTACTGTTGTTTCGTATTCTATTAATATTTTTTGTGTACTTTCTGTTTGTCACAAATAAATATAAACATTAATCATAAGTTCTAAAAAGTATGGAGTTTTCTTAAAAAAATTCAACGATCCACTATGAGAGAAGGGTGGTAATTTTAGCTTAATATTATAGTATTGGTTAAAGTGCCTATCATTATTTCGCACGACGGTGCCGAAAAACTTGGCGCGTCCCTGATGAGATTTGTATTCAAGATATACTGTGTTTTGTTTACTGACTTGCCTTTTGTACAATGTATGTTATTCGAGGCAAATAAATAGTTACTTACTTACTATATTGTATCATCATTGCAATTTTGCAATGAAGATTCGAGAAATCGAAAGTGCAGCAATTATGTGTAATACAAACTTGGAAAACTAACTTAATAAAATTGTATAATTTGATACTATTTATATACATTACAGAAAGACAATAGTGAAATCATATGCGCAGCGTCAAAAAGAGTACCGAAAGAGAAAAAACACTCTAAGGAACCTCGCTCACACGATTCATCTATAGAAGTCCTCAATTAAGACTGAAATAGGCAATTAAACAACAATCTGAATTAAAAACTGTTTAACAAAAAATTAAACCGACGAAATAAAAAAAATTATATAAACCTTCTTAGTCTCAATAATTAAGCTCATAAACTAATGTAAGTAACCAATTTTGAGTCGGCGCCAAACATACAAGCATCGAGTTGCGCGGTGACATTCTGATAATATTTTTGAAGTAATTCAATGATCTTCGTTGATTGTTCGTTTGGCGCCAACTCAAAATTAGTTACTTACATTAGTTTAGGAGCTTAGTTATTAAGACTAGGAAGGTTTATTTTATTTTTTGCTTCTCAGTTGATTACTTCGTCGGTTTAATTTTTTATTATTATTATTAGTTACTTACATTAGTAGTACATTAGGAGCTTAGTTAGTTATTGAGACTAAAAAGGTTTATTTTATTTTTTACTTGTCACTTCCGTATTTCGTCGGTTAATTTTGTAAAATTTTTATGTTTAATTTTGTGGCTGAAATCTTACTTTATTATTTGTTATAATTATATAATTATTTGTTGTACGGTTAGTTTATTTCAATAACTATGTATATAATTCCATCCTCTCATGAATATAATGATTGTGACAGATGTGAAACAAGATAATGACATAAATCTTCATTTTCAACCTATTTGTGTGTAATGTTAAAGTGAAAAATCAATTATTCCTATTTTCTACCCGTAAATGGAAATCCATTTGATCAAATAGTATGATCACTATAGTATACCCTATCTAATAAAAAGAATCATCCACATCGAAGAACCCCGTACAAAGTTATGCCTGATAGAATCGGTTAACGGACCAGAATTCAGAGGGTGAGTGATCAATATCCTTCATTCTGCTACCCTTAGGGGTAGATTTCATCTTTCAAATTCAAATGGGACCAACTTCGAAGTTCACCATATTCACTGAAAAAATTATCGGAATCGGACGCCTCAGTAAAAGTTATGCGTGATCATACATAAAAAAAAATATAAAAAAAATATAAATATACGCGTCGACTAGAGAACCTCCTCCTTTTTGGTTTCGTCGGTTAAAAATGCAAATTTGTACTTTCTTGAAGAATTTTCGAGCGATAAAATCCTTGATATTATATTACCCTCGATAAAATTCCTAGCACTAATGCTATTTTCCTCGATAAAAAATAATCTTCGACTCTTAGACCACGCGAGAATGATGATAAATGATACAAATCAATGAATCATATCCATAATCGCATTTCAGCCGGCGAGAGTCAACACGAACAAGAAAAAAATCGTCCGAATAAGGACAATGTCACCACGACAAAGCATATCAACTATTGGCGGCGACTTTGATGAGAGCGCACTCAACGTGAGGCATTCCCGAGTTGACCAGTTGACCCGTTGACCCCCGGTCACTTTGCTAGCTGTCAACCTTGTCCCAACGACCATTCAGGTCGAATTGCGAAACGGACATTGTATCTTGTTCTTCTACTGTGTACGGTCTATTGTCAAATGGCGTAATCACCTAGAAAATGCGTGGATTACTGTTTCTCCGTAAACATTACAGGTTCAAATTTATGTCACGTCAAGTTGTAAAAGTACAATTTCTTGAGTTTGTTGACTTATTTCATCAAATACGTAAAATTCGTCTTTCCATTCAAAATAGTTGTCAGCACTATCGAAAGAATGGTAAAATGCCAAAATGGAGCAGAAAATAAATTAACTAATAAAAAACCTTTTTAACCGACGAAACCAAAAAGGGGGAGGCTTTCTAGTCGACGCGTATATTTTTTAACCAACCAAAAAGGGAGGTTATTTTTTTATGTATGATCACGCTTAACTTTTTACTGAGACGTCCGATTTCGATAATTCTTTTTTCAGTGGATAGGGTGTACCTCGAAGTTGGTCCCATTCGAATTTAAAAGATGAAATCCACCCCTATAAGGGTAGCAAAATGAAGGATATTGATAACTCACCCTCTGAATTCTGGTCCGTTAACCGATTCTATCAGGCATAACTTTGTAATGGGTTCTTCGATTTGGATGATTCTCTTTTTAATAGATGGGGTATACCTCATATTTGGATTTCGAATGGAATTATCCACCCATACGGGTGACAAAATAGGGGATCAATGATTTTTCACTTGTGAACATTGGCACACACATATGTAGTTGGCAATGACAGATCGCTACTATCATTATTTTTGTTCCACATCCGTCACAATCATTATATCTTATGAGAGGATGGAATGATATACAGAGTAATGCAATAAACTAACCAAAACAACAAAAATAATGTAATATTGCAACAAATAGTAAAAGTAGATAATCATATTATTCAACTGGTAATAGTTGAGGTAAGGTGGGTAATAAGTATTTTGGAAGTAATCAAAAAACAAGTAGGTAGTATCAGTAGATTTCAGCCACAAAAATTAAAAATAAAATATTTTTATCAAAAAATTAAACCGACGAATTAAGGAACTGAAAAGTAAAAAATAAAATAAACCTTCTTAGTCTCAATAACTGAGCTCCTAAACTAATGTAAGTAACTAATTTTGAGTCGGAACCAAACGAACAATCAACGAAGATCATTAAATTACTTCAAAAAAATTATCAGAATGTCAACTCGATGCCATCATTTTACGCCTCACCTAATTCATTTGCTTGTTCGTTTGGCGCCGACTCAAAATTAGTTACTTACATTAGTTTAGGAGCTTAGTTATTGAGACTAAGGTTTATTTTATTTTTTACATTTCAGTTCCGTAATTCGTCGGTTTAATTTTTTGATAAAAAGTTTTTATTTGAGCCGTGTACTAAAACGAATTAAATAAGTTTAAGTCATCTGTAACCTTTCTGGAGGCCTCAATTGGCTGCGTCTTCTCAATACTCTACTATTTGAGGGTTCGACACTATTGTTAAAGGAGGGTGCGTTTTGTTCATTATTATTATAATCATTTCGTTCAAGGTAGATCGTGAGTCATTGAAATAGATTCTTCAGTTTGAACATTTGTTCAGAGGTTGACTTGCATTTTTATTTGATCCGTGTGGCGTTTCCATTTGAGTCCTCCATCTACCCCGATCATATAGGTTCTTCTTCCAAGCACATTACTTACGACCCCAAACACCACATTGGTTTATTAGCTCGATAATCTCGAACCCACACCTTTTCCCCTGATTGAAGTTTGCATTGTAACTTTTCTGATTATAACGTTCTTGATAATTTTGATTTTTCAAAACCTCGTTTTCGGTTAAAGGTAAAACAGATCAAATTTAGTACGAAGCTGTCTTCCTATTAATAGCTTTGCTGGAGTTTCCCCAGTAGTTGTATGAATCGTATTGCGATAATGCAAAGAAAATTATCAATAATCGAATCAACATCGCCTCTGTGATCCTCATTTCCTTTCAAAATAGCTTTTCATAATTTTAACTGCTGACTCTGCCTGACCGTTAGTTTGGGATGATAAGGAGCGCCCGTTGATGTTTAACACCAAAACTTGATAAAAATTTCGAAACTCATCGGATGTGAACGTGGGTGCATTATCATACAAAGTTCGTTCGGTATTCCGAAACATGAGAATAATTTACGTAAAATCTTTATTGTAGTGTTTGTAGTCATATCATTTACTCGAAAACACTCTATCCATTTGGATGATGCATCTTCGACTACTAAAAAATATTTATTGAGACATGGACCAAAGAAATCAGCGTGCAATCTACTCCAAGCTTTCCTTGGCCAATTCCCAAACTAATAATGATGAAATGGGGAGCATTTGAAAAACTGCGCAAGAATTGCAGTTGTGAGCTATTTGTTCAATTTGTTTATCAATTAAAGGCCACCAAACATAAGACCGAGCTAGATATTTCATCTTTACGATTCCTAAATGTGAAGAATGCAGCTCTTTCAGAATATCATCTCTGGACCTAGTGGGTACTATCAGTCTATATCCCACATTAAACACCCACTCTCTACGGTTAGTTGATTTTTCCTTACGAAGAAGGGTTTAAGTTCTTCGCTAGGGCAAATAGCTGGCCATCCATGTTCAGTGTAAAATATAATTTTTCCTATAATAGGATCTACCGCAGAGTGTTTTCGTATAGTTTGAACATCAATTGGAAAATCAAATTTTTAATATAATTCATATAAGATATGCAATCTATACTATCCTTATAAAAACATAAGAGGCTTTATTTGGATTATTCAGTGAACTATTTTTAGCGGGTAATCTCGAGAGAATCCGCACAATTTTTGCTGAGTTAATATACCTTATTTCGTAATTGAATGCTGAGAGTATTGTGCCACCGTTGCAATCTATTGGCGCGAAATTGCAAACCTTTTTAACTCCAAAATTGTGAGCAGCGGTTTATGGTCAGTGACAAGCAAAACTTTCGACCATACAGGTACTGAAAAATTTCTTGACCCCAAAATTATAGCGCTGCTTCTTTTCGATTTGAGAATACGAAAGTTCGCTAGGATTCAATAATCTCGAGCCAAATGCTATTGGTCTTTCTAACCATCCCCATAAATATGACTGATAATTGCTCCAAGGCCAACACTGGAGGCATCAACTGTTAATTTCACAGTACGTTTTGGGTCATAGTGAGGCCAAAACATCTGCGAAGAAAGAATGTTTTGATTGCATCAGAAACTTTCTTGGTGAATAGAATTCCAAGTCCATTTAGTTTCTTTTCTCAACAAAGAATATAATGGTTGTAAAATGGTGGATGCATTGGGGACAAATTTGCAGTAATAATTTACCATTCCTAAAAATGACTTTAGTTCCTTGGTATTAGCGGGCACCTTAGCCCTTTTTATATCCATTACCCTCTCTTCGGATGTGTGTAGACCATATTTATCTATTTTATGACCCATGTATGTGACTGAGTCTTGGAAGAAAGAGCATTTATCTTTTCTAACCTTCAAACCACATTCACGTAGGCGACTTAAAACTGTTTTTAATCTTTCAAGATGCTCCTTGGTTGTTTTACCCGTAATAAGTATATCATCTAAGAAACATACAACCCCAGGAATATTGAATATTTGTTCAACTAAATTTTGAAAAATTGCGGGAGCACAATGAATCCCATATGGCAGTCGCTTATACGAGAAAAGGCCTTTGTGAGTGGAAATGGTTACCAACTTCGAGCAATCGTCTTTTAATAAAATTTGTTGGTACGCCTCTGACAAATCAATTTTAGAAAAAAATGTTCCACCCTCAAGTTCGCTAAATAAATACTCAATACGTGGTAATGGATATTGCTGTACCTCCAATTGAGGATTCAGTGTAATTTTGAAATCCCCACAAATACGCAGACCACCATTACGTTTCAAAATAGGTACAATGGGTGTAGCCCAATCTGAAAATTCAACCGGGATCAATACATCATTTCTAATAAGACGGTCCAATTCTTCTTCAATCATAGGTTTTAGGGCAAAAGGAACAGGCCGAGCTTTGAAAAATTTCGGAATTGCATTCGGTTTCAATTTTAGAGATACTTTGAATTTATTAAAAACTCCCATCTTTCCATCGAATATTTCCCGTATTCTTGCAATAATGAGTCCAAGTTGGAAGAAAATCTATATGAAAATTATTTTCAAAATTTTTACACTACTATACCTGAACCTAAATATTCATACCATTGCGCCAATCAGAGGAGGTCCACCATTTTTAACAATGTATGTTTTTAAAGTATGATTAACTCCGTTAAACACTATGTTTAAATTCAAATATCCTAATGGTTGGAAAACAACCCCACATAATCTTTCAGACTCAAATCATTTTCAAACATTTTTTATTTTGGAAATACTTCAAGAATATTTTTCTGATATGGCAGCATGTGCCGAAACCGAATCGACCTCGAAGCTGATTGGAATATTTTCTACCATTAAATTTAACATATGTGGGCTTAACATTATCTTGATCAGTTAGATCCATATTTCTAAGGTTAAATACACAGTTATCATCAGAGTCGTCCTCATTTTGGGTAATATAATTATGTGAAGTGGTGCACTTGCACATTGGAACAAATGCCCTTGATGCCACACTTATGGCAAAACAATTGCGGTATGAACACTCGGAGGAGCGATGGTTAGTGCGTCCACAAACGTTGCACTTACTTTGCCGCAGTCCCTGTATCTTATTTGGCTGAATGCGTCCACGTCCACTTGTTGAGCTGCCAACGTCACTTTGACTGGAACGTTGAATCTCAATCTATTCTTCTGTTGATAACTGCCATGGGGTTGATTATACCTAGCAGAACTCGCTATATTCTGCTGTTGTCGACTAAAATGCATATCTGCTTCGTTTCAATCCTAATGGAGTTTGACTCATTCCTGGTAATGCTTCTCTAACGGCCCTCTCGGCTAAGGCCGACTCCTTAGCAAAGCTATTTTAACTACTTTAGTCATATCAACTTTGCATCTGTGGCATCCTCCTCAAATAACCGATCCATGATATTCGGTTCTCCCATACCAATAACGAAAACGTCTCTTAAAACTACTCCCAGTACATCGGCACTGAAAGAGCATGTAGAAGCAAGACGTTTAACTCTTGCTTCCCACTCACAAACTTTTTCACCTTCAATTTTATTGCTCTATACAGTTTCATTCTCTCTGAGAAATATGACTTAACAGGTTTAAAATGAGCAGTAAGAATATTAATCAACTCGTCATAGGTTTTGGTTTCAATCGTAGATGGTACACATAAGCTTCGTAACAACACATAGCTTTCCTCGTTGAGAGTATTAAGCAGAACGGCTTTCTTTCGTGCGACGTCCTTAATTTCATTCGCCACGAAAAATTGGGAGAGCCTTTCACCAAATACAGCAAACTCCGACGTTTTGGGATCAAAATTGGTTAGTGTCCCTAGGATACCCACAGTTGACATTTCCAATAGAATCACCTCCTTTTCAAAGTTGCAAATTAAGTGGGTTCTTTAGTCGACCTCTCGTCGCCAATGTTATGTTTTGGTTACTCAATTTAAATAACCTCTCTTTGGTATTTTATATTTTATATTTCGGATAAGATTCTACAAAATGAATTCCGTCAGATCGGAATATATGTCAATCCCTTGACGTGACTGTCACACCGCGATGTTTCAATCTACAACCCATATAGGGTGAAGCTAACAATAGTTACAAATAAACTAGGTAATCTATATATATATATATATATAACAGCTGACAATGATTTAATTATTTTTGTTCCATTATTTGGTTTCAAAAAGCTTGTCGCGCGGATTGTTCATAAAAGTAGGCATAGTTAAACCATTTACAATTGCAGAAGCATAAAAACAAGTTTTGCAGTCTTTGAGCAGCATAGGCGGACATAACTAATTTTATTTTCGGTTTGAAGCTGGTCGATAATCCGATATGGATTGACACCAGCAGATAGACCAATATAATTTCATTAGGTGTGCATGCGTGAATGTTTTCATGCATCACATCAACCCTCATCATCTTCGCTACTAACACCGAACTGAATTTAAAAAAGGGAATCGCCGGTTTCAATTGGCAGAGCGTTCGACTAGAAATCGAAAGGTCCCAGGTTCGAATCCTGGCCGATCCATATTTTAATTTTTCAGTTCTAGTTTTCATTTTCTCGTCTGAATGCCACAAACATTTTCCATTGATATTTAATTACAGACGCTATCCACCACTTACCTAATTTTATTTAGATATTTAAATATTTTAAAAATACGTTAAAAATAACAAAATATGCCATAAGCGAGGAAGTATGTATTGATAGACAATCGGATCATCATAATTCCATTTACGTATGGTCGAAAAAAAAAGCCATATTTTCCAACAAAACACAACAGAACTATAGAATATTTTAAACCTATTTCGATCCCAGATCAGAGACGCCACTGGCTTTTATTTATTCAGACCTTTTCAAACACAAATATTACTCGTGATTTATCAGCTTTCCTCGGCCTCTCAACGTAGCGTCACACCTACAGGCATTATCATTGGCTTGCGGTCGTTTTGATTGGCTCAGGCGAATCTGGTGTAGAACAGCTGTTACTCAAACCCACGTTGACTATCGGCTCTTTTGGTCTCCTTTTGATCTTCCGTTCGGCGACGGAGAATGTTTATAGTATAGTCAAACCATTTACAATTGCAGCAGCATAAAAAACAAGTTTTCCAGTCTTGAGGCGGAATACTTTGAGCAGCAGAGGCGGATATAATTATTTTCATTTAGATATTTAAATATTTAAAAAATACTTTAAAATAACTTATAAAAAGAAACGAGGAAGTATGTATTAATAGGCAAGCGGATCATCATGTTTTCATTTTTCCATTGTCGAAAACAAGGCATATTTTTTAACAACACTACTATAGAATATTTTTAAACCCATTTCGATCCCAGACCAGAGACGCTACTGGCTTTCATTTACTCGACCTCCTGAAACACGTATATAACTGGTGATTTATTAGTTTCAACGTATACATTCATTGGCTTGCGGTCCGTTTGATTGGCTGCTGCAAAACTTAACAGCTGTCATCAAACCCACGTTGACTATCGGCTCTTGTGATCTTCGTTCGCCGACGGAGAATGTTTACGAGTAGTACACATTATTTTTCGTTCCGTCACTTCGCGTTTACGCTCGTGTAAGCGAAGTGAGTTTTTGATTTGCTCCTTATAGAAACAGCTTCTGCAATTGAAAATGGTTAAACTCATACCAATTTATTTGATTGGGCAGTGATTGATTGGTAAGTAAGAACTTGCCATGAAGAAAAAAGTAGAAGTATTAATTTTATAACAATTCGCGCGACAAGCTTTTTGAAACCAAATAATTCAACAAAAAATAATTAAATCATTGTCAGCGATGACTTAAACTTATTTTATACGTTTTAAAACGCGGTTTACATAAAATCTTGACTTTAAAAAGATTTCTCATTAGTTATTTTATGTTTTGCTTTTCAGTTAGTTAGCCTTAATCTGTTCATTGTTGTATAGAGCATCGTTATTAAAAGGTCCCTTTCCTGTAAATTTTGAGCCTGAAGAAATCATGATCTCCAACCCCAAAAACTCACACACACCAGTTTTGAATAGAATCTGACCATAATCACAAAACTCGTCCGACATCCTGAAGTCGCCATCTTGAATTTATAGATCTTGACAAAATTTTCATAATCTAATTATTATTTTGTGCAATTTCATTTTCCCATGGTCGGAAAAAAGCCATATTTTCCAACAAAACACAACATAGAATATTTTCAAACCTTTTTTGGTCGGCGCACACCCAGACCTGAGACGCTACTGGCTTTTATTTATTCAGACCTGTTGAAATACATATATAACTCGTGATTCATTCCCAACTAACATTATAGGAAAATTATACCAAGCAGTGGGGTAAAGCGGCTTCAAGAAGTTGGAATTCACCCATTTCTGACCAAATATTTTACCTTCAAGTACTAACTAACTCCGAAGTTATAATTGGAGTTATAAAAACCATAATTGAGAGCACCAAATCTCCTTCAAAAACCAAAAACTTAATAGGCGTAGTGCGTAGTATGAAATTACTTGTTATGGATTTCAAATATACCTTCACAGCCTCATGGGTTAATAGAGTTAAATTTTACCTAAAGGTAACAAGCAAAATGTGTTCAAAATACTTGGAACTCTCAGGAAAAACCTTCTGGTGAATATTTACCTACTTATTACCTCATGTGTGTTCATATAGTCAGGGAATTGACAAGTCAGTAAACAGGTCTACTATATACTCTTTATTACCTATTTTGGCACCAATCAAGTTGAAGAAATTGCCTGGACATTTCTTGACCTAGTTTATACCTACTGCTCTACAATGAGGGCGAGATTACCACAATATTTGTCTAATCAGACTAAATGTCTACAACGAAGTCAAAGTTACCTAAAATAAAATCCTCAAAGTAACTTAGTCTATCATCAGATATTAAAGACCAAGTCGATTCAGATGAGGATGACGTGATACAATTTACTTCCTTTAATTTTTTTATTATGCCCCACATTCTAGAAATCTATGAAATGCCGAGCAAAAATTCGAATAGAGTTAGTAAACCATACAGGTATACCACCAACTATTATCGATTAGCTGCCAGAATGAGAACAAATGAAAATATAATCCGAAACCATCCTATACTTTCCGATGTCCAGAGATCAGAGCCATCATCTTCCACTCAGTCATCATCAACTACAGAAATTAATGTAGAGTAAGAAATTGCTTTTACGGATGATGATACCGGGGAAAAATATGGATCACAAGACGATGAGTTCAATGGGAATAAGGCACAAAGCTTGGAAGATAACCTCTCATTGTTAGAGGAGCTCAGACATTGGGCCTTGTCGCATAAAGTCTCCATACAAGCAGTTGGTAGAACACTCTCCTTTTTGTTCCCACTTATGGGGTACATAGGAGTATTCAACTATGGGTGTTGCTCCACGTCTTTTTATGACGGCAACTATTCTAAAACACTCATCCATTATTGAAATGAAAACATGAAAGCGTTAACCTTAAACTTTGGTTAGATCTCAGGTCATGTCGGTAAGAGATACTGAACAATGAATGGGCTGCGTTCAGAAAGCTTCGTCTGTCGCCAGCGGTAAACTACAGCCGCGACGTTTCCAATGATGCAGCGACAAAATGGAATTCAATGAAGTTCATCCTTTTGAAGTAAATGGATGGAAAAATGGTATTGAATACGCAAAAAATCAAATCAAATAGAAAATTGATTTTAACAAAAATAAGAGATTGATGTGTTGAAATAATGAGTTTCCATGGCTTCGAAAATTTTAAAACCAATCATTGTGGTTTCCGGAAAAGTAAAAATCAAGCGAATCATAATTGGTCGATTTTTTAATGGTATTTAAAGTTGGCTGATAAATTGTATATTTCCAGGCACCGAATGCGGAACGCAGAAATGTCAAATCAAAATTATTCAGCCAATCACAACACACCATTTTATATTTGAAATGTTATAATTGGCTATTTCTCTTCGGAAAGAGATTCCCTCATTAGACAATAACATTACTGATGGATTTGATATTTAATTTCAGAATAAACACTCATTACAGGGTTTTCTAGTCAATATCCATTTCTCTGAGTAACTATAGGTTACTTGGCCTTACCATTAACATTAGCAAAACATATTGACTTTTTCACCCCGTATTGACATTTGAGTGTTTCTGCACAGAACATAGAATAAGTAAAATATAAATTTATTATCCACGATTCGCAATCCATCCAGAGAACGAAACTTATAGACATGCATCCAATAACATATATTGTATTTCATCACGTGACCACAATGTGAAAGGGTCTGAAATCCCAAGATAAGGAAAATGGACTTCAAAGTCAGGAATAAAGGTTACTTTCGAATTTGAACAAAGTCTATGTGTTCTCATAGTCAACATTTTAAGGAATTTTGACATATAGGTCCCATATGGAATCTACGCCATATTTTTCGGTTTGAACCGTTTCCGCCATTGTAAAAAGAATACATAATTTTCTCGAATCGACCACATTTTAATGATTGGTAGTCGAAAAATAGGTGAATATGATATGTATACACATACTTCATCTATAAAATCAGTTTTGAAGTGTTTGATGGAAAAAGTTGTCAAAGTAGACATGAATTAATGTTTTTTTTCATACAAATTTAATAATTTGATGGGCCCACTTGTTTTAGACGACTAAAAATCAACATTATCACAAAAAAGTTTGTATCGCAAATGAAATCACAGCTAGGTGTGGATGCGAAACCATCACTTATTGCATTATCTGCTATACGTTTATTGACAATTTTTTCTTCATACGCCATGTTCATGTCAACTTCAACGCTTTCACGCATAAGCATGTAGGTTAAGATACACAATATACAGTAAACTTTTATCATCTTCTTCTAACCTGCCATTGTTTGTTGTTTGTTTCATTACAGTGTTTATAACCTGAAATTTGTAAAAATGACTACATTTCTACCATCAGTCGACTAGTCTGGAGGCAATTTTACCTATTTATGCCTTCAACTTATAAGGAAAAATGTCTTAATTTCCCAAATTTCGACTTCTGAATTACTTCCATTTTTTTCCCCATAATGGTAAATTTAAGGTAATTATAACGTAAAATTACCTTCGCCAATTGGGGCGCTGACCTATTCGAAGGTCGAAATGACGTAAATTTCACCTATAATGTTTGTTGGGTTAGTTTTCTCTTCCCCTCAACGTATCGACACACCTACAAGTATTATCATTGGCTTGCGGTCCGTCTTGATTGGCTGCTGTAGAACTAGACAGCTGTCACTCAAACCCACTTTGACTGTCCGCTCTTTTGGCGACGACGAATGTTTACGAGTAGTACACATTATAACTGTAGTACCAATATAACCTTTTTTCACACAAAGCACCACGCTGCAATATTATCTAAAAATCACAAATCAACTGAAACAATAAAACACATCACGGCAATTTACTGTCTGAGACGCTGGATTACGTCTTAGAATGTGTATGAGAACTGTGCAAATACGTCTCATCAGTGTAAATAATGTTTTTTCCTTGTTCACGATACATTTTCAATTTTTTTTTAAATTCCACCTTAGTAATCTAACTTCATGACTTTCCATCAATATCGTTCGATTATCTGGCGTTTTTTCCCAATTGAAACCTAACTCTTTGATTATTTTGTGCAATGTTCAATGACAGCCTTCAAACCCTACCTGAGCATTTTTGATTTTTTAAGAATAGACTTTGAAGTAGGACGTTGTTTTTCAATCAAACAAAAATCATTAATAATAGTTCTTATTGTTTCATCCTGCCCTTCCGTAATATTACTTTTCGACTTTATTCTTCCTACTCTTTTTTGCGGAGACGGCAAAGAAGGAATACCACCTGAATTCACACTGATTGTTAAGTTTTAATTTTTCAAAACTATATTCTGTTATAGCCATCGCTGCCTTGTCACGTTTTTTGTAATTTTGTAAAGGTATTTGTATCCCATTTTTGGCCTCATTTTTCATGAATTTTATAACAGTTGTCATAATTTGTTTTTCCGCTACTGAATAGTACTTACCACTGGGCATTTTGGCAAGGTAACAAGTGAATTATTGCCAAGTTGAATAAATAACTGCACTACCTATTTATTAATCAAACAAACGTCGTGTCTGCCTAACAATCCGCATACCGGTTTCAGGCTTTCTGGCCCTCATCAGTATGGAGTAGTCACCAGCCAAAGATCTTTGGCCGAAGCGAGACACAACATAAATAAAATCATCATCGAGCTTAAATTTAAACATAATCGAGCTTATCAGAAAGAAACATTTGCGAACAATATCCATTTATATGGAAGTTTGCATGGATTGTCAGGTGAATATCATTCAACGTTCTGCGTGGTATTTGCTAGGAAAGTAGTTGTTTTTCGCCTGTCGGTCTACCAATTGTGTTTCAATTTATATTGAACCTTTTGTGAAGACGACTTTGTGTGCTTTATGCATTTCATTTCTTATTTTCTCTCCCTTCATATGGCTTTTTCTTTAATTAAATATGCCGGTCGGGCAATTGAGCCACTCCTACTGAGAAGGAATATTTTATTTAGAACCCTATCGAGGTAGGAGACATGTAGAGAGTGTTTCTGTCACTAGGTACCGCCGGTTAAAAGTTATCTTTTCCGACGCACCTAGAGATGTTTCAAGCTCAATGATGATTTTATTTATGTTGTGTCTCGCTTCGGCCAGAGCTCTCCAGATCTTTGGCTGGTGACTACTCCGTACTGATGAGGGCCAAAAAGCCTGAAACCGGTATGCGGATTGTTAGGCAGACACGACATGAATTTAAACATAATCGAGCTTACCAGAAAGAAACATTTGCAAACAATATCCATTTATATGGAAGTTTGCATGGATTGCCAGGTGAATATCATTCAACGTTCTACGTGGTATTTGCTAGGAAAGTAGTTGTTTTTCGCATGTCGGTCTACCAATTGTGTTTCAATTTATATTGAACCTTTTGTGAAGATGACTTTGTGTGCTTTAGCATTTCATTTCTTAAATTCTATTTCAGTTGTAGCTCTAGGACTATTAAATGAATGTGTATTGTTTTTGGTTAGTTATATAGTTGTCTGTCATAAAAATACAATTGTCGGTCTTCTTGTTATTCTGGTAAAAAATCATGTTATCAAACTGATGTGCATTCATTACTCTGTAAACAAAACACTGTGACGTACGAGTGTTTTTTAAATCTCAATATTTCTCGATTTTTTTATGAATCAATAAAATTATGAAAACGCGTCGAGAGATTCTCGATCCTCCATCAAACGTACTCAAGAGTATTTTTTTATGCAAATTCCTAATTGTAATATGATTTTTGAATTCATATCGAAAACGTTAGCTTTCAACATTGAATGATTTCACCTACCGTTGACGAGCTTCCTCTTGGTCGATAGTTAACTTGGTAATACAATGAATGTCATTTATTAGATATATAAAAATATTTATTATTCAGATAACACAGGGGTTGCAAAAATTGCATTGTAACATAGTTTGCAAATTATTATACTGCTACCAATTGGTAAAACGATTGTCTGCCCGATTCGCAAACTTTCGCTTTTGTTGGTAGAGTAGAAATACGAAAATATTTTTCTTTTGATTTTCCTCATTTCCTGTTGCAGACGAAGTTGCAAATTAATGGTAACATTGTTCGTCAAGACATCTCCACTTGCAACCATTCTTCTAAACCTTTGTAATTATTCCGATATTTAATTCAATAAAAAAAATCATTTTAAGAAAAACATATATTTTGTGTTTGACGCAACATGTTGCAAATCAAAAATTTTGTCAAGAACATTATTTTACTTATTTTTTCGAGTTTGCAGAACTTTTGGAATTTTCATCGATAAATTCGGACTAACAACAATTTTTTTTTCGATAAAACAGACATTTCTGTTTTGTATGAGTGGTTGCAAATTTATCGAAGGATGTAATAATAATAATAATAAGCTTTATTCACGTAAGTTAGATTAAATATACAAGAATATGTGCTCAAAAATATCGTGAGTAAAGAAAGAAGAGTGATAAGTGCTAAAGCACTTGTTTCACAATTATTCAATCAATAAAAAAATTGTATAAAAATGATATCTAAGCAGAAGTATGAAATTTTTAAATAATGAATAACAGTAATATGTAAATAAACAAAACATACAAAACAATCAGTCACACACCTATACACGCATATACATATAATAAAGTTAAAATGTTCATTATGTTTCAGAATAAAATTATAAAAAAGCAGATTTGTGAGCTGGGTACAGTACATAGATAAAATGGGTAAAAGTCAGAAATAGACATAAAAGTAAACAATATAGTATGGTGTATAAAACAGTTAAGCGAAATTATAAAAATAAAAAATTGTACGAAGTAGTGATAATAAAATGACACAATCAGTCACTCACCTATACACACATATACATATTATAAATATAAAAAGTTCGTTGTGAATCAATATAATATTATAAATAAACATATTTTTATTTTATTTATCGAAATAGGTTTTCAAAATTTTTATTTAGTCTTCAAAAAAAAACGAATCATATTTCTTGGATTTTCATTTATGAACTCTCTCAATTGTTGTTTAAATTTTCTTTTGTTATTTATACATTTTAGTTCATCAGGAATGCTATTGTATAACTTGGGTGCTAAGAAGAGGAACATTCTCTGTGTTGTAGCTTTGACCATTAACGGAGGTATGTAATGATTTTTTTTCGTGTATTGTAATTGTGGGTAGGTAATTGGTTGAGATGCTTTGTGTCGTGATGTCTTAGGCAGGTGATGAAGAAGTGTAATTGTCTCACGTCCAAGATTTTAGATTCAGAATAAAGTTGGTCAGAAGAGTATCTGGACCCCATTTTTTGGAAAAAATTTTAATTTCCGGAGTATTCAACGGATTCAGATGAGTTTTTAGTGCTCCACCCCATGCCAGAATTCCATAGCGGATATGACTCTCTACCAGAGAGTGATACAACGTTTTCATTTGATTGAAAGGTATGTTGTCTTTGAGCTTTTTGAATTTATACAATATACTTCTCAACTTTTTTACGACATACATTATGTGCGAGTCCCATCTCATGTGACAATCAATGATCACGCCCAAATATTTGATTTGTTTCACAGGTTCTATAGAAAAAGGTGCATTGTCCATGTTTATATCAAGTTTGCTAAGACTAGGCAGGCCACGAGAGTTACAACTGAATGGCAAATAGTTCGTTTTTTCCATGTTGATCGTAAGTAATTTATAGTCAAACCATTTTTTTATAGAATAAAAGTCAGATTCGGCTTTCTGTTTCAGATTATCCCAGTTATCAGACCTATAAAAATTGCTGTGTCATCAGCAAATCCAAAATTTCCCCACTACTATCGAGTGAGAACAGTCCATTTATATAAATGTTGAATAAACTGGGTCCTAGGATTGTTCCTTGCGGCACTCCATAGTCAATTTTTTTGGCATCGCTAACCACACCATCAACACTCACGGCCTGAGTTCTTTCGCTTAAGTAGCTCTTGAAGAGTTCTAAGCAAATGCCTCTAACACCAACGTCTTCCAATGACTGTAAGAGTAGAACATGGCTAACGGTGTCGAAAGCTTTTGACAAATCTACGAATATGCACAGACATGGAGTACTTTCATTCAGAGCTGCGGTTATTTTAGATGTTAAAGCTAAAATTGCATCCTGGGTTGATATATTTTCCTTGAACCAAATTGATTTTTAGAAATTATATTGAATTTGTTCAGAAAAGAACTTAATCTGTTTTTAGAATCTTCTCAAATAATTTAGAAGGATGGGTTATTAGAGATATCGATGTAAATTGCTACTTCAAAACTTCGGGATTTTGCAGAACTTTTGCAAATTTTTCCGCGCTAATAATGTGAAAATTCATTAAATCCCGATTTTCAACATCTTCCGTTGAAAAAAAGGGTTGCAAAATTAGACTACATATCATATGAAAGCACTCTTCACTCTACCGAAGTTTTGAAACTTTTGGAATTATTATTAAATTTTGGGAAAATCATGTCTATCTCTACTGGCCTATTTTTTCCATATCTTTTATTATTTATTGTTATCCGCCGCATCTCGTGTTGAATTAACGCCGCATATCGTGTTGATATTATTGTGCTAATAGATAGATAGCTCAGTAGTGACATAACCTCCAAAATGGCTACACGTGCTCAAATCACAGAATGGGTCGAAGAATCTCTATCAAACGAAAATTTGAAGGACCTCACCATCACTATCACAGGAGGTTCCGAGAAAGATGAAGGATATCTGGGAGATATAGTATTCGTCACCGTGCAAGGTACAAATGAAAAAAATGAGAAAGAAAATCTCCATTTGGTTATCAAGCACGCTAAAACTAATGAACATTTGAGAACAGCCATGCCTGTAGCAGTAGTTTTTGACAATGAAATGACCATGTACACCGAAGTCATCCCTGCTTTCAAAGAATTCCAGCTTGAAGGAAAAGTCGATGATATTTTCGATTGTGTTGCAAAGTGCTATCATTCTTCCAAATCCGGCAGTCTGGAATTTCTGGTGTTTGAGAACCTGAAAAGCTTGGGTTATGAGCAACACGACAGGAAAAAACCTATGAATTTATTCCATTGCAAGGCGATATTGGAACAGTACGGAAAATTCCATGCTATTTCTTTCGCCATGAGACAACAAAACAAAAAGAAATTCGACGATCTCAGCTCCAAGTTGCAGAATGTATACGAGTTTTTCAGGACAGATCAAGACAGCATAACATTGTTCGAAACGTCGAAGAAGTACTTATTTGAATTGTTAGAGAAAAATGGTGAAGTACTTTTGCTGAAGAAACTAAGTAATATTTTACAAAGAGGTTCTCCTGAAATTATGAAAGAGGCTCTCAGTGCAGGTCCACAAAGTGTAATCATCCACGGCGACTGTTGGTGCAATAATTTCCTTTTCAAATATCAGGTGAGTCCTTTTTGAAGTCAACTAAAATTATTTTTTCCTAGTATTCCAAACTTAGTTACTAGATAACATATTCATAAATATGGAATAACTTATTCTACATCATAGTCTATTTGATAGATATAATATTTTGAGTTGGTGAAAAAGGCATTTTAGTTTATACATATATCTATATATACATATATAATAATATTATTTTGGGAAGGTTTTCTTGGGTTTTGGCGTTTTCATTTCCATGATTATGCTCCAATGTTGCCTCGATAGGAGAATCAGAAAGAGGAACAGGTATTATCCACAGGATAGGTTACAAAATCGAAGATATTCGTTCGTTTGATGGTAGAATAACATCAGCCACAATAAATAATATACGATATGTAAATGTATATGCCCCCTCCGGCTCACAGAAGTATAAGGAAATAAATCAATTTGATCAAAATGAACTTACCGTACATATGAACTTTCGGATGCCTCTCATACTATTATGTGATTTCAATTGTATTACAAACCAAAAACAAACAAGAAATCCAACAAATGTTTGTAAAAATCTACTCAATCTCATACAAAATGTTAAATTGATCGATATTTGGGAATCTCATAATAAAGACAAAAAAGAATATACTTTCATTCGGGCAAACTCTTCATCTAGAATTGATAGAATATACATATCACAAGAATACGAACATATCGTACACAAAGTGAGATGAAACCTGTTGCTTTTTCTGATCACAACGCGGTGCTGGCATATATTAAAACAGATCCCAATGATCCCCCTAATTTCATTAGAAATGGTGGGGCTATTGGAAACTCAAAAGCACCATCCTAGAAACAGAAAATATTGAGAAATTCAAAGACGAAATACGGTTGCTCAAGACAAACTCACTTTATAGAACAAATTCGACTAAATGGTGGTTCACTGTTTTGAAAAAAAGAGCTAGAGCATTTTTCAAGAATCTTGATGTAGAGAGAGCACGCGAAAATAAATATGAGGCAATTTCATTAGTCGGCATTGCTAGAACTAAATGGTAGATTGAATGAAGAGGAGTACAGTATAAAGAAATAAAAAATATAATAATTGATTTGAAAGAGAGACAAATGAACGAACGTTTTCAAAACGTAAATAAAGATAACATCAATGATAGATACAGTCTATACGATTTGATAAAAGATAGGAAAAATGAAATATCAATGATCAATACCTTAAAAACAGAGGCACAAGAAACACTCTATACTCCAAAGAAATCCTACATTATGCGAGTGATTTTTTCGGAAAAAAATTCAAGAATTCAGAAATAGTACAAAAAGATGTGAAATGTTTACTTGCACACTCGAAAAAGAAAATAAATCCAGCGGATAATAAAGCCCCAATTGAACTAATTAAAAAACAAGATTTAAAAGACATTCTAACACAAACCGCTCGAGAAAAAAACGCTTGGATTAGATGGTTTAACTTATGAATTCTACGCCCTCTTTTTTGATGAAATTGGCGATGAATTAATATCCATGTTCAATGAATTTCTGAGCGGAGTTTCAACACCACCTAGGGAATTTACAGAAGCGGTTATTATACTCATACCAAAAAAGAAACAGTCAAATATTTTGGACAATTTCAGGCCGATAACACTTTTAAAATATTTGTTCAAACATTTTAGGAATAGAACAAACATGCGGGACAAATCAATCTATATTCAATAACTTAATGGTTATCAGGGATACCATATTGCATTTCGGCAAAGAAAAAAACGAATCAGTTGCCATTCCGAGCTTAGACTTCAGTCAGGCATTCGATAAAGTTAACCACACTTACCTATGGTACGTTCTCGAAAATATAGGAATACACGAGAAAATCACTAAATTACTGAAAAATATTTACAATACGGCAAATTCGAAAATATTGATGAATGGATATGTATCGGGAAGCTTTGATATCAAGAAATCGGTACGTCAAGGATGCCCACTATCTATGATATTATTCAGCCTATCACTAGAACCCCTCATTAGATTAACGGAATTCTCCTTGCAAGGCATATCAATAAATAACCAACGAATCAACGTTTCTGCGTATGCAGATGATGTCTCAGTTTACACTAAAAATGAGGAGGATATAAGAAATATGAAAACGATCATTAACATCTATGAAAGAGCATCAAGTGCCAAACTCAATCACGAAAAAACACACATACTACCAGTGGGAAAAAGCAATCAACTGCAAACCCCAAACGCACAAGGTATTTCAGTAGAAAATAAAATAAATATTCTGGGAAAGACAGTGATGAATAATTTCAATGAAATGGTCACGGAGAACTGGGGACGAATACTGAACAATATAAAAACGATCATAGCGTTAAGCCATGTCAGAAACTTGGACCTGATAAAAAAGTATGGTTTGTTAACACATATGTTCTCTCCAAAGTTTGGTACCTAGCACAAATTCTGCCACTACAGCAAATTCATAGTAAAAAAACCTTCTGCATACAGGTAACTACATTTGGCGGGGATGCTTATACAGGGTCTCTAGAAATCAACTCTACCTGCATTTTGAAAAAGGTGGATTGAAATTGATTAATGTCGATCAGAAAGCGAAAGCACTTTTTATCAAAACCAACAGATGTCATGGTCGGATATTGAAAATCAATCAATATAAATCAAGCTTAAATAAATTATATGAAAACACAAGTACCATAGAGTTCACCCAATATAAACATTTACTAAAAACAATTAGAGACTGTGGTCTAAATTTCACAAAAAACAAAGTATTCAAAACGAAGGAGATATACGAAAAACTCTGCGAGAATAGAAATAAACCAAATAGAAGAAAAACATCCAAACAGCAACTGGAAAATAATATGGCGAAATGCCATGACCTACCCAAATATACCTTCCAGTTGGAAAGCAAGTATTTATAAAGGTTTGAACGAAGTATACCCAGTAGGGGAAAAATTGAAAAATTATGGCATAAGTGCTTCTGAGTTATGTTCAAATTGTCAGATAATCGACACGTTAGATCATCATACAGTGCTTCTTAAAAGTCCCCTCCCACCCTCTTATTTTTGGAACGATTATACATAAACAAGTGAAATTTGGAAACTGAATATTAAAGGTTGTAAACTACTAAACTACTAGTGATGATAGATCACGAAATCGTCAAAGATGACGTCACAAGGCCATTGTGACCAATAATTTTGAATGGAACCCTACGGCAAGCGACACCTCTTTCAAAAGGTAACGAAAAAACCTATTCAATGATACTAATTTTGTTTGTTTTTATGGCAGTTTTGATGGCTCATTAGTAAACATAAAAATTTAAATTCCATTCAGTATGATATTGATTACAGATTTAAGAATCAGTATCTACTCAAAGAAATTGCTCGAAGTGACCTCCATTTACTTCCTGACAGTAAAATTTCCTATTTTCAAACTCTTCTCGTACTTTTGCAAATGTGTCTGCGGAAACAGCCTCACATTCTGCAACAATACGTTGTTTTAAAACGTCAATATTGTCAGGTTCAGTGGCGTAAACCTTCGATTCAAGGTAACCCCACAGAAAAAAATACGAAGGTGTGAGGTCCGGTGATCGAGCTGGCCATTCCGTTGAACCTCGTCGTCCAATCCATCTACCACGATACTCCTCATCCAACTACCGTCTAACTGCACCGTAATAGTGTGGAGGAGCACCATCCTGTTGGAATGTTATTTCCAAATTGCCGAATTCATCTGGATTATCTTCCAAAATTTCAAGGATCAACGGTTCAGATAAACCTCACCAGTTAAATTAGTATTCAAAAAAAGAGGCCCAACGATGTGGTTTCCCAGGATACCTGCCCAAACATTCACCTTCTGGGGAAATTGGGTATGTGTTTGACGAAACAGGTGAAGATTTGCGTCACTCCAATACCTCACATTCTGTGTATTTACATTTCCATTTAGATAGAAAGTACTTTCGTCACTAAAACAAATTGTTTTGATATAGTCTGGCTGTTGGTTAATTTTAGTTTCCATATTTTCACAAAATTCTAGTTTTCGGTCTGGGTCGTCGTCTGAGAGTTGATGAACCATTTTTAATTTGTATGGATGACATTTTTTTTTTCAACACCTTGTGTACTGTATTTCGACTGACTTCACAGGTAGATGCAACGTGAGTTGTTGAAGAAGTAGGATTAACTATTACTTCTGTCAGTATATCAATTTTTTTCTCATCAGAAATTTGTGGTCTGCCAGATCGTTTCGCATCATTAATACTACCCGTTGTTTCAAACTTACGAAGAAGCTCCATTTCGCTTCTTGAAGCACTTAAACGTTCGGCTCACAACAGTTCAACAAATTATTAAAATGAACAAAAATATTAAAAGTGCCAAAAGCTGCTAAAACAGTTGAACGTTCGATCAATAATACACAAATTATTAAATGTACAAAACTTGGACAATTACAAAAACGTCGAATTAGGGAGACTAAAAAAACGTCAGCTTATTTGACAACTATCCAGTGGCGGAGCTTGAATTTGGAATTTTAGTATTAACTGATTTAATTCATCACAGCTTTGCGTTTTTTAAAAGCGAGTTGCCAAAACTGCCATAAACACAAACAAAATTAGTATCATTGAATAGGTTTTTTCGATACCTTTTGAAAGAGGTGTCGCTTGCCGTAGGGTTCCATTTAAAATTATTGGTCACAATGGCCTTGTGACGTCATCTTTGACGATTTCGTCATCTATCATCACTAGTAAGGGAAGTATACAACCTTTAATATTCAGTTTCCAAATTTCACTTGTTTATGTATAATCGTTCCAAAAATAAGAGGGGGAGGGGACTTTTGGGAAGCACTGTATAACACAATGTGGTCAAGCCAAGGAAATATGGGAATGGGTGAGAAAATCGACTGAAAAAAAAATCCAGAACATAAAATTGCAGCCAAAACTCAATATAATTTTCAGTTTGCTGTTCACGGAAATGCAAACGTCTGGTTTTGGATATGTAGTGGGTTGATTTATAATAACTTAGAAAAGCGGGGGCAAATAGATGAATTGAAAACATGATGAGGAGAGACGCTTAATAAGATTAAAGCGGAACATTGTAACTTTTCAAAAAAATCTTTTTCTGACTGTATATTAGTTTAGAATTATATATAGTATGTATGTTAGAATGTAATGAATAATGTAAAAAGTTTTAAATAAAGGCATAAAAAATCAGATCAGGGGAACATTCAACCATAACAATTATTGATATTCTACCAAATTTTCTGTCGATTCTATCATATATTTATTGGTGAATCTAAATGATTTCGAAACTTTTTTCTAGGGAACCAATAAAGGAAGCCCATCAAAGGTAGCCATTATAGATTGGCAGATATCAATGCTAGCATCCCCTGTCATCGATCTGTCGTACTTTCTCTACGCGTGTTGTTCCGGAACGGAGCTAAATTCGTTCGAAGAATTGTTGAGGTTCTATTACAACTCCTTCAGCACGCAACTGACCAAACTTGGGAGCAATCCGGAAGAGTTATTTTCTTATGACGATTTGAAGAGACAATGGAAAAAATACTCAATCGTTGGACTCGTCAATATAATTGACGGATTACGAGTATTCCTTTGCGATAAAGAAGATGCTCCTGCTTTAGGAGATATGGAGAAGGGTGGCAGTTTCGCAGATATGTTTTCTGCAGTACCAGTTAGAGAAGAAACCTTACTTTATGACAGAATGATAGCTGTGGTGAAACATTACTTTGACTCTACGGATATATAAATGTGAAAGGAATGGATGTTGTTCACCCCACTGAAGCTTCATGTTCATATAGAATGCCTCACGACCAAAATTATAATCATGGGAAATATCTATCATCACATAATCGCTGAAATAGTATATTTTTTAACAAGCATGGAATGATATTCATTTCCTACGAGTATGCACGTTTGCAAATAATTCGAGTAGAAAATGGCCATTATGTGCCATTATGTTTCATACTATACTTCTTCTAAGACTGTTATAATATACACTGTAAGCAAAATAACTACAAAGTTTTCCCATGATAAATGCCCTTTTATTAATTATTTGAAAAAATACTGCAATCATTGCGAAAAAGTATGTTCTTATTTGTTATAAACAATATTCGATGTTACATTGGTACAATTATTAAAAACAACTTTTGGGGAACTGGAACCCGTTTTTCAAGCGATAAGTTGACATTATTTACGTTTACATAGGAAAGCCACAGTTTTCGCAAAATGGAGAGGAAGATTCACAAAGAGTAAAAATTCCCAAAGTCTTTTCCATGATAGATTAATATAAATTGAACTGGAGGTTGGTAGATGAAGAGCAGAAAACAACTACTTCCCTGGCTAATACCATGCAGAATGTTGAATGATATCTGCCCGACATCTATGCAATAATTCATATAAATGAATACTGAATTGCAAATGTTTCTTTCTAAAAGACATGATTGTGTTTAGTTCGAATCAGTCTCGCCTGACACATATAGACCGGTTTCAGGCTGTTGGCCTTTATCTACCAACATTTTTACACGCTTTATATTAGCTTCACTTGTATGTTTGTTTTTAACCGACTCTTTTGGGCGCAATTTTGTCCCACTTCCAGACGTACGATTGATTTGAAATTTGGCGGGTGTACATAATTCCGGTGACAACGCATTAAGACATTTTTGTGTGGAATAAACAAAATGGCGGCTCCAATATGGCGTACGAGTTTTGTGATTAGGGTCCGATTCGCTTCAAAATTGGTATCTGAGGGTTTTTGTGGTCGGAGATTATGATTCTCTTGTCAAAATTGGAAAATTCTATATGGCGGCTCCAAAATGGTGGACGAATTTTGTGATTATGGTCTGATTCTATTCAAAATTGGTATGTGGGGGTTATTGGGGTCGAATATTATGATTTTTTTGTAAAAATCGGAAAATTCGAAATGGCGGCTTTAAAATGGTGGTCGAGTTTCGTGATTATGGTATGATTCTATTCAAAATTGGTATGTGGGGGTTTTTGGGGTCGGAGATTATGATTATTTTGTCAAAATTGAAGGATTCAAGATGGCGGCTCTAAAATGAACGCGAGTTTTGTGATTATGGTCCTATTCTATTCAATATTGGAGAATAATAGTTGAAAAAAATTATTAATATAAATAATAGTTTGAAAACCTAAAAACACGCGTTAATAGAAAACTAAACTCAAAAGTTGAAAATAAATAATTGTAAAAAAAAACTAAAAAATACGCTTTAATAGAAAACCAGACTACAAAAATAGAAAATAAAAAAAATTTTATTTTATTTAAAAAAAAAGCGTGGGTTGCATGGTATCAATAATTATATAGTACATTACACACCTAGGGCAGTAAAGTAAGAAATGTCTCAGATCACAGGTAATTGTTGGCCAAGGCGATACCATGCACCCCAAGCTTTTTTAAAAAAAAATATTTTTTTTCCTCATTTTATATTTTTTTAGTCTGGTTTTCTATAAAAGCGTGTTTTTTTGTTTTTTTAAACTATTATTTTTAATTTATATTAAACTGTCATGGAGAAGACTTTGGGAATTTTTCCTCTTTGTAATTTACATTTTCTATATTTGATGTCGATGGAAGGTCTGGCAACTTATTGATCGAACCCAAAATGTTTTTGACCAAGTTATTTCGATTAGTTAGTTGTCAAATATTCTTAGTAACCTAACTAATACTTTCAATGAGTAGTTACTGTTTGCTTGGTCTAAGTACTCCTTGCTTATTTTATTGAATAATGCTGTTATTATTTATAAACATATACATTGAAAATTAATCAAAAAATAAAACCACTGCGAGACCTATTCTCAAAGTTTCAAATTATATCATTACTGTATTGCCATCAGGTGGAAAAGTAGTATGGTGGAAAGTAGCTATTTTCCACCCATGAGTAGAAAGTGACATTTTCAAACCATCAAACAAGTCAGAAATGTCAACATTACATAGTGGTTGAAAATAAAAGTGTTTTAGTGATACCTTTTTCAATACACAGCTGATGATTCATGTGAAAATTGATATAGTTGATGTATATGTATGTAAGATAATAATAAGAACGATTGTTTTGAAGACACTCGACAAGTTGTCAAATCTGGCCTATAGTCTTGTTTGACAATTTTACTTCGTTTTCTTAAAAAAACACTACAGACTTACCTATGGAAGTAATAGAAAACAGGCAAAAGCTGTTGCGGAACAAAAGTGAAGTCGCAACGTATTTCAAAAATAGTAGTTAATAGTAATATAGGATTATACTGATCAGAAATATACAGGGTGTTTCAAAATTAAGTATCAAGATATCAAGGCCGTATTTTTTCAGGTCAAAATAGGATTTCTTTTCCAGAAACAAGGGTCCGCGAACGCTTTGTTACCGATCACAGAGCGTTAAAGTTTCAAGATTTTTTAATTTTTTTCTTCATAGCTCTCTCAGTTTTTGCGATATTAAGATCAAATTTGAAACATAGGTTACGTTTCAGGGTTTATATCATCCAGAATGCCGAGTGATTGTAAGAATCTACAGGGATATATTTTTTCAGGGGTGACATTTTTTTGTCCCTTGTAATTTTTACGCATCTGCGACCGTTATCGAGAAAAAAAGTTTAATCATTATTTGTAATTCGCTATGTTTAATTAAAAATTTTAACAAAAGGGGGAACCTATTATCACAATGAAAACAAAAAACGCTACTTATTTGGTTTGTGATCTAAATTACAAGTTTCCTTAAACATTACCTAAAAAATAAGAAACCCAACAAACCTCGACTTTATAAAAAAGGTGCTGGAAATGCCCTCCTCTTTCTGCGATACAACCTTCCATTCTTCTTCTCATAGACTGCCGTACGCGTTTTAAAATTCTGGGGGTGTTTCTTACGGTGTGGAAGGTATCTATAATTCGTTCAGTAAGAACTTCGATGGAAGGCACTGGTTCTGGACCATAAACTAGGCCCTTTACATGTCCCCATAAAAAGAAGTCCAGCGGGTTGCAATCTGGGGACCGTGGGGGCCAAGTAATTGGACCTGCTCTGCCAATCCACCGATTGGGAGGCACTGTATCTTAATAATCGCGGACGATTATGAGAGTATACGTAAAAATATAATGAAACTATTTACTCAAGGTTAAACTGAATCAAAAGTTGCCTGAAGTTGCCTGAACTGCAGTGAAGTACACAATTATTATCCGTATTCTGGTAAGACAATGCAGCTATCGGTGCATTAACGGCTGAAGAGGATGTTTGAGAATGCTGTGCCCGTGGTACGTCATTGCCAGTCATTTTTTCGACTATTTCTTCATGGTGATCTTCATCCATTTGAAGATATGGCGTTATTGATTTTGAATGGCCCGTGATTTTTATAAGTTGCTGCTCGCCCACCCCTTTTTTTGCGAGATTGGAGACGGCCGTAGCTCGTAACGAATGGTTAGTAAGCTTGATATTCTGTGTTCTGTGTTCTGGGAAGGGGCATCGTGCATAAACCACCTTTGTTGACGAACTTGTAAAGGCACGTCCTCCACTAATGCGGGCAATTCATTCTGTAGGAAGTTTAAATATTTGTCGAATACTCATACCAGGATTTTCGTCGATAACATTTGAAATATCTTCATCTCTTACTGGGTTGCGTGCTTGTCGCGGTCCGCCAGCATCGTGCCTTGGAGTCTGAAATCTGTAATTTATAAAAGTTCTATTGTTAGGGAGCCGTCGATTAGGAAATCTCAGCGCGTACAACCTCTGAGCTTCAAGCCCGTCACCATTAGCCAGACCATAAACAAAATGGATGTCAGCCAGATGTTCGAATGAATATGGTTCATTTTCCATTTTTAACCGACGAAACCAAAAAGGAGGAGGTTCTCTATTCGACGCGTATATTTTTTTTATGTATGGTCTTTTTATGTATGATTACTTTTTACTGAGACGTCCGATTCCGATAATTCTTTTTTCAGTGAATAGGGTGTACTTCGAAATTGGTCCCATTTGAATTTGAAAGATGGAATCCACCCCTAAGGGTAGCAAATGAAGGATATTGATCACCCACCCTCTGAATTCCGGTCCGTTAACCGATTCTATCAGGCATAACTTCATACTGGGTTCTTCGATTTGGATGATAATTTTTCTATTAGATAGGGTATACCTCATAGTTGATCATATTTGGATTTCGAATGGAGTTATCCAACCTCCCGGGTAGCAAAATAGGGGATAATTGATTTTTCACTTGTGAACATTGGCACACATATGTAGTTGACAATGACAGATCGCTAATGTCATTATTTTTGTTCTCCTACATCCGTCATAATCATTATATTCTATGAGAGGATGGAATGATATACAGAGTAATGAAATGAACTAACCAGAACAACAAAAATAATTTATATTACCACAAATAGTAAAAGTAGATAATCATTGATTTGTTGAAAATATAAACAGGATGTTCATAAAATCAGATGTGGAATCATCTGCGACTGAAAGATGAACTTTAGTAACTATCTTCCAGTCTCTTTTGGAAAATATTCTTCTTTGCCTCATTCATCTTTATGAGTTCTTAATTAAGACTGGAATAGAAAATCAAATAACTATCTCAATGAAAATGCAAATTTTCAATTTCAGGTTTGTTTCTTCTGAGTTATGGCCTTTTCAGAATATCTATCAGATGTAGTTCAATGTCCAGCGTGGCTCTAGCCGGGGAAGTAGTTGTTTTCTGTTAGACATTCACAAAAAATAACTTCATTTTAATCGTGGATTTTTCAATTCACAGAAAAATCTTTCTATCAATATTCAATTGAGAATGTTGCCCTTTTCAACATAGATAATCATATTATTTAACTGGTAATAGTTGAAGTAAGGTGGGTAAGTAAGTATATTGGAAGTAATGAAAAAATAAGTAGGTAGTAATTAGTAGATTTCAGCCACAAAAAATTGAGAAACGAAAACTTTTTATTGAATGAATGTGTTTTTTTGTGGAGAAACAACGTTTTTGACAGAGAGGAAGTGGATATGGTAGAATGCTAATAAACTGATCTGAACAACACCCCATATACAAATGAGCAATACGTCACTCTCAAACTTTTTTGGCAGATCTTAATTGACATCCGTCAGTTGGAAAAGCGAAAAAGACTCTGCAAGAAAAAATCCAAATTATTACAACAATTAAAGGAGATTTAGAAGATTCTGAAAACGGGGGCAGATATAGTTCTCGAAACGTCAATCAAAAACTATATAGAGAATATGGTATCTTTTGAATTTTTTAAATTATTTTTTTCGATAGGCAAATTCAGAAGACGATAAGTTATTGACTAATCGAATCATTTTTCTATAGGAAATATAATTTGGTGAACGCAATAACTTATCGGGGTGAACTAATTAGTTTGCCCTTTCTACACTTGTATAGATTTTCCTGATTATATTTTCATCTTCAGACTGTGGAAGGTTACCCAAAAAGCATGTCAAAAAACTTTTTACCAAAAAATACGGAACTGAAAAGTAAAAAATTAAATAAACCTTCTTAGTCCCAATAACTAAGCTCCTAAACTAATGTAAGTAACTAATTTTGAGTCGGCGCCAAACAAACAATCAACGAAGATCATTAAATTACTTCAAAAAAATTAACAGAATGTCACCGCGCAACTCGATGCCATCATTTTACGCCTTACCTAATTCATTTGCTTGTTTGTTTGGCGCCGACTAAAAATGAGTTGCTTAAATTAGTTTAGGAGCTTAGACTAAGGAGGTTTATTTTATTTTTTACTTTTCAGTTCCGTATTTCGTCGTTTTAATTTTCTGTTAAAAAGTTTTTATAATGTTAAACAAATACACGATGAGACATCCACCAACTTTCGAATAATGTCACATATTTCAAAACAAACCTAAACGTCACAATGAAAATAGCAGTCAAAGCCCACTATCTCTTTTTCATTGTTTCGTTGAAAAATGTAATCAACTCTAGCAAATTACAAATTATTTTTATTTTTTTCTCGATAACGGTCGCAGATGCGTAAAAATTACAAGAAACAAAAAAATTTATAAATAAAACAAAGAATTCATTTCATATGTAAGAATCCACCAGCGGTGCCCTACAAAAAGTTTAAGGGGGGGAAAATGGCTTGACCCCTGAAAAAAAATGTCTCTGTAGATTCTTACAATCACTTGACATACTGGTTGATGTGAACCATAAAACGTAACCTATGTTTCAAATTTGATCTTTATATCGCAAAAATTTTGAAAAATAAAAATATCTTGGAACTTTAACGGTCTGTAGATCGGTAACAAAGCGTTTGCGGACAAATGTTTGTGGAAAAAAAGTATTATTTCGACCTGAAAAATACGCCCCCGAAATCTCGATACTGTATTTTGAAACACCCTGAATATATAGATTTCATTACATTCTTATTCTTCAATATATTCAATTTCAATTGACCTCTCAAAAAACAAGCTTTTCAAATATAATAACATGAAAAACCCATATCTGGGATATATCTGAATATTTCCACAAGAAACGAGCTTTTCTGTGTGTAGTTTAGTTCAAATCCTGAGATAAATGGAAAATAAATTATATTTCCTTTTCAAGTAAAATTTGGGAAGCTCGCCGTTATTTCTTATTTCACTCAGGATGATTTTCATACCAATCGATTCGTCATTCAATCTGACAACATACATTTTTCGTGGACTTGATGAAAAAATGCGTCGTACGTCCTATCGATCACCTCGCGGATATTTTGATTTCTCAATTACTTTATCTCGTCGGCCATGGACTATACATAAATCAAGAAAGCGAAGCAAATTCGCTCAGATAGCTGTTGAAATATTTTGATCTCATAAATATTCAGATGCGATGCACTTTTATTCCCAACGAACGTTTGTATCTTACATAAATAACATCAACACATTTTTGTATGAGAGACTTCAATTAAAATATTTCAATCTAACTAGCATTTCTAATTTCAATTTTTTTTATTCTCAACACTTACTTCAATATAATAATAATAATAGTGATATTATCTCTCAGAAATTATAATGTTTTTTTTGTAGTTGACAACGCACGACCACAAAATTTGAATAGGCGACGACACGATAAATTATTATCGCTTTAAATATGCTTCAGAAGACATAACGCATATGTAAAAGTACCCAGTTTTTTTTTGTGAATCTGCATATATTACCCAGAAATTATTTTTTTACTCAAATTTCAATTACAGCAGTTCCTATTCGTTTTTGAAAATCAGCACATTTAAAGCTACTAATATTGGAGCTCTTTGTGACGTAAACGACCGAGCAGCCAATGGGCGTAATCGGGTTGATTGTGACGTTAAACGGCAATGTTGCCAAGTTTCTTAAACCATGAATGTCAGAACTAGAACACTATTCGCAATGTCAAGCGACGATGGGGATTTGAAGGGTGTATTAAAAACATTCGATCTGTCATAAAACAATACAGGGTGTTATGTAATGAGTGTCCGATGTTCCTCAGTTATTTATAAGGTGAAAAGTTCATATGAGCATGGGTCCGCAAGGCCTTCATTTTTTATATACGAAGTGTTGAAGATTTATTTTTATTTTGGCTTTTCATAAATATTTTTTGAAATAATGTAGATATTTGGACAAAAATTGGTATTTGGGGATTTTTTAATATGATAAATTCAAATTTGATCTTAGTTCGGCCCTTAATTGTAGGGGGCGCCGCCTACAGGTATTTGTCTCTTTTGGGAAGTCAAAACTTTGGCGTGCATGTAAGTATCACATTTTCTAGAAAAAAAATCGATTCCTCTATCATTTTTACGTGAAAAAGGTATGCTTTTCAAAAGTCGCTACAAGCAGCCGTTTTCGAGATTTAAATTAATCGATGCATCCAATCTTCTTCTTATTGATTCGCTAACTCTTAGAAAATAAAAGTATCATGTAGGCTAGTAACTTTATTCCAATGTTTTTTTGTGCTGTCATGTCAAAAATAATATCTTGACGCATAGTTAAATAGTTTTATTTATCATTATTGTGATTATTTGTCAAACTTCACCAATGTAGAGTATGCTGACATACATTTTACATACGGACTTGCTAACGGAAATGCATATGAGGCTAGACATTTGTATCAGGAGCGTTATCCGAACCGCACAACTCCTACTTCAAAAACGTTTTGAAGAATTCACGCTCGGTTAAGGAAAACAGGAAGTTTTGAGAAAGCTAGTCATCTGTCGGGTGCACATCAGACGGTAAGAACCCCAAATACCGAGGAAGCAGTTCTTAATCTGGTAGGAGAACACCCGGAAACCAGCTGCAGAAAAATAGCGCTGTCGTTAAACATTTCTCATGTTTTGCTTTGGAAAATGTTAATTGACAATTTGTTATATCCCTACCATATTCAAAGAGTTCAGGCACTACTCCCTCGTGACTTTTCGTTACGTATCAACTTCTGTCGTTGGTTTCTCCAATGCCTTATTCAAAATCCTTTATTTGAAAATCAAATCCTGTTTACCGACGAAGCAAATTTCTCACGCAACGCTATACGCAATTTTCACAACAATCATTTGTGGTCAAAGGAAAACCCCCATGCGATAAAGGAATCACACATTTCCAAGAACAATTCTCTCTCAACGTGTGGGCAGGAATCCTTGGAGATTATTTTATAGGTTAATTCTTTATTCCGGGAAGATTAATCGGAGAGAGATATCGTCATTTTCTTGAAGAAGATTTGCCTATTTTACTGGAAGATGTGCCGCTTAGACTACGAAATGAGATGTGGTTTATGCATGACGGTGCCCCAGCACATTTTAGCATTCAAGCGCAAAAATTTTTAGATCCCTTTTCCGCAACCGTTGGAGTCGGGGAGGGCCTCAACCATGGCCTCCTAGGTCACCAGACAGTTTGGATTTTTTTCTGTGAAGAGATCTAAAATCCTTAATTTACCAGACACTTATCCAAAATGGAGGAGAATTGAGTAATCGAATAATTAACTCTTGTAGAACAATTCAAAATACTCCAGGAATTTTCCAAAGAGTGCGCGAATCAATGAGAAGAAGATTGGATGCGTGCATACAGGCAGGAGATGGTCATTTATTGTGATTTTTATTTTTATTTATATCTAATGTTCCGTTGTTTATTGTTGTTTAAAAATTAGCGTTTGAAATGTTTCTATGTTGAATTAAAAAAAAGTTTTCAAAATTGTTTCACTTTTTGACAAACACATGCATCGATTAATTTAAATCAAAATATCTCGAAAACGGCTGCTTGTAAGGGCTTTTGAAAAGCATACCTTTTTCACGTAAAAATGATAGAGGAATCGATTTGTTTTCTAAAAAATGTGATACATACATGCACGACAAAGTTGTGACTCCCCTAAAGGACAAAGATCTGTAGGTGCCCCCCCCCTACAATTAAGGGCCAAACTAAGATCAAATTTGAATTTCTCATATAAAAAAATCTCCAAATACCAATTTTTTTCCAAATATCGACATTATTTCAAAAATTATTTACGAAAAATCAAAAAAAAAATAAATGTTCAACACTTTGTATATAAAAAATGAAGGTCTTGCGGACCCATGCTTATATGAACTTTCCACCTTATAAATAACTGAGGAATCGTCCTGTAAAATATCGGACACTTATTACATAACACCCTGTATATTGTCGAAATTACAGTGCACATAAACCTTGTTATTTTTCATTGATCCATCAAAACGATTTCTGATAAAGAGAAAGCCAATTATTTATTCTTGTTATGGAGGTGCGGCCTAAGATTTGAAAATATGGAAACTTTGCAAAATTGATTGAACTATTGAATTAATGTGATTTTTTGTATAGATTTTCCTGATTATATTTTCATTTTCAGACTGATTGAAGCTGTTAGCTTTGGGGTTAGTTGATCGGGTGATTACGACACAACATTTTGCAATGGCGCTAGAAAGAAGCCATTTGAACTTTTCCGACTTCATTTTTTTTCAAGTTTTAGAAAATTAAAAAAAAGAAGGAAAATAATTACCAACAGATTTTTCACAAGCTGTAGAATCCATTTGTTGAAAATATAAACAGGATGTTCATAAAATCAGATGTGGAATCATCTGCGACTGAAAGATAAACTTTAGTCACTATCTTCCATCGTCAAGATAACCTCTTGTGGGGTATTCATGTTGAAAAGGGAAACATTCTCAATTGAATATTGATAGAAATATTTTTCTGTGAATTGAAAAATCCACGATTAAAATGAAGTTATTTTTTGTGAATGTCTAACAGAAAACAACTACTTCCCCGGCTAACGCCACGCTGGACATTGAACTACATCTGATAGATATTCTGAAAAGGCCCTAAATCTGGAATTGAAAATTTGCATTTTCATTCAGATAGTTATTTGATTTTCTATTCCAGTCTTAATAAGGTACTCATAAAGATGAATGAGGCAAAGAAGAATGTTTTCCAACATGAATACCCCACAAGAGGTTATCTTGACGATGGAAGATAGTGACTAAAGTTTATCTTTCAGTCGCAGATGATTCTACATCTGATTTTATGAACATCCTGTTTATATTTTCAACAAATCAATCTATCATACCCCATGACAGGTTTTAATGTCAAAAAACACTAATTTCAAAGTGTCTCTCCAAAAGAAATGATTCTAATTTTTTCCATCTCTGCAAAGTGAGATTGCTTCTTGAAAATGTGCTTCCCATTTCTTCCGGTCTTCCTGATGATCGTGGAAGCGTGAAATAGATTTTCGTCGACAAAAATGTATTGAAGACCTAGTGAATGCGATGTCTCTCCTGCGTCAATGTTACGAATGATTTCTGGTGAGTACTCTCTTTTGGAAAACATTCTTCTTTGCCTCATTCATGTTTATGAGTTCCTAATTAAGACTGGAATAGAAAATCAAATAACTATCTGAATGAAAATGAAAATTTTCAATTTCAGATTTTTTCTTTTGAGTTAGGGCCTTTTCAGAATATCTATCAGATGTAGTTCAATGTCCAGCGTGGCGTTAGCCGGGGAAGTAGTTGTTTTCTGTTAGACATTCACAAAAAATAATTTCATTTTAATCGTGGATTTTTCAATTTACAGAAAAATCTTTCTATCAATATTCAATTGAGAATGTTTCCCTTTTCAACATGAATACCCACAAGAGGTTATCTTGACGATGGAAGATAGTGACAAAAGTTTATCTTTCAGTCGCAGATGATTCACATCTGATTTTATGAACATCCTGTTTATATTTTCAACAAATCAATCTATCATACCCCATGACAGGTTTTAATGTCAGAAAACACTAATTTCAAAGTGTTCTCTCCAAAAGAAATGATTCTAACTTTTTCCATCTTTGCAAAGTGAGATTGCTTCTTGAAAATGTGTTTCCCATTTCTTCCGGTCTTCCTGATGATCGTGGAAGCGTGAAATAGATTTTCGTCGACAAAAATGTATTGAAGACCTAGTGAATGCGATGTCTCTCCTGCGTCAATGTTACGAATGATTTCTGGTGAGTACTCTCTTTTGGAAAACATTCTTCTTTGCCTCATTCATCTTTATGAGTTCCTAATTAAGACTGGAATAGAAAATCAAATAACTATCTGAATGAAAATGCAAATTTTCAATTTCAGGTTTTTTCTTTCGAGCAAGGCCTTTTCAGAATATCTATCAGATGTAGTTCAATGTCCAGAGTGGCGTTAGCCGGGGAAGTAGTTGTTTTCTGTTAGACATTCACAAAAAATAACTTCATTTTAAATCGTGGATTTTTCAATTCACAGAAAAATCTTTCTATCAATATTCAATTGAGAATGTTTCCCTTTTCAACCTGTAGAATCCATTAAAAATATTTTGAAAATTTCGTGTCCTAGCCCATTGAATGATAACGTTATTAATGTAAAACTCCCAAAAGACTTCAATAGCACTAAATAAACAGGAATATCTAACATATCGAATCAAAAGACTTGTCAACTCAATAAGACTTAACTTGTTTCTTACTTTTTAGTTTATTTTTTTACACTTTTTATTTTATTATTGAACCATGTTTCAAGATGACTCAAACATAAATTAGGTAAAACAATTTGCAATTATTTTCAAAATGAAATGCGATATTTATTTATTTATTTATTGATACACTGTTCTACAGGTTACACCCAACTACAGAACAGGAATATAAGTTACAAATACAGTACAATACAAATAACAAATTAACGAAGTAATAATACATATCGAGATTAACTAAAGTAATAGGATTTAATCGCAGAGATTGAACAGTCAAAAATATCAATCTGACAACTTGCAGAATTACAATTGACACACATGATTTGCAGCGGTGAGTATTTCAAGATATCTGTTCGTGGTGTTGGTAAATAAAACGTGTTATCTACTCTAGACGATGGTCTAGGTACACTGAAATTGAGTTTTTGCAGAATATGTGGGTCAATAATTAGGTTGTTGATAAGTTTGAACAGGAAAATTGTGGAGTGACAATCACGACGGCAGCTTAGGCTGTTCATAGCATGTCTAGCCAACAATGCATCATGGGGGAAGCCAATTGGTGGATATATGTTGTCCGTTTTATAAGAGAGAAGTTTAAGGAAGCGACGCTGAACCGATTCAACCTTCTCTATATACAAGTGATGATGTGGGTTCCAGATTATAGATGCGTATTCTAATTCTGATCTGACGAAGGCATAGAATAAGGTTTTCGATGTAGATGGGTCAGAGAAATCTTTAGAGATACGCGCAATGAATCCATACATTCTGTTTGCAGCAGACAGAGTGGCTTCAATATGAGGGGCAAAAGATAATTTCGAGTCGAAAATAACACCAAGATCGGTGTATGTGATAGGCCGTTGGAGGGGAATGTCGTTGATTGAAAATTGATATAAAAGTGGCTGATTTCTCAAAGTGAATGTCATTACATTACATTTACTTGCATTAAGAGGAAGCTTATTACGGAAGCACCATTGCTCAATGCGTTTCAGGTTAAGGGACAATTGAAGACAGTCTTCTATCCCATTGATCTCAGAAAATAATTTTAGGTCATCCGCGTTTATTAAGCAGTTGAGGTCAATGACCTCAACTATGTCATTTATGAGAGCGTTGAAGAGGAGTGGACCAAGGTTGCTTCCTTGAGGTACACCTGAGGTAGATGCATATTCAATAGATTTGAAGCCATTGAATATGACATACTGTCGCCTGTCGGTGAGGTATGACACGAAGAGTTCGTGTAAGAAATTTTATTAGTATTAAAACTCGGTTTGGGTCTCCTATCAGTAGTCTCTGCAATTATTGAGTGATGTTGAGAAGGTTGGTGGTTGTCGAGCGACCTTTCATGAAACCATGTTGAAGTGATGAGATTTGATTGCTCAGATGAGGATATAACCTGCTTACAGGAGGATTTCAAACACTTTAGCGAAATTACATATTATTGATATGGCTCTGAAATTTTCAACATCAGACTTATCCCCTTTTTTATAAATTGGGCGAACTTTAGACAATTTCCATAGGTCTGGGATGGTACTAGTTTTGACGCAGATATTTATCAGGCTTGTTAGTGGATTAGCCAGGGCATAAGCGCAGTCTTTGACCATTAGTGCAGGGATGCTGTCGGGACCCGTAGTCATTTTTGGTTTCAGCTGTTTCAGAGCTGCCAACACTTCATTTTCTCCGAAATAGGAAATGTTCAGGACTTGTGAATGCGGATCACTATCACTAAATTCGGTTCAAGAACTAATAATGTATGATTTGGAGAACAAAGCTATTGAGAATGTCCTGAGGAGTTTCAAAAGATTGTCCTTCGTAGGTCATTCTGTCAGATATGCAGTTGATCCTTTTTTGTTGTTTATAAATGCCCAAAATTTATTTGGGTTGCCTTTTATTCATTTTCAGCAAATATATGTCATACGTCATATAAATACAACACAAAACCAAACATTTTTTTGAGGATTTAGTTCCACGTAAACCGTTATCTAGTGCCTACATTCTCAGTCAGTTGGTTGGTAAGTTTGAAATAAACAAACTATGCTTACACAGCCAAAACATTTTGGAAATGTTGGTCAAAAGCCACCACTCATTAATTTTCAACCCAATGGAATTATTCGCCTTTGGAGAATGGGTTGATAATAAATCAGGTATAATAGGCGCATGCACAAGTTATAATTCATAAGGCTATTAAAATAACTACACACTGCTGTTGCCTCCGCGAAAATAAATCGAGAATATTATACAATACGTATTTGAGGTTATGCAATATAACCACCCGCATCAACTGCATTCGTTACAAGGGCATATGCCACTACATTGTTATATTATAACTTTGGCATTATGAAATACCCACATATAAATGGAGAGAAATTATGATGCTTCACTTTTTATGGAAAGACTACCGTATTTTACCAATGTTTATTTTTGCCATAGACCGATCAGTGATTACCGAATTTGAATCGGTCAAAGGAGAAGAAAGTTAAAAATATGCTCATTACTTAGTCCATCGCTATAGACTGTTTATAGTGAAGTAAAAATAGCTTAAAATTATGCATTATTTCGGAATACTGGAGGACTCCATGGATTTTCCTAAAACCTTCTGATAGTACTTAGAAATGACTTGCAGAAAAAAGTTCTGAACTTATATTTGTGCGCTGATTTTTATTAATTGTTTAAACAATGAAAAACAATTTTGGGAGGCAATTTGAAAACTTTTCGGGTAAAAGTTCAGATGTTTATCTTGAAAATCAAAAAAAATTCAGATCTTCAATTAATTTTGGACAGAATTCTGCTTTGACGTAATTTCATATACGTACTATTCCTATAATTTTTTTTTTCACCTTTAAAAACATGACTACTCGTTAGCTGCATTTTCTTCTTTTAGATAATTTTTGTTAGCATTTGATCAATTAGATCAAAAGTTATAACAAATTTTGTGTAAAGCGCTCGTGGCTGCGTGCTGCACTTAAGTCGCCGCCTGACATTTTCGCACGTTAGCAAAAAAATATGCAGTTTACAATTTTTATTTTAAAGAAAAAGTATATACCTTTTTGATGTAAAATTTTCCACTTTGGCGAGTACATATACAATGTAATGTGACAACTTATTTGTTAAATAATTAATTATGCACACACTTTACGGTTGATAACTTTTTGTATGTTGTTCCCAACATCATCGCTAATTAAGTTTCTTCCATTTTGTTTTAGACAGTCCCATCGATATTCCTCCCTTTCATCTCTATAATCCTGGACTCGGATGTCACGCTGGTAGCTATAACTGCATCCGTGGAGACGTTGGATGTTGCCCTGGAATGCAGGGTCTGCTAACCGAAACCACAAATGTGCGGCTGGCTTCTGTTTGTTGACTCCGTTGATTTGATTCGTCGTTTTCTACCAAGTGTTGTTCATCGTTGCACTTCTTCACCGTTCTGATGAGGGCCGAAAGCCCGAAACAGTGTTTACGTTAACACTTTTTTTAGGGCTATGTCCATCAAGTTCCTTCCTTTCATCATCACTAATGTACAGTAAAAAGTTACCGCAGTCCCCTAACTTTCTGAAGCTAAAATCTAATATTACTATTGTTCAAATATAATCCTGTGAGTTGAAACAATGAACTTGTTCGACTGAACTAGTTATTGATATTCAGTATGTTGAAAAATACCCTATTATACTAATTCTATTCTTCTAACGAAAACCATTTGAACGTGTGTGATGTCTTATTTGCCTTGAACTAGTTTTGTTTGATTTCCATACATTATCAATTGCACCTCATTAGTAGGAGCTCATTAACGACAATTAACAGATTCCTGATTTTCTAAATTAATTAATAACAAATTATACAGTCAAGAGAGAACATTTCATCTTAGATTTTGCAAAACTGGAACACAATTAATTCCCAAAACGTCAAACAAAGTATGAATAAAACTCTTATTTTTTAGTACATAATTTTCAAAATACGATCAATTAACCTGACAAAAATAATTTGGTATACACAGTATCTTATCGGTTTCAGTTTGTTAAATAAATTTTTTTGAGATTGTGGAAGGCGACTATTTGAAAATAAACATATTTATTCTACACGTGTAGGAATATCGTGAATCGCTTAGGATGAATTGAGAAACAAAAAATTGATATTTACTTATTATGATACAGCCAGAAGAATTTTTCTGGGAATATTTATCTTCCACACCAAATTATTTTATAATGAATAGAAAAAAAAATCAATGAGTAACTTGCAGTTATTACATCAGAATACTTGTCTATACACTATTGACATTTTGAGAAATCTAAATGTCCCTGTTTCAAAGAACTTGCCAGGAATGATCCAAAAGAGGTGCAGATTTTTTAAGATTTCTCGCAGAATTACCTGAACGTGCTGACTGGTATCAATCCACAGAGTTTTCCAAATTTGCAAAGACTGAATCAAAATGAGGCCAGTTTTTTTCTTAAGATTCCTTGCAGAAATTTCCTAGGGTGCTGTTTCCCAACTGATGTCAATCAATAGTATATAGGGCTTCCAAAACTTGCAAAGACTGAATCAAAACTTTTTAACAAAAAATTAAACCAACGAAATACGGAACTGAAAAGTAAGAAATAAAATAAACCTTATTAGTCTCGAAAACTAAGCTCCTAAACTAATGTAAGTAACTAATTTCGAGTCGACGCCAAGCAAATTAATTTGGTGAGGTGTAAAATGATGGCATCGAGTTGCGCGGTGACATTCTGATAATTTTTTTGAAGTAATTTAATGATCTTCGTTGATTGTTCGTTTGGCGCCGACTCAAAATTAGTTACTTACATTAGTTTAGGAGCTTAGTTATTGAGACTAAGAAGGTTCATTTTATTTTTTACTTTTCAGTTCCGTATTTCGTCGGTTTAATTTTTTGTGAAAAAGTTTTTATTTTTCAACTTTTTGTGGCTGAAATCTACTAATTTTTTTGATTACTTCCAAAATACTTACTTACCCACCTTACTTCAACTATTACCAGTTTAATAATATGATTATCTACTTTCACTATTTGTTGTAATATAAATTATTTTTGTTGTTCTGGTTAGTTTATTTCATTACTTTGTATATCATTCCATCCTCTCATAGAATATAATGATTGTGACGGATGTAGGGAAAACAAAAATAATGACAGTAGCGATCTGTCATTGTCAACTACATATGTGTCCAATATTCACAAGTGAAAAATTAATTATCCCCTATTTTTCTACCCGTGAGGGTGGATAATTCCATTTGAAATCCGAATATGATCAACTATGAGGTATACCCTATCTAATAAAAAAATAATAATCCAAATCGAAGGTACAAAGCTATGCCTGGTTAACGGACCAGAATTCAGAGGGTGAGTGATCAATATCCTTCATTTTGCTACCCTCAGAGGTGGATTTCATTTTTCATATTCAAATGGGACAAACTTTGATAGGGTGTACATCAAAGTCCACAAAAGAATCATCGTAATCGGACATCTCAGTAAAAAGTTCTGCGTCGTCATACATAAAAAAAAATATACGCATCGACGAGAGAACCTCCTCCTTTTTGGTTTCGTCTGTTGAGAATGGCCCCGTTTCTACTGATATTAATCAAAGGTGTATGGAGTTTCCAAAATTTGAGAAAACTGAATCAAAATGGTGCAGGTTTTTCAAGAAACCTTGCAAAATTTTCTGAACGTGCTGTTTCTTAGCTGCTGTATGTATACAGAGTATTCCGCGTTGGGAGAAAGTCGAATTAAGACGTTGGCTACATTGAGCCAATGTCTTTATTTGGTATTTCCAAATTCATTCATTTGTTGGTTTTACCTCTTGCGTGTGAAACCGTACAATGACACATTAGCTTGTACTTGTCTCAGGATATTTGCGGCTAAGCTATAGTGAAGTTGGGGAGGTTCGTTAAGTTCACTGAAATTATTAAAGTTGGAAATGGGCGTCAGATAAATCTATTCTCCTCCAAATATCCAATAATGGTCTTTTCCAAACCTCAATTCACCAAAGGATTGAAACACAAAAAAAAGTACGACGAAGGAATTTATTGATTTAGTCAACAAACAACAACAGATCAATTAACTCTGTCATATCTGTAAGTACACATTAACAACAACAAAAATAGATAGAACAGTTGAATCTAGGCGAAAATATCGAATACTCCAAGATTTCAACCACAACAATAGTATTCAAGCATCAAATACCAATCAAGTTACAAGTGCATCTGAATATCAAATATTAAAATATCAAATTTTAAAATATCAAATATCAAGGAATAAACCATCAAGAAAAATTAAAATAGCAAAGTATCAAACATCAAAGTATCAAACTATCAAGTATCAAAATAGTGAAGTGTCAAGTTATCAAAATATCAAATTATTGACGTATCAAAAATCTCAAATTATCAAGTATCGAACTATCAAATATCAAAACATCAATTGTCAAAATATCAAATAATTGATGTATTAAAAATACCAAATTATCAAGTATCGATCTATCAAATATCAAAAACATCAATTTATCAAAGTGCCAAACAGTAGACATCATATTCATACCTATATACTAGGAGCTTGGCAAAATATCAAATGGTGCTAACACATAAAATCATGGAGCGATTGCAGAAGTTGAGTGGTTATTCAACAATCCTTATTACCAAAATTACTATAGGCGATCGCGTGAGCTTAGGCGTTACGCATGCGTGGATCAAATACCCTCAAAAGGTTTCAGGCCATCTCAAATTCCCCTTATCAGTGGCCACAGCAATAATAAACAATAAATGGAGCGCCTGATAACATATGCCCATACCGCAGGAAAGATTATATATATATATATATATATGAACAACAACGCGAGTGAACACAACAATGAAACATGAAACAAAAATAATACGCAATAAATGTAGTCCCTCGTAGTACGTGAGCAATATCGCATGGGTGATAATATCTCAGTTGAACATATATAAGTATAAACAACAAGCAAGTATAAAGAACAATTCAGAAACAACAATTGACTTGCGTGATCCAATTCTGAGATGTGTTTTATCCTAATGAGGCATCACCGTCCACCTCTTGAAATACTAATGATCATTCCCTAGTGGAATGACCCTGTAGACGGAGGGATGGCATCCTACCAGCTGTCGGAATTGATCTCCCGGTAGACTATGAACTGGATCACCTTGTACTCCCAAGTACTCAAGGGCCATTGGTTCCCCTCAAAAAGTATGTGGAAAACCATACCCAAAATTCTCACAAGTCCAACAAGTTCAAAGGTCCACGAAACAAGGGCCAAGAGAAAAAACGGTCCCAAAAAAGCTCTATGGAAGGAAACACAAAATTATTCAATCCCATTGGCCTATCGCAACATGAAATAATTAGCCCTATTCGCCCCATAGAAATCACAACAGTATATGATCTAGAAAACGAAAAATCATCATAAGATATCAACCCCAGATCATCATTGATTGAATTGAATCACCCTGTATCAGAATAATCATAAAAATAATGAAATATTCAACTCCCGAACACTAAGAGCATTCAGAATCATTATAATTCACTCTAGTGATCGTAACACTAGATGAAAATCAGATAAAATCAACCAATGATCGTAACATTGTTCAAAATAATAATGGTTATCCCAATCTATGATTTTTTTTTACTACTACTAACTCTCGGAAACAATGAAAAATTGTATAATCACAGAATTTCATGAGGTTGATGAAAAATTGACATACCCTGGCCGAGAGGGGTTTTGCACTCAGACAGCACCATCAAACTGCGTCCCATAGTTGGCAATGGAGATACAGGATTCTGTTCGGTCCCCATCGCAACTGTTGATGAGGAAAAATCATATCTCTCCCATGGATTTTAATAAAAGGGGTTTCGAAATCATGACGGGCATAGATGAATGTACACATACCTGTTTGATTTGATGCACACAAGGTCGGCATGGTGTGGCGCAGGTCCAACCAATGTATCCTGAATTCGGTCCGGAGGGTGATCCAAAGATTCCCAAAACCAATGCCAGACGGAATGGATGTTGTCCATTCTCCACTCTCCAGCAACAAGTGACAGGAAGATGCAGTTTCCGCTTTTACATCGAACAAGTGTCTTACTTGACCAATCAACTTCGACCACCCCACAAACAGAGATAGGAAAATTGGAAGGGGTGGAGGTGTTGCAATTTATATTAAGAATATTTTTAAAGCCACTCTGATTGTCAATATTCCATCAGAAATAGTTGAACAAGTATGGATCACGTACACTCTTAACGGAGTGAAATATGCCGTGGCCTCCATGTATAGGCCTCCAAACCTACCACTGCCAAACTTTTTATCATCTTTCGAAGATACTTTATCTGTCATCTGTCCTAGATTCGAAAATATAATTTGCGCAGGAGATCTTAATATTGACTACGCAGATCCCACAAACAGCTCTTGTGTTCAGTTGAATGAAATAATTGCTTCTTTTGGCCTGAATCAAATTGTTGATCAGCATACTCGATATTCGTCAACTAGCTGCAAAATAATAGATCTCATAATATGTACAGAAACACTGGAGTGAAACTGACTGTACTTACGCTTGATTGTTCCTCTTTTTCAGACCATTTTCTTGTATCGTGCAAAGTAGGTTTGATAAAAACATTAATACGATAATTTTTATACACTTTCAGAGATTTCAGGAAATTTAACAAGGAATTATTTCTCGAGATTTGCATGCCATCAATTTTGATACCATTTATGAGCCAGATAATATTGATGATAAAGTCGTTCTGTTCACTAATTTGGTTCTCAAACTTTTTAATGAACATTCTCCTATAAAACCGTTAAAATTACCAAGAAAAAGCACCTTGATAACGGATAATTTGAAGCTCATGTTCAAACTTAGAGACAAAGCTCTTACGAGATTTAAAAGAACAAAGGCTCCACATCATTGGAATTATTATAAAGCAAAGAAATCTACAAACCGAACCGTAAATCTTGAAAAAAGGGCTTACCTAGATTATCGTTTGAAAAGAAGCAGGCAATTATGGAAAGAACTGCTGATATGAACGTTCACAACAAAAATCACGAAATACTATCCCAGAGCACCTGATGAATGCTGAGGAAATCAACAATTTCTTCGGAAGTGTATCAAATAATGACTTGTACCTGATGATGAAACGATCCGTTTCTTTTCTGGTAATACAGTAAATAGTCATAATAATTTCTTTTTCACGAAACCAATGATCATGAAGTATATAAGACTATACTAGTATAAAATCAAACGCTGTTGACATGACAAGGTAAGATTCAAATGTTACTACACTGTCCCCTGATATTGCCACATATATCCCATCTATTTAATTTCTGCATACAGAAAAATGTTTATCCAGAAAGTTGGGAACGTTCCCATATTCTTCCATTAGCGAAAGTTACTAATGCAGAAAAATATGAGTGACCTTCGCCCAATAAGCATTTTGTGCAACTCGAAAGCTTTGAAAATATATTGAATGCTCAGATGCGTATATACTTGAATGCATTTGACATATTACCATCCGCCAATCAGGCTTTAGATCTGACCATAGTTGTACCACGGCTCTTCTGAAAGTGATAGATGATATACACATCTTTATTGATAACAATGAATTGTGTCTACTAGTATTGCTCGACTATTCTAAGGCTTTGATCGAATCAGTCACCAACTTCTTTTATCAATTTGAGTTACCTGGGTTCACTATGAATGCAATATCTCTACTCAAAAATTACCTTTCAACCGATCTCAAAGCGTAATCATAAATAATGAAAAATCTAAATCTCTAGAAATAAAGAATGGTGTTCCCCAGGGATCAATTTTGGGCCCCCTTCTTTTGTTCTCTACACTTCACAATTCTCAAAGTCCTTACGTTACGCTTCAATGCACTGTTATGCTGATGACACGCAGATTAAATTTCGAAGAAAACTCCTACAACTTGGCACTTGACCAAATGAATCATGATTTGAATACTCTCATAACCGTATCAAATAAATACTGCCTTACTGTGAATAAATCTAAATCATACGTTATGCTATTCGGGAGGACAGCAGCAAGAAATCGTTGCAAGAATTTATTGAATATACGTGTTGACGGAGGCACCCCACCAAACGCAGATACAAACAAAAAATTTGAGATTGTACCTAGATAATCCATTACGCTTAACTACAAATGAATCTAATATCTTTAAAACAGAGATAGATGAATCTAAGAAAGATCCATTCAAACAGAAATACTATGAAAAAAAAAAGTAAAATGATACTATGTGATGCTTTAGTGTTGTCACATGCAAACTATGCAGACGTGGTTTATGGACCAGGGCTGATGAAATCTGACAAAATGAGACTTCAAAATTGCAGAACCATGTGTGAGACTTATTACAGGCACAAGAAAGGGAACATGTTACGCAACATTTAAGGAATCTTGGTTACTGAACATGGAGGCTAGGCGTACGCTACACTCCAGTACGATTTTTCATAAAATAATAACAACTAGAAACCTCCTTATCTATTCAAGAAACTGACTTTCAGAACTGACATTCATAATCTCAATTTGAGTTTTCTGAAATATTGGCTGCGCCTAACCAAAAACCTCCTTTTTCGTGGCTCATTCTCATTTCAGATCGCTCGCCTCTACAACCGGTTACCCAGTGATTTCAAATTATTACAAATAAAAAATTCAAAAAAATATGAAGAATATTTATTCGATAACAATTTTCCAAATATCTTAGTATAATATAATAATTTAATGGCAAACTTGAATTGGCACATCACTTTTCTCCGCTTATATGAAACTGATCACTGTATATTAATATTTTTTTTTTTAGGAATAGTATTTCTTTTGTTATATTCTCATGGTTAGACTTTAATTTTTCTCGGAGCAGTTTGAATAGTCTACCATATTCAGTTCTATGTACTTTATAATATTATTTATTATGAATTTACTATGATAAGTTACTCCACTGGTTGGATGGAAGAGCAATTCCTGCCATGAGCAATCATGTGCAGGCATTGAATCCTGCCTTTTGTTAGGATATAAGCTAACTGCTGTACCTTCAATAAAAGCATTTATTATTATTATTATTATTATTATTATACTCGCCTACAGACTCCGCTTCCCCAGAGATTTCCTCAGGATCTAGAGCCCCCTTTCGAATTTCAATATGGGCCCTTCGACATGACGAACCCATGATATCAGACACTTACGATAAAAAAGATAGATAGATAGATTTACCTTCACATGTTTGCTGCAAGTGATGCGTGGTACTAATAAAAATAATCATAAAATAAATAATAGAAAACACACAAACAAAAATTTAAAAATACAATGAAATGATAAAATCTATATGAAATCGGTTACAAACAGATTAAAAGTGGAAAACATTGTCTGCATAAAATTAGTAACATCATATGCCTACTATTGTATCAACCCTGGCAAGATGACAAGAATCACATCAATAAGAAATCTGAGTTAAGATATTCCTCAGTGTTATAAAAACAGTTTTCCAACAAAAATGATTTTATTTTGAGTTGAAACGATTTGTGGTTGAGTGATTAAATAACTTTGACAATCTGTAACGAGGTTGAATTAGCAGCTCAGCATTTCTTGTATGATGGTGAACATCCAGATGTTTAGAAAAATGTGATATGTTTTTATGAATTTCAAGAACAGGTGGTAGATGAAAATAGAAGGTAAAGGTAGAATTCCCATGTCTTCAAAAAGTGGTTTACAGTGTGCTCTGTACTCAGCGTTCCCCATTATTCTCAGAGCCTTTTTCTGTTGCCTAAATATTTTGATGGAGTATGCTGAATCACCCCATAGAATTATGCCGTAATTTATAAGAGCGTGGAACATGACGACATAGCCACTTTTCAAGGCATTGAGGTCCACTGCATTTTTTAATTGTCTCAGAGCGAAAATGCTCTTAGAGAGTTTCCTACTCAAAACATCAATATGAGTTGACCATGATAAGTTCGCATCAAGAATTACGCCAAGTAACTTTCCATTATTGTCCTCGATGTTAGTGTTGACTGTAGAGAATACAATTTCCTTGGTCTTCTCTTCATTTAATTTCAACTTATTTACTGTAAACCAACAAGAAGCCAGTTTGAGTGTTTTATCTTTGTTTTACCCTAACGTTTTCAAATTTGTTGACACTAAGGAAGTATCATCTGCGAAAAGGACACATTTATTTGGCGACAGAAAATTGCTGAAGTCATTCACATAAATTAAAAATAACAATGGCCCCAGAACAGATCCTTGAGGAACACCATGTAAAACATTTCTAACACCAGAAAATGCATCCTTTACATAAACCGACTGGGTTCTATCTGTCCTCTCACTCCATAGTAATTCAGCTTATCAAGAAGAGATACATGAGATATACAATCGAAAGCCTTGGAAAGGTCACACAGTGTGATTGACTCAAGGCATCAACAATGCGAGTTGCATTGTTGATGCGACTTTCAATAAGGCATCAATTGTGGAGTTCCCTGCTCTAAGCCCATACTGATAATCGCTGAAAAAGTTATTTATCACAAAATAACGGACCAACCTGTTCTTCAGGAGGATTTTCAGAATCCCACCCAGAACCAGAATTATTGAAATAGGACGGTAATTGTCTACTAGAGACTTATCACCTTTTTCCCATAATGGTAAAACTTTCGCAAATTTAAAACAGCTAGGAAAACAATATGTAGATATGCAGGAGTTGAAAAGGGATGTGAGTGGTCTGATAATTACATCAATGATCCCTTTCATTATTTCACTTGATAAGTCATAGCAATCTAAACATTTCGATTTTCTTTAATGACCTTACTGCCTCAATTATTTCCGAAGGCAATATGGGTGCAAGGAAAAAATAGCCACAAGACGAAGAACTAGAACTGAGTAGGTCAACCGAAGTCTCATTGGCAAAAAAATTGCTGAAATTTTCAATCGGTACATCTGATATATATTGTTCTTTCATCTTTTTGTTGAGTTCGTGATTTACTATTTGCCAGCTAGTTTTTGGCTTGTTTTCTGATTCAACTGAATTCTGTAGTGTTTCCGATATGCTCTGTAGGCAGCGTAACTTTCTGCAGTTCTTGTACAGTCGCAAATAGTTTTTAGACTGGAGAGGTTTTCTCTGATGTCACGCAGATAGTCATTGAACCATCTGACTGGAGGTTTAATTTGTCCATGGACTTTTTTCCGTCGTGTATTAAATATCTAGAAAGTTGTTGGCATAATCATAATAGAAAACAATATTTCTCCAAGCATGGACGACAGTAAGTCCAGAGAAATTATTCTTGCTTGGGAACATTGCATCAATCGAACATCGAGATTTGAAGCAGGAGCATACCATAATATTTTTCTCCAGACATACTATGATACTAAAAATATGTAGATAGATAGATGTTTATTATCTACGGTATATAAGGATACATTAGTAGCAAGCCAGTAGTACAGAGTGATCATAAAAACAGCAGATCTGCGCAAAGATCCTTAGAACATTAGAAATAAAAAAGAAATATATATATATATATATATATATATATATATATATATATATATATATATATATATATAAACATATGTTAATGTACAACATTGAGTAAAATATATCTGATATATAATCACACAAACGTACATACATACAGACTTGATAATAGGTACATATTAGAAATGTTATAGAAATTCAAGCACTGAGGTTAAGGCAACATATTACTCTGTACTATAAAAACATTTTTTAAATAGATATTCCATGATTTGTTTTTTGAACATTGGCATTCCTGGTAGTGAACGGTAAGACATTGTAAAGGTTGACATCGAGTGAGTTCTTTGAGGATTTCTGTAAGTTAAACCGGTAAGGTCTCAATAGGTTAGCCCCACGGGTGTTATACTCGTGGAAATGGGAGTTGGTCGGATAGCCATCTTTATGTTTATGTATTTCCAAGAGAGTATGGTATATGAAAATAGATGGTAATGGCATGATGCCCAAATTTATGAAAAGGGGCCTACATGAATCTCGGTAACCTGCATTTGAAATTATTCTAATTGCGCGTTTTTGGAGCGTGAAAACTTTTGTAGCATTGGAGGAGTTGCCCCAGAGCAGAGTTCCATAGCTAGCATGGGAATGAAAAAATGCATAGTACGCCGAGAGAAGCGTTTCCAAGCTTACAAAGTTTCTCGATTGCCTGAGTAAGAAAATATATTTTGAGAGTTCATAGAAGAGATCATTGATATAGACAATAAACAGAAGAGGCCCCAGAATGGATCCTTGGGGAACACCAAATTCAATTGGCTGTAGATCAGATGTTCTGTTATTGCCTAGATCAACAAGCTGTTTTCTGTTCGTCAGATAGGATAAAAAGAGTGAGAGTGCCAGACCTCTAACTCCATATTCTTCCAGTTTATGTGACATATTAATATGAGAGACACAGTCGAACGCTTTATTCAAGTCACACAGTGTTGCAGAACTGTGATGACCCTTTTCAAATCCGTCGACTATATCCCTCACAACTCGTGCTACCGCTTGAACAGTGGAGCATGATTTTCGGACACCGTATTGGTCCGAGTTTAGAAGATTGTTCTCCTCAAAATAAAGTTCAAGCCGTTTTTTGAAAATAATTTCGAAAATTTTACCAAAATTGGAACGATAGAAATGGGTCGATAGTTTTCAGCTTGATTTTGGTCACCTTTTTTAAAAACAGGGATGACTTTGCTGATTTTAAATTCATCAGGAAAAGATCCTTCGCTGATACGAGTATTGAAGATAGAGACGTCAGTGGATCAACCAAATATGTACAGGTTTCTTTTATGATTTTGCTGTTTAGATTGTATACATCAAGGCAATAGGAGTTTTTCAGCTCGTGTATAGCATTAAAAACTTCGGATGGAGTGATGGGTTCAAGAAAAAAGGACCCGGGTGAGGTAGGTTTGAGTTTATTGTCCAGTGATTTTAGAGAAAGGGAATTAGCATTGAGTGGGAGTTGACTTATTATGGTTTCGGCAATGGTAGTAAAGTATGAGTTGAATTGGTGTGGAGAGATCGCGTCGGATATTACATGGGTTGCTGGTTTACTTTTTTCAAAATTGATCAGCCGCTAGCTATCTCTAATTTTATTATCAGATTGGTTGATAAAATTATCGCATGATTTTTTTTTAGATTCGATAATGACCTTTTGATATTTATTGTTGATCACTTTGAAAGCTTGCTTGTGAACGGGATCATTTGTTGCATCGTAAATTATCTTTAATAATATGCCAAACTGAAAAAAGTATTGCACAATAAAGCTAGTGGAAAATGTTCTGAAGTCAAAAATTACGTAACAAGTGTTGGTTTTACCTAGCCATGTAAACTAACACTTACCAACTGCACATGGACCGACATTTTAAAGCTGGAAAATTGTCATTTTTGCCCTATTCTCTTGCTGAACACCCTTTTCTCGATAGTAACCAAACCATCTGTCCGGTCTATTTTGGTCTAGTAACGCAGTCTGGTTTTCTCAGAAATTCCTTGGAAACCTGAAAAACATCGACATAGGTGTGTTTTTCGGATTGTTGGGAATCATTCCAGGCATTTTACTGATAAAGAGCATTGGTCTTCTGAGAAGTTCCCAAGAAGATAAAAAAAATACTCATTGCATCAATGCAAATGACGATTATATGAAATTGATAGGAATTGTATTAGTACTGAACATTCGAGTAGACATTTGAAATACTTTGAAAGATTTGAAAAATATATATTTTTTGGTAGATTATGATTAATACTTTTCGCAAACTAGCACCACCTGACGAAGGTAACAATGATGGCCTTTAAGACTTTCGAAATAATATGTGAATGATTGCCTATATATTCACTACAAATTGGCCCAATTCTCTGTTTATTTATAAGGAAATCGTGTATCATAAACGTGATCAGATTATGTTCTCGATCTTGACCCGACATTTTCGAAGATCTCTAACAATAAAAAAATCGATTCTCTCAGGGTTGTGCAGGATTGACATACATTTTTTCTCGGCATCCGTGAGTTAACAATTAGAATTTGATATTATGGACATATTTGAAAGGTCTAGTAGATATGGGCATCGAATTCGACTGGGAGTGTGTAAGAATCCACTTGAGCTGCTCCGATAATGATGGCATACCGGGTTTCAACAGATTTGTCCATTCTTCTTAGAGCTATCGAAACAATATTTGGTGTAATCGGTGTACAATATATGACTTTGATTTATTTCTGAGACACTTTGGGAACACGAGAATCCATCTGAGAATTGTATTGCAAATCCGTTTTGAAAAATGTGGTAATTAAATCAAAATCACAGAACACATCACTTAGTATTGTGTCATTGAAACTGGTATCATGTGTGAATTTATTGCAAAAATCTTTGATTCTCATTTTTAATATAATTTCCAAATGAATTTTTGTATGCCTAAATTGACTCTAAGATGTTCATAAAATCTGATGTGGAATCATCTGCGATTGAAAAATAAATTTCCGTCACTATCATTCGATGAAGATGTTGTGGTGTCAAACAATCAAATGAAAATAAGTTCAAAAACTACAACCCGACCTCTGAAAAAGCACGCTCTAAAAATTATGAAACAAGAAAATATTCTCATCTGAAATTGTTATATACAAACTATTCAATGTTTATCGTCTATTAAATAAACAACTTAAACGTTATACAATTTAATGTATTTACGTGTGAGTTATTTATTCTATACACGATAAATATTCAATAGTTTGTACATAACAATTTGAGATGAGAATATTTTCTTGTTTCATAATTTTTAGATCGTAATTTTTCAGTAGTCGCGTTTTAGTTTTTGAACTTATTTTTATTTAATACTTTTTTTAGAATGATTTTTCAGTAGTCGGGTTAAAACTTACTTTTTATTTAAATTATTTTGTGATAAAGTATTCGCAGAGCCGCTTTACGTTTTGTTTAGGTTTTATTGTTTTACATGTACTGGGTGATATACCGCGTGGAGGTACTCGCAGCTTATGTCATTATTATTAAACACATTTTGTTTTTTTATATAATTTCAACATGTGTACCATAGTGCATAATGAAATTCGTATTTATTATACCGGGTGTCCCAGTATACATGTTCCAATGGATTATCTCAGCCATTTCGAAAGATAAAAATTTGAAAATATCATGATCTCCAATTCGTTCAAGGAACCTTCAACTGAGAAAAACAAACATTGAAAGTCACTTCCGGTTTGACCGGAAGTGACTCTGACTTTTTTATTTCAAATAGCATCCTGTATATTTTTTGCAATTTTTCATTTCTTCTCACAGTTATCTTTCCAACGATGTATCACACTTTGTATTTTACATTTGATTTGATGAAGAAATGTCAATTGAAATTTCAAATTGAAAGAATTGCAGTAGGCTACGATATTTTGTGTAATCTTGGTTTTGATTTCCATAATAATTGATAATTCATGAACATTTTTGCATTCGAGATGATGAAGAGAACGTCAAATTTAAAATCATTAGAATTGTAGTAGAACTGGAAGAATTAATAAATCTCAAAAGAAAACCTTAGTGTGCCATGGAAATATCTGAATACATTTGTTTATAACTTTGACAGTTAATTATTCTCAATAGTTGTGTGCGTGTCAGAGAAACCAACATTCAAGAATGAATAACCATGGAAATGATGATAACTTCACTAATCAAGAGAAATTGGATATGATACTGATTTATGGAAAATGCGAAAATAATCGTCGGGCTGCCCTACGTGCATACAGAGAGAAATACCCTGATAGACGAATGCCAAGCGCTATATATTTCACACACTTGGCTTCGAATTTGGCAACAAGTGGATCATTTCATAGAAAGCGTACTGTCTTTAAAAGAAAAAATGCTACGGACGAAGATTACACAAAATATCGTAGCCTACTGCAATTCTTTCAATTTGAAATTTCAATTGACGTTTTCTCCATCAAATCAAATGTAAAAGACAAAGTGTGATACATCGTTGTAAAAATAATTTTGAGCTAAAATAAAAAATTGCAAAAAATATACAAGGTGCTATTTGAAATAAAAAAGTCAGTCACTTCCGGTCAAACCGAAAGTGACTTTCAATTTTTGTTTTTTTCAGTTGAAGGTTCCTTGAACGAATTGGAGATCATGGAATTTTCAAATTTTTATCTTCCAAAATGGCTGAGATATATTTATATATATATATATATATATATATATATATATATATATATATATATATATAAATATATATATTTTTTGAAATGGGTTAATTAAGTCCTTTAATTTGATACCCAACACGGTATCATTATGACTTTATGTCCTCTAGAGGACGCCATATTCAGTCTAATGAGACGTCACCTATTACTAGCGGACGATCAAGACGCTTCCAAAGATACCTCATTTGTCAAATTATGATGAGTAGTTTAGAAGTTATGAGGGAACAGATGAAGATACGGACATACCCGTAAAAATCATAGCTCTCCTTTTTTGCTTCGCCGTAGTCGGGTAAAAATTGCACAAGTAACCACACCCATATGTGCATTTCCAAAACTAAGATGATGAAAACATATCGACATTGTTCTCTACGTAATTTTTTCCAAGAGAGACAGTCACCACCCTCGATAAAAAATCCAACCCATCGGTATCTTAGCCATTTCCTCCTCTCAATGGGAATTTATAATCCAAAGAAATAACCTTTTCAACTTCTATTGTACTACGTGACGATTCTTTATTTGGTAATAATTACAGAATTCAAGGTACCAGGCAGGTCACTAATTAATTTCATGATCACGATGATTTGTAGAATAATAAATATAAGTTCTATGGGAAATTATCTTTATAATCACCACTCGGTTTTTCGAGTTCAACTATAACGTTTCTCGTGAACTCCATTTTGATACGTTCCCAATTGAAATAAAAAAATAAAGAATCAAATTTTGCCAACACATTATTTTTCATTTTCAGATGCTCTGTACGTCGAAATCTATAAAAATATCAATTTTCAAAGCTCCCGGAAAATTTTCAAGGTAACCCCCTTTTTGAGCCCCAAATAATTGAAGTATTTGGCAAGTAATGAATAGTTACGTTGATTTCAAAAATGGAAAAACGTTTATAATCGTTCAATTATTCGACCCATCATTAAAAATACGGTGATGCACCTGAGTGGGACAGAGGTGGGAGTACATTTTTTTATTTGAAAAGATTAGTGAAATAAAAATTTTGAATAGTACACCCGTTATATCAATTGATAGATGGATAGATAGGTAGATTTATTTGAAGCTTTCAATTTAAACAGTTGAAAACTCAAGTCGGACATAATATACAATATAAAAAATACAAAAGTCACTTATAACTAGAAATACATCCTGATAAAAGTAATTACAACATGTATTGAAAAAAGAAATTATTAATATATAAATATATAAGTAAAATTATTTCTCCATGAATTCCAGTAATGAATATGGCTCGATGTCACTCAACAGATCAAAAACATGTTTTTAAAAATTTGTCTTGAGCGAGTTTCTTTAATGATTAACGGTCAATTGTTAAAGAATTTAATGGATGCATAAAGTGGCCCTTTCTCTGTATTTGTCAGTCTATGTTTGGGAACAATAAAACTGGATTTCTGCCTGGTAGAATACTCATGTCTGAATCTGTCTTCTTCAAAATTTGCTTTATTATCGTACACAAAAAGTACACAATCCTATATGTTAATGGCATATACGGTAAGCATTTTGATACATCTGAAAGTATTACGACAAGAATCTGTATATTTCATATTCAACATAGTCTTCAATATCCGTTTTCGCATGATAAAATTCGTTCTAGTTGTGTACTCCCACCCCATACCAATATTCCATATTTTAGAAAGGGATAAACAATCCCATAATATGACGTTTACAGTGCATCTGATTTTAAGTGACTTTTTAAAACTCTAATTGCATAGCATTTACTTGCCAGTTTTTTGCGAGATTTTGAATATGTATTTTATAGTTTAATTTGTCATCTATATAAATTTTTAACAGTTTTGTACTGGTTGAAAAGAATACTCTGTCGTTTCCGAGCTGAATATTCTCTGGGAAGGTGATATTATTGAGGACAGTTTTATAAATTATTCAGTCTGTTTTAGCGGTGTTTAATAATAACATGTTAGTACTAAAATATGTTGAAACTTTAGAAAAGTTGTTTAAAATTGAGTTCCTCAGAGTAAGGTGTCTGTTAATGGGTGGAATGATATTGGAATCGTCTGCATAACTCACGACTGTAGTACTTGAATGTTTAAAAATATCTGAGAAATCATTAATATACACAATGAAAAGTAAAGGGCCAAGCCCGAGAAGAACTCAGTATTTTGTTTCCTAACACATACTTCTTGTGTCCTGTTAGTTAGGTGAGATTTCAAGATATACAAAGCATTTCCTCTGATTCCATAATTGAAAAGCTTTCGAAGTAAAATGGAGTGGTCAACACAGTCAAACGCCTTACTGAGGTCAAGAAAAATACCACATGCACACGAGTCTTGTTCAATTAAGTGTTGAATTTTATTTATAAACTTGAACAAAGCCGTTTCTGTACTTTTTCCTTCAAGAAAGCCATGCTGGAACTTATCGAGCAAACTGTGTACGTTGGAGAAACTCATGATTCTCATTGATATGATCACTTAAAATAGCTTTGAAAAAGCTGATAACAAGCTAATTGGTCTGTAGTTAGTCATGTCATTATGTTCACCTTTTTTGGTTAGGGGTATAACTACAGCCAACTTCATTTGATCTGGATAGGTACAAGATATTAGGCAAGCATTGAGGATATGGCATAAAATAAGGACGGGATACAATTTTTTTTCATTTTTGGTGGTATATTACCGATACCACTACTCATTTTATTTTTCAGTTTACAGCTTGCTAGAATTATTTCCTCTTTCCTTACTGGATACAGAAATATTGAGTTGGGATTTATTTTATTTAAGGTAATTTTTCCGTTGTTACTTAATAGTAGACTCTCCAAAACGGGTGCAGAATTTACAAAATGAGCATTGAAATCATTTGCCCGTCCAAATGCTTGTCAGGTAAAACAGCTGTGGTGCTTGCAGTCTTATTATTGATAATATTGATTACATTCCAAGTGGTTTTTGATTTATTGTCACTTTCTTGAATCATATTTTTGTAATAGTAGCTTTTTGTTTTATTTAGAAGTAATCTGTAGGATTCCCTGTATTCATTACATATATTTTTGAATTTTTCATTAGCAAGAGCCATTATCTACAAGGTGCTAACTTTTTCTTTCATTCTTTTGATTTCTTCATTAAACATCCAAATTTCGTTTTTCTTTGGCTTATTTTTGATTTTTTTTATGGGAAAAAACGAATAGAAAAGATCAACAAAATTTACTATTGTGATCGATTAGGGTGGATTGGTAAAAAATATTCGAAGAAAATATCGAAATTGCTTCTAAATAACGTTTTCTACTGTATCTGATGGTCACCGGAAATGGTCCACGGGACCTTCGACCGATCCATCTTGCGAAACACTATCATTCCGTATTCCTGACGAGGTCGGCACTGGCCGTTTCGTCTTCGTCCTTAGCAGTGTTACCAATCAGACCGTATCTAACGATCGACCCTACTAAACATCATCCATTCATTTTGCATAGTTGTTCGCTCTTCAAGTTGTTTGGACGCCTAATTGAAAGCCATTGCGTATGCATCCTACTGTTCATTGCCTTCGCATGTAATGGGAATCAGTGTCGTGACTTATATAAATTTAAATTATGATAAAAAAATTTCATATTTTATTTCGTCGAAAATCAAGAGCTCCGTTTTGGGAAGGAATCTGCTCTCCCTTAACCCCACAAAAATACAGAGCACAAGAAAGGTAGAAAATATGGAGTATTTGGCGCACACAAACAAAAACGGAAGAAAATACTGCACTACGAAATCAGACATAGCATTCAATGATTTCTATGACAAACTTGAAAGCAACTTTGAGAAAGCATTTCCAATTCAAAAAATCGATATTAAGAGAAGAAAAAATCATGGATAACTAGTGGAATCAAAATTTCAGCTGAAAATATGAAATCTCTACATAACATCCGCAAATACACTAATGAGCCGTTCTTCCACAGCTATTACCTCAAATATAGAATAAAAACTTTTTAACAAAAAATTAAACCGACGAAATACGGAACTGAAAAGTAAAAAATAAAATAAACCTTCTTAGTCTCAGTAACTAAATTCCTAAACTAATATAAGTAACTAATTTTGAGTCGGCGCCAAACAAACAAGCAAATGAATTAGGTAAGGCGTGAAATGATGGCATCGAGTTGCGCGGTGACATTCTGATAATTTTTTTCTGAAGTAATTTAATGATCATCGTTGATTGTTCGTTTGGCGCCGACTCAAAATTAGTTAATTACATTAGTTTAGGAGCTTAGTTACTGAGACTAAGAAGGTTTATTTAATTTTTTACTTTTCAGTTCCGTATTTCGTCGGTTTAATTTTTTGTTAAAAAGTTTTTATTTACCAATTTTGGGGCTGAAATCTACTAATTACTACCTGCTTGTTTTTTGATTACTTCCAAAATACTTACCCACCGTACTTCAACTATTACCAATTAAATAATATGATTATCTACTTTTACTATTTGTTGTAATATAAATTATTTTTGTTGTTCTGGTTAGTTTATTTCATTACTTTGTATATCATTCCATCCTCTCATAGAATATAATGATTTTGACGGATGTGGAACAAAAGTAATGTCAGTAGCGATCTGTCATTGTCAACTACGTATGTGTGTTCACAAGTGAAAAATCAATTATTCCCTATTTTTCTACCCGTAAGGATGGATATCACCAAAAAACGTTTATACGAAATAATATATATTTTTTGTTCGACCAATATTTGGGTGTGGTATTATATACAGATGCGCCCAGAGGCTTATGAAAATTGCTAAGATGACAGTCAGAGTTTTTTTTAATCTCTCTCCATTTTCAACCTACACCTCTGGATACGACACAATTATATCATCTGATAGTGGGTAAGCTAAGCGAAAAGTCAACGAAGCCGAACAAAAATGTCTGTATAAGGCGAGCTTTGTTGCGGTGTTTATCAGCGTGTACTAATAACTGATTTTATTCTCAAATTCCACGGTTGATTGAAGACGAATGACTTCTGTTCTCTTGCAAAATGTGTCAAGAACACCACATATTATCAAACCGACTTTTCCAAATTCCAAACCATCATCATTGACGACAAAATATTACATTATCGTAGAATGGTCGGTAAACTATAATGTAGTCAATATCTGATATTTATTATTTTCGAGTTTATCATTATTTTTACCATAATTTCATAGCTCATATATTACTGATTTCACATGAGGACCTGAAATATTGTTATATTGTAACACATGGCTTCTATACTACCAAAAGGTTTTTTTCGAGTTTCAAAATTGCACAGTTGCAATAGTGAACAGCATTCATATGTAGATGTGGATAAAATGCTGGTCGATTATTTTCGAAGACAAACGGAAATGCTGGAAAATCGAACGTGGTAGAACATAAAAAACTTTCTCCTTTGAATGCATATTGAAGTAATCACATTACATCGAATCAACAAGATAACTCATGGTTTCCTTGTGAAAAACACGATAGCGAATACTCGAAGAGTGGTTAACTATTTCAACTGACACCCTGAGACGTTCTCGTAATCAGACATATAACAGAAACTCACAATAAAGAAATACAGAATAAAAGCAAGAATACCTATTTTATATTCGCGGCAAGCTTTTGAATCTGCCACTCACAGAATAACCTAGGTCAAACAATTAAAGGCATTATTTTTTCCTTTTCAGTTCTTTTGTATAAAACTTCTTTTTTTTTATCGTAATTTTTCAATTATTTTTAGTCATTCATGGAAACCGTCATCTTGTTGAATTCTGACAAAAAATAGTAATCTCTGACCCCACAAAACCCACAAATCAATTTTGAATGGAATCGGGCCATAATAACAACACACTTTGCCATCTTCAATTCATGAATTTGGACAAAAACCCCCACACACCAAGTTTGAATGGAATCGGGCTATAACCACAAAATTAATCGGCATATCGAAGCAGCCATCTTGAATTTATGAAAACCCCCCACATACCAATTTTGTTTTTCTGAAAATTCACTTGCAAGATTTGAACTTTGAACTGAACATATAAAAGTGAAGTTGAATAAGAGCTTGCAAAAATATTGAGAATATGTCATGTAATTGTCTGAAACATGGTTAGTTCCAGAGATTGGATCTGATGCAGTTGATTTTTAACCGACGAAACCAAAAAGGAGCAGGTTCTCTAGTCGACGCGTATATTTTTTTTATCATTTTTTTTTTATGTATGATCACGCATAACTTTTTACTGAGACGTCCGATTCCGATAATTATTTTTTCAGTGGATAGGGTGTACTTCGAAGTTGGTCCCATTTGAATTCAAAAGATGATTTCCACCCTTAAGGGTAGCAAAATGAAGGATATTGATCACTCACCCTCTGAATTCTGGTCCGTTAACCGATTCTATCAGGCATAACTTTGTACTGGGTTCTTCGATTTGGATGATTCTTCTTTAATAGATAGGGTATACCTCATATTTGGATTTCAAATGGAATTATTCACCCTTACGGTTGGAAAAATAGGGGATAATTGATTTTTCACTTGTGAACATTGGCACACACATATGTAGCTGACAATGACTGTAATTATTTTTGTTCCACATCCGTCACAATCATTATATTCTATGAGAGGATGGAATGATATACAAAGTAATGAAATGAACTAACCAGAACAACAAAAATAATTTATATTACAACAAATAGTAAAAGTTGATAATCATATTATTTAACGGTAATAGTTAAAGTAAGGTGGGTAAGTATTTTCGAAGTAATCAAAAAACCAGTAGGTAGTAATTAGTAGATTTCAGCCACAAAAAATTGAAAAATAAAAACTTTATAACAAAAAATTAAGCCGACGAAATACGGAACTGAAATGTAAAAATTAAAATAAATCTTCTTAGTCTTAATAACTAAGCTCCTAAACTAATATAAGTAACTAATTTTGAGTCGGCGCCAAAGGAAGATCATTAAATTACTTCAAAAAAATTCAGAATGTCACCGCGCAACTCGATGCCATATTTTCGCCTTACCAATTCATTTGCTTGTTTGTTTGGCGCCGACTCAAAATTAGTTACTTACATTAGTTTAGGAGCTTAGTTATTGAGACTAAGAAGGTTCATTTCATTTTTTACTTTTCAGTTCCGTATTTCGTTTAATTTTTTGTTAAAAAGTTTTTATCCTACGTAAAGATGGAGTTAGTAGGGGCAGATCATAGGTGAGAAGTTGCAGCATGGTTAGAGCATTTGGAGTTGTGAAATTTTTAATGTTGATATGGTTACAAAAAGTACTTCTGAATATCTTTCGTTGAAAATAAAAAAACCGACCACGCTTTTTTTACATTATATTCAATTTTTTGGCCAATGACTTTATTTTTATTATTTTACAAGCTTTCATTTAGTTCAACCTGTCCCGGTGTTTGTCAGTATGTGTGTCTTTCTGTAATCAAATCTTGAAAAATTCTAAAATTCAACATGGCGGCTCTAAAATCGCGAACGAGTTTTGTGATTATGGTCCGATTCTATTCAAAATTCGTATGTGGGTGATTTTGGGGTCGATAACTTTTTTTACAAGTTTTTATTTTTAGCTTCACCTGTCCCGGTCTGTCTGTCTATATTCAAATCTTGCAAGTTAAATTTGAACCACTTCTAATCGTCTGATTCATTTGAAATTTGGCAGGTGTACCTAATTCCGGTGACATTGCATTATGAAATTTTTGTTAGAAAAAAAAAACAAAATATCTGCTCTAATATGGCGGACAATTTTTGTGATTATGGTCCGATTCTATTCAAACTGGGTATCTGAAGGTTTTCGGGGTCGGAAATTATGATTTTTCTGTCAAAATTCGAAGATAAATTAGATAGAAATTACTGAACTTGTTATTTGACATCATATATACTGAAAAATGGAAAAGCAAAACAAAAAATAAGCTTTTATTAGTTGTTTATAAAAACAGAACTGAAAATTTAAAAATAAAAATGATAAAAAACACATATTTCGTTCTTTGATCTAGGTTATTCTGTGAGTAACAGATTCAAAAGCTTGCCGCGGATACAAAATAGGTAATCTTGCGCGGCAAGATTTTGAATCTTGTCATTAAAAATGTTTTTTTTTATAATTTTTATCTTCTATCAATTTATCAGCATATTTCTTTTCAGCTACTATTATTAACATTTGGGTGATTTTTGAGTTGTTTGTATTCTCCCCGAAACTCTATATTATCCGGATCTATTCTCACCTCTTCATATACATATATTAATTTTCTGTATTAACAATATCTACTATTTCAGATGTTACCCATGTTATGTTTTTGTTCGATTTAGTTATACAGTGCTCGTCTAAAGTCCGTTCTTCCCCACTAATTTTTGAACAACCTAGTATATCGCAAAAAATTTGAAGGGCTCAAATATGAGATAAAAACCTACTTTTTCATGAAAAAAGGATAGCTAAAAGTCTCAAAATGGCGGCTGAGCGCCATCTTCAATAAAAAAAAAAAAAAATAGAACACCCCGTATCCATTTTCAAAATCTGCTCATAATTCTCAACAGTCTTCTCTAATACACTTTACTCCTAAATTCAATTGTTTTCGAAATATTACGTTTGAAAAGTGACATTCCGGTTTCAAATGAAGTATGAATTTTGGTCACTTCCGGTAAAACATTTTGCTAACTAAACGTTGTTATTAATTTGTAGTTAAATCTCTTAATGAATTCAACTAATAAGAGGCGTAAAGAGAGTTTATTAAGGATAAACAGTACCGCTTACCGGAAAATCTCGAAGGCTACGAATGTGTTCTGTAAATTCACAATCAGAAAATTATTCAGCTGAAAAATTATAATTTATTTTTGAATAATACTTTTATTCAACCCCAACAAGTATTTCATCAAGTGTTCAATGTGGCCCCCTCCTAAATCTTGACAATAAAGTGCCCTATTATAAATAGCTTCTCTCACGTTGATGAAAGTCTGTTAATCTATTTGTTCACATGTATCCAACTCTTCTATTATTTGGCATTCAGTGGCGTAGATTTTTGACTTCAGATACCCCCAAAGGAAAAAATCTAGAGGTGTAAGATCCTGAGATCTTGGTGGCCATTCTGTACTTCCCCTGCGACCTATCCATCGCCCAGGAAAGTTTGTATCGAGGAACTCTCTAGCCATGCGATCGAAATGGGGAGGTACCCCATCCTGCTAAATTATGATTTCACGATTTTCAAACTCTTCCTGATTGTTTGATACAATTCATCTTATTCGAGGTTCAATTTCAGTTTTCAAAAGATTGATGATGAAAATCGGTCCAACAACGCGATTGCCCAAAATCACGGCCCAAACATTCACCTTTTTAGGAAACTGGGTGTGTCCCTCTCTAAAAAAAAGTTGAGAGGTGTCAAGGGACACCCGGATGGAACGAAGTTTCTTTCGATTCATTAGTGGAGGAATTGTGATTTTTTTTTTAAGTTATAATAATATTTTTTTCATTATTAACAAATATAATGTAATATAAAGTTAATCAGTAGGCTCAATTCTAGTACATACGCATTGATATTGTAATATTAAAATATAATTTGCTTTTAAATTTATTAAAGTTATGACGCGTACACTTGCTAAACACACAATAATGGAGAGATTATAACGCGTATGACTTGGTTAGCACAATAGTGAAGAGAGGTTATACTGCGTACTTGCTAAAAATTCATGAGCATTTATCATTGTCTGTATAAAATCTCTACTTACCTAGCTCCATCAGCAATATCCGGAACTTGTGCAGAAACACTGTCAGGTTTCATTATTGTTATTATTTTTCATTATTTATTATGTACAAAAAACCTGTATACACTCAAAAAAAATAATCGTCGCGACACCACACTGTTCAATGTGAAATAGAAAGACGAAACGAAAATAACTGGCTTGCTTTCTATGAGAGAGAGAGAGAGAGAGAGACAGACAGAGAAAGACGCGCACGCCGCACGGCTTACAACCATAGCGAAAGTCTCGTTACAACTTTTGGTCTTAATTTATTCCCTCTACCGTTCGCAACGCGCGATAAGGAAGTACGTTCCAATATGCGGATTAGTATCGCTTCAGTATCGTACATTCTGTTTGTTGACTTTTCCATTAAGAAAAAACGTGCATTCGTCTGCGAAACATACACGTTTTAGGAAGCCCCGTTCTCCTTCGATTGTTCTTGTTAACCACTCACAAAATTCAACCCTCCGGTCTGGATCATCCTCCGCGAGAGCATGCAGGATTTTCTTTTTGTAGGGATGAAACTTTTCTTTTTTTAGGACTCTTTGGACACTTTTTGAACTCACTCCACATGACTCAGCAACTGCAGACGTCGACTGAGTCGGATTTATTACCATTTCAGCAACAATTTATACCTTTTTACACGCTTTATATTAGCTTCACTTGTATGTTTGTTTGTTTGTAACCGACTCATTTGGGCGCGATTTTGACCCACTTCCAGACGTCCGAATGATTTGAAATTTGGCAAGTGAACATGATTCCGGTGACAATGCATTGAGAAATTTTTGTGTGAAAGCAAACAAAATGGCGGCTTCAATATGGCGTACAAGTTTTGTGATTATGGTCCGATTCGCTTCAAAATTGGTATCTGAGATTTTCCTTGTCGGAGATTATGATTCTTCTGTCAAAATTGAAAAATTCAAAATGGCGGCCGAGTATTGTGATTATGGTCCGATTCTATTCAAAATTGGTATGTGGGGGTTTTTGGGGTGGGAGATTATGATTATTTTGTCAAAATTAAAGGATTGCGGCTCCAAAATGGCCGCGATTTTGTTGATGACTTGACCATTTATTATTCAGATAAAAAAATGGAGGATATTGAAAGGAAATTGCAAGACACAGTTGACTACAAAATTTTTTTTTCCTTTATTATTCAGATAAAAAAATGGAGGTATTGAAAGGAAATTGCAAGACACAGTGACTACTATAGCACAATCTGCTGAAAACCAAGGTTTCAGGATATCTGTCAACAAAACCTACTGCATGCACTTCTGCAGATTACGGAAAGTTCACCAGGAACCTAAGATAAAACTATATGGGGCTGATATCAAGATAAAGTCTTCAGGAAGATTTTTGGGATTAATATTTGATAGGAAGTTGCTTTGGAAAGATCATATCACAGATTTGGCTATGAAATGCAAAATGAGACTGAATATTTTGAGAACTGTATCTAATATCAATTGGGGCTCAGACACAAATGTTTTAATCAAACTTTACAAAAGCATGGTACTATCAAAAATAGACTACGGAAGTGCAGTTTATGCATCAGCCAGTAAGTCGACCTTGAAAAAACTAGACCAAGTACAAGCAAATGGTTTGAGACTAGCTTTAGGAGCGTTTAGAACTAGCCCTTATGCAGCGCTTTGTGCTGAAGCGGGTACTCCCCCACTGGAATACAGGAGAAATTACTTGTTATCAAATTACTATAGTAAAATCCACCCATTACCTTCTCACCCAGTACATGACATCTTATTTGAAGAGGAAAATGAATATCAGAATTACAACCAAAGAAGATCTAGACAATTAGTTACGAGAATAAACCATCTTACATCAGAGTTGGAAGAACCAATACCGAACGTTTACACCTTTCAACCTGAGTCCCCTGCACCTTGGCTCCTGAACCACCGAAAATATATCTGAACTGCCTCAAATATGATAAAACAGCACTCCCAGATTAATGATAGAAAATGAAATACACCTTATTCTAGAAAACCACAAAAACCCACACTCATATACACTGACGGGTCCAAAACACGACAAGGAGTAGGTAGTGCGATGATAGTAGGGGATCAAACCCTTGCATGGAAGTTACACGCATGGTCTAGTATATACACAGCTGAAATGCATGCCATTTCGGAAGCCTTGAAATATATAGAGAACCATAATATAGAAAGAGCTGCAATATGCTCAGATTCACTCAGCTCCCTATACAAACTCAAAGATGTATACACCCATGACCCACTCACAAATATTATGCGAACCACGTTACAAAGAATAAGGTCAAGAAATAGCGAAGTAATCTTTATTTGGATACCAAGCCACATAGGAATACATGGTAACGAAATGGCGGATAAAGCTGCCAAGGAAGCAGTAGAAGCGATGGAGGTAAACAATTCAATTATCCAAGCAGAAGATGAAAAGAAATACCTGAAACAGAGAATGATAGACTTATGGCAGTCGGAATGGAATGATACTGACACAGGGCTGAAACACATCAAGCAACGGGTGCAGTTACAACCATCTCCAATCGACCTAAAACAAAGAAGAGATCAGGTTGTTATAACAAGATTACGTATTGGACACACTCACCTTACATCCTCATATCTACTCCTCGGCAGAAATCCAACGATGTGTGATATATGTGAAGAACAATTGAATATCAACCACCTAATAACTCAATGTATTGAATATGAACCATCTCGCCAACAAATAGGAATAGCAAATAATTTGAAGGAATGTTTGAACGAATACCAAAACCAAACTAAAATAATAAGATTCTTGAAAGAAAACCAACTATACACGAAGATATGAAAAAAAAAAAAAAAAAATTTGAACCATCAGGCAATGGCCTTAGCTGCCGATGCCAAACACAAAAAAAAAAAAATAGAAAACTGAACTGAAAATTTGAAAATGAATAATAGTTTAAAAAAACTGAAAAACACGCTTTTATAGAAAACCAGAATAACAAAATAGAAAATAAGAAAAAAATGTATTTTATTTAAAAAAAAGCGTGGGGTGCATGGTATCAATAATTATATAGTACGTTACACACCTAGGGCAGTAAAGTAAGAAATGTCTCAGATCATAGGTAATTGTTGGCCGAGGCGATACCATGTACCCCACGCTTTTTTTTTAAATAAAATACATTTTTTGTTATTTTCTATTTTTTTGTCTGGTTTTCTATAAAAGCGTGTTTTTCAGTTTTTTTAAACTATTATTCATTTTCTTCTGAAAGAGGCGGTCTTCCAGATCTTGGAGCATCTTTCAGCGTACCAGTTGCTTGGAGCTTATTTAAAAGTTTGCGCAACTATGACCTCGAAATAGGATTCTCGGGAAATCTATCATTAAACATACGGACTGCTAGATGATAATTTCTTCCAGCTTCTCCAAATATCAAAACTGCTTCAAATTTATCGTCCAAACTACGAACCATGATCACACTTTTCATGAAAGATTTAGGCGCTCAACGGGCTATTTGACAGTTAGCAGTTCAGTTTGACACTAAACAAGATGTTACCGCGACAACGATTTTTTCCAATGCAAACTTGATTGAAAGCAACATTAGTGTTGGGTTTGAAATGACCAAAATGTCACTTTTCAAACGTTAATATTTCGAAAACAATTGAATTTAGGAGTAAAGTATATTAGAGAAAACTGTTGATAATCATAAGCAGATTTTTTAAATGGAATAATATACGGGGTGTTCCATTTAAAAAAATTATTGAAGATGGCGCTCAGTCGCCATTTTAAAACTTTCAGCTGTGATTTTTTCATGAAAGAGTAGGTTTTTATCTCCTATTTAAGCCCTCCAAATTTCGTGGAGATATACCAGGTGGTTCAAAAATTAGTATAGGGGAAACGAACTTTAGAGGAGCACTGTAGGTAAGTCGAGGATAGATGGCGCAGAAGGTGAGATGGTGCAATGGTTTTGCAGCGCCACCGCTAGTGTTGAAGATGAGTGGCTGCGCTCTGAAGTACTTCAGTTCATAGTAAACAAGCCGCCGTACAGTTTGTGTTTACCGGTTGAAAGCCTATTGAAAAATATTTTCATTCGTGATCCGGTGGGGACCAAAATATTTTTCCGAATTCCTTCTTCATGCCAGTGAACATCAAATTTTATAATAATTTAAATCACTCTATCGTCTCAGGTGAGTAAAAACATTCAAGTTTTGATGTATAACCTTAAAATTCCGCATATTCCAAAACGTGTTTAGTTTGTGATGTGCGCCATCTCTCCTCTCACAACCAGGATAGATGGTTCACATATTTTTGAGGTGAGATGGCTTATTAAAATTTCTTTTTTTTCAGTATGCCTACAAAATACAAGCGCACTGGAAGTTGTTCCAGGGCTAGTTGGACCGAAAAACAGTTAACTGCAGCCATTGAAGCGGTTAATAAAAATATAATGGGAGTGAATGATGCTGCTCGAAATTTTGGGGTACCGGCAACCGCTCTACGAAGAAGAAAATTGAAGAAAAATGTAAAGAAAGGTCCTCTTGGACCCTCCTCCACATTAGGCGAAGCTGCTGAAGCAAAATTGGCCCAACATATCCTAAAACTCCAAAAAAACGGTTCTGCTCCTACTCGAACCGACGTGCGAAGTATGGCTTTCAAATTGGCCGAACAGCTGGGCATTTAACATCGTTTTAATAAGAAATCGAGATTAGCTGGTTTTCCATGGCTTGAGTTATTTCTGCAGAGAAACCCAAGGCTGTCAGTCAGAAAAGCAGAAGGGGTCTCCGTTAATCGATCCTTGGGTATGAACAAAAAAGACGTTGAGGCTTATTTTCAGCTGCTAGGAAATATTCTGACCGAAAACGATATCATCAATGAACCTGGACATATTTATAATATGGACGAGACTGGTTTACAGCTAAATAATAGGCCAGGGCATGTCATTATTCAGAAAGGATCTAAAACATCGCAAGTATCAGCTCCGGTGAAAAGGGAGAAACCATTACGGTTATAACCTGTTGTAACGCAGAAGGCGTTTTTATTCCCCATACCTGCGTAATGAAAGGCAAAAATAAAAAAACAAGAGTTTGAGGATGGGATGCCCCTGGGATCCTCGGTCTACATGTCAGAAAAGTCAGCCTATGTCAACAGTGACATCTTTTTTACCAGTGGCTTAAGGATCAGTTTGTTCCCAGAAAACCGACAGGAGCAGTTTTGTTATTGCTTGATGGTCATGCTTCACCCTGTAGTAACGTTGAGATGCTAGAATACTGTGTTGACCACAACATCATATTGCTGTGCTTACCAAGTCATACGACACAATTTTTACAACCGTTAGATAGATGTTTTTTCAGATCGTTTAAATTAAACTACTACTCAGCTTGCATTTTATACATTAAAAATAACCCAGGGCGAAAAATCGACAGATTACAATTTGGCAAGTTACTTGCTGAAGGATGGAATAAGTGTGCAACTGTAAACAATGGAACTTCGGCATTTAAGGCAACAGGAATTGTGCCATTCAACCCTTCAGCTATCCCAGATGACGCTTATTTGACTGAAAACAGTATCATACTTCAGGTCTATGATGCAGTTGAAAATAAACAAAATACTGATGAGAGTTCTCAAAGTTTGAATAAAGCTTCAGCTGATGACAATCAACAACCTGGCTGCAGTTGGCAGACTGTAGGTGGAACTGTACCAGAAAACAAATTGAACCGCCTGCAGAAACTAATGCAAATACTCCTGTCAAATGTACCCTGGCAAAATACTGGACATAATCTCACCAGTTCCGGTTGTTTCTGCTGCCATTAATTCGGTTCGAGCCCGGAGCAAGCAGCTGGCAGAAATTCTAACCACAGAGGCAACAATTGGCGAAAAAAAGAAGAAAGCGACTAAGAAAACACAGAAAAAAAAGACCAGTAAATCAGAACCAGTTATGAAGGAATCAAAAGTGACCAAAAAGAACACTAAGAAAGCTCCCAAACGTGACTCATCTTCAGACGAAGAACTAGAAGCACCTACATTGGATGACTCTTCAGATGATATGGACGACGCTGACGAGTCTTGCGCAGGTTGTGGCGAAACGTATTCCCAAACCACAAAATCTGACGACTGGGTTAATTGCTTGCGTTGCTCCAAATGGTTTCACGATTCTTGCTCCAAGTTTGTTAACTTTTGCCATGACTGTGGTGTTGTTGTATGCAAAACAAAGTGACAGTTTGGCCAAAATATCTTTTGTTTTCAGTTGCGCCATCTCACCTCAGCATTGTGGGGGAGATGGTTTCTGTTAACTTTTTTTATTTTTTTTATAAACCATACGTTTAATTTTTTTATGAATTTTAGTATTTAGCACATGTTCCTAAACTCAATAAAGATTCGTTATGAAAATTAACAGCAATTTCAATTCAACGTTTAAACATGCTAACATGAAATTTCAAAACCTGGGCCATCTATCCTCGAATTACCCTATATTAATTTTATGTGTTAACAATATCTACTATTTCAGATGTCACCCATGTTATGTTTTTGTTAGATTTTATTATACGTTTTGAACGTCACTAGCTATCGACTAATTTCACTGGAGTATCTGTACAGAGAAGCAATTTTGCAATAAGTAATCTAATGACGCGAAATTGGAATATTTTAAATGGAATTCTTGAATTCTTCAGTTGTGCAAGACCCGTTTAAAATACCGTAAAAGACCCCCGACCAGTTCGTGGCGCCAAAAGCTGGACAAGGACGTTCTTTTCTAGATCATGACGCCCACTTTACATACTTTTAAAAGGAATAAAAACAAGCCGTTTATGCGCATTTATCGAATTAGGAATCGTCGAAAAAGTAAACTGCTTGCACCTTGACGGGCAGCACAGAAAATGTTTTTCGACCCTGAACTGGGCATCGTAGAATTTCGTACGGAATCTAGGAATTCGGACGAATCTAATGGTGATTTGGGGTTACAAAGAAAGACATGGAAATACTGGAAATATGCCTAGGTGGCACAAATAATATAATGTAAAAATTATAACTATATCAAAATAATACTCCAAGCATTTTTTAAATGTTAGTACTTACAGCAAACATGAGATAAATCATTTACTGCCTGGGCAAAATTTGGGCAAAGTTTTGTATGGGCTTTTTTTCGGAAAGAGTCCAATAAAATACCGGTAGAGACACAGTCGAATGCCTTGCTCAGATCCAAGAGTATGCCAAACTGTCTCTCTGTCAAGATGTTTGTGAGCTCTAAATAATTAATAATTCTTATTGCTATTATTTTTTCTACAACTTTTGCAATGAAGTAGTGCAATTAATTTGAAGTTTGAGGGAAGATTGATGTCGCCATTTTGGAAAATCGGAGTTATTTTCGCAATTTTTAGTTTGGATGGAAATACACCATATTTCAAAATCAAGTTGGTAATATATGTAAACGGTCGCATCTAGTTTTTTTTTATACATGACCAATGAATAAGTATCCAGAGTTATCAGCATTGCCTGGAACTTGAAAATAGCTTGAAAATGAATTATTGGCTGTGCTTATTTGAATATTTATATCACGTTTATAAAAAAATCATTGAAGTGCTCGTATGTAAAGCAATATGAGCTATTTATGCAATTATTTCTATAGACTGGTTCACAAGTGCCATTTTGTTCCAAACCTGGAGGTCAGTACCGAAAATTATGATTTAGGGCGTATTCGATTCGAAATGGCATCTCAAAAAAATATTTTGCTGGATAATTAAGGCCGGCAAAAATTGCAAAAGTTATAAACAATTAAGTAAAAAACAAATATATGGTTCGGGTTTTTGAAAATATCTCAAAAACTATTTGAGATATCCGAAATTTGAAAAAAGATCCTCAAAGAGCAGAAAATTTCCTAAAAGAAAGTCCTTCCTCCCGGAACTGTGCCGACAATATTAAAAATTTTAATTTAGCGGCGAAAAAAAGGCTGAAAACGCGCGGCTTAGCTCCCGAATCTGACTCCTGAACAAAAAAAATTATTTTAACCGAGTAAATATCAATATTGAGGCATAAAAAAATTCAGATACTATCTAGACATATCAATAAACAATTATCCGTCGGCAAAAAAAAATTATTTCTATTTTTCATTTAATTATGCCTTTGTTTATTAAAAAGTTTTACTTGTTCAAAGTTATTATAAAAACCCTCAAATTGTTGAACTAAAAACCTAGGTTTTTTTTTACTTTTTGGAGCTATTCCTCAAAGTCTTTAAAAAAAATCCTCGTTGGAAAAATCGAAAAATTTTGATTTTATACTTTTTTATCAACCATCAAAGGAATAAAAAAATTAAAAACGTATATAAAACAATTGAGGAAAGTTTTTTTTTCTATCATCTCTATCAATTTGTTTTCTTATTGCTATTTTAAATTTTTTAAATTTTTAACTCTTATTATTTGAAAAGTTGTTAAAAACAAATGCATTATTAGATTAAAAAAAACTTTTTCTGGGAATCTAGTCATTGATAAAAATAAGTATTTAAAAAAAAAATTAAATACAAATTTTTATTGCTAAAAAACGCACTTGCTAATTTACATTTTTTTGTTGTTGTTGAATATGAATATTAAGAAACAATTTTTTTTAAATCATTATTCATCACGTTCTTATATTATGAAAAAAAAATTTTTTACTTTTCAATTGTTTATTAAACAAATAATTTTTTATAAACAAATAAATTTTCGCGCTATATTTTTTTTAAATCCAAAAAAAAATACTGAAAACAACCATCTGTCGTTTTTTATGGGAAATATTTTTTTTCTATTTTTTTTATAATTTCGAAAAAATTGTACACTTTGACTTGTCGCTTATTTTGTGTTTTTCGTCAAGAACAATATTTGTATTCATAATTCATGAAATAATTAAGTTAGAGCTTCGTTTAAAAGCTCAATTTGTTCATTAACTTTCGAAGAATAAAAAAAATCAGAAGTGTTCTTTTCGTATTTTCAATAGTTTATAAGATATTTGAACTGATAAGTCAAAAAAAATTATTTCAAGGGAATTATATAAATAATATTAAAAAAGTCAATAAACAATTGAGTTAGAGCTTTGGTAAAAAACTCAGTTTGTTCATTGATCAATGTAGAATGAAAAAGATTCGAAGTGTTCTATTCGTATTTTCAATAGTTTATAAGTTATTTTATTAGCAATGAAGAAAAACAGAAAGGAAGCGACAAGTCAAAGTGCACACATTTTTTCGAAATTATATAAAAAATAGAAAAAAAAAGTTTTCCATAAAAAACGACATATGGTTGTTTTCAGTTTTTTTTTTTATTAAAAAAAAAAAAATTCATTTGTTTATCAAAAATTATTTGTTTAATAAACAAATGAAAAAAAAAAAATTATATTTTTTTCATAATATGAGAGAACGTGATAAATAATGATTCAAAAAAATTGTTTCTTAATATTCATATATAACAACAACAAAAATTGTTAATTAGCAAGTGCGTTTTTTAGAAATAAAAAAAAGGTTGATTTGTTGAATATATAAACAGGATGTTCATAAAATCAGATGTGGAATCATCTGCGACTGAAAGATAAACTTCAGTCACTATCTTCCATCGTCAAGATAACCTCTTCATTTTAATCGTGGATTTTTCAATTCACAGAAAAATCTTCTTATCAATATTCAATTGAGAATGTTTCCCTTTTCAACATAAAAAAAAGGATTAAAGAAATGATTTTTTCTTAAAAATAATCATTTTTATCAATGACCAGATTTCCAAAAAAAAATTGTTTAAATCTAATAATAAATGCATTTGTTTATAACAATTTTTTAAATAATAAAAGTAAACAATTTCAAAAAATTACTTTTATTCTGCTTTTAGCAATAAAAAAACAAATTGATAGAGATAATAGAAAACAAATTTCCAATTTTTTGTTTATAATTTTTTCAAACCTTTGTTGATAAAAAAGTAAAAAATCGAAATTTTTCGATTTTTCCAACGGGGATATTTTTTAAAGCCTTTGAGAAACAGCTTCAAGAAGTAAAAAAACAATTATCCGGGAGGATCTTTTTTTAAATTTCGGATATCTCAAATAGTTTTTGAGATATTTTCAAAAAACCGAACCATATATTTGTTTTTCACTTAATTGTTTATAACTTTTGCAATCGAATGCGCCCCAAATCATAATTTTCGGTAGTGACCTCCAGGTTTGGAACAAAATGGCACTTGTGAACCAGTCTTCTACCTATGTTTTTACTTACAAATAGGTTTTTGTTTATTTTTCGATTCATTCAGTTGTTTCATCGCCCGTCCTCTCTTTATTTTAATAAGTAATAGTTCGTAATTATATTTTTTTGATTAAAGTTCTACTTTTATTTGTTCGCTATTATTAAAAAGTTTCAATTGATCGTTCAGTTTCTGGATTTCATTCATTGCAGCAAATATTCTGGATATGAGTAAATGCTAGGGTCACTTTAGAATTCATTTGATAGGTATGCTACATGTTCTTGAATAAGTTCCCACATTTCACTATAAGAGTAAATCAAATCAAAATTCACTGTTGAGAAATCCGCTCTCTCATATCGGGAGCGTATAAGAATTAATCAGCTGTCAGAACTGATTTTTTGATTGATATATAATCCCCGAAATCCAACAACACTATGAACCATTAGCTATTGTTGAATAATCACGTAAGGAGGCCAATCACCGATTTGGTAATAACTTCTATGCCAAACAGTGTATGTAGAAACTACAATGACTATGAAAAATTATCTTCATATTAGCAAGGCAGATAAATAATATTCCTAACAGAAGGTGTGAGGGACAAATAATGACTTTCCGTCAAGAGTGAAACTTAAATTTTAATTCTTTTTGAATTAATATTCAAACGTGTTATTTATGGGGGGGGGTCCCTGAAGAGTTGAGGCTCATAAAATGGTAATGATACTTCTTGGAAAAATTATGACCATAATGATATTTGTGTGGTTAGTTTCAACCTCTTGAGCACGAATTATAACTGAAAAATCAAGTTGTTTTCTGCTTTATGTGACATAGGTTAGATCTCACTAGAGTTGCCCAGACAAAAAAGTCTAAAATATTGAGATCAGGTAGGCCAACGAACAGGATCATTCGTTAAAATTACTCGCCCATTAAACAGGTTCATTAAATAGTTCATGACTTGGATGGTATTATGAAGGAGAGCTTGTTGAAAATACATCACTCCAGAGACAGCAAGAGGTAAGTCGAATAAAAATCCTTCAATATCATCCTGAAGGAATTCTAAATACCTCACATCTTACTGCCATTGAAATAAAATTGGTGCAATTATTTTACTTCCGATTACAACAGCTCATACGTTTACTACGAATCTTTCCTGGAAACCACTTTACTAAAATACTGATTCGGTTACGCCCCATATCTGCAGTTTTCTCTGTTGAACATTCCATTGTTCGTGAATCTTGACTGGTCGGAAAACTACGAAGGCGTAGATGTCACTTCGATCTACAATTGTCACTTTGATCTGACAATTGTCACTTTGAAGTGACAATTGTCACTTTGAACTGGCAATTGTCACTTTGAAGTGCCAATTGCCACTTTAAAGTGTGTCTAACGTAAAAAGGACACTGAAATATTCAAAACACTCCCAAAATTATGGAATGTGATACTCAAGAAATTCAATAATAACATACTGTGACTCAGATGGGACCTGTATGCTGGTGTCCAGAAAACAATCGATTGTGGCCTTATCTAGTACCGATACAGAGTATATTGCCAAGGAGTTAATTTATTTAAAATCACCCATTGACGAGCTTACCAATCGAAATGTGACCATCAAGCTGAATATCGACAATCAAAGCATGATGAAGTTAATATGAAATGGCAGTTAAATCAAAGGAGCAAACATATTGATGTTTCGCTATCATTTTATCAATAAAAAGGTGGATAGAGGAGCCATCGATATCCAGTATTGTTTCCCTGATGATCAAGTGGCAGACATTTTCACAAAACCCCTTGCATATTGCAAGATCGAAAAACTCAACAATCCGTTAGTATCCAATATTTGGTTCATTCAGTAATTTATTATTAGGAAAAGGTGTTGAGAATAAAAATATTTATAACCTCTATGCGAAACATATTGTATATTTTAGTAAGTTCGTTGTTATAGAATATAATGAAAAAGAGTAGAATATTGTTCCATAGATGGAAAATAAAGAGTTTTCTAAAAAGAAATATTACTCTCGTAATAAGTTAAAATCCCATAATTTTCAATATAAATCTCATCACAGCAGTATACGCGTAAATTGACTGATTAGTTCTCTCCTCTTTTCATGTATCCGAAAAAGCATCACAATTAACATATATTTTGACATAATTGCTGTTATTTTCAACGTGCAGCTATAAAAACATCCAATATGCTAGATTCTGTTTGTATCATTTATTTCCCATAAGCAAACGAATTGACTCTACGACTGCTTCCAATTCATTTAAACTTTGGCTTATTGTCGTTATCGACTACTTTCGTCAACATTATTATTACATAAGTGAAAGCAGGCATTTTTATCAAGACCTACACCTGTGCCGTTTAAATCGTGTGAAAAATCGACTGCTGTCTATACGAGTAGCTGTGAGTCGGCGATTAACCCGTCAAATAAATTTTAATTTTAATTGGGTCGTAAATGCAGTAAACAAATATCTACAAAATTCTCGATGAATTATATCTGTCGATTTGAGAATTGAACAAACAATTGTTTGTTGTGAATTGAATATTTTGTTGAGATAAAGTCCAATATTTATTCTTCGCCGACGTTTCGACTTTTATAAAGTCACCTTCAAGCCACTATATTGTAAAATGAGAATATAAAAAATGTAAAAATTAAATGTTCACAGATTAAATTGGTGATTACAAAATTAAATAGAAATTCAGTAACGAAGAAAATAAAAATGAAATACCTAGAAATTGATAGAACTTACTAAGGTGAAGACAGCGATCTAATCACCATTTTGTGATTGAAGAAATTTTTCAAAATCATATCACTATAAAACACTACTAGTAATATATATATAAAAATTAAACAATTGTAAAAGCACATATTGTTTAGGAAACTTAATTTAAACAATTTAAAATTTGACAGGACAATTACCACATGGTTGAAGCATGACTGAAAATGGAAATGGTGGATGACGAGGAATGCATGACAGAAAGTGTCAAGTGTCATATGTCAAAGTCAAAGTCGAATGCATTCCTTGTCATCCACCATTTCCATTTTCAGTCATGCTTTAACCATGTGGTAATTGTCCTGTCAAATTTTAAATTGTTTGAATTAAGTTTCCTAAACAATATGTGCTTTTACAATTGTTTGATTTTTATATAAATTACTAGTAGTGTTTCATAGTGATATGATTTTGAAAAATTTCTTCAATCACAAAATGGTGATTAGATCGCTGTCTTCACTTAACCTCACCTTAGTAAGTTCTATAAATTTGTTTAAAATCGCATTTCACAATTGTGTTTTCCTTTTTTCACAGCTGTCTTGATAATGAAAATAAAAATTTTCGAAAGCTTGACAAAATAAGAAAGAGTTTTTCTTTTTTCACTGGCCATTAAATTTGACCGCAACCTCAAGGAATTTCCTTTCTACAAAGTTTATTTCAAATTCATAGTTATTTATATATATACAGGGCTATTCAAATTCGTTTCTGTACATGGGGATCTCGTAAACGATAAGAGATAGAGTGTCGGTTAAATCGTGGCATAGTTGCGTATTTTATAGACCTATTCAATGATGTGAAAAAATCGAATTTAGCTCTTTTGGTTCTGGAGATATACAGGAAAAACAAAAAAATCCCAAATTATTTTTTTGCCTGTATTTTCTTTATTCGCAGACATATTGAAAATCTGTCCACATTTTGCTATTGGCACTTGATGTGAGCTATCAGAATATGTTCATGAATCTTTTATACAGGGTGTCATCTGGCTTGGGCCACCCCCATCTTTGAATTTTTAAATACGGACCTGTATTTTTTGTTGTAGTTTTTGGATCGTCGACGTTCACTTCATACTGAGAAATTGAATTTAATTTTATATTTCGGGAAGTTTCGGTAATATTTTATTATAATTGGGTGAATTATTCCCTTTTAAATTACGGCCCTGGAAATTGGTTGACTGAGTTAAATAAAACACAATAGCAACTTTCACGTCTCCCATGTACCATAGTGTTTTAGAAGTATTTTTTCATTTTAGGTACCAATTCATATTTCTTCACATTTTCAATGCTCTTTGAGCGTTTTCTACAATGAACTTCGAATAGCAAAACCTTTTATGATTTTTTGAAACATATCTACAACAAAATAGATTATACATATGTATTTTGATAAGCTGAAAAAAACGATAGCAATAATTACATCCGAAACGAACACTATAATTGTAATGAAAATTGAAATGAAGTAATTTATATACACAAAAATCAATGGCGCAATAAATGTTCGAATTGGAGTCCTTCCATTTCGAGACATTTTTAACTCGTTTTTCATATTATTTATTGCCCTTAATACACTTCTTTGCTGCATTGTTGCGAAAGCATTCAAAATCCTCAATCTCAAGTCTTCCACATTTTCTATCTTTTGCCAACGTCAATCCTATTTTCAATGTCCCCCATAGAAAATAGTCAAAAATAGTAAGATCTGGTGATCTTGCAGGCCATATTATTGGCCCATTATTTGCTATCCATCTGTTGTTGAATGTGGTATTCAGAAACTGATTAACCTCTCTTGTACAATGAGGACGAGCTCCATCATATTGAAACCAGATTCCATTCAACCTACCTATTGGAATATCTTCGAGGTATTCAGTGAAGGTGGTCCTTAAGAATTGCAAATAACGTTCGCCATTCAATGTCTCCTGGAAAATATATGGCCCAAGAATTTTATTATCAAGAATTTAATTCCTGCCCATACATTAAATCCAAATCGCACTTGAGGACGAACCTCTGAAATTATTTTCATTGGTCTGAGACCAGACATGTTCATTATTCCTATTGAATACACCGCAATTTGTGAAACGACTCTCATCGGTCCAAATGATGTTATTCAAAAAATTCCCATCTCTCACGATTTGTCTACGCAACCAGTTGCAGAAATTTCTTCTTCTTTCGGGATTTCCTGGATGTAATTTATGAAACGTTTTAATTTTGTAACATTTAAAATTATGCTTCCTGAGAGTGCGCCAAACTGTCGTTTGTGGCAAATTCAATTCATCTGCAATTTGTACCGATGATTTCGATGAATTTTCATTAATATAAAATTCAGTGATATTACTGAAAGTTTATTAAAATTTAAAAAAATACTTTTCAACAAAACTTTCCTCTATTTCGGCTGGAGTTCTGTTGACATAACTTTTGCGAGGCTTATTGAATGATCCAAATTCGCTAAGGTGTTTGTCTGATGTCTGGAACAAAGTTTCACGCGGTTGACGACTTTCAGAATAAATTTCCATATACCGTCGGGCTGAAGAATAACTGATTCTATGGTTTTCATAAAAATTTCACCATGTCCCGTTTTTCTTCAGCGGAAAACATAATTTTTACACAATAAACTCAAAATATACAACAAATATGACAAATGTCAAAATATTATCGACAATTGTTCTCATAGTCTACTGAGATTTCATCGGTATTAAACATGGTAACTAAAGACATTAGCAACTTATAGGTAAGTATTATAGTAACTAGCGAAAATGTGGTGTTATGATCTTTCTATCTCCAAGAATCACTTATGGTGCAAGAAAATGTGGAAGACTTGAGATTGAGGATTTTGAATGCTTTCGCAACAATGCAGCAAAGAAGTGTATTAAGGGCAATAAATAATATGAAAAAACGAGTTCAAAAATGTCTCGAATTGGAAGGACTCCAATTCGAACATTTATTGCGCCATTAATTTTTTTGTGTATATAAATTACTTCATTTCAATTTTCATTACAATTATAGTGTTCGTTTCGGATGTAATTATTGCTATCATTTCTTTTTCAGCTTATCAAAATACATATGTATAATCTATTTCTGTTGTAGATATGTTTCAGATAATCATAAAAGGTTTTGCTATTCGAAGTTCATTGTAGAAAACGCTCAAAGAGCATTGAAAATGTGAAGAAATATGAATTGGTACCTAAAAATGAAAAAAATACTCGCTAAAAACACTATGGTACATGGGGAGACGTGAAAGTTGCTATTGTGTTTTTATTTAACTCAGTCAACCAATTTCCAGGGCCGTAATTTAAAAGGGAATAATTCACCCAATTATAATAAAATATTACCGAAACTTCCCGAAATATAAAATTAAATTTAATTTCTCAGTATGAAGTGAACGTCGACGATCCAAAAACTACCAAAAAAATACAGGTCCGTATTTAAAAATTCAAAGTTGGGGGTGGCCCAAGTCAGATGACACCCTGTATAAACGATTCATGAACATATTCTGATAGCCCACATCAAGTGCCAATAGCAAAATGTGGACAGATTTTCAATATGTCTGGGCAGATTTTCAATATGTATGCGATTTTTTGGTTTTCCTGTATATTTCCAGAACCAAAAGAGCTAAATTCGATTTTTTCACATCATTGAACAGGTCTCTAAAATACGCAACTTTGCCACAATTCAACCGACACTCTATCTCTTATCGTTTACGAGATCCCCATGTACAGAAACGAATTTGAATAGCCCTGTATATATATATATATATATATATATATATATATATATATATATATATATATATAAGAAGCATCACATTATAGATAGTGACACCTATAATCTGTGCGGTGAAGCTTAGACCTGTTATCGTGGAATTTTAATGACACGAAATTTCGTGCACATTAATAGGTCACCAACAGATGTCAGCATAGGCCAATCCACGACACCAATAGTCGTACTCCTAGTGCGTGTAACGCAAAACTAATAACGAGAGAAAGAGAAATTTGTTACGAATCCAAGAGAGCCCACATATATATATATATATATATATATATATATATATATATATATATATATATACATATTATACTCATATACACATACCTAAGCAGACACAAACATGCATATAGAGGTATAACGGAGCCTTAACTTATTTATATCTTTATATATATAATTCTACTGCACTCCTTCTAAACGGCTGGACCGATTTGAATGAATTTTTGTGTATGCGTTTGGGTGGCTTTCTGGATGGTTTAGATTCACAAATCATCCCCCTAAATGTTGAGGGTGGTCCACCCCTTGATTTTCATTTTTTATTTTTTGGACAAAATTATTTGTCACCCTTTTTTTACCCTTTATCAATTTTATTTTATTTAAAAATTCATATTACTCTTAATTCACCTTCTACGATCAACCCCTATTTTTAATTTTTTTTTAGGAAAACGGGATAACGGGGAATAACGGGATAACGAAAAAACGGGATAACGGGATGACAGGATAAGGGAATAACGGCAAAACGGGAATAACGGGATAAAGAAAAACGGGATAACAGGAAAACGGGATAACGGAATAACGGAATAACGAAAAAACGGGAAAACGGGATGACAGGATAAGGGGATAAGGGATAAGGGGATAAAGACAAAAAGGGGAAAGGAATAACAGGAAAACGGGATAACAGGGAATAACGGAATGACGAAAAAATGGGATAACGGGATGACAGGATAAGGGGGTAACGGGATAACGGGGTAAAGACAAAAAGGGGTAACAGGAAAATGGGATATCGAGATAACGGGAAAAATTTCGGGAAAAACATTTTAGGGAACAGAAATTTGGACAGGACAACGTCTTTCGGGTCCGCTAGTATTATATAATATGTAGAAAACAGGATTTCATGCTCTGCTTAACACTAGATTTATTTGTCGATGAAAGGAAAAAAAAATCCTCACATACGTGAGATTCTTTTGTCTCCTTCCTTTTTATAATGATGTTAGGAGAGATGGAAGGTAACAACAAGAATTTGAGAAGACATTCCTCTCTTTTTCCTGAATTAGTGATTTATTCTTGATGTTTCTTTCTTCAAATCGATAAGGTGTATGAGACCCATGGGCGTCCAAAATGTTATTCTACTGTAGTACTATTAGTTGGTTTATTAGACGAGCATATGCATTGGGTAGTTTTTTTATTGGTTTTGCCTTTGATTTTTTTTATATTAATCTTGTAAAATTATTTTGTATAGTTCCGCTGTTTTCCAACAATTTTTGTGATTTCAAAATCCAACTACTGAAGGTATGGTCTGTATGCTCTGCCGGGTCTCTTTTATTGGTTGTCCTGAGGTCTACGGTCATGTTCGACAATTCTAGTTTTGAAGTATCGTCCAGTCTGTCAGATGTACACTTTGTAACATTCGGCACACGGTATTTTGTAGACGACGTTACTTTCAATATATTTTGGTGTAATATGGAAAAAAATATCACGTATTCACATCCCCAGAACATTAAATCGATTGGACGAAAAAATTGTATGTATCTAGAGCCTGAACTTTTCAATCCCCTTCCTACCAATCTGAAAGACGTGGTATCCACCCACTGTTTCAAAAATCACTTGAAATTATACATAAGGCCTCGTGATCAAACCATGATCAGATAGATCGGCCTTATTTGAAATAGACACTAAATTACCAATTAACTCAAACTTAAAGTGAACATAAATATTATCGTTGAATCAGTGTTTGTATGTATGGGTGATTCCTGTCCACTCTTTTATCAGCCTTTTGCATCATGTTATTTTTCTCATTGTTTCTCATAGCCTCTTTTGCTTCTATTATGTGAGAAGAATTATCATTTTAATTATTATTATATAAAATATTGTATGTCATACTTAAACTGTATTGAATTGAGTCAATTATCCACAATATATGTTCTAGTATTAGTGTTTTTTTATTTTCTTTCATTTTCTTTAACACATACAAGTGATTATTGTTTATTTACAGTATATGTAATTTCGCTAAAGTGTTTGAAATCCTCCTGTACAGCAGGTTATATCCTCATCTGAGCAATCAAATCTCATTACTTCAACATGGTTTCATGAAAGGTCGCTCGACAACCACCAACCTTTTCAACATCACTCAATACATTGCAGAGACTACTGATAGGAGATCCCAAACCGACGTCATTTATACGGACTTCTCGAAAGCGTTCGACAAACTTGATCATGGAATACTACTATCAAAACTGTACAGGTATGGCTTTTCTCAGACCCTCATCGAACTCTTCGTATCATACCTCACCGACAGGCGACAGTATGTCATATTCAATGGCTTCAAATCTATTGAATATGCATCTACCTCAGGTGTACCTCAAGGAAGCAACCTTGGTCCACTCCTTTTCAACGCTTTCATAAATGACATAGTTGAGGTCATTGACCTCAACTGCTTAATATACGCGGATGACCTAAAATTATTTTCTGAGATTAATGGGATAGAAGACTGTCTCCAATTGTCCCTTAACCTGAAACGCATTGAGCAATGGTGCTTCCGTAATAAGCTTCCTCTTAATGCAAGTAAATGCAATGTAATGACATTCACTTTGAGAAATGAGCCACTTTTATATCAATATTCAATCAACGACATTCCCCTCCAACGGCCTATCACATACACCGATCTTGGTGTTATTTTCGACTCGAAATTATCTTTTGCCCCTCATATTGAAGCCACTCTGTCTGCTGCAAACAGAATGTATGGATTCATTGCGCGTATCTCTAAAGATTTCTCCGACCCATCTACATCGAAAACCTTATACTATGCCTTCGTCAGATCAAAATTAGAATACGCATCTATAATCTGGAACCCACATCATCACTTATATATAGAGAAGGTTGAATCGGTTCAGCGTCGCTTCCTTAAACTTCTCTTCTATAAAACGGACAACATATATCCACCAATTGGCTTCCCCCATGATGCATTGTTGGCTAGACACGCTATGAACAGCCTAATCTGCCGTCGTGATTGTCACTCCACAATTTTCCTGTTCAAACTTATCAACAACCTAATTATTGACCCACATATTCTGCAAAAACTCAATTTCAGTGTACCTAGACCATCGTCTAGAGTAGATAACACGTTTTATTTACCAACACCACGAACAGATATCTTGAAATACTCACCGCTGCAAATCATGTGTGTCAATTGTAATTCTGCAAGTTGTCAGATTGATATTTTTGACTGTTCAATCTCTGCGATTAAATCCTATTACTTTAGTTAATCTCGATATGTATTATTACTTCGTTAATTTGTTATTTTGTATTGTACTGTATTTGTAACTTATATTCCTGTTCTGTAGTTGGGTGTAACCTGTAGAACAGTGTATCAATAAATAAATAAATACATATTTATATGTATTATTGCATCCATTTTTTTATATTGCTATTTTTGTAAATAAACCTATTATTATTATACAATCACATGCAAAAAAACGCAACCAGTTAATATTTGATAAAATTTGACGTCCCTATAATTTTTTTATTTTTAGTTCGGTTTTCTTAATTATTTTTAGCAAACTGTAGATAAATTGACTAATTTCCACTTGCATATCCAGTCTTTTCTTAAATACTTGCGTATTAGTCATTATACAGGGTTAATTGAAAGGTTGTTGTATAACACTAATTTTGAAACTCTGGATTAATATCGTTGACAAATTCTTTTAAAATACCAATTTTTGTTGAGAACCTGTCCTTTCCTACATTTTGTTTCTTGGTGCATGTCTTGAGATAGATAGATATCGTATCGTATCGTATCGTATCGTATCGTATCGTGTCGTGTCGTATCGTATCGTATCGTATCGTATCGTATCGTATCGTATCGTATCGTATCGTATCGTATCGTATCGTATCGTATCGTATCGTATCGTATCGTATCGTATCGTATCGTATCGTATCGTATCGTATCGTATCGTATCGTATCGTATCGTATCGTATCGTATCGTATCATCGTAATCGTATCGTATCGTATCGTATCGCTATCGTATCTATCGTATCGTATCGTATCGTATCGTATCGTATCGTATCGTATCGTATCGTATCTGTATCGTATCGTATCGTATCGTATCGTATCGTATCGTATCGTATCGTATCGTATCGTATCGTATCGTATCGTATCGTATCGTATCGTATCGTATCGTATCGTATCTTATCGTATCGTATCGTATCGTATCGTATCGTATCGTATCATCGATCACTATCGTATCGTATCGTATCGTATCGTATCGTATCGTATCGTATCGTATCGTATCGTATCGCTATCGTATCGTATCGAATCGTATCGTAACGGATCGAATCGTAATCGTATCAAGTATCGTATCGTATCGTATCGTATCATATCGTATCGTATCGTATCGTATCGTATCGTATCGTATCGTATCGTATCGCATCGCATCGCATCGTATCAATCGTATCGTATCGATATCGTATCGTATCGTATCGTATCGATATCATATCGTATCGTATCGATATCGTATCGTATCGATCGTATCGTATCGTATCGTATCGTATCGTATATCGTATCGTATCGTATCGTATCGTATCGTATCGTATCGTATCGTATCGTATCGTATCGTATCGTATCGTATCTATCGTATCGTATCGTATCGTATCGTATCTACGTATCGTATCGTATCGTATCGTATCGTATCGTATCGTATCGTATCGTATCATATCGTATCGTATCGTATCGTATCAGTATCGTATCGTATCGTATCGTATCGTATCGTATCGCTATCGATCGTATCGTATCGTATCTATCGTATATCGTATCGTATCGTATCGTATCGTATCGTATCTATCGTATCGTATCGTATCGTATCGCTATCGTATCGTATCGTATCGTATCGTATCGTATCGTATCGTATCGATATCGTATCAGTATCGTATCGTATCGTATCGTATCGTATCGTATCGTATCGTATCGTATCGTATCGTATCGTATCGTATCGTATCGTATCGTATCGTATCGTATCGTATCGTATCGTATCGTATCGTATCGTATCGTATCGTATCGTATCGTATCGTATCGTATCGTATCGTATCGTATCGTATCGTATCGCTATCGTATCGTATCGTATCGATATCGTATCGTATCGTATCGTATCGCTATCGTATCGTATCGATATCGTATCGTATCGTATCGTATCGTATCTATCGTATCGTATCGTATCGTATCGTATCGTATCGTATCGTATCGTATCGTATCGTATCGTATCGTATCGTATCGTATCGTATCGTATCGTATCGTATCGTATCGTATCGTATCGTATCGTATCGTATCGTATCGTATCGTATCGTATCGTATCGTATCGTATCGTATCGTATCGTATCGTATCGTATCGTATCGTATCGTATCGTATCGTATCGTATCGTATCGTATCGTATCGTATCGTATCGTATCGTATCGTATCGTATCGTATCGTATCGATCGTATCGTATCGTAATATTTATTTCAACAAAGTATTTATAGTCATTCACAAGTGGCAGAATATTTTGTCTGAGAAATACGTCAAAAAACTTGTGGTAAAAAATATCAATGGGTTCACATATAAATTTCAAAAAGTTATGAAACATTCAAATGAATAGATTCCGGTTCCATACCGATTGAAACGATATCAAATATGGAACAGTCACATGTTATAATTATTTTTTTTATCAATGTTTAATTTCTTGTTTTTTTGTGATCACTGGGTAGTTGATTAAGTTTATGTCAGACTAGAGAGTGATATATTGAAAAAAATTGTTGGGATTTTTTATTTCTTGTTTTTTTGTGATCACTGATTGATTATGTTTATGTCAGAGTGATAGATTGAATGGGGATTGTTGGGAATTTTCATCAATGTATCATCCAAAGAGGGCAGTACTGTGACACCTTTACTTCACCTCTCTCATCAATGTTCATTTCTTGTTTTTTGTTTGATCACTGGGTAGTTGATTATGTTTATGTCAGATTGAAGAGGGATATATTGATTAAAATTGTTGGGATTTTCATCAATGTATCATTTCAAAGAGGTGAAGTCTTGTGACACCGTTACTTTACCTTTCCTATCAATGTTTCATTTCTTGTTTGTGATCACTGGGTAGTTGATTATGTTCATGTCAGACTGAAGAGTGATAGAGTGTTTTAAAATTAGGGTTGTACATCAACCTTTTAATCAACCCTGTATAATGACTAATACGCCAGCATTCAGCAAAAGACTAGATATGCAGTGGAAATCAATCATTTCATCTACAGTTTGCTGAAAAAAATATATGTAAATTGAACTAGGAATAAAAAAATTATGAGACCTCAAATTTTATCCAATATTAACTTGTTGCGTTTTTTTGCATGTGAATGTGGTCTGGGAGGCCCCTGAAATCAATCTTTAGGTCTCTGAAGTAAGTAAGTAAGTGAGTAAATTTATTCAGATAAGTATAAGTTTCATCTACAATATCAATTCTTAACTAAAACTAGAAAGAAAAATTATGAATTACAGATTATGTTCCAGGCTGATCTACCTAAGCAAAGCTTGTGTTGTAGTCGTCAGCCTGAAGTTGTAAAGTTTATACATATATTTTGAATGAATGAAAATTTGAGAAGAAAAAAGAGTTATATACAATGTGAAGATCAAATTTGTTGTGATGAGGGAGAGAGAGTGGGGTGGTTTTTTTTTTCCTTTTTAGTCAAGTTCATACACGATTTTTAGTTTGTTATAATTTAGGTTTACAAATTCTTTGAGTTTAGATTTCATTTTGAATTTATTAGGGATGATTCTGATATCTATAGGGACTAGGTTTAACAGTTTTGGCCCAAAGTATGATATGAATCTCTGCGTGTGGGTTAGTCTACAGAGAGGAGCATTTGTTTTCTGTTCAGATTTAGCACGTGTGTTGTATATGGCTTGTATGAGAGATGGGATTGTTTTGCATCCACATTAGGCAGTGGTAGGTATATAGTTTTCTTACTTCAAATAAGCCAGATTCTTTGTAAAGGTCTTCAGTTGAGTATCTTCTATTTTTCTTAAAAATTATTTTCAATATAGTATTTTGCATAACTTCAAGAACGTGTAATAATGTTTTACTAAGACCACCCCATATAATGATGCAATATCTCAATATGGATTCAGCAAGTGAGTTGTAAATCATAAGTAGGAGTTTTTTATTATTAAGATTTCTAAGTTGATAGAATTTATAGACTAACTTCATGACTGGCATTCCCAGCTTTAATTTTCTGGACGATATGTTCATTTCTTGGATTCGCGACCTTGAAATTCTCAAATTTTCCATCGATCTACGAATTCTCTCTTGACCGAAATCGACATCCAGCCCCACCCTGTGGACAGCATCACCTTCGGCGATGCTTCTTGCACTTCTGCAGGTCCGCGACCGACAACACCGACTTCTTCGTCGACACTTTCAGTTTCGTTGGCGGGTCAGAGCTAGCCGGCCGTTTTGCTGATTCGCCGCCCGCGCACGCCTCGATCTCGACGCGCCACTTTCATTTGTTTCGTCGATGTTGTTTTGTTTTTGTGGACCGGCACGTTGGATCTCGGTAAATTGCGGGGACTTAGCGCTTTTGTCAAGCTGGCTGTGATCTTTTTTTATTTGTTATATAATTGTTCTTCACTTGGATTTATGGAAACCTGATGCAGAGAAGAAATTCTAGTGATGGATACTGAGTGAGGTAAAGCGAATGATAAAGAAGGCTTGAGGAAATGAATCTCTCATTGAATTTCTCATTCAGAGGAGGATATCACTTCACCAGATGAAATTTCAATGTAGTTCATTTTGATTTGATTTGTCAATTGTGGCACGCCATGCCTATGAGAAATCAATAAATCAATGTATATTCCATGTGACATTTACATGTATAGGAATGGCCAGACGTTTATGTTGAAAATACAAATTTAGGATATTACGAAATAATTCAACCTGAGCTGAAAATAAAAGACGTACAATAAAATGTTTATAAAGGTAAATATAAAGTTACACCACACATGCACTCTGAATATGGGGAAAATACTTTTCTTACGTGTTTTTGCCTCCTGAACACGAATCCGGAAGAAAAATGCGGCGGTCTCATACCGTTCCCGAGTTATGCCATTCCTCTTTGGGGTAATTCATCTGCAGCAAGTACCATCTTTACTCTGCAAAAAAAGCAATTACAATTTTGGCTAATGTAGGCCTGAGAGAATCTTGTCGACCATTATTTTTGATATTAAAAATTATGACTCTTCCGTCCTTATACATTCACAAAGTTCCTATTGAAATTCATAAGAGAGCAGGTAGCCTGTTCAGAGTGATATTCACAATTATAACACTAGAAATGCTGAAAATGTCAGAATTTCTCGACATAGGCTCTCTATATCACAGAAAAATTCTATGGATTATAAGCTATACAATGTGCTTCCTCATCATCTTGAAATATTAGATCTTACCAAATTCAAACAAATTATGAAAACATACTTTGAAATAATTGTTTCTACTCTGTCAGTGAATACGCTGAGAACATTTCAGAAACTTCTTTTGTTGGTGGGAACAGACTCACCGAATTTTAAATTTTAGATTTTAAATTTTTAAATTAAAAAAAAATTGATTATGAAATTTTTGTATTTTGAATTTTGAACTTCGATTTAAAATGTGACAGGGATTTGTGTTGTTTGTGTTCCTTCACATATTATATTTCGTTCAGTTTTGTTAACTACAGTCTAAACCCTTGACCTGCTATAAATATGCATCTGTATATAACATAGTTAAATAAAGTATTTTATTCTATTCTACAGCACTTTAAAAAACAATAACCTCATTTTCAAGCACAGTTTTCTCACATAAAAATCACTCAAAATGCCTCTTTCTTTTTACCAGCATAAACAATACACCCTAAATCACTTATTTTCGGCACAACTTTGCACAAAATATAGTCGTTTTTATCGAAAAAATCCTTCTTCTTAGACAGTTCCAAATAAACGATTTTCGTTCCTTAGACTGAAGACATTTAGTAACTTTGCCTTATTTTTCATGTTGGCAATAAGTGAATCACCGCCAACTTTTCGAATTCAAATGTGAGCAATAGTTTCCCCTTCATTTATGTGTGCAATTGTTGTGGGCGGTGATTCATTTATTACCAACATGAAAAATAAGGCAAAGTTACTAAATGTCTTCTGTCAAAGGAACGAAAATCGTTTATTTGGCAGTGTGTAAGAAGGATGATTTTTTTGATAAAACCGAAGATATTTTCTGCAAAGTTGTGCCGGGTGTGATTTAGGGTGTATTGTTCATGCTGGTAAAAAGAAGGAGGCATTTTGAGTGATTTTTTAGTTCGAGAAAACGGTGCTTGAAAATGAGGTTATTTTTTGTTTTGAAGTGCTGTAACTCGGGAACGGTATGAGACCGCCGCATTTTTCTTCCGGATTCGTGTTCAGGAGGCAAAAACACGTAAGAAAAGTATTTTACCCATATTCAGAGTGCATGTGCGGTGTAACATATTTACCTTTATAAAAATTAAAATAAAGTATATGTATGTTTAGGAGCATATGAAGAAATATTCAGATTCGTCTATTGTATTCGAATGTCACTTTTATGTGGCTTATTATGTTCGTGTAAGTACATCCTATTGGGTGGAAATTAATGTTTGTTCTGGAAAACGTATGAACATATTATATATATATATATATATATATATATATATATATATATATATATATATATATATATAGTTCTAAGTATTCGTGACTGGCGGTAATATAGAAGTAGATTTCTTGTGGGGATGCAGTCAGGTTGAAGGGCTTTGTTTCAAGTGAACTCTTTGAAATTCGTCAAGCTTTCGGCTATGTTTATTGCCTTCCTCAGGACGACTAAAATTATAATTAATAACAATCTGAAATTGTATAGTATTCAGGTACTTACTAACATGAGAATCAATAAAATTACTACATATAAGGAACATAAAATATTTTTCTTATGATAGTGACAATTGTATAATATTATAAATAAAGTTGGAAAATATTGAATACTGAGTGATATATCATTATTTTTGTTCAATTTCAGTAAATATGTATAAATTTGACTAAGATTGTTCAAATCAGTTCTTTTATTCATTGATTGACTACTAGAATTAATATGAACCATTTCCAAGAAAATTCTTTTGGTTACATTATTCTCAGCATCTAAAATTTGGTTCACAATAATTCTAATAGTCAATCAATGAATAAAAGAACTGATTTGAACAATCTTAGTCAATATTATACATATTTACTGAAATTGAACAAAAATGATGATATATCACTTAGTATTGAAAAATTTCCAACTTATTATACAATTGTCACTGTCATAAGAAAAATATTTTATGTTCCTCATATGTAGTAATTTTATTGATTATCATGTTAGTAAGTACCTGAATACTATACAATTTCATATTGTTATTCATTATAATTTTAGTGGTATATATATATATATATATATATATATATACACGGTATAAGTGGGCCTCCGGCCTTGTTAATTTTGAGGTTCACTGAGACTCCGATGTCACCGAGCCTCCGATATACGGACGCCCGGTAACCACCCTTTAAAAAATGTCGCATACGACATGTAACATAGTAACAAACACTTTACCACAAAAATATGGAGGAGTCCAAGTTGCCCGATTTTTGATAGCCATTTAAAATTTAGTGCAGTCCCTCGCCGCCGAAGTGCGCTGCTTATATACTTTGTTTATGTTATAGTGTTTGAAACGTATACTTTCGAAGGTCACTGGGCTTCCCCCAATTTGGCAACACAGGGGATGCACACAAATATCATTCATTTTAGATTGTCATCAAGAAACATGTATTCTTTCCGCGCACGAACGAAATAAATTGTGGAAGCTGCAATTGCCTCATATTTTGAATGAGTCTGGCAAATACTTTCTCTCATTGATTCCGCAATTTATATTACTGCGATTACGTCAAGATTCATTCGGGAGTCCACTAAAATATTGCGATATTTCACCATTTCAGAAAAGGTACTTTTACAATGTTATACACAAATCACTCAAACAATTTCTCATGCAAGATTCAACAAGAGGACACCAAACCTCCGCTATCGTCTCAAGCAAAAAAAAATTAATTTGTTTCTTTCATTGAATGAAAACAATCTTCATATAGAATCCTTACTTGAATATATTCTCGTGTGAGTTGAGTATTTTGTGAACCTGAAAAACGCTTGCATTGTTTTCCACATATCAGAAAATCTATATTCTCGTAATGTGTCTTGTATTTGATTTGTATTATTCAGTTTCGGTTATTATATTGTGTACCACGAAAGTTACTGAATGAGGTTGCTTAGAATGGATTATTTATTAACTGAATGTAGGAATCTGGGGTATTCCAAGATTAAAGATTACAGATGAATCATGAAAAATTTTCAGGAAAACAAAACAAAAAATAGTCAACAGAACATATACATATAGACACTAATGAATTGAAATAATCTATACATATATAATTACATGTCCTGACTGACTGATTCACTAACGCTCAGACCAAATAACTCAACACAAAGAGCTGAAATTTTGATAGCGTATTCCTATGATGACATAAGTATATAACCACTTAGAAGTTTTTTTCAATACTCCATCCCTAAAGGGGTGGAAATCAAACTACCGTTAGTTTTGAAGTAAGAGTCATGGAAACTGCTATTTTTGGCCTTTTCTTCTCAAATAACGAAACACGTATTTTTAGTTTTTGGAAATTAACCCAAAGGGAAAAAAAAGTTTTCGACTTGGGTTCATAAAAATTGGTATTTGCAGTCTTTGTTACAATAAAAAAATATGTATTTTAGTGTCTTCAGCAATACAAACCCTAAAGGGGTCAAATGGGGGGTGAAACATTTTAAGTTAGGATCATGAAAATGGATATTTGAGGTCTTTTTACATATGAAGACATTTGTTTTCCAGTGTTTTTAGAAATGGGAGTGAATGTTAATGAATTTAATGAAAATTGGTGTTTTGGCTCTCTGTCACGAATAAATAAATCGTGTTAAACTTTATTCAAAATGCCATATCTACAGGGGTGGAAAGGGATTGGTGAATTTGTAATAGTCGTCACAAAGCATTACTTCCGCTGTCAAATGAATTATGCCACCCAAACGAGATAACGGGATAACAGGAAAACGGGAAACGAAATCACGGAATAGCCTGAGCCATAAGCTAGATGAAAACATATGGAAAAATGCTAGTTGATAATAATAATATAACAATACAATAATATATTTTAGGAAGAAAACCTTATAAGTGAGAGTTCCAAATGGTACAGAAAATGGAATGGAAGAGGAACATTCTTTCACAGATCTTGAAAACTACTCAAAGTTATTTATTTATATTACCGAAGAAAATTATTATCTGTGTTATTGAGGATCTGGAAGAATAGGAAATAATGAAATTGAATAGAAATCATTATGCTCAATGAATAGTATATTCAAGTCTTCTTGAAAGGAAACTAAGGAAAATAGATCCAAATAAACTAGGGTACCATTAAAAACACATTTTCGAAATTGAAAGTAGGTATCGAGAAGTTTTTTTTTTCATAATGAAATGATAAGTAATATCAATATATATTACTGAATCCTCAACCAATATTTCCACAAATAAAAATATTTTGCAAACCATGCGCTATGGGATAATATTTTTTTTCCTTTTATAACACCATATGTTTAGGAAAAATCCGTGTATCAAACTCAATCGATTCGGGATGACATTCTAAAAAAGTCGTATTTTTAACAAAAAACAGAAATAAAAATAAAAACGGTTCTAGTTTTCTGGAAAAAGCTCAAAAACTATCGATTATCGGGAAAATTAAAAAAGAGGAGAAATTTCTTGTGATAATGTTACTCTCGCAACTCTATCCCAATTATTAATGATTTTAATTCAACGATTAATTAAAACAGGGCTTCCCGTGGGCGTTACGCTGGACTACAGCACCTCTCATGAGAGCAATTCACATAACATATTTTTTATATTATTAAATATGAATTTAATAATTCAAAAAAGTTATTGTATCATGTATCATTGAAAAAATGTAATTTTGGGATTTTTTTTTAATTCAATTTTGATAATATAAGGCTATTGTTATTTTAGTAGTTTTTTTGGAACCGCCTATTTCATTAAAAACCGAATAATTGTTCACAGAATGACTCCATGATTTCTTGCTTCCTGAAGCACATTTTACAGTGTACTCAATAATATCACGCTATACAATTGCTTAAAAGTTAATTAGTTTGGTAATTATAAATTTCTAAAGATAACAAAATATGAGAAACACACACAGTTTGTGGTATATGGTTGTTTTCGTTAATTTTTGTACTACTCAAAAAAAATTAACGCCAATCAAAGTTTGTTTATAGCTAATTGTTAACTAAATAAAGAATTATTAATAAAAAAATAATATTTTTTCCTATTAGGTGGAGTATAACCAATTCCGCATTTTGGAAGAAAAAAAATTCTAAATATATTATTTAAATAATGAGAAAATGAAAAGAAACAATTTTTAAAAGAATATAATAAACGTTGTGAAATGCCTTTGTCAGATATAAAGCTGATAATAATGTGGAATATCAAAAAAAATACAATGTTTATTCGATATCTTATATTTTGTTACCTTTAGAAATTTATAATTAACAAAACAATAAATTTTTCATCAATTTCTGCATGAAATCATTGAGTACACTTGTGAAATGTGCTCCAGAAAGCAGAAAAAAAGTATGGAGTCATTCTCTAAGCAATTATTCGGTTTTTATAAAAACGGTGATTTCCACAAAACTACTTAATTAACATTAGCCTCCGATTATCAAAATTCAATGAAAACAAAATAACGAAATCATATTCTTTCGGGTGTTCAGCTGATACTTTGATTTTTTGGAATTTTTTAATTTATATTTGATAGTATAAAAAATATTGTATTTGAATTGCTCTCTCGAGAGGTGCTGTACTTCTGCCGTAACGTCCGCGCGTAGCCCTATTTTCAACGTTGAATCAAAATTATAAATAATTGATATAGATCTCCGGGACAAAATTTTTCATAGAAAATAGTCTCGTCTTCAAGAATCTGTTTTTTTATTTCATCTATCATCAAGAGTTCTTGAGTTACTACCAAAAAACTAAGGCTATTTTTATTTTTTGTTTTGTGTTAAAAAACTAGCACATTTTCGTCAGAATGACATCCCGAATCGAATGAGTCATCGCTCATATATTCAGAAGGCTTGAAACTATTTTTCGCAGGAAACTCACTTCTCTACTAGACTATGATGACATGAGTAACCACTATGAAGGTTTTTTGATACTTCATCCCCAAAGGGGTGAAAATGAAAATACCGTTAGTTTTGAAGTTAAAGTCATGGAAATCTCTCCAAATCTAAATAATTCATTTATTGATACTCAGAATCAACCTTCAATGGTATAGTCTGGATCGCCTTATTCAATGAGGAAGTGTATGATATGAGCATTGCAGTTTGACTATGAGTTCAAATATTAGGTATGTATGAGAGCGAAAATACATTTTTGTTCGAGAGGCGCCATTCGCAGTGGATCGCTACAATCACTCAAAAGCTGTAATGTCACTTTTTTCTCGAAATGCAAAACATAAATATAACTGTTCACTAGTGGCGGCTATTTACCAACTAATTGCTATCGACGGCGCGCGTTTTTATGATGTTATTGCGAGCAAGTGTTGAAATTATAAATTTCAACAATTTTCTTTACAATTTTTATTATTTACGAATATAATATAACATTCAAATGTTTTTCTGAATTTCATTGACATTAATATTTATTATACAATCTGAACAACTAGAAATATTCCTTCTGCACTTCCTATGTTTTTTTTGTCATTCAGTATTCTTGTAGGAGGGATGGAATGAACAGTAGTGGCCGCCTTCAAAAGAAGGATTTAGGCAATATTTTACTAATTATCCAGCGAATCCCCAATTGAATTTAGTATTTAAAATTTCCATCGCCTGTGTCTTTTGATAGTACTTGAGTTTGCACTTTCTTTCACCAGTAAAGTGACCAAAGACCGGCGAAAACAGTGACCAGTATAGAGCTTTGGATCTGTCAGTTTCAAGAACTCTCCGGGTATTTTACTGATGTATAGATACCAACTGGATTTTTGGTAAATTTCGATGAAAAATAAAATAAGAGTGGTCAACTGTAGTGAAAAATCGTGGAACGTTAGGATTAGAATCGGGAATTTTTACTATTAATGAAGACTAATAAGCCCAAAATATACCCAATATAGTTTACTGCTTTCATCATGGAATACTTTATTGTCTAGTATAATTTTTAGGAACTCTTCTAAGCCACTATTCCTCGAATATTTTCAGAATGATCGAAGGTAGATTATATATTCTCGTTATACGATACTACTGAAATAAATTTCATTTCAGAGTATGAAGCAAAATTCAAACTCTCAACTACCGGATAAACTTTTCAACAGGCCGCGTGATTTGTTATCATGCTGTGGAATTGAATATTGACTGAAAAATTGGCAACAGTGTCAGGAGGCCCAGTAAATACACAATAGCTTCAAAAGGAGGCCAGGTTACATAAACTCCCTAAAACGTATGTAACATATACAGAGGAGGCTAACTAGCCTGAGATAGTGGCGGAGGCTGAGTGGGCAATTAACGGTTTGCTTTGTATAAACACGTGGATGCTTGGTGGGCCAAGTATGAAACGGAAGCTGAGTTGGTCTATATAGATATATATATGTATATATATATATATATATATATATATATATATATATATATATATATATATATATATAGGGTGTCCGGAGATGAAACCGACAAAACTTATGGGGTTATAGGAACTGCCAATATGATTGCAAAATGCTATATACAAATGTCCAAAATCGCTTCGTTACTGACATACAGAGTGATTTTTGAATTTAGACAAAAAATTTAATCCGCCATATTAAATACAGTGATCAGCCGATTTGGTTTAAATTTGGTACATGAATCAAACTGGAAGGCCTCAATAAGTAGCCCTTTGAATGAAATCAATATCAGGACCGAAATATTCTTTTTCCTTTCATGTTAAGTTCTTGTAAGAATAACCCACCCTGTATAATAATTATCAAAAATCTGAGCTCAGATTCGAAATCTACGGAAAAAATCCTACAGGAACTTTTTAAAAAAGTGTCTGGCACCATTTTAGTTATTCCGTAATAAATTATTATTTCAAACTTTTTCACTCAAGAAATTAATTGTGGGATAAAGTACCATAAAAAATTGGTTAATATTATAAATATTCACGAAACCAAGACATAATTATTGTTATTCTCTTTAATTAGTTCGTAGTGAAATTTTATAAAATACTCTCATAACCCAAAAAAACTGAAGAATAAATTCGTATCAGGACCGGAAAGAGTCTTTTTTATGTTAAGTTCTTCTGAGAATAACTGACCTAGTAAAACAATTATCAATAATCTGATCGCAGATTCGAAAGCTACTGAAAAAAGCGTATAGAAACTTGTTAAAAAAGGACTGGACTGACTGCAAATTATATTTGCTTACTAATAAATTTGAATTTTTGGAAATACAACACAAGGCACAATAATTTTTTGTAATAAACATAAAAAAAAATTTTCTTTTTTCAATACTGTTTGTGTCGTTTGTTTCTTACAAGCGCCTGTGATAGATTTATTTATTTGAACAGGATGTTCATAAAATCAGATGTGGAATCATCTGCGACTGAAAGATAAACTATCTTCCATCGTTCAAGATAACCTTTTGGGGGATTTTCATGTTGAAAAGGGAAACATTCTCAATTAAATATTGAATAGAAAGATTTTTCAGTGAATTGAAAAATCAACGATAAAAATTAAATCGTTGTTTCCTGTTAGATATTCACAAAAACTAACTTCATTTCAACATTCTACATTATTGAAATGTCGAGTTGAATGTTTATTGTAGTCGGCAATCGCCAAAGTTTTCCTCCGAGTAGGTCACATGAAATTAGTCGAGTGGCGCTACCCAAAATTTTGTCGAATTTTACAAAGAACAAAACATGGTTAAAAAAATCAGATCTTTAACTACTGTAATTTGTTATAAAATGGCATTATACATTCGTCATTTACATGTGTGCAAGAGGTTAGATTACACCCTGTATATATAATCATTACTATCTTTTCATTCTACCGACTTTTCGGCGTCTCCCATAAACCAAAGAGTATCTTATTATCCGATTATTTACTTTCAATATCCTTATTGAGACAATCACGGAAAAATGTATTCTACTCTTCAAATAAAATTTTTGTTTCCAAAATGAGTCACCCATCTTCCAGATATTTCTGCATCCGCACATATTTCCAACATTGACAAAACTTAATTTATAAATATTGAGATTTCGAACTGAAAACATAATTTATCGAAATGAATTATAGCCTATGTTACTCAGGGATACTTTAGCTTTTCATTAGTAAAAAAAATCAGTTCCAGAGATTACCGTTCACATGCAAACTAACAAATGTTACCTCTTTATTATACAGAGTGGCCACTTTTTTAATGGGATTGTATTGGTAACTTTTAAACCATAAGAGTTAGAAGGTCGGTCAAATGGAGAAAAAGCTGCATTCATAGAAGCATTGTCAAGCAGTTCAAACAAATCGAGATTATCAGGGCCTATATCATAAGAAAAGTAAATTCTGTCATTTTGATTTTTCTTTTTTTCCCACATTATTTCGAATATTATCAGAAAATGTCACAGGAGTTTTTTATTCGACAGTGAATTTTCCTCATTTTGACATAACCAGATTTCATATTCAACGTTTCGTACGCTCTGGGCCACCCTCAACCTCATTTTTTTCAATACGGACCTGCATATTTTATGACACTTTTCGAAATAACTTTTGACGCTGAATTCAACGATATATCATACAATGTCATTCAAAGTTGATTTTCAGGTGATTTTGACGCTTATCCAAATTTCTTTGGGTCGGATCTGTATTACATTTAGGTACCTTTAGTTTAATTAACAACATTCAATACATTTCGATAAGAAAATCAACTTACTCATCTTCAACTGAATGGAACGTTACAGAATCAAAGCAAGAAACAAGCAATAATTATTTACTAATTTCAAGAGGTGAATAACCTAATTCATAATAATTAAACGAAACTATCATTTAATGAAAGAAAAATCAAATGATTATTCGAAAGTAAATGATGAACATTAATGAAGTAAGTGTTCGAAATGTCCACCATTTTGTAAAATGCACTTTGCGGTTCTGGAACCCATACTTCTTATACATTTGCTTATTTCGTCTCCTTGAATACCTTCCAATACATTCTCAATCTTCTCGCGAAGAATCTCTATTGTCGGGTTCGTAGTATCATAAATTTTATTTTTGCGATATCCCCACAAATAAAAATCCAGCGGATTGAAATCCGGAGATCTGGCAGGCCATGCTACTGGACCTCTTGTTCCAATCCATGAATCGGGAAAAGTTCGATTTAGATGGTCTGTGACTATTCTTGAGTTGTGTGGACCACATCCGTCTTGTTGGAACCATGGACTATTACGCCGATACCGTATAGGAAGATCATCCAACATTTCTTCTATAATTTCTACATATTTTGCTCCGGTTAGGTTGCCGTCAATAAAATAGGGTCCCAGTAATTTATTATTCAACAAACCGCACCATATGTTCAAAGAAAAACGATATTGATGTCTAACTTCATGAATTAAGTGAGTATTTTCTGTGGCATAAAAATGTTTGTTCCTTCGATTGAACATGCCAGAATTTGTGAATGTCGTTTCGTCTCTCCAAATGATATTGTGCGCAAAATTGTTGTTATTCCGCACCTTCCGTTGAAACCAATTACAGAATTGCAACCTTCTATCAGGATCATTGCGATATAGTTTTTGCACGGCTTGGTATTTATAGTCATGGTATCCGTGTCTCTTGAGTATTTTATTAACAGCACTTTTTGATAAATTGCATTCACTGGCCATAGTTCTCGATCCTATTCCTGGATTCATTCGAATTTGGGCCAGAACATTGATGTCATTGATAGGATCGTTTCGTCGTACATAAGGACCTCTAGGTTTGATGAATGAATTATGTGCAAGTAACGTTGTAGATAAACGTCGAAACATTTTAATATTTGTTGTTGTTCTTTCAGGATATAATTCACCATACCTTTGTTGTGCTTTGAACGAATTTCTATCTAGTTTTATGTACACTTCGTACATATCTCTCTTCTCTTCATTTGTGTATCTTACCATATCGAATAAGTTAAATTGAAATTACTCAGAAAAGTATTTAATGACAAGTTCTTGTGACATAATAATCAACGAAGTGACAAATACTATGACATTTCTTGTTATGTTCTTTTTTATCCACGGCCTACTACTTGAAAATAATACATTCAATAAACCTGGAGTTGTGTGTATGTAAGAAAAAACAAGTCTATCAACCATATCAATGTTCTGACCCAAATTCAATTGATCCCAGAAAAAAAATCGAGAACTGTGGCCAGTGAATGCAATTTATCAAAAACTGCTGTTAATAAAATAGTCAAGAGACGCGAATACAATGATTTTAAATTTGAATACCAAGCCTTGCAAAAATTATATCGTAATGATCTCGAAATAAAGTTCGATTCTGTAATTTGTTTCAACGGAACAAATGACAAATCCAACAATAATGATTCCTCGCGAGAAGATTGAGAATGTATTGGAAGGTATTCAAGGAGACGAAATAAGCAAATGTATAAGAAGTATGGGTTCCAGAACCGCAAAGTGCATTTTACAAAATGGTGGACATTTCGAACACTCACTTCATTAATGTTCATCATTTACTTTCGAATAATCATTTGATTTTTCTTTCATCAAATGATAGTTTCGTTTAATTATTATGAATTAGGTTTTTCACCTCTTGAAATTTGTAAATTTTTATTACTTGTTTCTTGCTTTGATTCTGTTATGTTCCATTCAGTTGAAAATGAGTAAGTTGATTTTCTTATCGAAATGTATTGCATGTTGTTAATTAAACTAAAGGTACCTAAATGTAATACAGATCCGACCCAAAGAAATTTGGATAAGGGTCAAAATCACCTGAAAATCAACTTTGAATGACATTGTATGATATATCGTTGAATTAAGCGTTGAAAGTTATTTCGAAAAGTGTCATAAAATACGCAGGTCCGTATTGAAAAAAAATGAGGTTGAGGGTGGTCTAGAGCGTACGAAACGTTTGATACGAAATCTGATTATGTCAAATTGAGGATAATTTACTGTCGAATAAAAAACTCCCGTGACATTTTTTGATTATATTCGGAATAAAGTGGGAAAAACAGAAAAATCAAAATGACAGAATTTACTTTTCTTATGATATCTCAATAACCGGCCCTGATAATCTCGATTTGTTTGAACTGCTTGACAATGCTTCTATGAATGCAACTTTTTCTCCATTTGACCGACCTTCTAACTCTTATGGTTTAAAAGTTACCAATAAAATCCCATTAAAAAAGTGGCCACTCTGTATAAGTATAGATTTTACGATTTTTTTTTATTCATTTCCGTCGAGTTTTTTCGTTTCAGTTTTTCATAGATTTCTGACAATTATTCATTTGACATAACTGAATATAAAACATATATTCCCCCTGTATCAATACGAAGAAACAGTAGTGTCTTTTTGCTCGACTATCAGATTTCTATCTCAATTACCTTACGGAGAAAAAGTGTATCCATTCGCAAATAATTATTCAGTTTCTTTGATCTACACCCAGCTTATATAATATTCTAGTTGAACTTGCTCCATTGTCAGACTATTTCCCACATACATTAATTAATATCCAGTTTTTATAAATGAAATCGAATACATTTCAAAAACATTAGAAATTTAATCAGTAAATAACGAACAATGGACTACTGAAAAATCAGTTCAAGTTCAAGTCTCACACTATGAGTGTTGGATTATTCTTTACCAATTTAGATTTCCGATTTTTTTTTCAGATATATTTTATAGAAATTCTTCCCATAGAGAAGGCCACCACTATGTCTGTGAGAAACTTCTTGTAACTGATAGGCCAGTAGATATAGACAATCAATTTTAATTCCAAAAGTTTTCAAACTTCAATGGAATGTTAGTGCATTGATGAAAACAAACTATAAAATTTTGCAGAAGTCCGCGATGAACGGAACATTGTTTTAATTGCAAAAAACGTTTTTATGCTTTATTTTTGCACTCAAAATTGCAAAAGTTCTGCAAACTAGGCATACCGGCATTAAGTTTGCAACCTTGTAAAAGGTACGTAACCTTGTTCTTTGTCATTTGTTTAAGTTTTCCATTGTAATTTGTTTAAAAAAATTACAAAAGATCTGCGAATTGAATAAGTGAACAAAAAAAAAATCAACATATCCACGTAAATTTGCAACGCATCATTTATTTACCAAACTTTTTTATTGACGCTACCATTTTCAATACATACAAACATTGAAATTATTACCAAAGTTTTTTATTGTGGTTGCAAATAAAGATAATATCGGTCTCAGTGGATATGTAACTTTGCAACCTTATATGAAAAACGGAACCTATTTACTCACTTTTATACATTTTTTGCATTTTTACAACTGCTGAAATAATTGCAAAAGTTCTACAAATTGGAGTTATAATTACGACTAATATCATACGTAACGCGAGAGCTTTGCAACCGTCATTGTTCAACGGAATATTTTTTTTATATAATTGATTTGTTTTGGAACGTAGTTCCTTATCGCGCGTTGCGAACGGGGGCTAGACGGAATAAATCAAGACCAAAAGTTGTAACGAGACTTTCGCTATGGTTATAAGCCATGCGGGGTGCGCGTGTTTCTCTCTCTCTCTCTCTCTCTCTCTCTCATAGAAAGCAAGCCAGTTATTTTCGTTTCGTCTTTCTATTTCACATTGAACAGTGTGGTGTCGCGACGATTATTTTTGTTGAGTGTATACAGGTTTTTTGTACATGATAAATAATAAAAAATAATAACAATAATGAATCCTGACAGTGTTTCTGCACAAGTTTTGGATATTGCTGATGGAGTTAGGTAGGTAGAGATTTTATACAGACAATAATAAATGCTTATGTATTTTTAGCAAGTACGCATTATAACCCCTCTTTACTATTGTGCTAACCAAGTCATACGCGTTATAATCTCTCCATTATTGTGTGTTTAGCAAGTGTACGAAAGAATAGACAGACAGAGTGCATATATATATACAGTGTGACCCATTTAAAATGGAACCACCCCTGTAGAATACGCATTTTTTACTCAGTCTGAAAAAAAATTTTTTTTAATATTAAGCATCGAAAACTGTATCTTGACACAAATTTTCATAACTTCAGTTTCATTTCCAAGGCACTCTATGGTTTTTTTTCTTCGTCAAAAACGGCTAAAGTTTATTAGGCAATTTTTGTTTTGAAATTTGACTACACCACTGGATTCGTAGTCGTTATAATCATGACCTATGGAAATGTCATAAAAAAATATTGGTTAACAACGAAGTTACAACAATTTTAATTTTGGAAACAAAGTATTTGATTATAATTTTTATTTAGATTATAGACATATTTAAAATCTGGCAACACTGCCGATACAAAGTAGAACACCAATGAATTTGTACAGCGAAAATCCGAAGTCAATAGCTCATTCCGTTCTACAGTTATAACTCCTGAAAATATGGTAATGTGAGCGATTTTGTAATAAAAATCTGACTACGCCACTGGATTTGTAAATGATATTCCCTTAAAATAATTTATTTTAGTCTAGGTTATAACTGTATTCGAAAATAACAGAAAATTGAAAATTTATTTTTAAGTTATGCAGTCTTCCATAGCCGATAAAAACGAAATGAACCGAATCAAGTTTCAAAGTATCAAAATTATTTATTGAATAATAAAACAGAAAGCAGGACAAAAAATGTTCCTTTTAAATTCTGCAAAGCTCAATTGAAACAAGCTTTTAGAGAAGGTATCAATAATTTGAGGTAATCTGAACTAATACATTAGGCATAGGTATTGTACTAAATCGATAGTAGGCTGTGATTTAGTACACCACAAATCGCTCACATTACCATACTTTCAGGAGTTATAACTGTAGAACGGAATGAGCTATTGACTTCGGATTTTCGCTGTACAAATTCACTGGTGTTCTACTTTGTATCGGCAGTGTTGCCAGATTTCAAATATGTCCATAATCTAAATAAAAATTATAATCAAATACTTTCTTTCCAAAATTAAAGTTTTGTAATTGTTGTTAACCAATATTTTTTTATGGAATTTTGATGGTTTCCATTTATAACCACTACAAATCCAGTGGTGTAGTCAAATTCAAAAACAAAAATTGCCTAATAAACTTTTGCAGTTTTTGACAAAAAAAAAACCATAGAGTGAGTGCCTTGGAAATGAAACTAAAGCTATGAAAATTTGTGTCAAGATACAGTTTTTGATACTAAATATTATAAAAAAATATTTTTGAATTGACTGAAAAATGCGTATTTTACAGGGGTGGTTCCATTTTAAATGGGTCACACTGTATATATATATATATATATATATATATATATATATTATATATATATATATAAAAAAAAAAAAATTCCTTCACTAATTGATCGAAAGGAACTTCGTTCCATCCGGGTGTCCCTTGACACCTCTCAAGTTTTTTTTTCATAATTTGGCCATAAATTGTAAACATTGTGCAAATATGTTTAAGATATATATTAGATCGACATATGTCTACAGTGGCCACTTAAATACTTGATTATCCATCGTTATATTTTGTACTGGTTAATTGAAATTGCATCCGAAGAATGATACGGTTACGTAGTTAACCACTACGAAATTTGAAACTTATTATTAATATTAGAAGCAAGTTATTTTGTTTTGTCGCAATGTATTTGCCTGTTTGCATTTTGCACCAAATTGGCCATGTAAGTTGTTGTTTTTTTTTTATTCTAGTAGCTAAGCGAGCCTCTAAAAAAACATGAATATAAATTGACAAGTTAGTCAAAAATTCATTTTTATCTTCAGTTTTCATATTCAATCATATCAGAGAAAAGTACATAATAGCAGCAAACACACAAATAATTACTGTTTTCGACTAATCAGCGAAATAAATGTAATCTAACATTTTCGAATGCAACAATCGAAAGAGTAGAAAATTTTGCTAAATTCGGCTAAAAGACTATTGGATTAAGAATGTATCGTATTAGAAACGACATGCAATCATTTTTCATTTAAAATTTTCACTTGTCACAACATGACTTTATAGCAATCGACGAGATTTTAAAATGAACAATCGATGCTCTATGGAAGTAAGGATATCAAAACGTTATCGATTGTAAATCTCACAAGTATATAATTTTCGTCATCAAACAGAAACGTTGCTGAAAAATAAAAATTTGTGAAATTGATAATACATCTCAAATTTAATTTTTACAGGTATGTATTTCTTGAATTTAATAGAATTGTAATTTACCTTTCCACTCGACTTTCTTACTACAATTGTGGTTTAGCGTGAAAAATTCTGTTGAATCCGAATGGAGGACTCAACTGAAATGTTATCGACACGTAAGAATAATCTTCTTGATTTGAAAAAATATTGAAAATAAATAGGGGAAAAACACTGTGAGATAACACAGTTGTAGGTTTATCATACTAATGTTTTTTAAATCTCAATATTTCTTCCATTCTTTAATGAATCAAGAAAATTATGAAAATGTGTCGAAAGATTCTCGATCCTCCATAAAACGTACTCAGAGGATTTTTTTATGCAAATTCTTAGAATTGTTATATGATGTTATGAATTTATATCGAAAACGTTAGCTTTCAATATTGGATGATTTCACCTACCATTGACGAGTTTTTTTTTTCGATAAAACAAACATTTCCGTTTTGTTTGAATGGTTGCAAATTCATCAGAGGGTGTAAATTGCTATTTCTCGAAACCTCGAGAGTTTGCAGAACTTTTGCAAATTTTTTCGATATAATAATGTGAAAATTCATTAAATCCTGATTTTCAATATCTTCCGTTCAGAAAAAAGGGTTGCAAAATTAGACTAAACATCATTTGAACGTACTCTTCACTCTACTGAAGTTTCACAACTCCCACGATTTTATTTTTGTCCGATTAATGCCCTATATTGATGATGAGAGGGGTACCTGATACCTACCTAATTATTTTTTAGCTTTTAGTACATTATTATTTTTTTAAATATAAAAGAAAACTTTAATAGGTCTTTTATTCTTCTAGCTAGACGTCTGAAAAGTTAGTTTAAAGAGGGACATCCAAAAATTCCACATTTTTTGTAACAAAATTTTTGTGGAACATCCCTCGTATACGTCAATATAAAGCTGAACGATGAAAAGTTGATATTTGAAATGATCGAAATTTGTTTTTCAAAGAGGCTAGAAATATGTAGGCACGCCACTGACTCGGCCTACTTCCAAAAATTCCTCAATTCACATGATTGATGCCATCATATGAATGATGTCTTGCTAATGAAAAAAATTCTCATCGTATCTAATAGTATCCATGTTGCCATTTATAGATATGATCTCATGAATTTCTTTTCGTTATCGTTTCCGACGCAATCACTTTCTTTCATGTCGAGAATCATTTATAGATGGTTAGATTTGATATCTAAATATCTCCTATCTCACCATACAATGCAAAATTTGGACTGAGATGAAGTGACTTGATAAACTTTCAATATCAACAGGTTCAAAATGATAAACTTTTCTCTTCTACTCTTGTTCACAGATTATTTAAGGGAAATGAGAGAATCATTACATTTTCTCCTAGATGTTTATAAGGTAAGAGATGAGAGCTTGTAAAGCACAAAAAACGAATATATAGAAATGAGATAATAAAAGGTAAAAAAAAATCTAATGATAATTACATAAATCGCAACGAAAATCGACAAAACGCAATGTGGAGTTTGATTAATATAAATAAAAACGTGTACGTTTTTTATTTAACAGACGATAAATATTGAATAGTTTGTACATAACAATTTCAGATGAGAATATTCTCTTGTTTCATACTTTTTAGAGCGTGATTTTTCAGTTGTCGGGTTTAAGTTTTTGAACTTATTTTTATTTCATACTTGTTGGAGCGTGATTTTTCAGTAGTCGGGGTTGAACTTGCTTTTTATTTAAATTACTTGGGGGTTATAATTTTGCTGAACCGCTTCACATTTTGTTTTGTTTAGGTTTTATTGTCCCTAGGTAATATACCGCGAGGAGGTATCCCCAGCTTATGTCATTATTATTACAGACTTTTTTTCTATAATTTTAACATTCGTACCATAGTCCATAATGAAATACTTATTTATTATATATGTATTTTGGGTAGGTTTGGAGAGAAAATATGTTTTGCTCACATCTGGGGCGTGATTTCCACTTATAATCTCCCTAGGGCATGAATTATTGACGGAAATTTTTTGAGTACATCAATTTTTTGAAAAGTATCACGAGTCGCGAAGCGACGTGGGACCATTTTCTTTAAAAATTCATGTACGAGACAAATTTCCCGCAATTAATTCAAGCACGTGGGGGATTCGGTAAGAAAATGTTATACCGGAATTATATTTAAATAGAAAACATTAAGTAAATATTTATTTTGACGTTATTCACAAATAAATAGAAGGCTGTGTGTAATGGGAGTTTTGTGGGAGATTTTTTCCTGATTTTCCCCGTTCCCTAGTAAAATAAAATATATAATATCAGATATATTTTTTAATAAAATTGATTGTTTTCATACAATTTTCTTACTGGGTTTTCAGGGAAATGTCAATATTGATTAAAAATGAAAGTGGATGTTCGTATTGCGGGATATTTTATTTTTCCCGTGCCTTAGTAAAATAAAATTTATAATATCAGATACATTATTATATAAAAATAATTGATTTCATATAATTTTCTTACTAGGTTTTAGGGAAATGTCAATATTGACTACAAACAAAGGTAATATACAGCAAAAAATATATAACTATACCTATATATATAATATATACTTAAATATTTTTCACATTCTTTTAGGTTTAATTCTAAGAAAAATTAATATTAGCGGTAATAATTTGTTTTTCAAATAATTCAGGAAATCGGGATATTTTATTCTTTATTCTAAATAGAATGTTGTAGGCGTATGTTGTCGGTTAAAAAAATATTTCGTAAAGTTAGCCATGGATTTGACATTCACTACTCCTGTCCATCAATATTTTATTTGTGGCATTATAAGTTCCTCATAGCATTGTATACAATCATAGGTTAGTAAAAAAGTGATAATAAAATGAACTTTAAATCGTATGAATTGTGTTCCTTTTGCAAAGAATCACAGCACATTAAAATGTACCATAAAAATGTAAAATATCTAACATACCTAGTGGAAAAATCTGGATTAAATCCTGAGCAAGAAAACTTATTTAAAGAGTTTGGCAACATTCTGCGTGATATTGTGCCTTCTTTTGGACACAAATCTAATACTCAAAGAAATAAACTGGTGTCTCAGTATCATTTTCATTTTATGAAACACAGGCATATTGATAAAAAAACCACCGGTTCTGTGTTATATTCACCACTTAGGAAACAGGAGGTAGAAGTGGAATTTTTGAAGGATTTAAAATTAATTAATGATATAGAATGTACACTAGGGTTCTTCATTTTTGGGCGAAATTTTTTTCTTCAAGTCCCGCCTGAAAATCTTGTAATTTATAGAAAAATAAAATTTTGAGTATAATTTATTAAAATAAAATTTTTTTTAAAAATTTTTTTTTTAATTTTGACTAATGGATTCTTGTTATAGGTATAATTTCCTACAAAAAAAAGCCCATTGCGTCGAGTTTGTAACTCCAACGGGTTCGACGAAAAATGTCATTTAAGCTGAATTTTCATAAAAATAGCAGTGAATCGCGTTTATTTGCTAAACTCTTGAAGATAGAAAGAGAATGTAAATGACAAATTTGTAGGGGGTTTATGCCCTACAATTTTGCTCCGAAATATTTTTACGTAGCTCTCATAGTTTAGCTGTTAAAGCCACTTAAAACTTAAAATTAACGAAAAAATCAATTTTTTTCAATAAAAACTAATTTATGAAATCCAAGTTAAAAAATGTAATGAAAAATTTGTTTGTTATTGTATTTTTTGAAATTTTATGGCAGCACAAATGTTTTGAATCGGTAATTTCACAACGATTACTACTTTTTGGAGTTCAGAATATTAAAAAAAAAATTATACGATTTTCAGAGATAGATTATTTATGCCAGACTTCAAAGTTATGCACAATATGTACGGTTTCTTTAGGTTGCCAGTAGTTTTCTTCCATTTGTATTTATAAAATATTTGCACACCTAATTTATTTCTCATTATCAACGTCAAAAATAGTTTAGCAAATAAACGCGATTTACTGGTATTTTTATGAAAATTCAGCTTAAATGACATTTTTCGTCGAACCCGTTGAAGTTACAAATTCGACGCGATGGGATTTTTTGTAGGAAATTATACCTTCAACAAGAATCCATGAGTCAAAATTCCCAAAAAAATTTTTTTCCTGGTGAGGGGAAGGAAAAACGGATAAAAAATCATCTTTTAATGTTATTTTAATGGATAAAATTCAAAATTCTCTAGCAATGGGTTGAAATTCAAATTAAGGGTTCGCAATATGCTCAAAAATTTTGTTTTTCTATAAATTACAAGATTTTCAGGCGGGACTTGGAGAAAAAAGATGTTGCCCAAAAATGAAGCACCCTAATGTACACCTTAATAAATTGTTGTAATATTTCCAACTTATGAAGTAAGTAAATAAAAAATATTGTCAATATTATTTCAATATTATTTTTGTCTAATTATATGATAGCTGTCATGTGCCGGGAAATTTCCACTTATTAATTTTACGTCTACGTGCTAATGTGGATAAAAAAATTTCAGAAAATTTGCTGGTTACCATAGTACCAATGTGGAAATGAGGCATCTGATTGGTTGAAAATGACTGGTATAAAATTTTCGAAATTATTCCCAATTATAGGGTGCATGCAAGTAAAGCCGCGATATTTTTGAAATGTGCTAATTAAGCCCTCTCATTTGATATCCAACACGGCATCATAAAAATAATTTTTTAGTTCATGACCTTATGTCCTCTAGAGGGCGCCATATTCAATTTAATGTGCCTTCACATAGCCTATAACCACCGGACGATCAAAACGCTTGCTGCGATAGCTAATTTGTCAAATTATGATAAGTAGGAGGAAACAGATGAACATACATACATACATACCGGTCAAAATCATAACACTACTTTTTGCTTCGCCGTAGTCCGGTAATAACGCCAATTTCCTCATAATTTATTGACAAATAATTAGTGTATTGGGATTATCAATTGGAAAAAAATACTTTTTTCGCAATTAGTGGTTTGGGAAATATCAAACCGTCATAGGTTCTCACCTAGGCGAAAAACTCTGCCACATAATATATTTTACTCATCTTGCATGTCCATCAGATTGGTTCCAACGCTCTCTAGATGCAAAAATACCAATTTTTCATCAGAAAACTGTGTGATCGTGCTCAGAATCGTCCCTAGAATCCATAAATGTAAAAATATACAGGGTGTTACATTTAAAATTCCAAGTTGGGATCGTTTCCGGTGATACCGAAAGTTATGAGAGAGTATTTTGTTCTACAAATGAATATCATAAAGAAAGGTGCTTTATTGATTTGTTATTACACACGGTTGCCGAAAAATAGTGTCCAGAAACTGTTATTTCCGGACCTATTATGTAAATTAGTATTTTGTTCATTCACTAAAAATAATAATGTCTTTCACATGGCTCTGTTGAAATTCAAATATCATGCGCCGCCTTGATTTTTCAAATATTGTAAATATCAATCGAAAATTATATCAGTGGCTTCTTAGAAAGTATGGATTTGAGAAAAATGGCTACTTCCCCATTTTCCCCATTTCTTGAAAAAACCCCAAAATAGCTTTTTGGGTTTTCAAATATATCCCGATTTCTTCACTAGAATTGAAGAAATCTTTTGCTGGGAGTAAACGAGCGTTCTAAAATACATTCTGGAGAGATAACAAATTCATTTGTATGTAACAAAAAAAAAGAAAAACTACCCCAAACATACGGAGTCAGCTGGTCAACGTTTTGGGTATATATCGTAAATTTCATCGACGGAAAGTAGAATATTTATCAATTATAAGGGTATCGTCCAACATAATGCTGGATACTTTTTCCAAAATAATAAATGCAGTAGGGACTAGAAAATTATTCAGTTCATCACATATTTCATTCACAATACTGTTGTGATTGCCAATTCAATGCTATGGCTCCATACATTTACACATTTGAAATAAATATGATAACCAAAAACGTTAACTTTTATTGATGGATTTCATAATATCATGGAGAACTTTCAAACTTTCAACATAATACTCGGGTTTGAATTCTTCAGGATATCGCCAGTCATGGATGTCTTCAATTTTTGTTATTCCAGTCAATATCAGTAGTTTGTTGTAACCTCCAGTATGAGCAAAGCCCATATCTTGATTTATCCTGAAAAATAAATGGAGAGTACGTATTACGTATACGTATATTATAAGACTTTTTTGGTTCTGTTTCAATCCATGATCATTCAATTATTTTCCAAATTGATTAAGCTTCCAAAGATGAAATTGTATCTTTTTATTATTATTATTAAATGGAAAAGCTTCATTATAATCAATTTTCCCAACACTTTTTTACGCTTATCATATTTGAATACTCACTTGTCTCCTATGAACAATGTTCTTTTTGGATCTATTACTCCAAATTTTTTATTTGCAATTTTGGCCAAGAATTCAGTAGGTTTTGCTACAAAAGTAGGTTCTTTCCCAGTGAAATCTGTTATAAGCTGGAGCAAATGTTGATTACCTTAAATGAGAACAACCTATATAATTAGTGAAATGAAGGAAAATCACCTTGATTTCAACACGGAAATATTTAATATCATAATATTGTATATGTTTTTCTACTATATAAATCGATAGAATCACAGAAATCATCGAACTAAACAAATATGAAAACATGAGTACCTGTACATATATAATGAGACGAACGATAGACAATAGGCAACATAACACCTTCCCAAAAATACTTCTGAACCTTGATTATAAATGATTTGATCATATCTGATGATTTAACTATAAACTGTCTGTATAACGGTGAATTTATTAGGAAATGTTGCCCAAGATTTTGATGGAGTTTGGAGTGAAAGGTCAAGCAACACAATATTTTGCACAAATAACGTCTGGAAATATTGACCATATTATTTCAAGGGTGTCCCACAAGGGTGAGTCTTAAGGCCAGACCTCATGTATATATGCCACATGAACATCTCGGTAAAGATGAATGAGCATCAAATAGATCCACGAATTCCTTGGAGCTTGGGGGCATGAGAAATCCTTGGGAAAGCAGAAGTACCAACAATTTAAGCTTGCGTAGTGTTTTGTGTTGAAAGAGTTTGAAGTGTTGCACGTTGATTCCAAAAGACATTCATATAACTGAAAGATAGCGATAGATCAATTTGGAACGAGTATACCTTACATAAGGACGAAACCCGTTTCGTTAATCAAATGGATTTCATGAATATCATTTTTATTCTTGTGTGTGAATATTTAGATAGGCGAGCTAAAATTTCACTCTCAATTTTCCAGATTTCAATTTTTACAAGCTTTTATTCAACTTGCTGCGTTATTTTGTCATTCTGTCATACTTTCCGGTTCAAAATTGGTGAAAATGCATTATGAAATTTTTGTTGGAGAAAATGGCGGCTCCAAGATGGCGGACGAGTTTTGTGATTATGGTCCGATTCTATTCAAAATTTGTATATTGGGATTCCGGAGTCAGTGATTATAAATTTTTTTTCAAAATTTATGAAATTTAAGTGGTGGCTCATGGAATTTTTGTAAAATGGCGCTCCAATATGGCGGACGAGATTTAGGTTTATGGTCCGATTCGATTCAGAGTCGGTGATTATGAATTTCCCTTCACAATTTATCAAATCAAAATGGCGGCTCCAAGATGGCGGATGATATCTGTGTTTATGGTTCGATTGTATTCAAAATTGGTATGTGAAGGTTTTCGGGGTCGGAGATTATGAATTTAGTCGAAGATTATTGATTTTTAGTTCAAATTCATAGATTGAAGATATCAAGTCCAAGATGGCGGATGAGTTAATCTTTAGATGGTCTCCTCATTAAGGGACTAGATAGCTCAGAAAAAAGGCCTCATAATAATGATGCTTCAACAAAAATGCGTATATTAAGGCGTACTTAGGTACTAATAAGAACAAAATAATATAATTAATAAAAAACCTTTTTAAGGACAAGCTTTTATTCAAAGGCACTAATAATTAAAAAATAATTGCTTTGGATGTGTGACGTAGGTTATTCTGTGAGTCATAGATTCAAAAGCTTGTCGTTTTTGTATTCGAACTGGAAACTTTGCACGACAAGCTTTTGAATCCATAGCTCAGGGAATAACCTACATCATACATCCAAAGCAATTATTTTTTACTTTTTAGTGCATTTGAAATGAAAGCTTGTCTTTAAAGAGGTTTTTTATTAATTATTTCATTTGCATTCCTATACTCTCTCAAACAAACTGCCAAATTTCAGCCTATAAGCAAACCTCCTCACCTATCAATGGTCCCAAAGGACCAATAGTTGCATCTCTATCACCAGCTGCTGCTACCAGAATACAGTCTTTTCGTTTTAAATATGTTATGGCTTTTTGAAGTTTCAACGTTGTCAAATTGAGGTCCAAACCGTATAGGACTGCTCCGATATCTTTATCATCTTCGATATGCTTCATTAATGCTGGAATAGTCTCTTCAATCTTCTGGGGCTGAAATTTTCAAGCAGTTTATTAGTTTATAGTTGATTTGAAGATATTCCGAGGGATTGTGAAAACTGCAAAACGCACGTGAAAAGGTATTCCAAATTCTATGACCTATGTGATAACCGTCTATTCCCTGCGAACATGAAAATAATTGGTACCCAAATTTTATATGGAATCCAATAAAGAAAATGAAAAACCTTAACCAAAATAATTATATCAAAATTTAGTTATTGGTTATCTTCTGAATAATAAGCCACTGACTCAGATACTATCTGTTTGGTTTTCGCTTGATTGTGCATCCATATTTTACACAAATAATATGAATGTATTTTTTATTTCCAAATTTGGAAAAAAATGGTTTGGTAGGAATTCATCCGATATTGACAATTTAGATCTTCTGATACTATCCCGTTGTATTTTTTCTTTGTTGATCATTTTCCGTAAGTATTTTCTGAAAGATGAAAGATATTTTTCAACAATTTATTCAAATGCAAAATTTTCTAATTCCAGACTTCTGAAAATAATTATTTTCAATGAAAATTATGCGCAAACTATTGATAAAAAAATCAAAATTGGTCGTAGGTGCTGAGTATTCATATTTAAGTATAACTTTTGACTATCCTTTTTTTTCTGTATATCAAATTCTCCTGTGAAATAAATAATATATTTTCGTTTCCCTTGTATGCCATAAAAGATTTTGATTACATTTTCATTTTTCAGAAAAAACAAAAATTTGTAGGTAAAAGGATTCTTTGTTTTCGAAAAATCAATAACAAAAAGTTTTTCATATAGTGTGTACTTTCGTACCATATATACAGACTATTCCTTCCAAAAGTCACCCATTAATATTTTGCAAATTACAAAAATCATATTAAAGATATAATCACGAACCTTTTATAGTTGCAGCTCTGGGTATTCACAATTCAATCTTCATAATTTTTTTAATGAAGTAAACTCACCGGATCGGGGGCCACCTCGAAACCAGCCTTTCTCAGTTCATCCTTGAAAACTTGCGTTCCAATAGCGTAAATTTTCCTATTGAAATCAATGCTTTTCAAATAGAAAATTATTGACAAGATGGGGTTCATCATATCTTCGATTTCCACGTTGAAACCCTCGCGAATCATGATTTTCCAAGTATCCACAATGCTCAAAAGAGGATTGTTCGAGACGTAGCGAACTTTTTTCCCTTTCTGTTTGAGACTTTCAATGCAATCTAATGCGCCGGGAAATGGTTGGTACGATAGCCATATAACCCCTGAAAAAAAAACTATTCTTATTATGTATACTATGTTGGAAAAAAGTGACTCAAGACTTAATAATCACATAGTATTTGTTTTGTCTTGAAGTTAAGAATTTTGGAAATATTGTAGAGTAATTTAACATTGCAATAAGCCTTCCTCACGGTTTTTGTCACATGCACTCTAAATCTCAGTCCAGTGTCCATAGTCAGTCCCAAATTTCTCGCTGAATCAACGATTTCAAGGGGCTGCGAATCAATTTTTATATTTATTTGTTCGCTTAGCTGATGTACACAGTTTCTGTTACCAAAGCCCAGCAATTTAGATTTGGCAGGATTTATGAACAACAGTACAAGCTTCCTGTATATTATCATGATTAAATACTTCGTATCACGATCAAAAAAGGATACATACTATTTATAATGTTAACAATTAAGCAAAAAAAAAACAAAATATATACCCTTACCATACGTACAAAAATTATCCAATAAAATCAGCCAAACAGTAGAAAAATACAAAATAACAATAGCACATCGATTACAAAATACAAATAATATTTTATACTCAAAATTAAAACCCAAAAATATCCAAACACTTTTTAACAAGAAATTAAACCGACGAAATACGGAACTCAAAAGTAAAAAATAAAATAAACCTTCTAAGGCCCGGTATTTTCACTCAGGTTATCCTAGGAATAAATTAACTAATAGTTAGAATGTGCTTTTGCATAATCAATAAACGTTAAACAAAAGCATATTCTAACCGTTGGTTGATTTATTCCTCGGTTGGTTGATTTATTCCTCGGATAACCGTAGGTGAAAATGCCAGGCCTTAGTCTCAATAACTAAGCTCCTAAAGTAATGTAAGTAACTAATTTTGAGTCGGCGCCAAACAAACAAGCAAATAAACTGGGTAAGGCGTAAAATGATGGCATCGAGTTGGGCGGTGACATTCTGATATTTTTTTCGAAGTAATTTAATGATCTTCGTTGATTGTTCGTTTGGCGCCGACTCAAAAATTAGTTACTTACATTACTTTAGGAGCTTAGTTATTGAGACTAAGAAGGTTTATTTTATTTTTTACTTTTCAGTTCCGTATTTCGTCGGTTTAATTTTTTGTCAGAAAGTTTTTATTTTCAATTTTTTGTGGGTGAAATCTACTGATTACTACCTACTAGTTTTTTTACTACTTCCAAAATACTTACCCACCTTACTTCAACTATTACCAGTTAAATAATATGATTATCTACTTTTACTATTTGTTGTAATATAAACTATTGTTGTTGTTCTGGTTAGTTTATTTCATTACTTGTATATCATTCCATCCTCTCATAGAATATAATGATTGTGACGGATGTAGGGGAACAAAAATAATGACAATAGCGATCTGTCATTGTCAACTTCATATGTGTGCCAATGTTCACAAGTGAAAAATCAATTATTCCCCATTTTTCTTCCCGAAAGGGTGGATAATTTCATTCGAAATCCAAATATGATCAACTATAAGGTATACCCTATCTAATAAAGAAAGAATCATCCAAATCGGAGAACCCAGTACAAAGTTATGCCTGATACCCTTAGGGTGGATTTTATCTTTTAACTTCGAATGGGACCAACTTCGAAGTACACCCTATCCACTGAAAAAAAAAAAGCGGAATGGGACGTCTCATTAAAAAGTTATACGTGGTCATACATGAAAAAAAAATATACGCGTCGTCTAGAGATCCTCCTACTTTTTGATTTCGTCGGTTAATGAAATAAAGATTGCGAAAGTACATATACAGTGAGGAATTATGTTTTTACGTTATTAGACATTTTCAAGAAAAACCCTGAAACACCTCGATTTGTTTTTTGAGGACATTCTGTGACATCAAAAAAATTATGCATTATGAAATTTTTGTTAGAGGAAAAAACAAAATGGCGGCTCCAAGATGGCCGACGAGATTTGTAATTATGGTCAGATTCAATTCAAAATTGGTATGTGGAGGTTTTCAGGGTCGGAAATTATGAATTTTTTGTCAAAATTCATAAATTCAAGATGGCGGCTCCAAGATGACGGACAAGTTTTGTGATTATGGTTTAATTCGATTCAAAATTGGTATGCGGGAGTTTTCGGGGTCGGAAATTATGAATTTTTGGTCAAAAATCATAAATTCAAGATGGCGGCTCCAAGATGGCGGACGAGTTTTGTGATTATGGTCCGATTTGATTCAAAATTGGTATGTGAGGGTTTTCAGGGTCTGAAATTATGAAATTTGTGTCAGAATTCATAAATTCAAGATGGCGGCCCCAAGATGGAGACGATTTTCTGATTATGGTCATATTTCGTTCAAAATTATATGTGGGGGTTTTTATGTTTGGAGATTATGAATTTTTGTCAGGATGGCGGACGAGTTTCGTTGTTATAGTCGAATTTTATTCAAAATTGGTGTTTGGAAGTTTTTGGGGACGGAGATCATGATTTCTTTCAGCTCAAAACTTACAGGGAAGAGACCTTGTAATAACGATGCTCTATTAGAAATGAACAGATTAAAGCGAACTGAATAAAAAGCAAAAAATAAAATAACTAATGAAAAACCTTTTCAAAGACAAGCTTTCAGTTAACCCGTGTACTAAAACGTATAAAACAAGTTTAAGTTATCGCAGACAATGATTTAATTATTTTTTGTTGGATTATTTGGTTTCAAAAAGCTTGTCGCGCGAATTGTAATGAAATTGCTACTTCGACAAGTTGTTACTTATTATTGTCTAATAAAATTAATTGCTACATACTTTCATAGATACTTTGTGAAAATCAAATACTTTGACAAATTCATACTTACCAACCAATCACTGCCCAATCAAATTAATTGGTACCTACTTTTATGAACACTTCGCGCGACAGCTTTTTGAAACAAAATAATTCAACAAAAAATAATTAAATCATTGTCGGCGATGACTTGAACTTATTTTATACGTTTTAGTACACGCCTCACATGAAAGCTTGTCTTTAAACAGTATGTTTATTTAGTAGGTAACGAACAAAAAAGTTTCCAGGAGAAAATATGTATAAATACCAAGTAAATAAACAGAAACGCCATGTAGTCCTAGGAAGGACTGTCTATGGAGAGGTTTATGTTTATTCGCTTTCATGAATTTATGTGCAATATTCAAATTGCTGATTTATTTCCTAACTTACAAGTATGTTCCTATAACTATATAAGATAGATAATATAACTAAGTCTACGTGATATACATAATCAATAAGATGTAGAATATAAGGAATGAGGTATGTGGTAGGATAATTTGAGTTCATTTTATTTTATCATTTAATAAATAATTGAACGAAAGAATGACCTTCCACGTTGCAAGTTCCATTTTTTTAAGTTTTTTTTTAAACAGTTTCGATTTGATGCATCTTGGATGATTACAAATTATATTTTATTTATTCCAAATGTCACTTACTATTCAGGATTACCACGAAGTGGGCGACATCTAGCATTCACGATTCGATTGTCAAACAAGGGAAAAACAGGATTTTGCTACATACTGAATAAATTTGCCATTTTCTTTCAAATTTGGAGTATCTTTCTGAATGGTTGTCATATTTACTTACAAGTTCATTATATTCAACTATCTATATCCCCATAATACGTTAGTGGAGTTGGATCCTGGAAAGAATGACTAAAAACACAATTCCAGAAGAATAGGCCATCCTAATGGATATCAGCTGCATTTTGTTAATGATAATTTTTATTGTAGAACAACGCCCAACAATGTACCATCATTTGTGTTCCGTTAAAAATCGGTCAGAGATACCTTCCATATATTTTTATATAAACTTCCCAACACCTATTAGAGAACATAACAACAAACGCAAATGAACTAGTTGACATATTTGACACTTGACACGTTGGTAATAAAAAAATCTGATACGATATTTCACACGGCCTTCTGCCGGTGCTGCCTACAAATATATTTGCGTATTGATAGCAGAAATAAAATCATAGTTCCTATACATGAAACATTCTTTGGTGAGCTTATACAAAACAATATTGTATGCAACACATACGCAAATGGCTTTTGCGTACTTGTTACATGAACTACTATTTTTTCATGACGCATGAATGAAATTTAAAAAAATAGATATGGCTGAATAGACAATTGAATACCCTTCAAAATAAGGTATTCCTTGAGACCCTACTTCATTTTAAAAAAATTGGGTGTGGCTGTCACGTTGAGGGGGGTGAAGGAGGGGGGGAGTTTTTCATGTAGTGTCTTTTCGAAAACATAAATCGACGTGTTTTAGGGTTTTTCTTGAAAATGGCTAATAACGTAGAAACTGAATTTATGGTGCTCACTGTATTGGCCAATCCAAACAATACCTACAGAAACGAATTCAAGCCCACAAATACTCAGAAACGGACATCACAGCATTGTCTAAACATGAAAAAGAAAATCAACATAAATTCATTTTGACAAAAGAAAAAAACTCAAAAATTTCCTCGGAATGATTTACATAAAAAAAGATACAAACAGTATCAACAATAGAAACGACATGAAAAACCTCAATCAAATCAACAATAACTCATTTTAAACACTCACTCCACAACAAAAAATATGAAAGAGAAAATAAACTGATCTTTACATTTTTACATGGAAAAGTCTTGCATGAATTATAAAATATGAATTAAACCAATTTTAAAAAAAAAAAAAAAAACAGCAATCTCAGACATTCAACAACATTCATTCCAATCATGAAACATGAACACAAGCGAATAACTGTTGAATTATATTGTAAGTTGAATGTCCTTATGAATTTCAATCGTATTTGATGTTATGTAACTTATTATGTTTTTAACTTTACATGTTTTACATTATTTTTAAGAATTCACCTGAGGATGACATATACAATGTCGGAATGTCGTATCGAATGAAAAATACATAGACTAAGGCACTTATTCCGAGAAAATAAAGAAAAAATATATATTTATATATGTGGCATGCACATAATTATTGATGCAACATCTATAATTTGCGTAGTCACATCTTTATCCTTGCCGGCAGGTATTAGCACTGAGAGAGGTTTATTTCGGGTTCGAGGAAGACCACAAGCCGTCCTGATGATAGGGAAACCATTAAACAGCTGTAGGCGGATGGTGGGCTCCCTTGAAGTTGAAACAAAATATATATATATATATATATATAGTTTTGTTTCATATATATAATATATATATAAACCAGTTAATAGTGGGGAATGCAGCAATGTCAAAAAGAAAACTCTTGTAAGTTTGTCCAAGCTTTCGGAATTGGTTTATTCCATCATCAGGGAACTACAATTTTCAAAAAAATATTACATATGAGAGATTATCAATTAAGTGAATTGATAATACTCACAACTTAGGTGAGAATGGATGACACGATGTTAAAAAATATTTTTTGTCTTTTGACATTATGGTAATAAATAATGAGAAATGTAAAACAGAGAAATGAACTAATGTTCAATTACCACACTTATATGGTAAAAATTGTAAATAACACATGTTAAAATCTCTTCAACCATGTGGTTGGAATCAAAACTGATAGGTCAGAAATTAAATTCACATTAGACAGCTGTATGTTACATTGACATTGACACATGTCAAGTAATATTTATGTCACCCAGGGTGCCAACTGCGACAGTGGTACCAACCAGTGTGGTTTACTATTTCCTGTGTTTTAATGAATGATGGAACTTGAAAATTGTGATATTTATATTGTTGTGAGGAAAATAAAGTTTAATAATGGATAAAATGTTCAGTTTATAATGTAATTGTACCAGAGTTTGATCTAGTTGGGTTTATGTCTAGTGACAGTAAATAAGCATAAATCTCACTCAAGTGATTGATATCAGTTTTTTGTTGATACAGTTGTTCTCTTGAGCTATGAACGCCATTTCTAGGAAGACCCTTTTTGCCCAGTGGGACTCGCTTGCTAATACACTCACTGACCCATAGTCCATGTGATGATCGTGTGTGTTAACATGAAGTGCTAACGCACATCACTTTTGTGTGAGGTGATACGACTGTTTAATGTTCTTGAAGTCAGTCGTATCACCTCACACAAAAATGATAAGACTTTATCCAGAAAGATGTGTGGACTATGGGTCGGTCTGTGTATTAGCAAGCGAGTCCACTGGGCAAAAGGTCTTCTAGAAATGGCGTTCAGCTCAAGAGACAACTGTATCAACAAAAAACTGATTGATATCAATCACGAGTGAGATTTATGCTCATTTACGTCACTGATAAACCAACTAGATCAAACTCTGTACAATTACATTATAAACTGAACATGTTATCCATTATTAAACTTTATTTTCCTCACAACAATATAAATATCAATTTTCAAGTTCCATCATTCATTATAACCTAATCACAGGAAATAGTAAACCACATATTGGTACCTCTATCGCAGTTGGCTCCCTGGTACATAAATATTACTTGACATGTTCAATGTCACATACAGCTGTCATGAATTTAATTCTGGCCTGTCAGTTTTGATTCCAACCACATGGTTGAAGAGATTTTAACATGTTATTTATAATTTTAACATATAAGTGTGGTAATTGAACATCAGTTCATTCTCTGTTTTACATTTCTATTATTTATTACCATAATGTCAAAACAAAAATATTTTTTACTGAACATCGTGTCATCCATTCTCACCTGGTAAAGATTATCAATTCGCTTGAAGATAATCTCGCATATGTGATATTTTTAATGAATGTAGTTCTCATGATGGAATAAACCAATTCCGAAAGTTCAAACTACAAGAGTTTTCTTTGACATTGCTTTATTCCACTATTAACTAGTTTATATCCTAACTAGTCAGCAAAGACTACCCTTTCATATATATATATATATATATATATACATAAATATATATATATATATATATATATATATATATATATATATACCTGTTCCAATGGATTATGTCAGAAATTTCGAAAGATGAAAATTTGAAAATTTCAAGATCTTCAATTCGTTCAAGGAACCTTCCACTGAAAAAAACAAAAATTGAAAGTCACTTCCGGTTTGACCGGAAGTGACTCTGAATCTTTATTTAAATAGCACCCTGTATATTTTTGCAATTTTTTATTTCTACTCTGAATTATCTTTCCAACGATGTATCACACTTTGTCCGTAGCATTTTTTCTTTTAAAGACAGTACGCTTTCTTTGAAATAAAACGTCAATTGAAAGTTCAAATTGAAAGAATTGCAGTAGGCTATGCTATATTGTGTAATCTTCGTCCGTAGCATTTTTTCTTTTAAAGACAGTACGCTTTCTTTGAAATGATCCACTTGTTGCCAAATTCGAAGCCAAGCGTGTGAAATACATAGCGCTTGGCATTCTTCTATCAGGGTATTTCTCTCTGTATGCACGTAGGGCAGCCCGACGATTATTTTCGCATTTTCCATAAATCATATCCAATTTCTCTTGATTAGTGAAGTTATCATGATTTTCACGGTCATTCATTCTTGAATGTTGGTTTCTCTGATACGCACACAACTATTGAGAATTATTAACTGTCAAAGTTATAAACAAATGTATTCAAATGTTTCCATGGCACATAAAGGTTTTCATTTAAGAATTATTAATTCTTCCAGTTCTACTGCAATTCTAATAATTTGAAATTTGACGTTCTCTTCATCATCTCGAATGCAAAATTGTTCATGAATTATCAAGTATTATTGAAGTCAAAATCAAGATTACACAAAATATCATAGCCTACTGCAATTCTTTCAATTTGAAATTTCAATTGACCTTTTCTCCATCAAATCAAATGTAAAATACAAAGTGTGATACATTGTTGAAAAGATAATTTTGAGTAGAAATAATAAATTGCAAAAAATATACAGGGTGCTATTTGAAATAAAAAAGTCAGAGTCACTTCCGGTCAAACCGGAAGTGACTTTCAATTTTTGTTTTTCTCAGTTGAAGGTTTCTTGAACAAATTGGAGATCATGGAATTTTCAAATTTTTATCTTTCGAAATGGCTGAGATAATCCATTGGAACAGGTATATATATATATATATATGTATATACATATTTATATCTAATATATAAAATTCTCGTGAAACGGTTTTTGTGGAATAACAGGAAAATGGGATAACGGGAATAACGGGATAAAAAAAGAAACGGGATAATGGGATGACAGGATAAGGGAATAACGGGAAAACGGGATAACGGGATACCAGGAAAACGGGATAACGGGACAATAGGAAGCGGAAGGAGTCAAAAGCATAGTCTAGATGGAACAACATAAAGGAAAACATAGAAAAAAAGAAATTCTACGCGGACGAGAGTTTTCGGAAAAAACATTTTAGGGAACATAGAAATTTGGACAGGACAACGTCTGTCGGGTCTGCTAGTATATATACATATATATATATATATATATATATATATATATATATATATATATATATATATATATATTATATGGATTGATTTATCTCATCATTGAATATCCTATTATTATCGATTGAAAAATGACAGTAATGTCTGATAGATTCAGAAAAGGTGGACAAAGCGATGCTTTTTATGCGTTTAACAATCAACCAGGTGAAATTATTTTCATAATATCATCTGATTTTATCATTCTCCTTGGCACTTGAAACATGACCCCAATGTAAGCCGTTATAATTGTCGAATTCTCCCAAAGAAAATTATGCCATTTACTCACCATCCATATCGAGAAAAACCTGGTCGAAGGAGTTGATGAAATTCCTTTGTTCCTCTTTGGTAACTTCCGCTAAATTTTTCAATAACTTCATGATGGAAACTTATAGATACTGCCATCCACTTAGGGATTGTGAACGAATCGTTTAGCTAAATAATTCGCTTGTGTGGTTGATCTGATAAGATTAAATTGGAGATTGGAGGACAGTATCGTACTGAGACGAGTTTGTTCGGAGACCTGAAATAATTTCACCAATAAGAAACTGAATTTTTTTCTCAATATTATACATTACAAGCTGATATAAAAAATAGATATCTCTACTGTTACTAAAATTTTTGCAGTTAATTCTTCCACAGAATCTACAGGTATTGTAGTCTGGTTCACAAGTGGAAAAAGCCTCTACGTAAAATTATGACCAAGGTGTCATTGGATGCGGAATTTTATCTAGATATGATTTACGCTTTATCCCATGTTTCGCAAACAATTTAAAAGTTATAAATAATTTAGTTAAAAAAAAGAGGCGTCGGTTTTTTCTCAAATATCTTGAAAACTATTGCATATATCGGAAATCTGAAAAAAGATCCGAAGAGAGCAAGAAATTTCCTCCCGGAACTGTAGCACCAATATTTATCATTTTGATTGAGCGGTGAAAATACGGATGAAAAAATCAGGCACCTGCTGGGTAGTAGAATAAACAATAATCAGCCGGCAAATAAAAAATTATTTCAATTTTATCATTAAATGCTTTTGTTAATTAACAAATTTTTCCAAGTTGGAAGTGAACAAAAGAAACCTTTATAATTTTTAAACCGGAAGACAGATTTTGCTTTGTTTTTTTTTGAGCTGTTCTTTGAAGGCTTTAGAAAAGATCCTCAATGAAAACATTTGAAAAAAAATAATTTTTTATTCAATATAAAGATTTTAAAACAAATTAAATTATTGTTGAAAGCCATATGATTTAATTTTCATTTTTTACTACAATTGTTTAAAAAATTGTTACAAACAAATACATTGTTTATAATGTAATTGTACCAGAGTTTGATCTAGTTGGGTTTATGTCTAGTGACAGTAAATAAGCATAAATCTCACTCAAGTGATTGATATCAGTTTTTTGTTGATACAGTTGTTCTCTTGAGCTATGAACGCCATTTCTAGGAAGACCCTTTTTCCCGTGGGACTCGCTTGCTAATACACTCACTGACCCAGTCCATGTGATGTCGTTGTTACTGTTTAATGTTCTTGAAGTCAGTCGTATCACCTCACAAAAGTGATAGCAGGCTTTATCCAGAAAGATGTGTGGACTATGGGTCAGTCTGTGTATTAGCAAGCGAGTCCCACTGGGCAAAAAAGGTCTTCCTAGAAATGGCGTTCATAGCTCAAGAGAACAACTGTATCAACAAAAAAACTGATTGATATCAATCACTTGAGTGAGATTTATGCTCATTTACTGTCACTAGACATAAACCCAACTAGATCAAACTCTGGTACAATTACATTATAAACTGAACATGTTATCCATTATTAAACTTTATTTTCCTCACAACAATATAAATATCATAATTTTCAAGTTCCATCATTCATTATAACCTAATCACAGGAAATAGTAAACCACACTAGTTGGTACCTCTATCGCAGTTGGCTCCCTGGGTGACATAAATATTACTTGACATGTGTCAATGTCACATACAGCTGTCTAATGTGAATTTAATTTCTGGCCTGTCAGTTTTGATTCCAACCACATGGTTGAAGAGATTTTAACATGTGTTATTTATAATTTTTAACATATAAGTGTGGTAATTGAACATCAGTTCATTTCTCTGTTTTACATTTCTCATTATTTATTACCATAATGTCAAAAAACAAAAAATATTTTTTACTGAACATCGTGTCATCCATTCTCACCTAAGTTGTAAGTATTATCAATTCACTTGAAGATAATCTCGCATATGTGATATTTTTTAATAAATTGTAGTTCCCTGATGATGGAATAAACCAATTCCGAAAGCTTGGCCAAACTTACAAGAGTTTTCTTTTTGACATTGCTTTATTCCCCACTATTAACTAGTTTATATCCTAACTAGTCAGCAAAGACTACCCTTTCATATATATATATATATACATAAATATATATATATATATATATATATATATATATATACCTGTTCCAATGGATTATGTCAGAAATTTCGAAAGATGAAAATTTGAAAATTTCAAGATCTTCAATTCGTTCAAGGAACCTTCCACTGAAAAAAACAAAAATTGAAAGTCACTTCCGGTTTGACCGGAAGTGACTCTGACATCTTTATTTCAAATAGCACCCTGTATATTTTTTGCAATTTTTTATTTCTACTCTGAATTATCTTTCCAACGATGTATCACACTTTGTCTTTTACATTTGATTTGATGGAGAAAACGTCAATTGAAAGTTCAAATTGAAAGAATTGCAGTAGGCTATGCTATATTGTGTAATCTTCGTCCGTAGCATTTTTTCTTTTAAAGACAGTACGCTTTCTTTGAAATGATCCACTTGTTGCCAAATTCGAAGCCAAGCGTGTGAAATACATAGCGCTTGGCATTCTTCTATCAGGGTATTTCTCTCTGTATGCACGTAGGGCAGCCCGACGATTATTTTCGCATTTTCCATAAATCATATCCAATTTCTCTTGATTAGTGAAGTTATCATGATTTTCACGGTCATTCATTCTTGAATGTTGGTTTCTCTGATACGCACACAACTATTGAGAATTATTAACTGTCAAAGTTATAAACAAATGTATTCAAATGTTTCCATGGCACATAAAGGTTTTCATTTAAGAATTATTAATTCTTCCAGTTCTACTGCAATTCTAATAATTTGAAATTTGACGTTCTCTTCATCATCTCGAATGCAAAATTGTTCATGAATTATCAAGTATTATTGAAGTCAAAATCAAGATTACACAAAATATCATAGCCTACTGCAATTCTTTCAATTTGAAATTTCAATTGACCTTTTCTCCATCAAATCAAATGTAAAATACAAAGTGTGATACATTGTTGAAAAGATAATTTTGAGTAGAAATGGCTGAGATAATCCATTGGAACAGGAAAAATTAAAAAATATACAGGGTGCTATTTGAAATAAAAAAAGAGTCACTTCCGGTCAAACCGGAAGTGACTTTCAATTTTTGTTTTTCTCAGTTGAAGGTTTCTTGAACAAATTGGAGATCATGGAATTTTCAAATTTTTATCTTTCGAAATGGCTGAGATAATCCATTGGAACAGGTATATATATATATATATATATATATATATATGTATATACATATTTATATCTAATATATAAAATTCTCGTGAAACGGTTTTTGTGGAATAACAGGAAAATGGGATAACGGGAATAACGGGATAAAAAAAGAAACGGGATAATGGGATGACAGGATAAGGGAATAACGGGAAAACGGGATAACGGGATACCAGGAAAACGGGATAACGGGACAATAGGAAGCGGAAGGAGTCAAAAGCATAGTCTAGATGGAACAACATAAAGGAAAACATAGAAAAAAAGAAATTCTACGCGGACGAGAGTTTTCGGAAAAAACATTTTAGGGAACATAGAAATTTGGACAGGACAACGTCTGTCGGGTCTGCTAGTATATATACATATATATATATATATATATATATATATATTATATGGATTGATTTATCTCATCATTGAATATCCTATTATTATCGATTGAAAAATGACAGTAATGTCTGATAGATTCAGAAAAGGTGGACAAAGCGATGCTTTTTATGCGTTTAACAATCAACCAGGTGAAATTATTTTCATAATATCATCTGATTTTATCATTCTCCTTGGCACTTGAAACATGACCCCAATGTAAGCCGTTATAATTGTCGAATTCTCCCAAAGAAAATTATGCCATTTACTCACCATCCATATCGAGAAAAACCTGGTCGAAGGAGTTGATGAAATTCCTTTGTTCCTCTTTGGTAACTTCCGCTAAATTTTTCAATAACTTCATGATGGAAACTTATAGATACTGCCATCCACTTAGGGATTGTGAACGAATCGTTTAGCTAAATAATTCGCTTGTGTGGTTGATCTGATAAGATTAAATTGGAGATTGGAGGACAGTATCGTACTGAGACGAGTTTGTTCGGAGACCTGAAATAATTTCACCAATAAGAAACTGAATTTTTTTCTCAATATTATACATTACAAGCTGATATAAAAAATAGATATCTCTACTGTTACTAAAATTTTTGCAGTTAATTCTTCCACAGAATCTACAGGTGTTGTAGTCTGGTTCACAAGTGGAAAAAGCCTCTACGTAAAATTATGACCAAGGTGTCATTGGATGCGGAATTTTATCTAGATATGATTTACGCTTTATCCCATGTTTCGCAAACAATTTAAAAGTTATAAATAATTTAGTTAAAAAAAAGAGGCGTCGGTTTTTTCTCAAATATCTTGAAAACTATTGCATATATCGGAAATCTGAAAAAAGATCCGAAGAGAGCAAGAAATTTCCTCCCGGAACTGTAGCACCAATATTTATCATTTTGATTGAGCGGTGAAAATACGGATGAAAAAATCAGGCACCTGCTGGGTAGTAGAATAAACAATAATCAGCCGGCAAATAAAAAATTATTTCAATTTTATCATTAAATGCTTTTGTTAATTAACAAATTTTTCCAAGTTGGAAGTGAACAAAAGAAACCTTTATAATTTTTAAACCGGAAGACAGATTTTGCTTTGTTTTTTTTTGAGCTGTTCTTTGAAGGCTTTAGAAAAGATCCTCAATGAAAACATTTGAAAAAAAATAATTTTTTATTAACAATTGAAGATGCTGAAAAAGTAAAAACATTAATAAAACATTGAATTTTTTCTTTCCAATATCCTATTTGATTTGTTTTCTCATTGTTGAAAGCCATATGATTTAATTTTCATTTTTTACTACAATTGTTTAAAAAATTGTTACAAACAAATACATTGTTTATAATGTAATTGTACCAGAGTTTGATCTAGTTGGGTTTATGTCTAGTGACAGTAAATAAGCATAAATCTCACTCAAGTGATTGATATCAGTTTTTTGTTGATACAGTTGTTCTCTTGAGCTATGAACGCCATTTCTAGGAAGACCCTTTTTGCCCAGTGGGACTCGCTTGCTAATACACTCACTGACCCATAGTCCATGTGATGATCGTGTGTGTTAACATGAAGTGCTAACGCACATCACTTTTGTGTGAGGTGATACGACTGTTTAATGTTCTTGAAGTCAGTCGTATCACCTCACACAAAAGTGATAGCAGGCTTTATCCAGAAAGATGTGTGGACTATGGGTCAGTCTGTGTATTAGCAAGCGAGTCCCACTGGGCAAAAAAGGTCTTCCTAGAAATGGCGTTCATAGCTCAAGAGAACAACTGTATCAACAAAAAAACTGATTGATATCAATCACTTGAGTGAGATTTATGCTCATTTACTGTCACTAGACATAAACCCAACTAGATCAAACTCTGGTACAATTACATTATAAACTGAACATGTTATCCATTATTAAACTTTATTTTCCTCACAACAATATAAATATCATAATTTTCAAGTTCCATCATTCATTATAACCTAATCACAGGAAATAGTAAACCACACTAGTTGGTACCTCTATCGCAGTTGGCTCCCTGGGTGACATAAATATTACTTGACATGTGTCAATGTCACATACAGCTGTCTAATGTGAATTTAATTTCTGGCCTGTCAGTTTTGATTCCAACCACATGGTTGAAGAGATTTTAACATGTGTTATTTATAATTTTTAACATATAAGTGTGGTAATTGAACATCAGTTCATTTCTCTGTTTTACATTTCTCATTATTTATTACCATAATGTCAAAAAACAAAAAATATTTTTTACTGAACATCGTGTCATCCATTCTCACCTAAGTTGTAAGTATTATCAATTCACTTGAAGATAATCTCGCATATGTGATATTTTTTAATAAATTGTAGTTCCCTGATGATGGAATAAACCAATTCCGAAAGCTTGGCCAAACTTACAAGAGTTTTCTTTTTGACATTGCTTTATTCCCCACTATTAACTAGTTTATATCCTAACTAGTCAGCAAAGACTACCCTTTCATATATATATATATATACATAAATATATATATATATATATATATATATATATATATATATATATACCTGTTCCAATGGATTATGTCAGAAATTTCGAAAGATGAAAATTTGAAAATTTCAAGATCTTCAATTCGTTCAAGGAACCTTCCACTGAAAAAAACAAAAATTGAAAGTCACTTCCGGTTTGACCGGAAGTGACTCTGACATCTTTATTTCAAATAGCACCCTGTATATTTTTTGCAATTTTTTATTTCTACTCTGAATTATCTTTCCAACGATGTATCACACTTTGTCTTTTACATTTGATTTCATGGAGAAAACGTCAATTGAAAGTTCAAATTGAAAGAATTGCAGTAGGCTATGCTATATTGTGTAATCTTCGTCCGTAGCATTTTTTCTTTTAAAGACAGTACGCTTTCTTTGAAATGATCCACTTGTTGCCAAATTCGAAGCCAAGCGTGTGAAATACATAGCGCTTGGCATTCTTCTATCAGGGTATTTCTCTCTGTATGCACGTAGGGCAGCCCGACGATTATTTTCGCATTTTCCATAAATCATATCCAATTTCTCTTGATTAGTGAAGTTATCATGATTTTCACGGTCATTCATTCTTGAATGTTGGTTTCTCTGATACGCACACAACTATTGAGAATTATTAACTGTCAAAGTTATAAACAAATGTATTCAAATGTTTCCAGGCACATAAAGGTTTTCATTTAAGAATTATTAATTCTTCCAGTTCTACTACAATTCTAATAATTTGAAATTTGACGTTCTCTTCATCATCTCGAATGCAAAATTGTTCATGAATTATCAAGTATTATTGAAGTCAAAATCAAGATTACACAAAATATCATAGCCTACTGCAATTCTTTCAATTTGAAATTTCAATTGACCTTTTCTCCATCAAATCAAATGTAAAATACAAAGTGTGATACATTGTTGAAAAGATAATTTTGAGTAGAAATAATAAATTGCAAAAAATATACAGGGTGCTATTTGAAATAAAAAAGTCAGAGTCACTTCCGGTCAAACCGGAAGTGACTTTCAATTTTTGTTTTTCTCAGTTGAAGGTTTCTTGAACAAATTGGAGATCATGGAATTTTCAAATTTTTATCTTTCGAAATGGCTGAGATAATCCATTGGAACAGGTATATATATATATATATATATTTTCTTCAAATTCTCGGAATAAAGGTCTGATTCAGTCAATTCATATAATTTTTCTTAACGACGTTTCGACATGGTATTTGTCATCATCAGGTTAAAACACTAAAATTAAAAATATGGAGTTTGAGACATTTAACTTAACACAATATTGAAATGTATGCACTAAAATAATTCTTGAACATATGGAACGCACCCCTCAGTTACAAAAAAAATGTTATTCAAAATTTAACTGACAGAGCTATAAAGCTTGCTCACCCAAAATTCAGGAAAAAAACGAATACATGCGATCTACAATAAAAATGATAGTGAAGTAAAGAAAACAACAACATACATACCTTTACCATACATAGACAAACTATCGAATAAAATTAATAAAACAATGGAAAAACACAACATAACTATTGCACATCACTGAAAAATACGAACAAAACCATTTATTCAAAATTAAAACCAGAAATACCAAAAAACAAACAAACTCATACAGTATATAGAATACCATGTAAAGACTGTCAAAGTACCTATATAGGTCAAACAAAACAATATTTGCAGAAACGAGTACAAGCCCACAAATATTCAAAAACCGACATTACAGCCTTATCAAAACACGAAAAAGAAAATCAACATAAGTTTAACACCAACAACGTTGAAATTTTGACCAAAGAAAGGAATCCAAGAGTAAGAACATTCCTTGAAATGATACATATTAAAAAAGACCCCAATAGCATTAACAATAGAAATGATATCAAAAACTTAAGCCAGATTTATAACAACCTCTTTTAACTTCGTTTAAAGTAATCATAATGAAAACTGATCTTTACATGCTGCCAAAAAAATACAGTCCGGCCCATATATTAGAACTCAATATAAACATTCCCATGTACCTACTTATGAAGAGGATAAAAATGCATGAAAAATAAACAAACCATTCCCGATCACTTCGACGCAGGTCACACTCCCACAATAACCTTCGTACAATGCGAACGCAAAACTCAAATAAAATAATTTGTAAGTGAATACTCATAAATGTTACAAATATTTATATTGAGTTAAATAACATGTTATATTTCGAACCATATGTTCAGGAATTATTTTAGTGCATACATTTCAATATTGTGTTAAGTTAAATGTCTCAAACTCCATATTTTTGATTTTAGTGTTTTAACCTGATGATGACAAATACCATGTCGAAACGTCGTTAAGAAAAATTATATGAATTGACTGAATCAGACCTTTATTCCGAGAATTTGAAGAAAATATATATGTGGTCAAGAAACTAAAGAAAAAAAAAATATATATATATATATATATATATATATATATATATGTATATACATATTTATATCTAATATATAAAATTCTCGTGAAACGGTTTTTGTGGAATAACAGGAAAATGGGATAACGGGAATAACGGGATAAAAAAAGAAACGGGATAATGGGATGACAGGATAAGGGAATAACGGGAAAACGGGATAACGGGATACCAGGAAAACGGGATAACGGGACAATAGGAAGCGGAAGGAGTCAAAAGCATAGTCTAGATGGAACAACATAAAGGAAAACATAGAAAAAAAGAAATTCTACGCGGACGAGAGTTTTCGGAAAAAACATTTTAGGGAACATAGAAATTTGGACAGGACAACGTCTGTCGGGTCTGCTAGTATATATACATATATATATATATATATATTATATGGATTGATTTATCTCATCATTGAATATCCTATTATTATCGATTGAAAAATGACAGTAATGTCTGATAGATTCAGAAAAGGTGGACAAAGCGATGCTTTTTATGCGTTTAACAATCAACCAGGTGAAATTATTTTCATAATATCATCTGATTTTATCATTCTCCTTGGCACTTGAAACATGACCCCAATGTAAGCCGTTATAATTGTCGAATTCTCCCAAAGAAAATTATGCCATTTACTCACCATCCATATCGAGAAAAACCTGGTCGAAGGAGTTGATGAAATTCCTTTGTTCCTCTTTGGTAACTTCCGCTAAATTTTTCAATAACTTCATGATGGAAACTTATAGATACTGCCATCCACTTAGGGATTGTGAACGAATCGTTTAGCTAAATAATTCGCTTGTGTGGTTGATCTGATAAGATTAAATTGGAGATTGGAGGACAGTATCGTACTGAGACGAGTTTGTTCGGAGACCTGAAATAATTTCACCAATAAGAAACTGAATTTTTTTCTCAATATTATACATTACAAGCTGATATAAAAAATAGATATCTCTAGTGTTACTAAAATTTTTGCAGTTAATTCTTCCACAGAATCTACAGGTGTTGTAGTCTGGTTCACAAGTGGAAAAAGCCTCTACGTAAAATTATGACCAAGGTGTCATTGGATGCGGAATTTTATCTAGATATGATTTACGCTTTATCCCATGTTTCGCAAACAATTTAAAAGTTATAAATAATTTAGTTAAAAAAAAGAGGCGTCGGTTTTTTCTCAAATATCTTGAAAACTATTGCATATATCGGAAATCTGAAAAAAGATCCGAAGAGAGCAAGAAATTTCCTCCCGGAACTGTAGCACCAATATTTATCATTTTGATTGAGCGGTGAAAATACGGATGAAAAAATCAGGCACCTGCTGGGTAGTAGAATAAACAATAATCAGCCGGCAAATAAAAAATTATTTCAATTTTATCATTAAATGCTTTTGTTAATTAACAAATTTTTCCAAGTTGGAAGTAAACAAAAGAAACCTTTATAATTTTTAAACCGGAAGACAGATTTTGCTTTGTTTTTTTTTGAGCTGTTCTTTAAAGGCTTTAGAAAAGATCCTCAATGAAAACATTTGAAAAAAAATAATTTTTTATTAACAATTGAAGATGCTGAAAAAGTAAAAACATTAATAAAACATTGAATTTTTTCTTTCCAATATCCTATTTGATTTGTTTTCTCATTGTTGAAAGCCATATGATTTAATTTTCATTTTTTACTACAATTGTTTAAAAAATTGTTACAAACAAATACATTGTTTATAAGATAGTACAAAGTTTTTTTTTTAATGTAATTATTAATGAAAATAATGATTTCTAAGGAAAAAATCTTGTCTTAAAAAAAATTATTGCTTAAAATCGCACTTGTTAGTTAACAATTTTTTTTGAGAGTGAATATTAATATCAAGGAACCATTTTTTCTCAATCATATTTCAATTGTTCTTTTTTATTCTTAAAAAAAATATTCTTTTAATTTTTTTTTTTGTTTATTAAATAAACAATTTGTTATAAACAATAAATTTTCGCGCTATTTTTTTTTTATAAACAAAATGACCATTTTTTAAGGAAAAAATTTTTTTTTTCCTTTAAATTTCCATGCTTTTTTTCTTGTTTCTTATCATTATAATTATTTTAACTTATAAACTATTGAAGATATGACAAGAACACTTGAATCCTTTATTGTTCTCCATAAAACAATGAACAAATTGAGCTTTCATTTCAAGCTCTTACTCAATTATTTATTTACTTTTTTATTATTTATAAAAATACCTCGAAAATTTCATGAACATACTTCAGCTCTATTTTGTTCTTTATTAAACAATGAACAATTTGAGCTTTTGATCAAGGCGTTAACTAATATTAATATTTACTTGCAAAAAAATATTGTTAACTAACAAGTGCCATTTTAAGCTATAAATTTTTTTTAAGAAACGATGTTTTCCTTATAAGTCATTATTTTTATTATTAATTACATTTCAAAAAAAAATAACTATCCCATTAACAATTATTTTATAAAATATAGTATTCAAAGTTTTTTTTAAAATTTTGAAAATAATGATTTTTCAGAAAAAAATCGTGTCTTTGAAAACAATTATTGCTTAAAATCGCACTTGTTAGTTAACAATTTGTGAAAAGTGAATATTAATATCAAAGAACCATTTTTTTAAAATCATATTTCTTGTTTTTTTTATTCAAATAATAATTTTATTTTTTTATAATAAACAATAAATTTTCGCGCTATATTTTTTTTAATACAACAAAATGTTGGTCTGTTTTTTAAGAAAAATTGTTTTTTTTTAATTTTAAGAATTTCCATGTTTTTAACTCAATTTTTTTTTCTTGTTTCCTATCCTTATAATTATTGTAATTTATAAACTCTCAAAATCTTCTAAATCCCCTTTAATTGTTTTATGATTTGGATTTTTTCTCGCAGAGTCTCTTTCGCTTTTTCAACTGACGGGGGCAGATATAGTCCCCGAAACGTCAAGCAAAAACTATATAGAGAAGTATATTTTGAATTTTCAAAAAAAATTGTTTGATAGGCAAATTCAGAAAACGGCAAGTTATTGACAGATTGAATCATTTTTCTATAGGAAATATAATTTGGTGAAGGCAATAACTGATCGGGGTGAACTAATCAGTTTGCCCTTTCTACACTTGTATAGATTTTCCTGATTATATTTTCATTTTCAGACTGTGGAAGGTAACCCAAAAAAAATGTCGAGGAAAGTAGAATATTTATCAATTATAAGGGCATAGTCTAACATAATGCTAGATATTTTTTCCAAAATCAGAAATGCAGTAGGTACTTGAAAATTATTTAATTCATCACATATTTCATTCACAATACTGCTGATTGCCAATTCAATGCTATGGCTCCATACATTCACACATTTGATATAAATATGAAAACCAAAAATGTTAACTTTTGTTGATGGATTTCATAATGTCATGGAGAACTCTCAAACTCTCAACATAATACTCGGGTTTGAGTTCTTCGGGATATTGCCAGTCATGGATGTCTTCAATTTTTGCTATTCCAGTCAATACCAGTAATTTGTTGTATCCTCCTGTGTGAGCAAAGCCCATATCTTGATTTATCCTGAAAAATTAATGGAGTATACGTATATTATAAGTCATTTTCAGTTCTGTTTCAATTAATGATCATTCAATTATTTTTAAAACTAATTAAGCTTCCAAAGATGAAATTGCATCTTCCTATTATTATTATTAAATGAGAAAGCTTCATTATAATCAATTTTCCCGACACTATTTCACGCTAATCATCTCTGAATACTCACTGGTCTCCTACGAACAATGCTCTTTTTGGATCTATTACTCCAAATTTTTTATTTGCAATATTGGCAAAGTATTCACTAGGTTTTGCTACAATAGTAGGTTTCTTCCCAGTGAAGTCTGTTATAAGCTGGAGCAAATGTTGATTACCTTAAATGAGAAAAACCTATATAATTAGTGAAATGAAGGAAAATCACCTTAATTTCAACACGGAAATATTTAATATCATAGAGAATATGTTTTTCTACTATATAAATCGATAGAATCACAGGAATCAGCGAGCAAATATGAAAAAAATGAGTACCTGTACATATATGCGAGGTGTTTCAGAATTGAATGCTGATCCTAAAGGGCGATAATCCTCAGATGATTTTAAGAAAAAAATTTCTGAGATACAGGATGTTGAAATTTATCAAAAAAATCAATTCTTCCCCAATATCTCTGAAACCGCTTTGGCTTTTTTTTAAATTTTGATACATGCAAAGTACGCATAAATTTTTTTTCCATGATAAAGGATTTCTTAATTTTCATCATCGTCCCTGTTAACATGCCCTGTCATATTTTTGGTCAAAATAATGATACGCCACTGCCTTTTTTCCACATAAATATTATTTTTGTAATTGTCCTCTATCTTCCCATAAAAATGGTATCATGCCTTTTTTTCGTCCAGCGGACGGTTTTCGATTTAGAAAATAAAATACATTCAGTTGCTTGTCCCTATTCGATTTTTTCTCTTAGTCTTAATTTCACAAATGTGGTAACCAAAGGATCTAAGCAAGATTTTTATATTTTTATGGTAACTATTATTTAGTTTTTGTAATGAGTACGCATGAAAATCCATTTTTTATTTTTATAAATATAACTATTATCAACAAAAAATACCAAAATAAAATTAACTGTTCAAAATATCCACCAACTGCAAGTATGCACGCTTCAGCCCTCAGTCATTGACTCGCGTACTCTTTGAAAAATTCCTGGAGTATTCCTTATTGCTTCACAGGAAACTATTACGCGGTTTCGCAATTATTCCTCAGTTAGAATGGGTTGACTGTACACCAAAGACTTAATCAATGAAAATAATCAAGACTGTTCAAGTCTGGGGATCTAGCTGGCCATGACTCTGTTCCCCTGCAGCCTATCCAGCGATTATGAAAGTTTTGGTTTGAATATTCGCGTGCCAGAGCACTAAAATGAGCAGGTGCACCATCGTGCATAAAACACATGCGATTTCGCATTAAAATAGGAACATCTTCCAACAGAATTGGCAAATTATCTTCAAGAAATCGGCAATAATTATGTCCATTTAATCTGCGTGGTAAAAAAAGGTCCAGTTAGGTAATCTCCAATAATTTCAGCCCAGACTTTCAATGAGAACTGCTCCTGGTGATGAGATTCCACGATTGCATGCGGATTTTCCTCGGCCCAAAAATGATTAATATGAAAATTTCTGATCCTGTTTTTGGTAAAACTAGCTTTGTCCGTGAATAAGATTTCCCTGTCAAATAAAGGATTTTTGGTGACTTTTTGGAGAAATCATTGGCAGAAATTCACTTGTAATGGAAAGTCTCAAGGAAGTAGAGCCTGAACCCGTTGAATGTGATAGGGATATAATGAATAATCATGAAGAATCCTCCATAGTAGAATATGGGCGATATTGGAATTATTGGCAACTTGCCTCGTACTTATTTCAGGATTTTTGTCAACTTACAATGACATACAAAGTAATGAAATAAACTAACCAGAACAACAAAAATAATTTATATTACAACAAATAGTAAAAGTAGATAATCATATTATTTAACTGGTAATAGTTGAAGTGAGGTGGGTAAGTAAGTTTTCTGGAAGTAATAAAAAAACAAGTAGATTAGTAGATTTCAGCCACAAAAAATTGAAAAATAAAAACTTTTTGACAAAAAATTAAACCGACGAAATACGGAACTGAAAAGTAAAAAATAAAATAAACCTTCTTGGTCTGAATAACTGAGCTCCTAAACTGATGTAAGTAACTTATTTTGAGTCGGCGCCAAACAAACAAGGAAATGAATTAGGTAAGGCGAAGAATTATGGCATCGAGTTGCGCGGTGACATTCTGATAATTTTTTTGAAGTAATTTAATTATCTTCGTTGATTGTTCGTTTGGCGTCGACTCAAAATTACTTTACATTACATGAGTGTGGGAGCTTATTTATTGAGACCAAGAAGGTTTATTTTATTTTTTACATTCCAGTTCCGTATTCCGTCGGTTTAATTTTTTGTTAAAAAGTTTTTTAATAAACAAGTTTTTATAACGTAAATAATATCAAGTATCTAGCTGAAGAAGAATCAAAATTGTTTATGTTGAAAACAACGAAATGTGTTTTTTAGCATATTAGATGTTTCTAGCCCACAAGATAATCCTACTACTCTTCAACGGCTGATTTCGGACGAAAAAAAGGCAAAAGACCATTTTTAAGAGATAGAGGACAATTACAAAAATAATATTCATTTGGAAAGAAAGACAGCGGCGTATTATTATTTTGATCAAAAATATAGCAGGGCATGTTAACAGGGACGCCACTGATGAAAATTTAGAAATCCCTTATCATGGAAAAAAATATTTTCATGTGTACTTTGCATGTACCGATTTGAAAAAAAAAGCCAAAGCGGTTTCAGAGATATTGGGGAAGAACTGATTTTTTTGTTAAATTGCAACATCCTGTATCTCAGAAATAAAGCGGTTACGGACCTATGTTCATATGAGAAATTTTTCTTAAAATCATCCAAGGATTATCGTTCTTTAGAATAAGCATTCAATTATGGAACACCCTGTAAAGAAACGAACGATAGACAATAGGCAACAAAACATCTTCCCAAAAATACTTCTGAACCTTGATTATAAATGATTCGATTACATCTGATGATTTCACTATAAACTGCCTGTACATTGATGAATTCATTAAGGAATGTTGCCCAAGTTGGAGTGAAAGGTTGATCTTCAAGCTACACAATACTATCCACAAATAATGTGTGAAAATATTAACCATATCAATTCAAGGTTGTCCCACAAGGGTGAGTCTTGGGGCCAGACCTCATGTATATATGACACATGAACATATCGATAAAGAGAAATGAGCATCAAATAGATCCACGAATTCCTTAGAGATTGGAGGCTTGGGAGAGCCTTGGAAAAGCAGAACTGCCAACAATGTAAGCTAGTGTTCAATTAGTATGAAGCGTTGAATCCAAAAGACATTCATATAACTAAAAGATATCGTCGGATCGATTTGGAACGTGTAAGCCTTGCATAACGAAGAAAGCCGTTTTGTTAATCAAATGGATTTCATGAATATTATTTTTTATCTTGTGTGTGAATGTTGAGCTGAGCAAGCTATAATTTCACTCTGAAGATTACATTTTTTGCATTTCTATACTCTTAAATGCCAAATTCCAGCCTATAAACAAACCTACTCACCTATCATTGGTCCCAAAGGACCAACAGGCGCATCCCTATCACCGGCTGCTGCTAGAAGAATACAGTCTTTTCTTTTTAAATATGTTATCGCTTTTTGAAGTTTCAATGTTGTCAAATTGATATCTAAACCATATAAGACTGCTCCGATATCTTTATCATCTTCGATATGCTTCACCAACGCTGGGATAGTCTCCTCAATCTTCTGGGGCTGAAATTTTCAAACAGTTTATTATTTTATAGTTGATTTGAAAATATTGGATAGTAAGTAGAACCCATTGAAGAAAATAAAAAAACTCAAAAACAATAACTATGTAAAAAAATTTGTTATTGGCCATATTCTGAAAAATGAGCCGCTTTTGACTATCTGCTTGGTTTTCGCTTGATTGTGCATCCCTATTTCAAACAAATAATATGAATGATTTCTTATTTCCAAATTTGGAGAAAATTGGTTGGATAGGAATGCATCCTATATTGACCGCCTAGATCTCCTGTTACTCTCTCGTTGTATTTTTTCTTTCTTAGATTTCTGTAAGTATTTACTGAAAGATGAAAAATATGTTTCAAATTATTGACCAAAAAATCAAAATTGGTCTTATTTATATTCAAGTATTACTTTTGACTATTTAAGTATTCAAGTATACTTTTGACAATTTTTTTTTCTGTATATCAATTCTCTATAATTCCGTTATTAAGATGCTTCTGGGAAATAAATAAGATATCTTCGTTTTCCTTGTATCTCAAAAAATATTTTTGATTGCATTTTCATTTTTCAGAAAAGCAGAAATTTGTATATAAAAGGAATCACTCACAAAAAGTTTTCACAATTCACAATTCAATATTCATATTTCTTTTAATGAAGTAAACTCACCGGATCGGGGGCCACCTCAAAACCAGCCTTTTTCAGTTCATCCTTGAAAACTTGCGTTCCAATAGCGAAAATTTTCCTATTGAAATCAATGCTTTTCAAATATAAAATTATTGACAAGATAGGGTTTATCATATCATCCGTTTCCACGTTGAAACCCTCACGAATCATGATTTTCCAAATATCCACAATGCTCAAAAGAGGATTGTTGGTGACGTAGCGAACTTTTTTTCCTTTCTGTTTGAGACTTTCGATGCAATCTAATGCGCCGGGAAGTGGTTTATATGATAGCCATATAACCCCTAAAAAAAATACTATTCTTATAACGTATAACATGTTGGAAACATTGAAGTGACTCAAGACTAGAGTATCACTTAGTATTTGTTTTGTCTTGAAGTTGAGAATTTTGGAAATATTGTGTAGTAATTCAACGTGGCAATAAGCCTTCCTCACGATTTTTGTCACAAGCACACTAAATCTCAGTCCGGTTTCCATAGTCAGTCCCAAATTTCTCGCTGAAACAACGATTTCGAGGGACTCCGAATCAATTCTTATACCGGGTGGTCCACTTACGACTATCCACCCCCAATAACTCCCAGAAAAATTATCTTACAAAAAATTGCCGAGACACGTCGATTTTTGTTTGGAGGAGGACACCATTTGACGAGAAGAAGATATATGTTATACTTCAACCTCATACTCCCCAGAGCAACCCCCTCTATAATTTCAATAGGGAATGAGGGTCGTGTCATACATCATTGTGAAGGTAATTCAATTCACTAGCAGTGCAAAATTTTCTGAATTTGAAAAAGGCGTGCTCGAAATATTCGTGTTCAAATGGTACATTGGTGAATTGTGAGTAAATAAATTATACGAAATAGATTATCAAACAATTATTCACAAAAAATGTTCAAAATGACTGCCATTAACTCCCAGACAGTAGTAGAGTCTATTTTCAAATGCCTCCTGCACCTTTGAAACTGTTTCTCTGGTAATTGCCTGGCATTCAGTTATAATTCTTTTCTCCAAATCGTTCAGGTTCAGTAGTTGAGTTTTATAAATAACGGATTTCAAATTACCACAGAGGAAATAATCATTGGGTGCCAAGTCCGGCGAACGTGCTGGCCATTCTATTGGACCTCGACGACCTATCCATTTGTTTGGGGAAATTTGGGATAGCCATTCTCTCACCTGTAATAAGAAATGAGGTGGTGCCCCATCTTACTGGAAATAAATGTTATCTGTCAATAGATTTGGATTATCATTATCATCAAGGCCCGTGTTAACAGCATCCAAAATAAGTGATTCGATCAGATTCTGCAGCATATCCAAATAAACCGCACCATTTAAATCACCTTGGATAAATATTGGGCCAATGATTTTACTACCCAGAATCCCTGCCCACACATTGAACTTTTGAAGCCATTGTGTGTGCTCTTCTCTTAGTAGGTGGGGGTTGTTCTGACTCCAATAGCAAGAGTTGTGTCTGTTCACTAACCCGTTAAAAAAAAATTAACACTCATCACTGAAGCAAATATGCTTAATGAATCCGTGGTTCCTCTGTATCATTCTTGTTACATTTTCGCAAAATTCAGATCGTCTGTCGTAGTCATCCTCATTCAGTTCATGGTGAAGATGCAACTTATACGGATGAAATTTGTGCAATTTTAGCACCCTCATTATGGAAGTTCTCAATATGCCTGTTATGCTGCTGAGTTGCGGTGTAGACAAAGTTAGGTCAACTGCAACTTGACTTAAAACTTCCATTTGATGGATCTCGTTTGTAACAGCCGCCATCCTATTTTTATTTTTTATTGGCGACTGATCCAGTCTCACGGAATTTCACCACAAGATCCAAAATATATCTAGAATGATCAAAAAATACCAAAACCTTTTTCCATAACCATTTTTCCTGATACTCACTTGTGAGTTACGTTTCTGTTCTCGTGTCTCTCATTGAAGATCCGAGCTGTTGCTCGTGCACACTCATTTTGAGCAACAAAAATAAAAATAATTTCAACTTTCTCGTCTTTTGTGTAAACCATCGCGATACAAGTAGAATTGTTGGAATACGTGGTCACTTTTCGATTCTACACTATCACCATTTCACAAAAAAATGGTTCTCAGAGATTAGTATTTCTTCTTTGACAATCATGTTGGCAACGAAAAACTTGAACGTGTACTCGGTGAGCAAATAAAATAAGACAATCGGTGGATAATTACGACTGAACTGTACTACTGCCTGGGAGACAATAATGGAGATTATTTATTACTGCAGTGTTTTGAAAGTAAAGTTAGAGAAGGAAAAACAATTGTTCGAACAAATTTGACTTCGACATAACTTGAAACAGTGCATACGTAATTATTTGATAGTAATTATTTGAAGTGTTTTTGAGAGTTTTAGGCTATAAAATTTGTTACTGATATTAGAAAATGGTTCGGTTTACAAACTCAGAAATGGCCGATATGCATTTTGTCTATGGAATGGCCCAAGGCAATTCCAGAGCGGCTAGACGCATTTAGCAAGAAATATATCCTCATCGCATTGTACCAAATAGACAAACATTTCTAAGAATACACGAAAGGCTGTGCGAATCAGGAACCTTCCATAGGTCGGCTGCTCTTATCTGGAGACCTGCAACGGTAAGAACAGTGGAGCTGGAGGAAGCAGTTTAACGTGAAGTTGAGCGTAGCCCCGATAATAATAATAATAATATTTTATTCCATTAGGACCATATTACATGGTATTGAACATGTCAAAAATATAAATATAAAAATATAAAAATCTATACACCTATAATCATATATACATAAAATTTCATTCTACGAGACCGTATAGAAGACTCGAAGACTTACAGGCACACAAATAACAGTTATTATACAATTTCAGTTATTGTTTACATATAGACATTCAGACACACAATGTTCAGTATAATTTAACAGTCAATACAATTATAAGTCAGAAACTCGCTTGGGCTATACAGTGCTAGTCAAAAGTCCCTCCCCCCCTCGTATCTTTTGAACGGGTATACTTATAATAATGAAATTTGGAGGGTGGAAATAAACGGATGTAGGCTTCTCAACTGGTCATAACAGGTGACGCAATAGTCATAAATAACGTCACAAGGCCACTGTGACCAATAATTTTAAATGGGACCCTATGGCAAGTGACAGCTCGTTTGAAAGGTATTGACAATACCTATTCAGTCATACTAATTTTGTTTGGGTTTCGGCTGATTTTGATTGATAAATTGAAGAAATACGAAAATTATAGTTTCGCATTTAATTAATAAAGATTTTAAAGTACGCCTCTGGTTAATTGTCAAAAAGGTTGACGTTTTTGAATTCTCTACTTGTCAAAAGTGTTTATACCTTGAAAATTTACCTAAGCTATTGTTTAACGAGACGTTTAAGTGTTTACATAGGCAAAATGGTACGTACTGTAGTCGACAAAGTAGCAGCTATCTTAATAATTGGTGAATGTAGAAACAATTTCCATGCAGCGGAACGACTGTTTAATGAGAGGTATCCCGATCGCCCTATATCGAGGGTTTATTTGAGGGAGCTTCTTCGGAAGTTTGAAGCATCAGGTAGTGTTCAAGATGCCAAACGATCTGGTCGACCAACAATTAGTGATGACAAAAAATTGACATAATTGGAGAAATGGTAGTAAACCCTACTTCTTCCACAGCCCAAGTTGCGTCTATCTGTGAAGTCAGTCAAAGGACAGTACATAGGGTGTTGGCTAAAAACAAATTTCATCCATACAAATTAAAAATGGTGCACCAACTTTCAGATGATGAACCCGACCGAAGACTAGAATTCTGTGAAACTATGTCCAATAAAATGAACCAACAACCAGGCTACATACAGACAATTCTTTTAGTGACGAAAGTACTTTCTTTCTCAATGGAATGTTAACACTCAAAATGTGAGGTATTGGAGTGACACAAATCCTCACATCTTTCGTGAAAACATACTCAATTTCCAGAAAAAGTAAATGTTTGGGCAGGTATTTTGGGAAACCACATAGTTGGGCCTCTTTTTCTCAATGCTAACTTAACCGGTGAATTGTATCTGGAGATGTTACAAAATGATATTGAGTCGTTAATTCTTGAAATTCTAGAAGATAATCCAGATGAATTCGACAACTTGGAAATAACGTTTCAACAAGATGGTGCTCCTGCACACTATTACGGTGCAGTAAGACGTTACCTAGATGAAGAATATCGTGGTAGATGGATTGGGACGACGAGGTTCGATCGAATGGCCAGCTCGGTCACCGGACCTTACACCATTAGATTTTTTTCTATGGGGGTACTTGAAATCTAAGGTTTACGCTACAGCACCTGACAGTATTGCCATTCTGAAACAACGAATTGTTGAAGAATGTAGGGCAATTTCCGCTGACACACTGGGACGAGTACGAAAAGAGTTTAGCAATAGGATGCATTACTGCCAGGAAGTAGCACATTTTGAACACTTATTATAAGAACTGGTTCTTAAATCTTTATTAACTAAATGCGAAACTATAATTTTCGTATTTCTTCAATTTATCAATCAAAATCAGCCGAAACCCAAACAAAATTGGTATGACTGAATAGGTATTTTCAATACCTTTCAAACGAGCTGTCACTTGCCATAGGGTCCCATTTAAAATTATTGGTCACAGTGGCCTTGTGACGTCATTTATGACTATTGCGTCACCTGTTATGACCAGTTGAGAAGCCTACATCCGTTTATTTCAACCCTCCAAATTTCATTATTATAAGTATACCCGTTCAAAAGATACGAGGGGGGGAGGGGACTTTTGACTAGCACTGTATATGCATTTCTCAATCAAATAACTTTTTACTTGTTTTTTGAAACGTATTTCATTTCTTTCACTTTTTATTGATTCCGGGAGTATATTGAAAAACTTTATACCACTGTATTGAGGACTTTTTTCATATAAGGAAGTTCTGTGGTGAGGAATTTGTAGCAAATTGCCAAGCCTAGTTTCATAATTATGACTATCATGATTATGTGTTAGTGAATCTACATTTTTACTGACAAGCAAAATACATTTGTAAATATATATACTGGGAACTGTTAAGATGTTATTATCTCTAAAATATGGTTTACATGAGTCTGTTCGTTTGATATCAAATATAAGTCTGATAATACGTTTTTGAGAGATCAGTAGTCTGCGAGCCATTGATGTATTTCCCCATACAATAATGTCATAGCTAATTCGAGAGTATACGAGCGCATAATAGACATTGAGGAGTTGTTCTTTATTGAATATCGTTTTCAGTTGGACTATAGCATAGTAACTTGAGTTTACTTTCTTGCTGACATTCTCAATAGCGGTTTTGAAGGACATGTCTGAATCCAGATAAGTTCCAAGAAATCGTGCAGAAGAAATTGGTTGTAACGAAACTGTTCCTATATTTATATGAATTTGATCACGTAATTCTTTTTTACGTGTAGAAGAACGGTTTTGGAAGCATTGAGTATCATTCCTTTTTTTTGTGACCATTCGGTGATTTTGTTTGCTAAATGATTCAATTTCTCTTGTATTATTTGAGAATTATCACCATATGCAGCTAATGAGACATCATCTGCATATAGCACTAGGCAATCAGTTTTCATGAAATTTGGAAGGTCATTAATGAATATGAGAAACAGGAGTGGCCCCAGAATTGATCCTTGCGGAACTCCTAAATTCACATCGTATGTTTCTGTTTCGGTGCCATTCATTCTGATAAATATTTTTCTATGCTCCAAATAGGACATCAACCATTTTGATACTTTTCCCCTAATGCTTACTTTCGAGAAATTTCAAATCCAGGCAGTCAAATGCTTTGGTGAGATCAAATAAAAGTATCCCCACATGTTTCTTCTGATCCAAATGTTTATGGATATACTGGAAAAGATTGTAGATAGCACTCTCTGTTGATCTCCCTGGATAAAAACCATTTTGACACATACTGATTATTTGGTATTTCTCAAAGTATGTTATAATTCTATTATACAGTGCTCTCTCTATTATTTTACATATGACCGTAGGAACAGTTATGGGTCTATAATCTTCCAGGAACTGGGAATTAACTTTTATAGGGATTAGTGTAACCGTTCCAATTTTCAAAATATCAGGAAATTTACCTAGTTCAATCGAGAGATTGATGATGTACGCAAGAGGCTCTGCAATGTAAGATCCTATGCTTTTAATTATTTTAGTAGAAATACAATCAACACCAACACTATCGGTGTTTTTTGAATTATTCATTATGTCTAGTATTTCTGTAGGATTGGCAGCACTAAAGAAGAAAGAGTTCATTTGTGGATTACTCACAGTGCATACCTCGGATGTTGAATTTGGAAAGTGCAGATCTAGTGCGATTCTGGGTGACGTTGCAAAGTGTTTGCAAAGCTCATCAGCTATTACAATTTTGTTAGTGGTCAACTTGTTGTTGATGACAATTTCAGGTGGCTGGTTGTTTTTTGTTTCACCGTTTTTTCCCGGACTAATTTCCAAAAGTACTTTTGTTTTTCGGTAATATTTTGTTTGTCGTTTATACGTGACTGATAGTGAGTATGCTTGGTGTAACTAACCTTTCGTTCGTACTCCTTTTTAAAACATTTATATTCTTCATTTAGGTCTGTTTGTTCATGCGTATTCACCTTTAGCCAATATAAGTTTTTCAATCTTCTGCCCATTTCTATGATTTCTTTATTACATATACAAGTACAGTACACGCAAAATTGCACAACAATTGAACATTTCTCACTTCACTGTATGGAATATTTTAAGGGACTATCAACTGTATCCTCACCACATACAGCGTGTGCAAGCGTTATTACCTGCGAATTTTCCCAAGCGAGTTGTTCATTCTACTTGGCTTTTGCAACAACAGGCAGTATCTCCGACATTTCTATCCCGTATATTGTTTACCGATGAAGCATGTTTTTCCCGAAATTCAATAATGACCTTTCATAACAATCATATATGGGCTGAAGAAAATCCCCATCATTATCAACAACAGTTTTCCGTGAATGTTTGGGTTGGTATTGTGGGTGATTATCTCATTGGACCTCATTTTTAACCACCGAAATTAAATGGTCAAAAGTATCGTCATTTTTTGGAATTTTTGTTACCTGTACTATTATAAAATGTCCCACTGGCAGTAAGAGGAGCAATAGGGCTCATGCACGATGGGGCCATACCTCACTTTAGCATAGTAGCACGTCAATTTCTGGATGCAACTTATGGAGAAAACTGGATCGGTCGCGCAGGTCCACAGTCATGGCCACCCAGGTCACTGGATTTAAATCCCTTGGATTTCTTCCTTCGGGGACATTCAAAATCCCTCGTTTATAAAACTCCAGTAAACACTGAGAAGAATTATTTCAACGGATACGCGATTAATATGATCAGATAAGACATACGCCGGAAATATTTCGACAATCGATGTTAAGACTTACTTGCATTGAAGTTGAAGGAGTACATTCTGAGCAACTATTGTAAGTTTTGTGTTACTTATTGTTGAATGTTTTCTTGCTGAAAAAAAATTGCGTACCATTTGTTTAAGTGTGGTTTTAATAAAGGGTTCTTCTTGTTTCATTTTTTTTTTCAATTTCCGGCGTTACCTCATAACAATAAAGTGATTTTTTTTTCTCAAAAACAACGCAAGATACGAAAACATGCTAGGAATAAAAACGGTGTAGTTTTAGTAGCGTAATGCGAAAACAATACAAAAATTGCAAAAAAATTAGTGGCACACATTTATTTTGTCAAAAATATTGGTTAAGGTGCCTTCCGGCAATTAGTGCTGAATTAGCCTCTTGCTATCCCAAATAACAATGCCAAATTTTAACAAAATCGGCCAAAGCATTAGTGAGATATTTAGGAAAAAACTATTTCGTTTAAAAATGTTGACACCATGTATCTTGAAAACGGAGCATTATTTTTATATGAACTTTTTGTCTTAGAATAACTTACATAACACCCTGTTTTCAGTATATTCAGTTTCAAAATAGATAATGATGTTTGTCAGTCACCCTGTATATATAATGGCATATGAGTAGACTAAGAATTTTGTCTGTGTTATATCGGTTCGATAGAGAATCTGTCGATATTATGACATAAAAGAAGTCTCAAAACCTTTCCCCTGAGTTTGTAGGAAAGCTATGCAAGTATTCAAATCGGTTTGATAATATAGGAACAAACGATGTTTGTCGGTCTTATTCTGGCTCACCCTGTACGCAAATAGTACAAGAATATGTTTTTTTTTATATTCGAGGTTTACCCTGTTTACATATTTCATGTTCGAATATTCATTGCCTGATACCGAGTTGATTATAATAATCACTTTTATTTTATCCATTACCTTCTGAAAAGAAATACATTACATTTCAATTTCCATTTCATATCATCGTAATAAAAACGTTGATTCTAATGTATTCATTCCATTTATTTAATGAGAGCTCTTTACGCCATATGTTTTTCCAGAAGAGTCATTAATTCAGTATAATTCTACTGATTTCCTATTTGCCATTTCATGGTTATCTCTGAATGTTAAAATATATTATTGACAATAGAAATCATTGCTGATACAATTATATAATCCTTTTCATCATATCATTCATGAAATTTTGTCGTGGTTTTGTTTGGTTAGACAGTTAACATCTATATTCAAATAAAAAGTTAGTGATTTAATAATCAAACACAAAATTTGAATAGATTACCAAGTCTTTGACCCAAGTTTTTCATTTAAAAGTTTTATGAACGTATCAACGTTTTTTATTGAGATATTCAACGGTGGGAGATGTCTCTTTCAGAACCAGTTTTCAACGTTGGTTTTCAACAATTTATTTTAAACTGACAATATATTCACGTTTATCACAATATATTCCTAATATATCTTCATTTCAAATAAACGTTTCATCAACTTAGTTTTCATTGATATTCTTTAACCAAAATGGATGAAGTCAAAAAAACTTTTTTTTAAAAAGAGACAACAGAAATACTCTGAATTTTGATGTTATTTTCTAGTTGTATGGAAAAAATTATGAAAATTTTCTCTGAAAAAAATTGCAAGCCAAATGTCTTGACATATTTTGAAGCACCCTATAGGCACCGTATGTGTTATAAACATAGATTCAAAAGTTTTGCATTTTGTTTCCTCTGATTATGAATCACATCATGTTCTCATTATTGGGATTAGAATAGATTCAATGTATTATTAAGTTTTAATCACAAATATTAGTTGGTTTACATTTTATATACGGGTTGAGAATATTGAATAAGCTCATGTGCATCAATATAATTAATCCCCCGAAAAATGTCTATTCCACAAATATTTTATTAGTTTTGACGGACCCTGTATATATCAATATATGATAGATTCAGAAGAGGTGGAAGAAACCATGTCTGTATGCGTTTCACAAACATAAAATATGTTTTATAAAAACATCTGATTTGATTATTCTCCTTGGAACTTGAAACATGACCCACAGGTCACTCGCTATAATTGTCGAATCCTCCCAAAGAAAATTTGGCATTTACTCACCATCCATATCGAAAAAAACCTGGTCAAAGGAGTTGATGAAATTCCTTTGTTCCTCTTTGGTAACTTCCGCTAAATTTTTCAATAACTTCATGATGGAAACTTATAGAAACTGCCATTCAATTGAGGATTGTGAACGAATCGTTTCGCTAAATAATTCACTTGTGTGTTTGAACCGATAAGATTAAATTGGAGGACAGTATCGTACTGAGACGAGTTTGTTCGGAGACCTGAAATAATTTAACCTATAAGAAACTGTGTACTTTGGTTTTATTTTTCTCAGTTTTACACATCAAAAGCTGATATAAAAAAAATATATCTCTAGTGTTGCTGAAACTCTTGCAGTTAATTAATTCTTCCACAGATTCTACAGGTGTTGAATGAACCAGGGATTTAAGATATCCCCACAGGAGAGAGTATAGTAAAGTCTAATTAAATCGGGAGAACGTGCAGGCTACTTATAATAATAATCTTTATTCCAGTCAGATCATATTTAAATGATATTGGCACTGTCAAAGAAACAGTACATGTTTACAATCTATATACATATTTATATATAAAATCGCGAGAATTATATCTCGATGTATATCATATAATAAGAGTACCTGATGTTAGATTATTGGGGATAATAATATTCAAACAGATAATCACAGGTCTTATTCTGCATGTACGGTACCAGTCTATCCACTGATCATGGAATGTTTGATCAAGAAATTAACGAACTATTTGTTGGAAATGGGCCGGTGCTCAGACATACTGATAGCAAATTATTTGACGGACTAATAGACGTACTTTTTCAAGATTCCCAGGTGAAACTTTCTCCAGAATTATTCTATAGATATGCTCATTTAAACAGGAAAGAAGCAGATATGGTTCCACTATATTATTTTCGTCATATCCTGTCCAAATATTAACCGAAAAATTTTGTTGGTAGCCTTTCCCTAACATTCCATGGCGTTTTTTTTCATCTCATAAATTGATATTCCTTCTACTTAAACATCCATCTCTTATGAAACATGCCCCATCTGAGGTTAGTACACTTTATATATTCTCAAAAACCATTGACAAAAAAATTTTCGGGGGCCATAATCACCAACATTTAGGGCCATCACCTTTGCAAGTGAAATGGATACAATTGCTGTTCACGTGCTACCCGACTTACTGTTGATTGGGAAACTTGCATATTATGTGAAGTAGCCCGAGTGCTGGTAGGAGGATCTGCTGCTAATCGGTCGAAAATTTGTTCTTTGGTGTCAATATTTCTTATCGTTCCCCTCGCACCACAATAATAATAATAATATTTATTCAGTAAGATCATCAAAGATTATATTGAATAAGTCAATACAATATAAACGAATAAATCAATACAGTAGGCACAACAATAAAAATAAATAAATATTGCAATACATATATAAAGCATTGTCAATAACAATTTGTTCAAGATAGAAATATAGATGAACATATATGCATTATATTATCACAGACTATCATTTGAATATTTATCACAGGCAGATTCTTGATTTCATTCGGTAATTTGTTATAAACTTTTATGGCCATACGTCTAGGACATGTTTCGGTTACTGTCAATCTGTGTGATGGAACTTCCAGCTGTTGCAAATTCCTAGTGTTATAATTTTTATTCCTGTTAAGACTCTGAAAGCTTGTTATATCTGATTTAACATATTGCAATAGCTCATATATGTATATTTTAAGATTCTGAGACTTTGAAAAATGGACCTACATCTAGTTCTTCTACTTACTCCTGCAATATACCTGATAGCCCCTTTTTTAAATTGTAAATATCCTGGTGCAGTCACTAGATGCTCCCCATGCCACAATTCCATATGAGATAATAGAGTGAAAATGGGCATGATAGTAGATTAATAATAATGGTTTTCTCACACTGCAACGCAGTTGTTGAATGCAATAGGATATTGGAGCATTTTTTTGCAAATCACATCTATGTGTTTATTCCATTTCAAGTTTTCATCTATATTCAAGCCCAAAAATGTTGTATCTCTCTGTTGTTGATTTGAACCATTTCATTGGATGCTTCATCAACCGTTGATATGATATTATTTTTAGTTTTCAATAATTATGTGTCATCAGCATACATTACAGAGTGATCGCTGTAAAAGTCATTGACATATATTATATATAAGAGTGGACTCAAAATAGAGTTCTGTGGTACTCCATTAAAACAGGTTCTAAATTCGGACTTTTTACCATTTACCTCTACATAGTGGTTTCTGCCCTTCAAATAACTGACAAACCATTCATGAGCTACTCCCCTGATACCATACATTTGAAGTTTGGCAAGGAGAATATCATGATCAACCAGGTCGAAGGCTTTACTCAGGTCTAAGAAAATCCCTAATGCCTTTTTTCCTTCATCCAAATTTCCGTACAGATTGTTAAGAAACTTTATGACAGCTTGGCTTGTAGACATTCCCTTACGAAAACCAAACTGATTAGTGTTGAATAAATTCCATTTTTCGAAAAATGTGTCAACTAAATTTTAGACATATTTTTCGTAGACCTTAGCAAATGGACTGGAAAGTGAAATATACATCTATAAAGGTCGTGAAATGTGGATGACATCAGCAGCGGATCTAACATTTTCTTCTGTTTTACCATAAATTCCATTTTTACAAGCTTTCATTTAAATTCACATTTGGTTGTATGTATGTTCAGTTAAAATCTTGCAAGTGAATTTTGATCCTCTTCTAGTTGTTCAATTAACGTGAAATTTGGCAGGTGTTCATAATTTTCTAGAGAAAAAACAGAATGGCGGCTCTAATATGGCGGACGAGTTTTGTGATTATCGTTCGATTCTATTCAAAATTGGTATGTGGTGGTTTTCGGGAACAGATATAGATTTTTTTGTCAGAATCCAGGAATTTGAAATGCCGGCTCCAAGATGGCGACGAGTTTTGTGTTTATAGCCCGATTCCATTCTTAATTGGTGTGTGGGGGTTTTTGGGGTCGGATATCATGATGTTTTTGTAAAAATGGATTAACTCAATTTGGCGGCTACAAGACGTGTTTTGTTCGATTCCATTCAAAATTGGTATGTGGTTTTGTTTGGGGTTGGAGATTATCAACGTTTGTCAGAATTCAATAAAATGAGGAATTTCTTGAATTACTAAAAAGAAATGAATAAAAATAATAAAAAAAAATAAGACAAGCTATAATACAAATGCGCTAAACAGGAAAAACTGATTTATTTAATTGTTTGACCTAGGTTATTCAAAAGCTTGCCGCCAATATAAAATGAGTAGTCTTGCACGGCAAGATTTTAAATCTGCTACTCACAGAATAACCTAGGTTAAATTTTATTCTCTGACTTAGATGGTGACAGATGCATATATCTTGGCTAACTATAAACGGGTTATGGTTAATGATAATTATTCCGTCTATGTTAGTATCGAAGTATCGATAATAGTTATTTATTATACAAGGGAAAAAGTATTAGATTTTAGCTCGAGGTTGTGTTGTCTCCCGACGCGAAGCGGAGAGAGACAAAAAACCGAGAGCTAAAATCTAATATTCTAGATATTTGGATACCCGATGTGTGTTGAAGTTATTACCATCATTTTGCATTTTTCAAGAATGCTAGGAAATGAATTTGACGTTAAGTAAGTAGTTTTGGTAATTACATATTATGTGACAGTTAAACGTTTTGTTGTTTTATTGAAGTTTCTGTAAGTTTAAAAAAACAAATTAAAAAAATGGATTATTTAAACAAATAATGCTCATTTAGCTGATATGCATTTCGTTTATGGCCTTGCAGATGGCAATACGGCGAAGCAAGACGTATTTACCAGGACCGATTTTCTAATCGAGTACTGCCTTCAGCTCCAACATTTACCAGTCTCCACCGTCGTTTGGCAGAAACAGGTAGCTGATGTTATTGAAAGACCACGAGCAGTCCAAACCCCAGATTCAGAAGAAGCTGTTTTGAACGCTCTCGAGGAGAAATCCAGAAACAAGTACAAGAATAATTGCTGGAGCTCTCAATTCTACTCAGTCCACAGTTTGGAGAATTATCCACGATCAACAATTTCATCCATATCATATTCAAAGGGTACAAGGTCTTTTGCCACGAGACTTTCCCCAACGCATTACTATGTGTCAGTGGTTTTTAAGAAAATTGGCTGGAAATCCTCAATTTTTAAGATATGTACTCTTCACGAACGAGGCAAACTTCTCCCGAAATGCTATCACGAACTTTCATGACAACCATGTTTGGGCTCTGGAAAATCCGCATGCAGTTAGTAAAAGACATTATCAGTATCAATTTTCTGTAAATGTATGGGCGGCAATAATCGATAATTACTTGATATGTCCTTTCATTTTTCCGTTCAGACTGAATGGCGCAACTTACAAAGACTTTTTAGAAAATGAATTGCCGGGACTACTTCAGAATGTACCATTAGAAATTCGTATCTGCATGTGGTTTATGCATGATGGGGCTCCGGCCCATTTTAGCGTTATAGCCAGGAAATTCCTTAACACTGTCTATCCAAATCGATGGATCGCTAGGAAGAACCTAACCAGGCGTGGGCACCAAGGTCCCCAGATCTAAACCCGCTAGATTTTTATTTTTGGGGACATTTGAAGTCACTAGTTTATTGAACTCTAGTAGCGAACAAGGAAGATCTAAGTAACCGAATGGTAGACGCCTGTGAAACAATAAGAAACACACCAATAATTTTTGAGCGGGTACGAGATTCAATGACTAGAAGACTGAATGCCTGTATCTTCGCTGAAGGTGGACACTTTTGAACAATTTATTTGAATACAATTCAGTTTCCTGTATTTTATTTTATTCTACATATTCAAAATTTCTTGAAATAAAATGTTGATATTTCTTGCAAATTTTATTAAAACAAATACAGATTTTCCATCTTTGATACAAAAATAACTATTTCAAACGAGTAACAATAAATAAAATAGGTGGCGCCCCCTACAAAAAAAACAAAACTACTTACTTAAACGTCAAATTCATTTCCTAAGCATTCTTGTGAAAAATGCAAAATAATGGTAATAACTTCAACACGCTTCGATTATCAAATAATCGACTTGAAATGAAAGTCCAAATATCTAGAAAAAGGTTGCTTATAGCGACTTCTAACGGGGGTAGCTTTTCCACGTAGATATGGTAGAGGAATTGATTTTTCTACTGAAAAATGTGATAGAAGTACGCTCAAAAAAGTTATGAATCTTCAAAAAAGAAAAAGACGTGTAGGTGGCTCCCCCTATGAGTAAGAGCAATAATAACATCAGATTCGAATTCGACACCTCAGAAAACCTCTCAATACCAATTTTCGTTCAATTAAGGTCAGTATTTCGAAAGTTATTTGAAAAAAACTAAATAAAAATAAAACTTTAACACCCTGTATCTTGGAAACGAAGCGTTTCCGGACATATATTTATTCGGACAATTCATATTAGAATATTGTGAGGAATCACCTTCTGAAGTTTGTCAAAGTACTTTTGAATCACCCTGTATACTCAGAGATAGTTTCAGTGAACAAAATGTTTAAATCGGTTCAGTAGTTCCAGAGATTACCCCCCATATACAAAGTTACTTTTTCATAATATCAGTATAGATTAACTTTTGTAATACCGGCTGTCTACTGGCTGAAATGAATTGGAGACCCCGGCCTACCACAATCAACAGTGTGTGGGTTATCAACTGATTACCTAGTACAGAACCGTACACGAGAGAGTACCCATTACATAACGATCTCGATAATTATAGCGTAATGTTGACTTCTTGAACAAATAAGCTTTAATATGTTCTACATCGCTTACAGTCTGTCACACGCCGAATTGGTGTCTAATTAGACATGAAATATCGGTTCAGATTGAGAAACTATGATGAATGGAAAGAACTTGAGGGTGCGGCCAATCGGCAAAGTAGATTTCAGAATTTATTATTGATTCTGATATTCAATCAACCGAACTGAAGAATAATTGTCTGAAAAACTGGAAAACATAAGTAGCATTCCCATTTCTACGATCAACACATGGAGAACGATTCGAATCTCCCAAAATACTTCCTAATATTTCTATGTAATCTGAATGTAATGGTTTTATTTTATTTGTATCAGGTCCCTGCGAAGAGAAAAGCTTCCAAGACAAGTGAATTGCCTAAAGGAATTGAATCTGCAATACGTACCAGTTTATACCATGCTAGAAAATAAACAGTTTCTAACAAAAGAAAACCTAAGACAGAAACCGAGACGATTTGACCCTGGGTCTCGTTAGAGTACATACATTCCTGGATCTTGGTAGGTAGACGGAGGGTTCTTTCCATAATCCAAATAGTTTTATGAAGTCTTTTACGGAAGGGAAATCAAATAGTCAACAACGATAAACATCAGAGCATTGATTGAGGATGGAAATATTATTCAGAAGAAGCAGATAGTTGGAATCATCTGCTCGCACAAGAAAAGGTTTATGTTCCTTCGATGGTTTATTTTTTTCTCTTGCACCTGAAATTATGAAATGGTAACACAACTGATAACAAGTCTAGGACTTTATGCAAAGAACAAGATTGCAAATCCATCCGGGATATTCGAATATTGGCAGTTCCAGTCGGAAAATTTGGGATTCTTGGAAACAAATTCGGTAACACTAGATACGGCTTTTTTCCTAAAGAAGCGAGCCCAGAATCGATCGAGAGGCAGTTCAGCTTGAGTCCTTGTCCTGACAACATCTTCTGCAATGGATTTCTATTCAGGCACTGGAAAGAAAAGGAACAAAATGAGATGGACACGACGAGTCCTACGCTCACCATCAGGAATCTTTGAAATATTTGCAACAAATATCAATCTTATTCTGAACAAAATATTCCATCCTACAGGTTGGAATATTTCCAAGTAGAATGAAAACCGCTCCAGTATCTCCTATTTAAAAAAGAGGAAATTCTGAAAATCTAAAAACTGCCGTCCTATAACAACTCCATCAGTTATCTCGAAAATTTTGAGTATGCAATTTTGAAAAATTACCAAATTTTCTGGATAAGAACTCTATAATACTGGACAACCAGCATGGTTTCCGCACTGGCCGTTCCATAGTAACCGCAATTCATGATCTCTATGAGAAAGTCCTGGACTCCATAGAAGCAGGTGATGGCTCGGTTGGAATATTTTGTGATTTCAGCCGAGCTTTCGACTGTGTCTAGCATGGACTTCTGATGGATAAACTCTATCAATATGGAATCCGTGGAATACTCTATGAACAACATGAAAACTGAACATATTTCGAGCACTTTCAACTGGAATTGGGGTTAGGGGTCCCCCAGGGGTCAGTGCTGGGTCCCATATTATTTATCATTTATGTAAATGAATTACCCCTAGTACTCCACGATGCAATACTTATCTTTATGCTGACAACTCCACGAACTCATTCACAAAGCAACAGGTCAAATTAACAATAGATGAAGAGGAATGTATAACTTTCCTGGGTGTCAAACTAGACCAACATTTATCGTTCAATGTTCACTGTGAAGCTCAAGCTAAAACATTGAACAATAAATGTTTTCCAATTACGTATGGAATAACTATTTGGGGAAATTCGTCTAGCGTTCAGAATGTTTTTGTTGCCCAAAGAGAATTGTGCGGTGTCTGGCAAATGCCCCAAACGGAACCTCATGTAGAGAATTATTCAAACGACTTAAAATACTACCTTTCTTTCTATATATATATATATATATATATATATATATGAACTCTTGATCTATATTCACAGACAGCGTGGAAAATTAATCAAGAATGAATCAATACATAACCACGACACTAGAAAAAAAACAATATCCCAAAAATTACCAGATATCCTTGGACTTCCACTTTATAATATCCTCCCTAAAGGGATGAAAGAAATTGATAAACTGTCTATATTCTTTTCGACCTTTGTCCCTACAGTATAACGGATTACTTTGATAATCCTGTAATGGAATAGTTTATTTACATAAATGTGTTTAAGTGATTGTTTTCTATAACTGTCTATTATCTATAATTTCATTTTACTAAAATCTGCTTGTGCCACCTGACTTGTCCAATAGCTACTCAGCTAGATGGATCGAATGAAAAACAATACAAAAATACAATACGCAAGCACTTATCGCGAGTCCAGGTCCGTAGTGAAATGAATCCAATACGATGTAAAGTTTTTAACAATTCATTATATGAGTTTTCTTGAAGACATTCGATAAAACTATTACCTAACCTTCTTGAAAAAAGAACAATTCATTTCAGTGTTATGGAGTCAGCTTTTCCGTCTAGATTAGTCTGTAACTCACTATAACAATTTGCTTTGAGGAAGGAAAATTCCCAGATAACTTCAAACTGGCAATAGTTCAGCCACTTTACAAGAAAGGAGATCCGAATGATTTTGTTAACTACAGAGCAATAAGCCTGTTATGCAGTATCTCTAAATTATTTGAGATGGCAATTAAGGATCGGTTAACCAATTACTTACTTAAGTACAAACTCTTATCGTCCGACCAACATGGTTTATGCAGTTACAAAAGTACAGAGCACTATCTGATTTCAGCGGTCGGATCATTTCAAGTATTGACAAAAAAATGTTTGCTTTGGGTATTTGTGTACATTGAAAACTCAAAATTTCAGAATATATTGACAAAGCACAATAGAAGTTATTGGAATGATTGCTACGTTTGATTATGCTACAATTGATTGAAAATACATTGTGTATTGCCTAAAATTATAAAACATTGTAACTATATGATATTGATTATTGCATGATTTTATTGACATTTTTATATCCATATTTTCTGGTTATATTTATGTAGTGGTTTTATAAGAATTATTGATTATGGATTCGTGTAATGTTTTTGAAGATTGATCTTAATTTATATCTTTTAAATCTACAACTATATAATTATTTCATTTTTTTTATAGCTTGAGATATGACCGAACACATAGTTTAAACAAACCTCGATCATATACTGATTGGCTGCTCTTGGAGAAAATTCTTTTGTCAATGATTTTTAGTTGCACAACCCTCAGTATAGAACCTCTAAGGACATTTTAAGACACGCTTTTGTACTGCCAATTGTGTGAAAAAATTAGTATGGAGTAGAGTAAATCCAAGTAATACAAGTTTAGTTATACATCATTTGGCGGTATTTGTAAAATCCTTAAAGTGTTTCTTTGGTAAAAGTAAAAGTGAGGTTCGACAAACACTTGGTTTTATTAAGAATGGAGTATGAATTCATAACACTCTGTATATAGCCAGGGTTCAACAATGGCTGGTCAGTCAGTTGGCTCTGACAAAATAACTCCGATTTTGATGATTTTTATTTAAAGCGTTTCAAATATTCAATTATTTCTTCATTACAGTAGGATGGTTTCTATTTAGCATCTGAAAGATCTGATAATTTTGAAACTTCTACATCCAGAAATTAACATTTTCACTCAATTTTTGATACTCGGAAAAAAATATCAAACAACATATATACTTTTAAGTGCTCCAGATGTTTTAGAATAATTAAAAATAACAAACAGTTTCAGGGATTTACAAGTGTAAACCTTCATTGACTCGCCTATTGGGCACAACAGTCTTAGAACAACCATTTCATAAAACTAACCAATTACGCCTCCTTAAAAAAATACGAGAGAGCTTATTATGTATTATTCAAATTATGTAACTTTGTGTCGGTGTCACGATTCTTGAATGTTTTCGATATATCTGTGAACGGCGTAATTGACAAACCGTTTTAGGCAGTCAACTACTCTGAAATTCGTGATGTGAATGATTTCAGCGTTTCACTTAGTATCTTGGGCCTTGCACTATGCCATACCGTGCAATTTAACATAACTAGTTGGTGGAGAGAGTAGAGAACACGCTGGAAAACAAAGAGGTACTAATAGCGGCATTTCTAGACATAGAAGGAGTTTTTAATAATATCTCCATAGACTCAATCATCAGGTCTCTTAGACGCTTTTTTAGAAAAGAGTGGGGGCTAAAACCACACATGGTACACTGGTTATTCAACATGGTGGACATAGCGTACGCTTCTTTGGTGTGACAGCCAAAGACACATCAAAGGATCGCTAAAACTAAACTAGGCAAGGTGCAAAGACTTGCCTGCGTATCCATTACAATGATATCAACTATGGAGTCACTCGGGGTTGCCTACCCTTCACTTGGTGATACAAAAAGAGGTGAGGTTAGGTGCCTTCAGACTGACAAACACTCTGGATAACATAAATGTTGGGACAAGACAGATGAGCATCGCAAGCATTGCAACCAAGGACGTGCTAGACATGAGATCAGATCACCTTGCGGAACGATTCTCCTTTGACAAATCATACAGGTATCTTTACCAGACAGAACTGTTAGAAATGGCACGCCCAAGGACTGAGTCCAGCTACTTACTGGATTCCAGCAGAGGTCTACTTAATTCTTCAATGTGCGAAGAAAAATAATAGGAGAGGAGCAGATCCATATTCTCTCAGACAGCCAGGAAGTGACGTCCCAACTGGTATGGACTTGCAAAGAGGAACTGACATTACAGGCAGAACAAAATCGCGTCAAGCTGATTTGGGTGCCAGGACATCAGAATGACAAGAAGATCCGAATTCAGCTGTTAATATTAATTCTAGCGATTTTAATTGTTATTTTAATAGTAATGGTTGCCCCTATATGTTAGGTAGGTGGTTCATAAAAATAGTGAAAAGTAGCGGTCCCAGTACTGAACCCTTGGGGACTATTTCACAGGATATTTGTTGGAATTAATATATTTGCTGACATATATTTAGCAATTTTTATGGAAAACATTCAGTTTACTAGACCAATTATTACAGAAAAAAGTGTATGTTTGAAAAGAAAGTGGATTATTTGATTTTTGTGTAGGAAATTTCAGTGGAATTGGAGGTGACCAAAGAAATTAACAAAATATCCCTTTTTGTCACTTTCTCAACGGGGAAATTCAGCTTATCGGGGTACAATATATTAAGATTGCAAATTATTGAAAATAACAAGTCGTTAAAATAGTTCACTTCGCTTTTGAGTAATCATATAAGTAATGAGAATATGAAAGGTTATATTGCTAATGAGCAAGGATGAGTTAAATATATCATAGAAGTGTGAAAATTCAATATTTACTCATAAAGGGGATATTGAGAATAATGAGGATAACTAAACCTTCTATAGTTTTCCCAATATCAATTGCAGAAGCATAAAAAAGTCTTGCGGCGAAATCGTGTGAGCAGCAGTGGCGGAGATAACTAATTTTATTTAGATATTTTAAGATTTTAAAAATACTTCATAAATAATGAAAAATGAAAGAAAATTAAAGACAAGCTTTTATTTATACAAATACATTAAGAATGAAAAATTATTTCTTTCATTGTTTGATGTAGGTTATTATTATATCCTAAAACGTATTTCGATCGGCACACACCAAGACCATAGACGCTACTGGTTTTGAATCTTTCATAGCTATTAAAACACAAATATAACGCGTGATTTATGACCTCTTAGCGTAGGGACACATCTGCCAGCATTATGTCCGACTTGATTGGTCCAGACGAATCGGTTGTACAACTGACAGCCCTCACTCGAGTCCACGTCGACTATCGGCTCTTTTGATCTACCGTTTGCCGACGGAAAATGTTTACGAGTAGTACAGATTATTTTTCGTTCCGTTTCTTCGCATATACGCTCGTGTTAGCGAAGTGAGTTTTCATTTGCTCCCAATAGAAACAGCTTCTGCAATTGATATTGGATGGACTATAACGTCGTATATCTTTTGGAAAAAAGCCATCGCCATTTAACAAAGTTTTCAACACCAATTTTATCAGGCAAATATAAAATAGTGAACTCAACAGTGCCATGCAGGCTAAGTTTCGTTGTTAGGTTCTCTTTTCCCTTGGAAGTGAAAAATATTCTGGTGACGTTCTAAAACTACCTCTGTTTCCGTTTTCCAGACCTAAAGATATTTCTAGGAATCCAAAATCTTCACTATACCGGGCGTCCATGTAAGGTGGCTCACCCCTATAACTTTTTTGTTTTCGGAGATAATGGAATGAAATTTATAGGATCTGTTTAATGCATATAACTGCATTTTGTGACAAGTAACTCAGCTTCATGCAAATTCCGGATTCACCGGAAGTGACATAAACTTTCGATTTTTAAATGTTGTTATGCCCTGTAATTACAGAAATGCATTTAAAAGATAATTACCAAGATGTAACCATTGTATACCGAATGCTTACATGACTCATCTAGAAGAGAAAAACAAAGTTTTTATTGCTACCCGTTACAGTCACAGAGATAAGAAGTCAGTTTAAATAATTCAAAACTAAGTCGATAAACACTGAGCAGTTGAAAGACGAGGTAAACAACTATAAATCACCGGGAGTCAGACACCTCTGAAATTCATAAACACACTTGTTGGTCATTAACTCAACGATAACGCACCAGCGATCGTAAATACCTGTCATTCAGTAAAATATTATCCAATTATAACATAAGATAAGCCAGAACGGGTTAGAAAAACAAGTCCTCTATCAGTTTTACGACTTCACAACAACCTAAGCTCCGCCTACTAGCCCCCGTGCGGATCGACACTATAAAGCGTGAGCTTCATGTCAATATTCAATTTCATTCAATCACTTAACGAAAATATTTCGGAACCAAAGTAAGGTTAGAATGCAAGTTAGTCCAAAGCAGTACCTCATTCAGTAATCACTTATATAATACGAAAATATTTCGGAGAACATGTCATTCTCAAAAGTGCGGTATAAAATGTAGTAAAATTCAGCCAACATAGAAACTCAGCCGATTCAAATCAAGTATTGAAGCTCCTAGTAAAAACACGAGTGAACAGTATAGTTTCCACAAATTGTAAAAGCTTCCAAAACAGAGATAGTAACGGGATTCCGAAATTTCAATGGTTCACGATCACTTAGAAAAACTTTATCTGTATACGAATATACCGGACGAATTAATTAGAATAACCGATTGACGCGGGAGAAAATGAACTGATAATAATAACTTCTAAGCTAATTGCCGTTTAAAACTACTCCAGTGAATAAGTGTTAAACAGGGTGAGTCTCATGTTTGTTTTTCTGTATTTATGTTTATGGCAAAACCCAACCCATTAAAATGTGTATGTGTCTAAAAAGTATTTCCATAGTTTTCAAGACGTTAATTTCGCTTTTTTTCACTTGATTGCAAGATTTCTTTTAGTAAAATTATTTCTATTGTGAAGCCACTGCAGAATTATCTGCCAATACGTTAATTTCGCTTTCATTGTACGAATATTGTTGCCTATCATACGTCCATAGACGATTGATAGAATTGTGTCAGTTTTTATTAAATATATATATATACATTCTTAACTTTTATGAGTGCATTATTATTTTATTAAATCATTGTTTGGTTCGAATCTTTCTGAACGGTAGTACTTCTTGAATAAACAGCCCATGTTCCGGTATTGAAAGAAAGGATATTGATATTTGTAGACCGCTCCATATATCATATCCGGTTCGACTATATTCAGATAGTCGATGCTTTTAATACTGTTTTTCCAACCTAACGAATAACGTCTGGTATTTTTGTTTGGTGGGTTAAATCACAACACCCCGTAGTCCAGTCGTCAACAATGTGACACCTGGTACATTTTCAGTTTTTTTGTCTCCATATGACATTTACAATACAACCATGTATCATTTGTTACTGTTTGTGACCGTTTTTTTATTTTTTTTCAAAATAATTTTTCATTCTAGATGGCTATGGATACGTTCAAATAACTAATTTCAGTCCTAAAATGTTTGTAAAAATACAACTTTACTGTTTTCGATCAAAATGTTTCAGCTATGTGACGTTTGATTTTAAAATTTGTATTACTATTTTTTTTCAAAGAGCAAAGAGTATTTTAGTACGATTAATTTGATACCACACTCTATTAGGTTGTAAGAAAACTTTCGATAAAAAACTTAAAATAACATTATGTTAGAACTTTTTGAAAATGAAGCAAGTTGAAAATGAAATAATTATATTGAAACGACCTATTTACATATCTTCAGGGTTCCAGATGATCAAAGTGACCTCCATCTTGTTGCTGACAAAGGCGTACTTTTCTTATTGTTGCTCATACAACGTTTCTCAAATGTCTTGGTGTAATTCTATGAATACCTGCCCTTACTTTGTCCTCTAATTCATGTCGTCTGGCAGGAGGTACATCATAAACCTCGTTTTTAAAAGATCCTCATCAAAAAAAATCTAGAGGCGAAGGTCGGGTGACCTGAAAAGTTTTTTAAACAGGAATAAACAAAGGTATAAATTGAAAACAACCCTAGGTTACCTAGCCGGCCACCTAACTGGACCCATATTTCCAATCCAGTTTTCGTTGTATGTTTCATGCAGATATTCCGTAACTGCCCTCAGGTTGTGTGGTGGAGCACCATCTTGTTGATAAAATAATCCAACTCGATTTATTAATGGAACCTCGTCCAAGAAAGGCTCAATTTCCTACGTGTCAGGACACCGACAAAAATTAAAGGGCCTAAAATTCTGTCCCCTAAAATCCCAACCCAACAATTGAAACCAAACCGTTCTTGGAAATTTCCTTCCTCCATCAAGTGTTAATTTGATCATACCAATATCCTATTATTTCTGTTGAAATGTTCCAAATTAGTAAACGGCTTTCGTCAGTATACAGAATTTTATATGGAAATGTGTCATCCTCCAAATATTTTCCAAAGAACCAATTGCAATACTCAAGTCTCCTTGCATTATCGTTTTGGTACAGGTGCTGGTGTAGTTGATATTTAAATGAATGATATTTATGAAAGATAAACGCCATGTGAAGTGGAATAAATAGAAAAATCGAATTAAACGGTTTTCTTCACATAAAAGATTCAATATGAATTGAACCAGAAAATGGTAGATCTCAGGTGAAAAACAACTACTTTCCTGGCAAATACCACGCAGAACGTTGAATGATATTCACCTGAAAATCCATGCATACCTCCATATAAATGGACATTGAATGCAAATGTTTCTTTCTGATAAGCTCGATTATGTTTAATTTATGTCGTGTTCACCTAACAATCCGCATACCGGTTTCAGGCTTTTTTGGCCCTCATCAGTACGGAGTAGTCAACCAGCCAAAGGTCCGAAGAGCTCTGGCTGAAGCAAGACACAACATAACCAAAACCATCATCGAGTCTATAACACCTATAGGTACGCCGGAAAAGAAAACGTTTAACTGGCGGTACCTAGTGACAGAAAGAAACACTCCGAAAATCTCCCACCTCGATGGGTTTCTAAATAAAAGATTCCTTCTCAGTAGGAGTGGCAAGCCCGACTAGCATATAGTGAAAGATAAACGCCATGTGAAGTGGAATAAATAGAAAAATCGAATTTAACGGTTTTCTTCACATAAAAGATTCAATATGAATTGAACCAGAAAATGGTAGATCTCAGGTGAAAAACAACTACTTTCCTGGCAAATACCACGCAGAATGTTGAATGATATTCACCTGAAAATCCATGCATACCTCCATTTAAATGGACATTGAATGCAAATGTTTTTTTCTGATAAGCTCGATTATGTTTAATTTATGTCGTGTTCACCTAACAATCCGCATACCGGTTTCAGGCTTTTTTGGACCTCATCAGTACGGAGTAGTCAACCAGCCAAAGGTTATATGGAGGTATGCATGGATTTTCAGGTGAATATCATTCAACGTTCTGCGTGGTATTTGCCAGGAAAGTAGTTGTTTTTCACCTGAGATCTACCATTTTCTGGTTCAATCCATATTGAACCTTTTATGTGAAGAAAACCGTTTAATTCGATTTTTCTAATGATATTTATTTTCTTCAGAATGTTAGCTGCAGAAGACTTTGAAATGTCATATTCTCTTGCGATCTCCCTGAGTGAAGTATTAATATTTACTTGAACGTATGCCATAACATCTATTTCTTTTTCTCACAACAAACGAATCGTTCACATCATTATCAGGCTCATTTCGCATTTTTTAACCAGTTTTGGAAAATAGTGCCGGGTCGGGTGACGCCGATCAGGATATCTCTGTGCATAGAGACGTGCAGCATCGGTTGAATTTTGCTTACACTCTCCAAAAACTAATAACATATCAACTTTTTCAGTTCTTGTATAAATATTGTTATTTTCCATGATTTTCAAACAATGAGGTAAACAATAACTAACTGATTGACTTTGTAGAAGAGATGTAAAATAATATGTCGTCACGTCAATTTTTACCGCAACAATTTAATGATTTTGTTTCAGTTGTATTGGTCAAAGGCTACTCGATGATTTTTAATCTTATTTTAATCTCAATCTTCATTTAACGAAAGTTCTGTACTATTTTCAGTTTTTTATCGAAAGTTTTCTTACAACCTAATAGAGTGCAGTATCAAATTAATCGTAATAAAATGTTTTCTTTTTTACCCGACGAGCCACCATGTTGCCATTTGAAAAAAATAGTAAAACAAATTTTAAAATCAAACGTCACATAGCTGAAACATTTTGATCGAAAAAAAATAAAAAAACGGTTACAAACACTAACAAATGATACATGGTTGTATTCTAAATGTCATATAGAGACAAAAAACTGAAAATATACCAGGGGTCCCATTTAAAAATCGAAAGTTTATGTCACATTCGGTGAATCCGGAATTTGCATAAAGTTGAGTTACTTGACAAAAAATGCCGTTTTATGCATTAAACAGATCCTCCAAATTTCATTCCAGTCTCTCCGTAAACAAAAAAGTTATAGGGACGAGCCACCTTTCGTGGAAACCCGGTATAATTTTTTCACACACCCTGTCAAATATTCAATAGATGTAAAAGTGGGGAGTGACCTGTTCAACCTTCATTTATCATAATAAAGTCCTATTTATTGAAAATGTTAGTTCACATAAAATGCAACTATTACCGTTTCCAATAAAAGTCAAATAAATTACAAACGGAATGCATTGAAAACAACAAGGATGATGTTACTTTCCTGTAACCGGGATATACCAGAGTGGATGGGAATATTTTCATCGGATCGATCAAAGACCTTTTACTGATCCCGATCATTTTCAGGATGACGTCATTTTCCATACATATATCGCGTCAGCTCTTCTCGATATACCTCATAGTATGTGTGTAAATAATAAATCATCTATCCCATCCCATAATCGGAAAATTATTTACCATGAATTTATATCCGATAATTAAAATTAATGAGGTGAAACTCCTAGCTGAAAATCGTTACGAATTAGCAATCATTCACCCAATAAATATTACAAATTAGGGTCCGATTTAATCGTCGATTTGTTAGTAATTAGTTTTAAACATGAGTTTTTCATGGAACGCTTCCTTCGTGTTAATGTTTTTCTACAATCACTAAACAAAGTGTGCTTTTGTGCAACGTATAGTATTTATTTATCCGTGCGAAAAAACACAAAATCGTTATTGAAGGTCTCTTTTTGTTATTGTTTATTGAAAGGACGCAAAAAACGTATTGACCAGGAGTGCCTCATATTCGAAATGTTCGCTACTGGGTGGGGAGGAGCATATAAGATTTATCTTCGACTAATTGAGATCACTCAAAAACGTTTCATGCCATCCATTAGTTCCTTTGATGATACAAATGATATAGAATACATCAAAATCACATCAAAATAAATAACACGGAGCATGAAAGGTACAACTATCCATGCTACAAATATTCACGGTCCTTTGAAATCTTCAGTTCCAGTTCAAGATTGAAGTTTAAGTATTCATCCACACAGTAGAATGCTTCTTCCAAGAATAGGTGTTTTATATAGTTTTTGAAAGTTTTTATTGGTGATGTTCTCTTATTGGTTGGTAATTTATTGAACAATTCGATTCCCATATATTTTGGACTCATTTCAGTTTTCAATAGTCTATGTGCTTCAAGTATCGCTGAGTTTCTTGTATCATAGTTATTACTATTCAGATTTTCAAATGTTATGATGTTTGCATACAATAATACTTACATATAAATGCAAAGAACATGCGCTTAATAAATATTTCTTCAAAATTTGTTCTTCTTTTAACTCCTATTAATTTCTAGGCCCTTTTTGTAGAACAAAAACTCTTTCTGCATGAGATGACATTCCGCAGGTGATTATCCCATATGCCACTATGCAGTGAAAAGGAGTGAAATAATACATAACTAAGGTATTTTTGTCAAGAATATTGCTCAGCTAGTAAATACTATAGCTTTTTTACATATAGTTTTCGCAATTTGCAAGCCTGGGAATTTTACATTATAACCTGCTTCATCGTTCCAGTAGATTGTTTAATAAGACTAGAATCCGAGCTGGTATGGCAAAATTTTATAAATTCTTTAAATTTGTAAACCAGTTTTGCGCATATAGTATTGTTTCACTTGCATTCTCCGTCAAAGGTATCAGATTAGTTGAGCTCACCAAAAATAAAGAGTCATCTGCATTGAAATTGCATTTTGTGCTGAGAAGTCGTCAACGTAGATAATGTACAGTAGTGGCCCTAAGATTGAGCCTTGAGGAAATCCCACATAACTTACCAATTGTTTGGATTTAGTTTCATTTATAGATACGTAATAGATTCTTTGGTGTTCTCAAATCAGGAATATGCTACATCCCTAAGAGTGTACATGTCTAGTTTATTCAATAGAATACTGTGAAAATCCCTAGTGATATTTTACCTGCATCAAGATTATCATACAATGGATCCACGAATTTTACGATGGTATTTGTGGTTATGTTTTCATATATATATATCTTTCAATTACTTTTACAAATGGGCTCATATAGGTCTATAATTTTCAACCTTTACCTCATTGCCGATTTTGTTGTATTTTTGAGATTTTCGAGTTTGTCGTCAATAAGCCATCTTCCATTGAGCTGTTAATTATGGAGGATGAAGGTGTAGCGATTGAAGAAGCGACGCATATTATTAGTGGAGATTTCGTCATCACCTACTGCATATGGATTTTTCAGGCTCCTGATAATATTAATGATATCCACGTTCGTGCAAGATACAAGTAATCGGTTGCATAAAGAAGCAGAAATATTAGACTTACAAAAAACTTTTTAACAAAAAATTAAACCGACGAAAAAATCAACTGAAAAGCAAAAAATAAAATAAACATTCTTAGTCTAAATGATAATTGAGCTCCTAAACTAATGTAAGTAACTGATTTTGAGTCGGCGCCAAACAAACAATTATCGAAGATCATTATCTATGAAAGAAGTAATCAAAACGCATCCGTGCATCTCGCTGCCATCATTTCACGCTTTACCTAATTCAATTGCTAGTTTGTTTGGCGCCGACTCAAAATCAGTTACTTACATTAGTTTAGGAGCTCAATTATCATTTAGACTAAGAAGGTTTATTTTATTTTTTGTTTTCAGTTGTTTTTTTCGTCGGTTTAATTTTTTGTTAAAGAGTTTTTATTTTTCAATTTTTTGTTGCTGGAATCTACTCATTACTACCTACTCAATTTTTTATTACTTCCAAAATACTTACTTACCTATTTTAACTATTAACTATCAAATAATATGATTTTTAATTATTTATTATATAATGAAAATTAATTTTGAGAGTTCTGGTTAGTTGATTCCATCACTTTGTATATAATTCCACCCTTTCATAGAATGTAATCATTTTGACGGATGTAGAAGGGTCTGTCAATGTCAACTACATATGTGTGCCAAAGTTCACAAGTGAAAAATCAATTATCCCCTATTTTTCTACCCGTAAGGGTGGATAATTCCATTCGAAATCCAAATATGATCAACTTTGAGGTATACCCTATCTGATGAAAGAAAAATCATCCAAATCGAAGATCCCAGTACAAAGTTATGCCTGATAGAATCGGTTAACGGACCAGAATTCAGAGGGTGAGTGATCAATATCCTTCATTTTGCTACTCTTAGGGAAGGATTTCATCTCTTAATTTGAATGGGACCAATTTCGAAGAAAACCCTATCCACTGGAAAAAAAATTATCGGAATCGGACACCTTAGTAAAAAGTTATGCTTGATCATACATAAAAAAAAATGATGAAAAAAATTAAATATACGCGTCGAATAGAGAACCTCCTCCTTTTTGGTTTCGTCGGTTAAAAAACAGCAATATAAGGCAACACAATTGCAAAAGTTAACTTGTGAAACTATCTTCGGAGACACAATCAATATCAGTTTCCAATATCTTACCAATTAATATTCAAGAGAGTCAATCCGTTTTTGTATTCATAAAAAAGTTGAAACATCATATACAAATATGACCTCAGAATTCATTCACAACTGAATGAAATAAATCAGGTTGATAAATGATCAAAATAATAGTTTCTTATGTAAAATTGTGCTTTTGATTATTTCAAGAGTAAAAGTAATTCTAACGTTTCCTACTGTCAACTATGTTCAACTCGTTGGCAGCCGTCAATAACAGCCGCGTGACACACTTTTGGTGTCTCAGCGGTTATTCTGCTTTATAGCCGCGTGACTCAGACCTATATTAGTTATGTGGGACTGGAAGAACTCGGCTGTAAGTGTCTGAAACTGTTTATAGCTTTTGAATCTGAGACTCACAATCCGCTACTCATGGCCTGAATTACGTTTATTATGGGACACTTAGGTTGAACTTCAAACGGAAATAAAGATAATAGCCACTGGGATCGATTTTTTCTTCACATTGTGGCAGCCAACGTGATGTGTGCGTGATTATTCTTGAACACACACACAAGGAAAAACAATAAAAAAACCGACGAAGGAAAAAGAATCGAAAAGTGAAAATGAACCACCTGTTCTAGACATCCATTTATAATTTATTTTTGATCGTCCCCATCAGGTTGGAAATGAAGTATAAGATTATCGATGTCCGATCTTTCATCCTCACATTTTTCTTCATGTATTGTAATTTCAATCATTTCGTTAATTAAGAAGTTTTTATACAGGGTGTTAGTGAATAAGTGCGACAATTCAGGGGGTGATTCTGCATGGAAAAATAATGACAGTTTGCTTTATAACTTTTTTCCGCAAATGCTTGTTTTTTTTAAAAACTGACTATTTATTTATTGCTCTGAAACCGGTCGAGATATGCGAATGAAATTTGGTGAGTTCCAAGAGGTAGTCATTGCGCATTTTTTGACATGCAATTGAGAATTGTATGTTCATCAGTAGCGCTCATACGGGTAATGATCTCAAATTAAAAAAAAAAATAGTACGCCACTGAGATAATTCCAATTAAATTTTTTTTTTGAATTCCTCGTTCAATTTGTGACAAAAATTCTCTTGTGCCTTTTTTCCGTATGGGGCGCTGCTTTAATGCAAAAAAATTAAACATCTTAACACGTATTTTTCATTTCTCTAATACATTATCAAGAAGTATCTAATATAAACGTTAAACCAGAACAATAACAGAAAATAACACTAATGAATAAATAGGCGCAAAGCTACAACAAATGACCTCCCTCAGACGTGATACAAGTGTCAACTATTCGCCCCATTGATTGTCGTATTCGCGCAAATATTCCTGGTGTATTTCTTATTGTCTCACAGCCGGCTATAATTCGATTCCTCAGGTCTCCAACATTTTCGACGGGAGTAGAATAAACTAATGACTGAAGAAATCTCCAAATGCAAAAATCTAGAGGATTTAAATCCGGTGATCGAACAGGCCAATGTTCCGTACCTCCCCTACCTATCCAACGATTTGCATATACTGTATCTAAGTAATTACGTACAATAATGCTAAAATGGACTGGTTCATCATCATGCATGAACCAGAAGTGTTGTCTCATCTGTAGAGGAATTTCTTCAAGAAGAACATGTAACTCTTCCTGTAGGAAATTAAGGTAAGAGTCGCCTGTTAGTGGTTGTGGGAGGAAATATGGACCGATTAAATGATCATCAAGTACCCCAAGCCATACATTTACTGAAAACTGATGCTGCAAATGAGCTTCAAAGATTCCATGTTGTTTTCCCCAGCCCAGAGGTGATTGTTATGGAAATTCCGTATACACTGTCGTCCAAAATTCGACTCGTCAGTGAACAAAACACCATTTAAAAAATCAGAAATTTGAGCGAAATAATGGAGGATCCAATGGCAAAAAACTAGTCGCGGAAAAAAGTCTCTAGGTAGTAGAACTTGCACACGTTGAATATGAAACGGATACAATTGCTGTTCTTTAAGAATTTTGAATACAGTAAAATTGCTCACATTCAGTATGTTGGCAATTTTTCGAGTAGGTACTTGTTTCAGGTGACTCCGCAATTAACTCGAGAACTGCTTCTTCTAGTTGCACAGTTCGTACTTCTCGAGGGCGCCCGCAGTCAGCCGTTTGTTTCTTAATTGTACCATTTTTGCGCACTCGTTGGTGAAGACGAGCAAATATTGTGTAATGGGGTAACCCAGGTCCTGGATACAACTCAGCATACAATCGTCGAGCTTGCCGACCATTTCCATTACATCGACCATAGACAAAATGCATGTCTGACAATTCGGCATTTGTATAATTTTCCATTCTTTTCGATAAAAGAAAAATTAATTACTTATTATCATTAATGTTATACCAAACTAAAAGCTTAAAAATGAAAAAACGCTAATTTGACATTTCGTTGAAATATTCGTATTCAACAGAATGTTGACAGTAGCCTACTAGCATCGCTCCACAATACAAGCAGTTCGTAAACTGGTGACGGACATAGTCGAGGGCTTTGAAAATGGACAACCTACTGCAGTAACCCTATGTGACCTCAGCAAGGCCTTCGACTGCGTCCCACATCGAGGCTTACTTGACAAGCTTGAACTATATGGCATAAGAGGGAAAGCTTAGTCTTTTTTCGAGTCATATATATGTGGGAGAACTCAATACGTTACATACAACAACAAGACGTCAGAGTGTAAACCGATATCATCAGGAGTGCCCCAAGGATCAGTCCTTGGGCCACTCCTGTTCATAATATTTATAAATGACATATTCTACCAGATCAAAGCAGCAGAGTGTATTTTGTTCGCTGATGACATTACTTTCTACAATTCCGCCTTGAACCCGACAGAACTCCACCAGAAGGACGTCGAAGCATCTAACAAAATCAGTGAGTGGCTCACCCCTAACAACCTGATTCAAAACGACACAAAAACTCAATCAATCACATTTTCTTCCAACACCCACTTTGCCTCAGACGTACCAGTTAAGCTGTTGGGCATCACCCTAGACAGCAAACCGAAATGGGATGAACACATTGGTTTACTATGCAAAAAGTTGGCAAGTCAAACCTTCGTCCTTAGACGGCTGCGAAACACTGTGGACGAAGAAGTCCTGAGAATGTCATACTTTTCTCTATTCCACTCTCACTTAAGTTATGGCGTAATTTTATGGGGTAACTCTATCCATGCAAATCGTGCCTTCATTCAGCAAAAGAAAGCTGTCCGGGTTATTGCCAAAGCAGATAACAGAGACTCGTGCAAACCCTTATTCAGGATATTAGAAATTCTAACACTTCCTGCACTTAATGTATATTTCTGTTTGATTGAAATACACAAACATATTCATTGCCATACCAAACACGAAGATCTGCATAAATATCCCACCAGAACCAGCTCTCAGCTCATCAATCCCAGACTTCGTCTCGAAACATCATTAAAAAATTCAATCAATTTAAATATACAGTGCTAGTCAAAAGTCCCTCCCCTCGTATCTTTGAACGGGTATACAATATTGTTTGGGTTTTGGCTGATTTTGATTGATAAATTGAAGAAATACGAAAATTATAGTTTCGCATTTAATTAATAAAGATTTAAGAACCAGTTCTTATAATAAGTGTTAAAAATGTGCTCCATCTACTTCCTGGCAGTAATGCATCCTATTGCTAAACTCTTGTCGTACTCGTCCCAGTGTGTCAGCGGAAATTGCCCTACATTCTTCAACAATTCGTTGTTTCAGAATGGCAATACTGTCAGGTGCTGTAGCGTAAACCTTAGATTTCAAGTACCCTATAGAAAAAATCTAATGGTGTAGGTCCGGTGACCGAGCTGGCCATTCGATCGAACCTCGTCGTCCAATCCATCTACCACGATATTCTTCATCTAGGTAACGTCTTACTGCACCGTAATAGTGTGCAGGAGCACCATCTTGTTGAAATGTTATTTCCAAGTTGTCGAATTCATCTGGATCATCTTCTAGAATTTCAAGAATTAACGACTCAATATCATTTTGTAACATCTCCAGATACAAATTCACCGGTTAAGTTAGCATTGAGAAAAAGAGGCCCAACTATGTGGTTTCCCAAAATACCTGCCCAAACTTTTTACTTTTTCTGAAATTGGTATGTTTTTTCACGAAAGATGTGAGGATTTGTGTCACCCAATACCTCACATTTTGAGTGTTAACATTTCCATTGAGAAAGAAAGTACTTTCGTCACTTAAACAAATTGTCTGTATGTAGCCTGGTTGTTGGTTCATTTTATTGGACATAGTTTCACAGAATTCTAGTCTTCGGTCGGGGTCATCATCTGAAAGTTGGTGCACCATTTTAATTTGTATGGATGAAATTTGTTTTAGCCAACACCCTATGTACTGTCCTTTGACTGACTTCACAGATAGACGCAACTTGGGCTGTGGAAGAAGTAGGGTTTACTACCATTTCTCCAATTATGTCAATTTTTGTCATCACTAATTGTTGGTCGACCAGATCGTTTTGGCATCTTGAACACTACCTGATGCTTCAAACTTCCGAAGAAGCTCCCTCAAATAAACCCTCGATATAGGGCGATCAGGGTACCTCTCATTAAACAGTCGTTCCGCTGCATGGAAATTGTTTCTACATTCACCAATTATTAAGATAGCTGCTACTTTGTCGACTACAGTACGTACCATTTTGCCTATGTAAACACTTAAACGTCTCGTTAAACAATAGCTTAGGTAAATTTTCAAGGTATAAACACTTTTGACAAGTAGAGAATTCAAAAACGTCAACCTTTTTGACAATTAACCAGAGGCGTACTTTAAAATCTTTATTAATTAAATGCGAAACTATAATTTTCGTATTTCTTCAATTTATCAATCAAAATCAGCCGAAACCCAAACAAAATTGGTATGACTGAATAGGTATTGTCAATACCTTTCAAACGAGCTGTCACTTGCCATAGGGTCCCATTTAAAATTATTGGTCACAGTGGCCTTGTGACGTCATTTATGACTATTGCGTCACCTGTTATGACCAGTTGAGAAGCCTACATCCGTTTATTTCCACCCTCCAAATTTCATTATTATAAGTATACCCGTTCAAAAGATACGAGGGGGGGAGGGGACTTTTGACTAGCACTGTATACAATAAAGTGCCTGAATCGTTCAAAAAACTCAGCTACCATGAATTCAAACAATCTATCAAACACCTCCTATTGGAACATAGCTTTTACTCGGTAGATGAATTTTTGTCAAGTGATCTAACACAATATAATATTCCGTAAACACCACGATAAATGAAAACACCCATCTTTCTACCTCAAACCCATTTCAAACATAATTTGTTATGTGTGCATACATGTTGATTTTAATTGTTATGTTCACAATATTACCATGAGAAGATATTTTACATCTTACTCAAACATATTTTAAACGAGAATCTGTTGTGTAAACCATAATTTGCTGTGTATGTATATATGTTTTATTTTTTATTTGTTATGTTCACAATAACCCTATATGTTATTTTAACTACGGCCATGTTCCAAACTTGACGTGTGTAATGAAAGAAATATTCAAAAACACCAATAAAATTATATTCTATTCTATTCTATTCTATCGCTACTAGATAATGTATTAAAGTAATGACAAATACGCGTTAAGATGTTTTATTTTTTTTATTAAAACGGCGCCCCAAACGAAAAAAAGGCAGATTGATTTTTTGTCACAAATTGAACGGAAAATTCAAAACTGATTTTTCATTGAAATATTTCAGTGGCGTATAATTTTTTTCTTTAAAAAAATTAGATCATTACCCGTATGCGCGCCAATGATGAACATAAAATTCTCAATTGCATGTCAAAAAATGCGCAATAACTACCTCTTGAAACTCATCAAATTTCATCTGCATATCTCGACCGGTTCCAGAGCAATACATAAATAGTCAGTTTTTAAGAAAAACTTTAAAACCCCTTATCTCGGAAAACGAAGCATTTGCGGACAAAAGTTATATAGCAAACTGTTATTATTTTTTCATGCAGAATCACACCCTGGAGTTTGTCGCACTTATTCACTAACAACCTGTATGTTGACCCTTGATGGTGACTGATTCGTAATCGAAAGTATGAAGGGATGACTCAGTGTCTTTTTCCCATGGATTGTGTTTATTTTTTATGTCTCTATTGTGTTTGGTCATCCTGGTTTTGAATGTTCTAAGTCGGCTTTTCTCCGATGATTAATTGTCATGTAAGGTAATCATTTGAATTTGGTTTCATACGTAAATTGTTTCGAGAATTGTATTTCAAATGCCCTGAAGACGAAACTATAAAGTATCGAAACGTCGACAATTTGAAATGTAGTTTCCTCCTACATTATTCCGACCAAATTCTCGCCAACTCAACACTTGAAATCATAACAGCGGTCGTAAATCTACAAAGATTTATTATTATTATTATTTCGTTTCAGGCATCCGTCTACAATGCCACCACAATCCCACCGCCATTTAAAAAACCTACAAACCTGAAACATGCTGAGGTGGTTGAGCCCCTCCAAGCCAGCTGAGCCCCCTGACGGCCGTGTACCGTCGAAAATTAGGGATGAAAACGTTACAGACGACCCGCTAGCGGCCATCGAAACAGGGCAGGAACACAGAACACAGAAGAAGATTTACTCTGTTAGCAGGTCAGTCTTCTTGCCGAGGGTTTCGCTCAAGAACTGCACTGTTAAAGACGCCTCTACTCGTAGCGATGAAGGGTGAGTACGAGGGAGTGGGGATGGAATACAGGGTGATTACGAAAATATGCGAAACACATTCGGAAAATCGTTTCAGTGAATCCCGTACTCACTCTACTACTCACTCTTCAGCCATACTTTGTTCATTATATAAATAAATATAAAATGTCTCAACACCATAGGAGAAAATACAAATTCTAGGCGGACGAAGTCGCGGGTACCATCTAGTTAGCATATATGAACAAATAAAATGTTTAAAAAACTGTAACCCGACTACGGAAAAAATACAATAAACTGAAAAGTAAAAGTTAGGTGTTGATTGCTATCATTGTCCCATTGAGTGGACAGTCTTCTGGCAGTTTCACATTAGAAAAATTATTTATTTATTTATTCATTTACGAGCGAATGCAGGTATTGTCAACAAATTAAGATGCCTAAGTATAAGATTAAAATTAGCAAAACTATCCAATCTTGGACAATCAATAATTTTAGGAATTTCACACTATACACTTGTACTCACTCAAATGTTTCTACTGCAATTATTTTTGAGATTTTATTTTTAAGTTTAAGTTTGAGTTTTATCTTCATTCTTAGATTCAGGCCCGGTATTTTCACCTCCGGTTATACTAGGGATAAATCAACCAATATGCTTTTATTTTGACGTTTATTGATAACAAAAGGACATTCCAACCATTGGCTGGTCCATTCCCAGTACAACCGGAGGTGACAATACCGTCCCAAAATCTAAGAGTAAAGAAGAAACTTCAAAATAAAATCTCAAAAATAATTGCAGTAGAAACCTTTGAGTGAGTACAAGTGTATAGTGTGAAATTCCTGTTACAGAAGTAGAGAAAGAAAGAAAGAGAAGAAAAGTACACAATCGCAAGTGGTTTATTGAAACATTTTAAAGCACCTTTACTGAGAGAAGACTTGGCTGAGGGTAGACTTGAACTTAATTCAATTCAAAAGCCCTGGTCGTGCGTATTGTTTATTCTTGATTGACGACATGTCCATTGTTTTTATTTGTCTATCAAATTATAATGATTGCTTTTTGTGGTTGACAACGCACGACCGCGGCATTTGAATTGAATTATATCGTTATTGATGTGAAACTGCCAGAAGACTTCAATAGAACTAAATAAACATGAATATCTAACATATCAAATCAAAATATTTGTCCACTCAATAAGACGATGCTAGCAATCAATATCTAACTTGTTTCTTACTTTTCAGTTTATTGTATTTTACCGTAGTAGAGTCACAGTTTTTTAAACTTTTTATTTTATTTTAAACTTTCTCGTTTTAACCTTCGATGCGACAACAAAAAGAAGAATGATAGATAGCGTGAGTAATAGATACTTAATAATTGAACAATCTAGACTAGGACATACATGATAAAAAAAATGTTCAGTATACGGAATAGGACAAAGTGAACCCCACTTTACCCTATTATCAGATATTAAAGCTAACCTAGAAATGAAGATAAATAATTATGAAAGAATTTAATGTGCATGATTGGTCGTCGACGACGTCTGCTCTTACGCTCCTGGGCCATCCTCAGTAATTTTTTGCTGTGAATTGTACAGAGTGGGCCAAATTGGACACTTTTGAAGGGAAAGTCCTGTTTTCAAACTAGATCGATGAAAACTGATGGCTGTGTCTGAAGGCCAATTTTTATGACAAACTTAATGGTGAAAACCGCATTTCGATATCTATCGTCGTTTCTGAGTTACAGCTTGTTTTTCGAAAATGTGAATTTTCGAATAACTTCTTTCCTGTCAATTTTTTTTCTATGAAACCATTTTCAGAGCACTTTTTTACGTAGAATTCAATGGTTTGAGTAATTTATTTTTTCAAATCATATATCAATAGTAATTAATGAAAAAATATTTTTTTTAAATGAGACAAGCTGTATTTTCCTGCTTATTTCAATATTACTTGAAATTATCATTCCAAAAATATTACTAGAGTCACCTTTGAAATGCAGAGCTTTTAGGTTTTTTCATATAGACTTTGAAACGCACACTTTGAACAAGTTGATTTATAATGACACTTCCACATCTCAGAGGTATTTAGAAATTTTAAGGCAACAAATTGAACCCCTTGTTGATTAATTGCCGCTAATGGAGCTCGGGGAAATATATTTTCAGCAATACGGGGCTTCGCCTCACAACCCTGCAATTGTCAACATTTTTTTGGCTGCAAATGTTGGCAATAATTGCATAGCCAACCAAGGACCCAACCGTTGGCCGGCCAGGTCACCGGACCTAACGCCTATGGACTTTTACCTCTGGGGAAGGTTGAAAGATCTTATTTTTAATTGCCGACCAATTTTAGACACGAATTGGAAGCGGCAGTGATGCAAAGTTTTGCTCCTCTCGCTCTCATTGAGCTAATTAATTCGGCAAGAAATGTTCAAAAAGGTGCCGCCTGTGTGTAGGAGTAGCTGGTAGACATTTCGAACACCTCCTCTGAAGAAATATTTTGTTCTCGTTTGTTCTTTATTATTATTATTGCTGGAGTTTCATTTATTAGTAGTAAATATAGAATAAATTGTTTTATTGAAACTATGAGTTTTAATCACTGCTGTGAACAGCTTCCTCAACATTTGATAGCTACTAGTTCAAAGTTTCAAATCTACATGAAAAAACCTAAAAGCTCTGCATTTCAAAGGTAACTATAGCAAAACATCCAGTGTGCTACTTTTTGGGATACTTATTTCAAGCTCTATTGAAATATGCAAGAATATACAGGTTGTCTCATTAAAAAAAATTATTTTTCCATTAATAACTATTGATATATGATTTGAAAAAATAAATTACTCACACCATTGAATTCTACGTAAAAAAGTGCTCTGGAAATGGTTTCATAGAAACAAAGAATTTTTGACAGGGAAAAAGTTACAGCAACTTTTCGAACATGCACATTTTCGAAAAACATGCTGTAACTCAGAAACGATGATAGATGTCGATATGCGGTTTTTCCCATTGAGTTTGTCATAAAAATTGACCCTCAGACACAGCTATCAGTTTTTATCTATCTAGTTTGACAACAGGACTTTCCCTTCAAAAGTGTCCAATTTGGCCCACTCTGTACCTTATTGGAGTTATTAACAATATGTGAGATTCTAAAATTAATGTCTATCTGATAGAAACAGAAACATGAAACAGGTAGGGTGGTGATTCTGTTGTTTTTTTATTATTTAATATTGAACTATATTCATGAATTCAGAATAGTCTCTTCCATTTGACATCCCACTCGATACGATAGAAAAAACAAAAATTTCGGAGACTCCCACTTTTTTTTTTGGGTAACATCCGCTATTCAGATTTCATTCGTATGAAATGTAGCCTATGTTACCAGAACTATAATAACCAATCGATCGACACCTCATTCCTCAAAATCGGATGAGTGGTACGGTAGAACATTCGTAAATACAAACATTCATAGGCTGCTAGAATCATTACCCTTCCTTTTTGGCTGTGCCGCAGTCAGGTAAAAAAGGTAATGGCCTAAGTATAGAGGCTTGATTGGTATTGTGAATCACTAATTAACGAAAGCTTGGAAGGTCCACAACAATTTTTATTTTCATTTCGAATCAGATTCCGACTTAGATTACGGAATTCCGACTTAGATGTATATTATCATGAACATCAGGGTAAAAAGAAGTATCAGTTTCTTTAATCTGATTTGGATGAACTGGAAATGATCATCCACTATCCACTCCTATCATCAATGCTTATAACAATTGGCTGAATTTGTTGATCCGTTTTCCATGTTATACACTCCTCAATTTTCACTTCTGTATGCAATTGAACTACCACTAGTCAGTGAAATGTTTCATATTAGTGCATCAACAAAACAAAATTATGAAAACAGTAAAACCAGTCATGGAACAATAAATTCATAGCCATAAATCTCATTAAACAGTCCTATCGTCAAGGTGATTTAACCTTGGAACTTCTGTGAATTATGTAAAAATGTAGGTAATTAATTTGATTCTATCTCCTATTGCTTTTAACATCACCATCAACATCTCCATATGATTTCAATTCATCATTGAAAACCTCATATTAATAATGATACAAATTCAAGAAAATACAACAGTTTTCATTGGTTGACATTCTATTTGATATACTTTATTTTAATGCGTACTATATCATTTCCAGTATGCATGCATTGTCATCTTTTATATAAATGGATAAATAAGAGAACTGACTGATCAAATATGTTGTTTGGACCATATATTTTATAAAACTAGAAAAACAGTAATTTTATGAACATAAACTTCAAAAAAATTTTTTTTAAAAACTCAACTGTAGTTTGGACATACACACTTTTCAAATATTTTCAGCTAAAAGATTCAGGAATGGATATAGAAAATGAGAATTATGGGTATAAAAAGAAACTTGGATTACAGTTCAGTGAAGAGGAAAAATTAATTTTATCAGACACTTCAAAAAGATAATAGAAATTTGTATCCATAAAATCAATACAAAACTTATTGAAATAAATTGACTGGATTTATAAATGAAACCAAGGTAGGTTATGTTGTGGGGTATTTTTACAAATTGATTTGATTCCTGATCCCTTAGTACATATTATAAATGTTTTCGAATCTGGAATGTCCCCTAGTATTTTCTAAATTGTTATTATAAAACCAGTATATAAAAGTTATCGAAACAAATTTGAAATTGTATGGATTACAGTAGTGAGTTAATAGAAACTACCAGCTAGAATTTTGATAAAATATTAACTTTATCATCGTTTCAGAATTTGTGACCAAATGTAGGTCCAGTCGAAATTTTCAAATTCTTGAAACTAAGAGGAGGATTATTTTTGGTAGACATATCAGATGGAATCAACATTTTGAACCTTTCAAAAAAATTCAGATTCTTGATTAATTGAAACTCATATATTCCCCTTCTCATCTTCTATAAAAAACGGAAAAAATATTATTTAATTATTCATTTATAGAAATATGATTCAAATTCCAAAAATCAAAAATGTGTTGATAACAATATCAGTTATATGATACAGGATCTAGAAAACATAACTTCAAAAATTAATTCAATACAAATAAACTACCAGAAATTATACCCATATTAAACGAAATATTTTAATATACTTCTCTATATTTATACAAAACTTTATTTGAACACCTTTGCAGCGAACTGAGCAATTCAAACCACGAGAATAAAGCAGATATTTGTGACTTCAAAGAATAGTTTCGAAATTTGAACAATCACCGGTTGTGCAACTCCTTAAAAAGGTCGCAATAACCATAAATTACCGAATATTGAGCTCTTGGAAGATTCGGCATTCATAAAAAAATGTCATAACACAACACAAACAATCTGACCAAGGTTATACAATGTACCTATTAGAAGCCATGTGTATTGCGTGCGTTGTAGTATTTGCATAACAATTAAAATGTTCACATATAAGGATTAAATGGAGCATGATACGTGCACGTTCATGAACACTATGATTTTCCTGAGAAGTAGTTTCGCTTTCTATTCCTTCAAATCTAGGCAATTCCACAAATAAACTGTCATACTTTCGAAGGCCACTCTCAAGAAAATATGAGAATTAGTCTTCCTTGATGTTCGTTTATGCGTACTTCTGATTATCTCGAAGTTGCATCTATATTAACGCATTCGATGAAAGAGGCCAATACACATGTAGAGATCCTTCAGAATTATATCCATGAAATTTCAAAAATAAATACAACGGATAAAAAAATCAAGCTAGTTATCAAAAGGACTCGTATATTCGATGAATAAAGTCCATCGTAGACATAAAGAGAATTCAAAAGACCAAATAGTAAAACAATAATTCATCAGATATAGAAATTTCATGAATTTCCTATGTGGGCTTTGCCAACATACTGTTTTTATCAGTTTCGGTGGATTGGTTTGGTGAAATAATGTCTTTTTCACGATTTTTGTCACCGGGTGAGCCATTGTGGCTTTTTGTTTTCAATTTATCAACGCTTTTGTTGAGATCTGCACCTCCATCGCTGAATTATTCCAATGGGGGGTCATTTATTGAACTTTTCCAGCAATTCAGCTGTGATTGTTTGTGTCCTTTCACTTTTTATAAGCGAAATCGTTTTCACTTTCGTGGGTTTTGAAATCCTAACCTCACTTTTTCACTCTGGCGAACCAATACGGTCCAAATTCCCGTACTAGGCGGTTATTAAGGGTCACAATGGCCAGATATCGTGATAGATTTTTACTCTTTTTCGACATTTAGATCACTTTTAGCGCCCTGTTTTTTTGTTTTTACGTCAACGAAGGAGTTTGTAATTTACATTTTCAACACTGTGGGATTTATACGGCACTTTAAACCACTGAATTTTACGAAATTCGGAAGCACATTCAGCTCTACCAACTACAAAATGACACAATTAAATTATTAATTGCCTTATTGAAAAACTGAGGCTTTCTAACATTCTGAAAAAGGTTTATTCGAATTCAAACATCAACTCACTATATGTAGTGAGTTCAAAATCCATTATTCCATCAATTTTGCATTTCTTATTTCTCTATACAGTGCTCTAAAGTCTAAAGTCCGTTCCACCCCTACTAATTTTTGAACCACCTGGTATATCGCAACAAAATTTGGATAGGAGATAAAAACCTACTTTTCCACGAAAACATCACAGCTAAAAGTTTTAAAATGGCGGCTGAGCGTCATCTTATTTTTTTTTTTTAAATAGAACACCCTGTATATTATTTCATTTTCGAAATCTGCTCATAATTCTCAATAATTTTCTCTAATACACTTTACCCCTAAATTCAATTGTTTTCGAAATATTAACGTTTGAAAAGTGACATTTTGGTCATTTCAAACCCAACCAAAAACACTAATGCTGCTTTCAATCAAGTTTGCATTGGAAAAAAGCGTTGTCGCGGTAACATCTTGTTTACTGTCAAACTGAACTGCTAACTGTCAAAAAGTCCGTTGAGCGCCTAAATCCTTTTATGAAAAGTGTGATCATGGCTCGTAGTTTAGACGATAAATTTGAAGCAGTTTTGATATTTGGAGAAGCTGGAAGAAATTATTATCTAGCAGTCCGTATGTTTAATGATGGATTTCCCGAAAATTTCGAGGTCATATTTGCGCATACTTTTAAATAAGCTCCAAGCAACTGGTACGCTGAAAGATGCTCCAAGATCAGGAAGACCGCCTCTTTCAGAAGAAAAAAAGGTAGAAATTGTTGCTAAAATGGTAATCAATCCGCCTCAGTCGACGTCTGCAGTTGCTGAATCCTGTGGAGTAAGTTCAAAAAGTGTCCAAAGAGTCCTAAAAAAAGAAAAGTTTCATCCCTATAAAATGAAAATCCTGCATTCTCTCACGGAAGATGATCCAGACCGGAGGGTTGAATTTTGTGAGTGGTTAACAAGAAAAATTTAAGGAGATCGTTGCTTCCTAAAACGTGTATCTTTCGCAGACGAATGCACGTTTTTTCTTAATGGAAAAGTCAACAAACAGAATGTACGATACTGGAGCGATACTAATCCGCATATTTTCAGAGAGGGACATACCCAGTTTCATAAAAAGGTGAATGTTTGGGCGAGGATTCTGGGCAATCGCGTTGTTTGACCGATTTTCATTAGAGGCAATCCTTCAGAAATCTTTTAGAAACTGAAATTGAACCTCGAATAAGACAAATTGTATTAAACAATCAGGAAGGGTTTAAAAATCGTGAAATCATATTTCAGCATGATGGGGCACCTCTCCATCTCGATCGCATGGATAGAAAGTTCCTCGATACAAACTTCCTGGGCGATGGATAGGTCGCAGGGAAGTACAGAATGGCCAGCAAGATCTCCGGATCTTACACCTCTAGATTTTTTCCTTTGGGGGGTATCTTAAGTAAAAAATCTAGGCCACTGAATGCCAAACAATAGAAGAGTTGGAACGCAGAATAATAGATACATGTGAAGAAATAGATGAACAGACTTTCATCAACGTGAGAGAAGCTATTTATAATAGGGCACTTTATTGTCGAAATTTAGGATGGGGCCATATTGAACGCTTGATAAAAGAATTATTGGGGCTGATTAAAAGTGTTATTCAAAAATAAATTATAATTTTTCAGCTAACTAATTTGTATTGATTGTGAATTAACAGAACACATTCGAGATTTTCCGGTAAAAGGTACTGTTTATCCTTAATAAACTCTCTTTACGCCGCTTAGGCCCGATATTATAATGTCAGTTTAAACTCATGAGTGACGTCATCGAGTTCAAACCTTAAACCCTACCTCAGGTATGGTTTGAAGGAAACGAAACACCATAAGGCCAAGTGACGATGACATTTATATACATGGAAAATAAAAATCTCATGTGTTTTTATAAAACGACTTTTTCAACGCCTTTGGTTTTAACTGGTTTAAGGTTTTCGGAGTCTAAACTGACATTATAATATAGGGCCTTATTAGTCGAATTCATTAAGAGATTTAACTACAAATTAATAACAACGTTTAGTTAGCAAAATGTTTTACCGGAAGTGACTAAAATCCATACTTCATTTGAAACCGGAATGTCACTTTTCAAACGTTAATATTTCGAAAACAATTGAATTTAGGAGTAAAGTGTATTGGAGAAAACTGTTGAGAATTATGAGCAGTTTTAAAAAACGGAATAATATACGGGGTGTTCTATTTAAAAAAATTATTTAAGATGGCACTCAGCCGCCATTTCAAAACTTTTAGCAGTGACTTTTTCATGAAAAAGTAGGTTTTCATCTCCTATTTAAGCCCACCAAATTTCGTTGCGATATACCAGGTGGTTCAAAAATTAGTAAGGGGGGAACGCACTTTAGACAAGCACTGTATAGGAATTGAATGCGTTGACATTTAATTCTGACAGGATCAAGTGTAGTTGCCACACATACTCGTATATAATAGAAAGAGACAGAGAGAGAGAGAGAGAGAGAAAGTCGAATGGAGGGGGCATAACGTTTTTTTCTTACGTTACATTTTCTACCAGTCAACACCTATACCTCAAGCCGTGTAAAAGAACTTCGTTCGAAAAATGACGACAAATCTATTGCAGACGAACTCAATGAATAATTTGCTAACGTGTGGGAGACATATGCAAAAAAAAATTAAAATCTCCAACTAACCTACCTAAAGGATAACCAACTACAAACTCATTTTTTATAGAGCTAGTGAACGAAACGGAAATTATAGAAATCCCAAAATGTCTGAAATCTTAGTCAACTTAATAAGGAAGCGTATGATATAGCTGGCTGTACAACATGGTGGTAAAGCCTGTGAGTTTCGAGTCCAAGATATTTGATCTTGTAGAGTTTCTCCTCGTTATGGTCCCAAGGCCTTCCGATTTTCGTCTTCGATTGAATGAGATGGGATACGCGCTATTGAATTCACTCAAAAATCAATAGTGTCGGAAGTATTCGACAAAGGCTGGAATTTGACTGCTTCTTTCATTGTTTTTAAATTTCTTTGTTATTTCCTGAGGCTAGAACTTATTATTTCTATTGTGTATATTGTTTTCAATCTACAGTGTGACACACTTAAGATACAGACACCCCTGTGTTCTAGTCATTTTTGAAAGCAGAGATTTGATTTTTGGTACAGACATCGCCCGAGGGTCAGCCTTAAACCCAGCCTACTGCGATCCCGCGAAAAAGGCAAATTCTCGATATTTTGCTTCGCTTGGAGATACCGAAAAAAGTTATTTGAAAGAGTTGCTCAGAAATCCTACATACCGAATTTCAACGCAAAATTCGAATTGTGAATTTGTTTGTAATTTTCATATTTAAGTCCGATTTTCAATTAATGGTTCTGAATAAGAAGCTACGAAAACAATAAATTCGTCATAATGTAGGAATAAGAATGAAAAACATAATATCCATTATGAAAAAATTCAAATTTTGATTATTAGTTGTTACTAAAAAGCCACAGAGACGATAAAATTGGTCAAAATTAAATGACAATTAATGAAAAACTATTTATTGAACCGAATTCGAACAGGAAATGAAATAAACACTGATATTGGAAGTCAGTTTCAAATATTGTCTCTCTCAACTGGTCCGCCCTCAATTCTGATAGATTTTTCAATTATTTTTCTATTATTATTTTTCTCCTAAGTTCTGGAATACTTATTTCACGGCAGGCTTGCCTTATTCTCTCACAGATTGATTTGTTGAAGTTATAAACAGGATGTTCATATGATCAGATGTGGAATCATCTGCGACTGAAAGATAAACTTTAGTCACTATCTTCCATCGTCAAGATAACCTCTTGTGGGGTATTCATGTTTCCCTTTTCTCTCACAGAGTTCTTGTCGATTTTGTGGCCTAGACTTGTAAAACTTATTCTTGGCAGTTCCCAAGAAGTAAAAATCCATTGGTGTTATGTCAGGAGAGCGAGGAGGCCATTTTTCATATGGGCTATTTCTACCAATCCAACGTAATGTAAAATGTTCGTTTAACCTCTCTCGAACCATCCAAGAATTATGAACGGAAGCTCCGTCTAGCTGAACGTACATCTCTTGTCGCACATTGAGGGGTAGATTTTCAATGATTTCCCATAATTCATTATCAAAAAAATTCAATATTTGTTCAGCGTTAATGGTATTATTGAAAAAAAACGGTCCAATTATTCTGTCGCCTAAAATACCACACCATACATTAACTTTTTGAGAGTATTGGCCCTCACAGTTTATAACCCAGTGGGGATTTTCGGTAGACCAGTATCTGCAATTTTGAGCAGATACTATTCCATTGGTAGTGAACATAGTCTCATCACAAAAAAAAATTCTAAGGAAATTTCTGCTATTTAAAAAAAAAATTTTGGGCCCAATAGCAGTAATCTAATCGTTTAAATTCATCACCTTCTTTAGATGTGTGCAAGAACTTTGGTTTAAAATGTTTGATTTTATGGCGAACGAGACATCTTCTGATTTTCTCTCTAGTCAAATTTAATTGCTGGACGATTCTTTCATACACTTCCGGTTTGAGTGAAAAGTTGATTCACGGAGGCTGCCGTTCCATGTCGAATACGATTTCGTTGCGGAAGTCTTCTGTTGAATTCATGAGCAACTTGTCTGCTACTTCGAGCACCATCACCAAATAACCTTAGTATTTCAATTTTTACTCGTAAATTAAGACGTTCAAGTGGCATTTTGTTACTGTTTTTGACGCATTTACTTTCAACAAACTTACATTTGGTATAAATAGTTCATTTGTTTCCATGGCACTCTAGCCCAAATTGAAAACTGTTGAAACATAAAAACTTTTTAACAAAAAATCAAACCGACGAAAAAATCAACTGAAAAGCAAAAAATAAAATAAACCTCAGTCTAAATGATAATTGAGATCCTAAACTAATGTAAGTAACTGATTTTGAGTCGGCGCCAAACAAACAATTATCGAAGATCATTATCCATGAAAGAAGTCATCAAAACGCAGCCGTGCATCTCGCTGCCATCATTTTACGCTTCATCTAATTCAATTGCTAGTTGATACTTACATTAGTTAAGGAGCTCAATTATCATTTAGACTAAGAAGGTTTATTTTATTTTTTGCTTTTTAGTTGATTTTTCTGTCGGTTTAATTTTTTGTTAAAAAAATTTAATTTTTTACTTTTCAGTTCCGTATTTTGTCGGTTTAATTTTTTGTTAAAAAGTTTATATTTTTCAATTTTTCGTGCTAAAATCTACCAATTACCACTACTTGTTTTTTGATTATTTCCAAAATACTTACTACCCACCTCACTTCAACTATTACCAGTTAAATAATATGATTATCTACTTTTACTATTTGTTGTAATATAAATTATTTTCGTTGTTCTGGTTAGTTTATTCCATAACTTTGTATATCATTCCATCCTCTCATAAAATATACTGATTTTGACGGATGTGAAACAAGAATAACGTCAGTAGTGATCTGTCATTGTCAACTACGTATGTGTGTGCCAATGTTCACTAGTGAAAAATCAAATATTCCCTATTTTTTTACCCGAAAGGGTGGCTAATTCCTTTCGAAATCCAAATATAAGGTATACCCTATCTATTAAAAAAAGAATCATCCAAATCGAAGAACCCAGTACAAAGTTATGCCTGATAGAATCGGTTAACGGACCAGAATTCAGAGGGTGAGTGATCAATATCCTTCATTTCGCTACCCTTAGGGGTGGATTTCATCTTTTTAATTCAAATGGGATCAGATTCAAAGTTCACCCTATCCACTGAAAAAAGAATTATCGGAATTGGACGCCTCAGTAAAAAGTTATGCGTGATCATACATAAAAAATATGATGGAAAAAAGAAATATACGGGTCGAATAGAGAACCTCCTCCTTTTTGGTTTCGTCGGTTAAAAATATGAGACTTCTTTGAAACATTGAGAATGAGGATTCTCCATCCAAAATTAGGCAAATGGTATTATTCGCAACCAATCATATTCAACAGAAAATTGAAAAATTCCTCAAAATTGGAGATTTGATAAAATAATCATTTTCAATTTTAGTTATTTTAATACGTTTATTCATTGATTTTGACTATTTTATCATTTCTGTAGCTTCTTATTCAGAACCATTAATTGAACATCGGACTTGAATATGAAAATTACAAAAAAATCTAAATTCGAATTTTGCGTATGTAAGGTCAAACTCGATTTCCAAGCAACTTTTTCAAATAACTTTTTTCGGTATCTCGAACGCGAAGCAAAATATCGAGAAGGCTGTCACTCGGGCTGAATATTGCGAAAAGTGCTGTACCAAAAATCAAATATCTGCTTTCAAAAATGACTAAAATACAGGGGTGTCTTCATCTTAAGTGTGTCACACTGTATGATAATTGGTAAAGCAGTACTCGAATAATCAATTCATTGTACAACTTCATTGTCTGCTAATCAGCTGATTGAAATGAATGAAATGACTAACCAAAGGAATACAACAGCATAACGAATTAGTACGTGAGGTAGCGTTGTACTTTTGCAAGGAATTTTATACCGAATGAATTAAATTTTAAATAATTGTTTAATATTCAATAATCAACAAAATGAGCGTCAGTAGCCGCACCCGCGAAAGAGCTAGAAATTACAGTGTGTGAAAGTTGTTAAAAAAATATGCTACGAGTATTTTCATACCGTGCCAAAATTCATGGGATGGCTTTTTGAGATCATTTTCAACCGAAAAATAATAATTAGCTGTATTGATTAGAGCGAATCATAAGTCAGGCACGTATACATGTTGTACCAGGGGTACGTGAAAGCTCCATAACATTTTTCTATCAAAATTATCGACTTGATTTCTTTTAAAAGAGAGGTCTAACAATGAGGTACATTCTTAAAATATTTCTATTTATATACAGGATATCCCAAAATTAGATACACAACCATGTTCTGTTTCTGTTTCATTTTTGGATTCGCAATTAAATTGTCGATATAACGTACCTGCGTTTTTCAGACTATTTACGTGTAAAAATAGCCTCGTGCACAGACCCACAGAAAAATTCAAAACTTCAGAACCATTCTAGATATTGAAAAGGGGAACATTCTCAATTGAATATTGATAGAAAATGTTTTCTGTGAATTGAAAAATCCACGATTGAAATGAAGTTATTTTTTGTGAATGTCTAACAGAAAACAACTACTTCCCCAGCTAAAGCCACGCTGGACATTGAACTACATCTGATAGATATTCTGAAAAGGCCCTAACCCAAAAGAAAAAATCTGAAATTGAAAATTTGCATTTTCATTCAGATAGTTATTTGATTTTCTATTCCAGTCTGATTTTATGAACATCCTGTTTATATTTTCAACAAATCAATCTATCATACCCCATGACAGGTTTTAATGTCAGAAAACACTAATTTCAAAGTGTCTCTCCAAAAGAAATGATTCTAACTTTTCCATCTTTGAAAGTGAGATTGCTTTTGAAAATGTGTTTCTCATTTCTTCCGGTCTTCCTGATATCGTGGAAGCGTAAATAGATTTTCGTCGAAAAAAATGTATTGAAGACCTGTGAATGCGATGTCTCTCCTGCGTCAATGTTACGAATGATTTCTGGTGAGTACTCTCTTTTGGAAAACATTCTTCTTTGCCTCATTCATCTTTATGAAATCTTAATTAAGACTGGAATAGAAAATCAAATAACTATCTCAATGAAAATGCAAATTTTCAATTTCAGATTTTATCTTTTGAGTTAGGGCCTTTTTAGAATATCTATCAGATGTAGTTCAATGTCCAGCGTGGCTTTAGCCGGGGAAGTAGTTGTTTTCTGTTAGACATTCACAAAAAATAACTTAATTTTAATCGTGGATTTTTCAATTCACAGAAAAATCTTTCTATCAATATTTAATTGAGAATGATTCCCTTTTCAACATGAATACCCCACAAGAGGTTATCTTGACGATGGAAGATAGTGACTTAAGTTTATCTTTCAGTCGCAGATGATTCCACATCTGATTTTATGAACATCCTTTTTATATTTTCAACAAATCAACCATTCTAGATAAATCGACCAACTTTTTTTCAGTCGACTCCTTAGACTTCAGCAAATCTTCTGAGATGCAGGTGAACTAGGACTCTAAGTTCCATAGCCTACTACGATTTTTTGAAAATGACAAATTATAAATGGCAATAACTCGACTTTTTCAAATGCAGCATCCTATATTATTGCATGGTATTTTTCAGGAGCTTTTTGCCGAAATTGGGTTTGTGGGGTCTACTTTGTAAAATTTGAGAGATTTATTGCAAAATAAGAAATGTTGATGATGTTTTCGAAGAAAAAAAGAATCAAGTAGGCCGCTGTCGTAAAATTGTACACATCCATACAATTCTGAAAAGAAGAGATCTAGATGCCAACTGCAATGCAATAATATTGTTTTTCAGACAATTTACGCGTATACTGCTATACTGCTGTGATGAGATTTATATTGAAAATAATGGGATTTTAACTTATTACGAAAGTTTCTTTTTAGAAAACTCTTCATTTTCCATCTGTGAAACAATACTCTACTCTTTTTCATTATATATCTATAACAACGAACTTTACTAAAATATACAATATGTTTCGCATAGGGGTTATAATTATTTTTATTCTCAACACCTTCTCCTAATAATAAATTGCTGAATGAATCAAATCTTGGAAACTAAAGAATTGTTGTGTTTCGCGAACTTGCAATATCAAGGGGTTTTGTGAAAATGTCTGCCACTTGATCATCAGAGCAACAATACTGGATATCGATGACTCCTTCATTCACCTTTTCATTGATAAAATAATAGCGAACATCAATATGTTTGCTCCTTTGATTAAACTGCTTTGATTGTCGAAATTCAGCTTGATGGTCACATTTCGATTCGTAAGCTCGTCAATGGGTGATTTTAAATAAATTAACTCCTTAGTCCAATCTGCAACGGCAATATGGTACTAGATAAGGCCACAATCGGTTGTTTCCTGGAAGAACACTTCAAAGTGACAATGGTCACTTCAAAGTAACAATTGTCAGTTCAAAGTGGCAATTCCAAATGTTTTTGAAAAATATTTTGTTGTTGACCCTTTTACGCCTCCGTAACATTTACTTTTTTGCAACAAATCTCGCAAACTTCACAAAGTATCCCCTTCAAACCCTATATCGACGGCAAGCTCTTGAAAAATACCCTGCAATAATGCAATGAAATATAGAGTGTTGCATTTGAATAAATTGAGTTATTGCTATTGGTAATTTATTATTTTCAAAAAATCGTAGTTGGCGATAAAACATCGACCCGACTTCACAACACGCGCTAAAGCCTGAAGAATCGACTGGAAAAAAAGTTAAGTTATCTTGAATGGTTCTGAAGTTATGAATTTGTCTGTGGGTCTATGCTCGACGCTATTTCGACAAATAAATAGACATAAGCTAAAAACGATTGCAGATAAGTCTAAGAAATCTGGGTATATTATATCGACAATTCAGTGACGAATCCAAAAATGTAACATAAATAGAAGGTTGCCATTTAAAAAAACATAAATCAGTTTTTCATCTTATTTCGGGATATCCTGTATTTGAATAGAAAAATGTTTAGGATGTTCATCTATGTCGGACCTATCCTTTTGAAAAAAATCAAGTCGATAGCTTGCATAGAAAAAGGTTATGGACCCATGGGTCACCCTGTATACGTGACTGGTGACTGACGTATAATCCGCTCTGGTCAATACAGATTATTAGTTTTTGGTTGAAAATGATCTCAAAAACCATCCCATAAATTTTGGCACGGCATGAAAATACTCGTAGCATATGTTTTTAACAACTTTCACATATCGTAACCTCTATCTAACTCCACCAATACTGGAATAGCTGACGTCCAAATTTCTTATATTCAAAGGAAAAACTATTATTATTATGATTTTCAGTCGGTATGAAATGACTTCCCCAAATCAACCCTACCTCCCCTACTAAATATTTCTATTCTCGTTTCAACAATTGTATTGTATTAGAGCTTCGATATGAGTTTCAAGGCACGTACAACTTGTGTAATTCTCGTTAATTGCTTCTTACAAATCAAATGTCCAATTGTTTGCTATTTCGTGTCAGATGTGAGAATATGTAGAACAAAAACACTATTGCATCCTCTTCTGAAACAGTAGATGCATCGCAGGCATATTATTTACAGAGATCCATCTGTGCCTTATTGGAAGGAGAAAGTAAGGACAATCAAAACAAGTGCTCCATTCCTCCAAAAATAACAAAATTCCAGTTTTTTTCAAACCTCCAGAATTCCACTACCGTAGCCAAGAATGGGGTAGGGTGAGAGTAGGCAGCCGCCTGGGGTGTCAATTTTGCGGGGTGACAATGAGAGTATTTCGTAATCATCGCGGAGTTTCCAGCACTAGTTTGCTGATGCCTTATGCACAGGTCTGCTCTATTCCTTGGGCATGTTTTGTAAGTTTCATGTGAGAAAGCCTCATAGGAAATATTCGAGTAGACTTAGCTCGGGCGATCTAGGTGGCCTTACAAGTAATCTACACCCCCGAACTATCCAACAATATTTGCCTTATTGGAAGGAGATAGTAAGGACAATCAAACCAAGTACTTCATTACTCCAAAAATAACAAAATTCCAGTTTTTTTCAAACCTCCAGAATTCCACTACCGTAGCCAAGAATGGGGTAGGGTGAGAGTGGGCAGCCTCCTGGGGTGTCAATTATGCGGGGTGGCAATGAAAGTATTTCGTAATCATCGCGGAGTTTCCTGCACAAGTTTGCTGATACCTTATGCACAGGTCTGCTCTATTTCTTGGGCATATTTTGTAAGTTGCATGTGAGAAAGCGTCATAGGAAATATTCGAGTAGACTTAGCTCGGGCGATCTAGGTGGCCTTACAAGTAATCGACACCCCCGAACTATCCAACAATCTTTGCCTTATTGGAAGGAGATAGTAAGGACAATCAAACCAAGTGCTCCATGCCTCCAAAAATAACAGAATTCCAGTTTTTTTCAAATCTCCAGAATTCCACTGCCGTAGAAGAGAATGGGGTAGGGTGAGAGTGGGCAGCCTCCTGGGGTGTCAATTATGCGGGGTGGCAATGAAAGTATTTCGTAATCATCGCGGAGTTTCCTGCACAAGTTTGCTGATGCCTTATGCACAGGTCTGCTCTATTCCTTGGGCATGTTTTGTAAGTTTCATGTGAGAAAGCCTCATAGGAAATATTCGAGTAGACTTAGCTCGGGCGATCTAGGTGGCCTTACAAGTAATCGACACCCCCGAACTATCCAACAATATTTGCCTTATTGGAAGGAGATAGTAAGGACAATCAAACCAAGTGCTCCATGCCTCCAAAAATAACAGAATTCCAATTTTTTTCAAATCTCCAGAATTCCACTGCCGTTGCCAAGAATGGGGTAGGGTGAGAGTAGGCAGCCACCTGGGGGGTCAATTATGCGGGGTGGCAATGAAAGTATTTCGTAATCATCGCGGAGTTTCCAGCACAAGTTTGCTGATGCCTTATGCACAGGTATGCTCTATTCCTTGGGCATGTTTTGTAAGTTTCATGTGAGAAAGCCTCATAGGAAATATTCGAGTAGAGTTAGATCAGGCGATCTAGGTGGCTTTACAAGTAATCTACACCCCCAAACTATCCAACAATCGGGGAAATTTTGATTTAGCCAACTTTAATGAGCTTAATACCGAGAATAGTGTGACAAATTCGTCACGAGAGGCAGCACTTGTGGTAGGCACAAACATCAAACCTTCTCCATTTAAGTGATACAGTTGAATTATTCAAAATAATTAGGTAAATAAAAAAATAACTACAATGCCAACCAAACATTATAGTTTTGCGAACTGTACTTTGGATAATCGAAATCCAGAGGAAAATGTGTTTTTTATACCATTCGTAAATCTCACATTGACGAGGTTAGATGTAATAAATGGATCCATGCCTCGAGGAGAGTGGATTTAACAAAAGAAAAAATAAATAAATATTCATATGTTTGCTCTAAACATTTTATTGGTGGTAAAGGTCCAACTGAAGACAATCTTGATCCAGATCAGTAAGGAAGGTTAGGTAAATGTTAAGGGGTCGTGCTCATGCTCCCTGAAAATAGCTGTTTCACTTTTCTTAAGTGGGTGTGCCTCCTGAATACTGTTTCATATATTGACTTTCTCCTTCTTCAACTACAAACACCAAATCGCCCATTTTCGGTACAACTTTGCACAAAATATAGCCGGTTTCATCGAAAAAATACTAACTTTTCACCTTTGACAGATGGAATTTAGTAAATGTGAAAAGTTGGGTTACGTGTAAAAGTTGAAGAAGGGGTACGTTTTCGATGAAACCGGCTACATTTTGTGCAAAGTTGTATCGAAAATGAGTGATTTGTTGTTTGTAGTTTGAGCTGGAAAAAAAAAGGAGGCATTGTGAGTGATTTTGCTGCGCGAAAACGGTGCATAAAAATTACCTCTTGAATCAGATTCATTGTAATTAATTCCTTTTTTACCGGAAATTTTAAGATTTCGACAAGCAAGTCACCGTTTTAATGTTTATCCTTCACATTTGCAAATTTTAATTTGGCTCCTGGAACGTCAACTTTTTTTCGATTTTTATTTTTACATGTACTTCAATGTGAGTTAGATAATGTTTGTCCCTATCGGACTACTAGCGCTGCTAGTGGGGAATTTTTCGTACTTGAGGAAAAAGGATCATTATATTTGCTTGGAATTCCAATATATCACCTCCAATAACTTTTTCACTGATAAACACATTTTCCTGAAATTTTGAGTAGTGATTACTCGAGACTATCTAAATCCAGCAACATAGTCAGATTTCCACTGAAAGATCAATATTTGCAGTGGTAGCAGCTTAAAACGGCATATTTTCAACTTTTTCATTGACGAACACATTTTATATAAATTTCATCGTCAAACCATTGGTGTGGGCAGATTTTTGCAAAAAAATCGCAAATGAAGTTTTCCGATTTTTTACATCGAAAAATAATTATAGTTGGCCTTAAAAATGTATACACATCTATGAACTTATGACTTGCTACCCAACATTCCCAAAACACTTGCTCTGAATCTACAGTGCTCCGTTCCCCCCCTACTAATTTTTTAACCACCTGGTATATCGCAACGAAATTTGGAGGGCTCAAATGGGAGGAAATAACCACTTTTTCATGGAAAAATCACAGCTAAAAGTTTCAAAATGGCGGCTGAGCGCCATCTTCAATATTTTTTTTTAGATAGTATATTATTCCATTTTCGAAATCCACTCATAATTCTCAACAGTTTTTTCCCATACACTTTACTCCTAAATTCAATTGTTTTCGAAATATTAACGTTTGAAAAGTGACATTTTGGTCATTTCAAACCCAACCAAAAACACTAATGTTGCTTTCAATCAAGTTTGCATTGGAAAAAATCGTTGTCGCGGTAACATCTTGTTTACTGTCAAACTGAACTGCTAATTGTCAAATAGTCCGTTGAACGCCTACATCCTTTTATGAAAAGTGTGATCATGGCTCGTAGTTTAGACGATAAATTTGAAGCAGTTTTGATATTTGGAGAAGCTGGAAGAAATTATCATCTAGCAGTTCGTATGTTTAATGATAGATTTCCCGAGAATCCTATTTCGAGGTCATATTTGCCCAAACTTTTAAATAAGCTCCAAGCAATTGGTACGCTGAAAGATGCTCCAGGATCAGGACGACCGCCTCTTTCAGAAGAAGAAAAAATAGAAATTATTGCTGAAATGGTAATCAATCCGACTCAGTCGACGTCTGCAGTTGCTGAATACTGTGGAGTGAGTTCAAAAAGTACCCGAAGAGTCCTAAAAAAAGAGATGTTTCATCCCATAAAATAAAATCCTGCTGATCTCCCGGAGGATGATCCAGACCGGAGGGTTGAATTTTGTGAGTGATTAACAAGAACAATTGAAAGAGAACGGAGCTTCCTAAAACGGTGTATGTTTTCGCAGACGAATGCACGTTTTTTCTTAATGGAAGAATCAACAAACAGAATGTACGATACTGGAGCGATACTAATCCGCATATTTTTAGAGAGGGACATACCCAGCTTCCCAAAAAGGTGAATGTTTGGGCGCGGATTTTGGGCAATCGCGTTGTTGGATTGTATTAAACAATCAAAAAGAGTTTGAAAATCGTAAAATCATATTTCAGCAGGATGGGGCACCTCTCCATTTCGATCGCATAGCTAGAAAGTTCCTCGATACAAACTTTCCTGGGCGATGGATAGGTCGCAGGGGAAGTACAGAATGGCCACCAAGATCTCTGGATCTTACACCTCTAGATTTTTTCCTTTGGGGGGGATCTGAAGTCAAAAATCTATGCCACTGAACGCCAAACAATAGAAGAGTTGGAAAGCAGAATAATAGATACATGTGAAGAAATAGATGAACAGACTTTCATCAACGTGAGAGAAGCTATTTAAAATAGGGCACTTTATTGTCAAGATTTAGGAGGGGGCCACATTGAACACTCAGTGAAATAATTGTTGGGGTTAAATAAAAGTGTTATTCAAATATAAATTATAATTTTTTAACTAACTAATTTGTTTATTGTGAATTTACAGAACACATTCGTGGACTTTGAGATTTTCCGGTGAGCGGTACTGTTTATCCTTAGTAAATTCTCTTCGCGCCTCTTATTAGTCGAATTCATTGAAAGATTTAACTACAAATTAATAACAACGTTTGGTTAGCAAAATGTTTTACCGGAAGTGACCAAAATCCATACTTTATTTTAAACCGGAATGTCACTTTTCAAACGTTAATTTTTCGAAAACAATTGAATTGGAGTAAAGTGTATATTAGGGAAAACTGTTGAGAATGATGAGCAGATTTCGAAAATGGAATAATATACGCGGTGTTTTATTTAAAAAAGTTATTGAAAATGGCGCTCAGCCGCCATTTTAGAACTTTCAGCTGTGATTTTTTCATGAAAGAGTAGTTTCTTATCTCCTATTTAAGCTCTCCAAATTTCGTTGAGTTATACCAGGTGGTTCAAAAATTAGTAGTGGGGGAGGGGAACGGACTCTAGACGAGCACTGTATACATGGCAAAGCCCCAAATTTTCCCATCGATTCGACAATGATTGATACAATTTTCCATTCCAGGATCAATCCGCTCTTCGTGGACAATAATGACAACAGATCCAAAAAACCGCGAGCGCTCGATCACCGATCGAAATCTCCACCATCCAGAGAAAAATCCACCTCTTCAGGATACGGTGGCAGCCACAGAGGTAGCTCTCTCGACCCCATCTACCAAGAACACCTCAAGTTCATGGAAGATGTCGGAGTCATCTTGGAACAGAACCCGGCTTTCGTTAAGTCCATAAGAATAGCAGCGCGAGGAGTCAAACTCCATCCGACAGTACCGTCGCATTCCAGTTGCTCGGGAGGTACCCTCACCACCATACCGGAAGGTGAAGTGGACCAACCCATTCCGAAACCGATATGGCCGCTGCACGACAAGAGACTCATAGAGCAGTATGACTCGTTGGTGGACGATGCGTTGCTTCTTTACACCAGTTTGAGCTACAGGCCTGACAAAGCCAGGCCCCTGGAAACCTACATAGACATATCCGTCAAAGATCTCTTACTGGAGCTGCTGAACAGCATCAACGAAACCTTGGAGGGGAAAAACACCACTGCTCCCGAGGACATGCTCAAGATTGTCGATGAAAAGATCAGGTTGAAGCTGGAGCTGCTGAAAAATTCGACGGAGGAAGAAATGAAAAGGCTCTGTCTGAATTTGAACAACTGTAGGTTGAAAAATCCCTTGTTGAGAGCGCTGAGCAATTCATCCACTAGCGGTACTTCGAGAATACGAACTATATCTTCCGAAACCGAAGAGCTCTACCAGACGCATTCAGGGTCTTCGAGCAGTGACTTCAGCGATTCTCTCAAAGACCAGCAGAATGTTCCGATGTTCGTCCATGAAGATCTGGGTAACGTACCGAACCTGGTACGGAACACTATGATTTACGGTACCATGTGTAGGGCTAAGATGGGTATGAACGAAGCCTGCTGAAGAAAGCGAAGAAGATATCGACGTTTCCGAAGAAGAATTTACTACAGGCTGTGAACGACAATAAACCCAGTGTTTGGGAACAGTACTACGGGGTGAAAGCAGTGGAAGAGGGTGAAGTGAAGTACGTAACGAAGCCGACTGATGTTCCATTATTTGTAAGTAGATTTAAATCAGTCCAAGAATGGCTTCTTATTGACAAAGTGTCATAAATAAACATTAACAAAATAAAAGTACAAGTATACAAGTGAAGTATAAATGAGGAAGTAAAACATTAGTCGAAAGAATGAGATGAGATAGGATTAATCTGTATAAACAAATACTAAAAAAAAAGTTGAGAGGTGTCAAGGGACACCCGGATGGAACGAAGTTCCTTTCGATTAATTAGTGAAGGAATTCTAATATTTTTTTTTAAGTTATAATAATATTTGTTTTATTATAAACAAATATAATGTAATATAAATTCAATCAGTAGGCTCAATTTTAGTACATACGCATTAATATTGTAATATTAAAATATAATTTGCTTTTAAATTTATTGAAGTTATGACGCGTACACTTGCTAAACAACAATAATGGAGATTATAAAGCGTATGACTTGGTTAGCACAATAGTAAAGAGAGGTTATAATGCGTACTTGCTAAAAATACATAAGCATTTATTATTGTCTGTATAAAATCTCTACTTACCTAACTCCATCAGAATATCCGGAACTTGTGCAGAAACACTGTCAGGATTCATTATTGTTAATATTTTTTATTATTATTTATTATGTACAAAAAATCTGTATACACTCAACAAAAATAATCATCGCGACACCACACTGTTCAATGCGAAATAAAAAGACGAAACGAAAATAACTGGCTTGCTTTCTATGAGAGAGAGAGAGAGAGAGAGAGAGAGAGAGAGAGAGAGAGACTGACAGAGAAACACGCGCACGCCGCACGGTTTACAACTACAGCAGAAAGTGTCATTACAACTTTTGGTCTTAATTTATTCCGTCTAGCCCCCTTTCGCAACGCGCGATAAGGAACTTCGTTCCAAAAAAAAAAATGCGTTTAAGGCGCACGCCTGCCTACTATACAGTACTAAGGTACACTTAAAACTATAAAATCATCGCATGAGTTTTACACTTAAGGCGTATCGTTAAAAAACTCATCCAAAGTGTAATATGCCTTATCCAACAGTAACTCTTTGACACTTTTCCTGATTTTTCTTTCTGAATTTAGAATTTTGATATTCTGAGGTAGATGATTAAAAACTTTTGGAACGTAGTTCCTTATCGCGCGTTGCGAAAGAGGGCTAGACGGAATAAATTAAGACCAAAAGTTGTAACGAGACTTTTCGCTATAGTTGTAAGCCGTGCATCGTGCACGTGTTTCTCTGTCTGTCTCTCTCTCTCTCTCTCTCTCATAGAAAGCAAGCCAGTTATTTTTGTTTCGTCTTTCTAGTTCGCTTGAACAGTGTGGTGTCGCGACGATTATTTTTGTTGAGTGGATACAGGGTTTTTGTACATAATAAATAATAAAAAATAATAACAATAATGAATCCTGACAGTGTTTCTGCACAAGTTCCGGATATTGCTGATGGAGTTAGGTAAGTAGAGATTTTATACAGACAATAATAAATGCTTATGTATTTTTAGCAAGTACGCATTATAACCTCTCTCTTTACTATTGTGCTAACCAAGTCATACGCGTTATAATCTCTCCATTATTGTGTGTTTAGCAAGTGTACGCGTCATAACTTTAATAAATTTAAAAGCAAATAAATATTTTAATATCACAATATTAATGCGTATGTACTAAAATTGAGCCTACTGATTAAGTTTATATTACATTATATCTGTTAATAATGAAAAAAATATTATTATAACTTAAAAAAAAAAATTATTACAATTCCTTCACTAATTAATCGAAAGGAACTACGTTCCATCCGGGTGTCCCTTGACACCTCTCAACTTTTTTTTTGAGTTATAAATCAGTGAATTCTTAACTTGTGTAGTGTTGGGCTTAGGAAGATCAATATTATCCATCTGTCTAGTCTGGAAGCGAGGATTTCTTATGGAGTTTTTATTTAGCTTATGTTTTTTAAACATCAAACACCCCGTCTCTAGTATTAATATGCAGGTAAGGGTCAATATTCTATGTGATTTGAATAAGGGCCGACATGAATCTCTGAAGCCAGCCCCACACATATACCGGACAGCTCTTTTTGGAGCATAAATACATTATTAATTGATGCTTTGTCCGAGTTCCTCCAGTAGCAGATCCCATATCTCAGGTGGGACTCTATAACTGCAAAATATGTTGTTCTTGCCGTGGTCTGGTCGAGTTCCTTCGATATGACTCTAAGTGCATAACAGCCTTTAGCTAGTTTGGTACATAAGTTCGAGATATGTTCCTTAAACGTCAACTTATTATCAATATATACCCCTAGGAATTTAGTCAAAGAGGATTCGTGAAGACTTTTGTCACCTATTGAAATAGGATTTAGCAAAAATTTAAAGGCGAGAATGTGGGTTTTATTTACATTGAAGGACAACAGATTGGCGTCGCACCACTTCTTGACTTTGAGGATGTCATTTTCTATTACTGCATTCAAATGATAGTGTCTTTATTATGCCAAAGAATGGTGGTATCATCTGCAAAAAAGGTGAATCTACCCGCAATATCCAGTAGTGCGAGATCATTCACGTAAAGCAGGGATAATAAGGGGCCTAAGACAGAGCCCTGTGGTACCCCACAATCCACCAAAGACTCCTGAGAGGTTAGACCATTAGTGTAGACCACCTGTCTACGTTTAGAGAGATAAGACTAGAACAACTTTAGGGCCACATCGCGGAAGCCATATCTTTCTAACTTTCTCAGCAGTATTCTGTGATCCACACAGTCAAAAGCCTTTGATAGATCGCAGAACACCACTGCCGCGGCTTCATTGTCATTAAGCTTTAGGTATAGATGCTCGAGAAGTTCAAATGTGGCATCAGAGGTGGATTTGTTACGTTGGAAACCAAATTGGGCCGTTGATATTATATTGTTTTTATTCGTGAATAATAGGATTCGACTTTTAACAAGTCTTTCGATAATTTTGGAGAGAGCGGGTAGGAGAGAGATAGGTCTAAAGTTACTGGGGTCATTATGTATTATGTATTATGCATTATGTAATTTTTTTCGTTATACTCATTATGCTTCAGTTGAAAGGAGTTAAATCGATAAATCTTGTCAAAGTACTTAATTGGCGTTACATATTCCTGAAATCAGAAATAATTTGCATTTCTGGTGGTAAATTCCTTGGTTCGAGTTTTACTGGCAAATTTCATTGAGAGGACATTTTTGGAAGGTCATTCAATCATTCAAGATATACTTTATTGTCAGAAGGAAAAGTTCTCGAGGACAAAGCTTAGTCACAATAATATAAATTGTATAATACAAATAAATAAATAAAAGTGTAAAAAAAATTAAAATATGATCACACATACACAAAATATACGATGACCGCTAGTACAACGGTAAGACTATAAAATGATCGAAGATTTGTTGATAATGTTACATTGCAAATAATTAGAATATCATGAATTTGTAATCAACACATACATATGTTTTTGTAGAGTATAAATAAAATGAGTAATATATAAATAAATGAAATGAATTAAATATAAATGTTGAGGCTAACTAAGTAAAATAAAATATTATATGAGAGTTTAAGGATTGAAAATATTTATGTGATAACATGTAAATAAACAATAGAAGAAGCTAGAATGTGGTGGTAAAGTATGCATTAAGGTCATAAAATGGTTAGTGTATCAAATTCATTTCGATGTCCTTCCTGAACCGTCTAAAGCAAGTTATATTCATTATGCTAGGAGGCAGGTGATTGTAAATTTTGAGCCATTGTGGATAATGGAATCTTTTATCATTGTGTTGGTAGGTCTTGGTAGTCTAATGCTGTTATTCTGTCGTGTGTTGTGCTGCGAATCAGTTATTTCAAGAATATTTTTGTACTTGTGTATGAGGCTGACTGATTCCAAAATGTGAAGGGATATAACGGTTAAGATTATGTGTTCTATGAACAACTCTCTACACGACTCTCTTGATTTGGCTTTGCAGAATATCTCATAGCTCTTTTTTGTAGAACAATTACATTTTGTAGTAGGTATTGGCTACATCCTCCCCAAAATGCGATACCATACCTCAAATGTGACTCTATGAGAGGAAAGTAAGCAGTCCTTGCTGCTGAGTATCCTAGCTCATTCTAAATTACCCGAATGGCGTAGCATCCAGATGCCAACTTACTACAGAGAGATTTGATATTGATTTCAAATTTTAACGTATTATCAATATCTAACCCGAGAAACTTAGATGATGTTTTATTGCATAAGTGGGCAGTACCAGTAGATATTTCTAGGAGATTGCAACGAAATCTTATGATATTAGTTTTTTTCAAGTTTAATTCTGAAGAATTAGAGAAATACCATTTTTGTATAACTGTTAACTATCGTGTAGATTTTGCGCGGTTTTGCCGTGCCATAGGAAGGTAGCATCATCTGCAAAGATTGTGATCTTTGCCGTTATATTCAAACCGGTGATATCGTTTTATGTCTAGCAAAAACAGGGTTGGTCCAAGAACAGACCTTTGTGGCACTCCATTTTCAATATTAGCTATATTTGAGTCTGTATTACAGCGCACTAACTGCCTCCGATTCGACAAGTAGGATTTGATCAAACCAGACTCGTATTGCGAAAACCGTAGTGTTGAAGCTTCTGGAGCAGTATTTCGTGATTCACGCTTTAGAGAAATCACAGAATACCGCCACAGCGCACTTTCCAACGTTCATTCTCCTGTATACTTCTGTCATAATCGAGATTAGGGCATCGTTGGTACCTTTGTTTTGTTGGAACCCAAATTGATAAAAACTAATTGTGTTATTACTTAGGAAATAGTTATGAATGCCATGTTTCACCAATTCTTCTAGTATTTTTGCTAAACTCGGAATAAGAGATATTGCCGATAATAAGAGGGATCACTTTCGTTACCCACTTTGTGACTAGGGATGACCACTTAAGTTTTCAGGAATGAAGGGAAGGTGCCCTTTCTGAAAGAATAGTTGATAAGTCTTACTATAGCTAATAGGGCTGTATCAGGTATTTTTCATGTCTTATAATTTTTTTTGATTCGGTAAGATTCGTGTCAGTTAGAAAAAACTCGTTTGGCGATAGATATATCTCTAAAGGTGGGATATTTTCAGTGAGCTTACTTGCGATACTGCAATAGTATGAATTGAGTTCATTGGGGTCATTGAGATAGGTTGAGGTGTATTGGTTTTACCTCTTATTTCATTCATTATCTTCCAGCATTCCCTACTCCTATTTCCTTCTAGTATTTCTCTATAATAACTTATTTAGCCAGTCTAATGGTTTTTCGATATATGGTTCTATATTTACGGTAATAGCAGAAAAAGAATGTTTCGATTTATGCTTACAAATACTATGCAAGTATCTCATATTTTCGGCTGATATCTTGATTCCCTTGGTTATCCAAGGTTTTTTTACTTTTCTTTAGTTTGATTCGTTGGATTGGAAATGCATTCTCAAAGTTACTTCTGAGCTTATGATAAAATTCATAGAATGCCTTATTAGTTTCAGTTTCGGTATTGCTTTCCCAGTTTGTTGCTAAACAGAACTGTTAAATTTTTTTATAATTAGTGGTACCATATAAGCTGCCATTTTTCCGTTTATTTAAGTTAGCCTGTATTTGATCAAGATACACCTTACTGATTATGGCTTCGTGGTCTGATAGACCAGAGGGTATAACCGAACATATAACATTTTCAAGGTTACTACAGAAGTAGTCGATTGTTGTGGCATTATTTTCCGATATTCACCTGCCACTATCAATTGGGATACAACCGGAAGATCAGACAGCAGGTTTTCCAGCTTATGGAGGAATTCCATGACAATAAATTTGCTATGCAAATATTCATATGAAAAACTACAGTGTGAGTTTGTTTGCGACTTAAAAAAACACGCGAGTTTCCGACTTAATTATTGCAGTCATAAGAATCGGAACTATTCTGTAGATATTTCTTCACGAACGAAACATATACCGAACATTTTTCTATAGGAAAAACGGTTATCAGCGCCTTTGATTGTTGAAAATATTTGTGCTGGCACTCCAATTTAGGTTGCGAATTTTTCTATGGTTTTGAAGATACGGGTTTCAAATTTGGTATGTCACTATGGTACTTGAATACGTTTATTTTGACATCACGAAATACAACTGTCTTTCTGTTTCACTGGAAGTGACCCCAACCTTTATTTTTCCTATGATACCCTGTACATGTTTATCCGAAAGATCTTCAAATTTGTTAAATGATTGTTTTTGAAAATAATTGAGATCTGAACGGTTTGGCACCCGTTCAGATCTCAATTCTTTTCTTGGCGACGCTGACAACACCTATATCGTTTGTACCGACTTGCCCCTTTTCATATTTATATTTTTAGTGAATTTAATTTATTTTAAACAAGTATTTTTTATTTATATAAATAAATACAGTTCCTCAAACCATAACTACAGGAATGTACAACGTTCTTCAATTGATTTAAAAGCAAATTTATTACGTTTTTTTATACTGAATTCATAACTTGTCAAGTTTTAAGAATATAAAAATAGCGTTGATCTAGGTAATATTAATACAAGCCTAAAATTTTTTTTTGTTTATTTATAAAAACAATTTATTGGAAAATCACAAAATTCTTTAAATCAATTGTACATTAATATAGCTGATTTATTTATGTTTTTGGTGAGATATAAATAGTTCATGGAATACCGAGTGCGGAAACAGGAAAATGGTAATCTCTCAAAATCACTATACTAGCTGAACGAATCTATATTTGTACCATTTTCAGATTTGTCCATCCAGCAGAGAGGTTTCAGATTCAATATTGGATCTTGTTCTGACTCACCCTATATAAATAATTATTACTGAAAATCTCCCTGAGCATTTCTGTAAGTGAAAATAAAGATATCACGCACCCACACAAAATGAACAAAGATCGATTTCAACACTGGTGGCATTTCATTCCTTCTGTTCCATAATGATGCAGTTGACCTAGTTTGCGAAATGGATTCGAAAAAATAAGTCATTGTTCAACAGTTTTGAAAAGTTTAACAATGGTGTTGTGTATTATGAATTAATTTGACATGAGTCAAATAGAAAGAGTTACAAGGAGCTTATGGTACGGTATTTCGAGATGAGTGATTTATCATTTTCGTTCAAGTCTCTTACAGATAAATATATCATTTGAAAAATGATTGAAGAAATTTATTCTGTTATGTTATTTTCGGGTTCACAACTCTATTGATCTGCAGAGTCAATTCGATATTTTTGGTGATGAAGCCACATAGTTTCTTTTCAGAAAAAGACAAGGAAAATTCAAAATTATGATAGAAAAAATCTATATAATAAAAATGAATGTCAAAATTCCTTGGCGGCTGGACCGATTCGACTAATTTTTTTTGTTCGTAATAGTGCGAGGAAGGTTTTGGAATGAAATGGAAAAGTTGCCCGGAAAATTGGAATATTCGGAAAAGTTTTTTCTATAGGATTCGTTCAACCGATCGCCATGAATCGTTTCTGACTCTGGGAAACGGTTTCCTTGCTCTGGAATACGGTTTACAGGAAGACATTCTACGGAAATGGCGTCGTAGAAGGAGACTCAAAGGACCTTAAGGCGTATACAGGGTGTCAAGAATATTCAGGTTTTATCTTTACAAACAGTTTGATCCTTGAGTATTGTCTTTCTTATATTGTAGACTAAATGGTAAGTGGTATCACCTTTCTTTTTACAAGCTTTTCCTTAAGTATTGAATGAATGTGGTTTTTTTGTGGAGGAACAACGTTTCTTGACATGTTTTTTTGGGTAACCTTCCACAGTCTGAAAATGAAAATATAATCAGGAAAATCTATACAAGTGTAGAAAGGGGAAACTAATTTAACTTACTTCGTTCGTATGTCTGTCATTCTGCATTTTTGGAGCACTTGCCGACATCCGATTGAGCTGAAATTTGGCAGGTGTTCATAATGCATTATGAAATTTTTGTTAGAGAAAAAAAAAATAGCGGCTCCAAGATGACGGACGAGTTTTGTGATTATGGTACGATTCAATTCAAAATTATGTGGGGGTTTTTGGGACGGAGATTGTGATTTTTTTGTCGACATTCAGAAATTCAAGATGGCGGCAAGTTTTGTGATTATAGTCCAATTTGATTCAAAATTGGTATGTGTTTTCGGTGTCGGAGATTATGAATTTTTTGTAAAAATTATAAATTCAAGATGGCGGCTCCAAAATGGCGGAGAAGTTTTGTGATTATGGTCCGATTCTATCAAAATTTGTTGTGGGGGTTTTCATCAAGATATGATTTTTTTCGAAATTTGGAAAAAAATGGCGGCTCATGGAATTTTTGTTATAAAAAAACAAAATGGCGGACCAGATTTAGGTTTATGATCCGATTCGATTCAAAATTGGTATTTGGGGTTTTCAGGGTCTTAGATCATGAATTTTTCTTCAAAATTCGTAAAATCAAAATGGCGGCTCCAAGATGGCTGATGATCTCTGTGTTTATGGTCCGATTCTATTCAAAATTGGTGTGTGGGGTTTTCGGGGTCGAAGATTATGATTTTCAAATTGCAAATTCAAGATGGCGAATGAGTTTTGATTATATTAAAATTGGTATGTTGGGGTTTTTGGGGTCGGAGATTATGAATTTAGTCGAAGATAATTGATTTTCAGTTAAAATTCATAAATTGAAGATGGCAACTCGAAGATGGCGTATGAGTTAATCTTTAGATGGTCTCCTCATTGGAGGACTATATAGCTCAAAACTTACAGGAAACAGGCCTCATAATAACGATGTTTTAACAAAAATGCATAGATTAGGCGTACTTGAATACTAAAAGCACAAAATAAAATAATTAATAAAAAACTTTTCAAAGACAGGCTGTTATTCAAATGCACTAAAAAGTAAAAAGTATTGCATATCTAGACGGAAAAATTACAAGCATGATAAAATGAGTTTGATTGTATGTGACCTTCATTTATAAGTAAGAAAAAACATTTATATTTCAAAAATAATCCAGTGATAATAATAATAATAACTATAAATTAAAGAAAATATCAAGTACACAATGAAAATTTTCGATTCACTTATGTTAGAATCTTTCAGTCACTACAGATTTCACGGCTTGAAGAGTCGCTGTCATTTTCTTGTATTTGTTTTGGGGTAGTAAGCATTTCAAAACTTCGGGGTTAATTACAGTTTCAATGATGTTATGAAAGGATCGGAAGAAAAAACATTGTATTCAACCAATCATTATATTTATCTAAAAAGTGTTTCCTGTTGCGCTGACAAACTTTCCATCTCTGATTAAACAACATCAGTTCAGAACAGTGATGTGAGTTGAATTTGTCTTTAAGATAATCCACAATGATTTTTTCAGAATGAAATCTAGCTCTTCTAGGTTTATTATCTTCATTTCAGTTTTTTTCATGAACTTCTCTTCTCGACATAGTCAGTAGTCTAATAACATAAATATATTTTTGAAGCGCACATGACCGCAAATAAATTCAGACCTTATGAATGCTAAAAGTCTCAAAGAATGAATTAAAATTAAAATTATCACGTACAAAAGCATACAAAATGTTTGGCAACCTCATAAAACCAAAGTGTTCAAAGCTATTCCTCTACGTACATTTATCCCAGAGTTAAACAGAATTATAAATATCATCGTTTTAACGTCCAAAACCGTTATGTGTGAAACCAGCGTATAAAACCAAAGTGTGGATAAGTTCAAAGCTATTCCTCTAAGATCTTTTATTCCAGAGTTAATGAAAGAAAAACAGAAATATAAATATCATATCAAAAGCTGTGACCTGCCTAGCCACTGTTTTTTTTTTTCGATACGAAATGTTTGTTTGTGTGTTGTATCATCTGCCTAGGGAAAAATATGCTCAGTGTTCAGGTAAAACGGATCATTTATGAATTAATGAAATATGAGTCTACTGAAAATAGAGCGTTGCGGAACCCATTCCTTTTTTAATAGATCCGAACCATAAATCGTCCTCCACCTTGGAACCGTCATCTTGCAATCTTCATTATACAATACGTGATTCATGTACATATGCCACTGAAGTAAAGTAAGTGAAAAATGAATGAGAGCTTGTAATTACCTTTTTTGCACCCAAATAGTTGGATATCAATTTAAAATTTGCATTACATCTAACCGCTAACCAATTAAAATTAGTTGGATTGTAAATAAATTGTTTCATAATCGGAATATTGAAATTATCTAACTAAATTCACCGTATGAACTATTATGTTGATCTGTTGAGAATAAGAATATATTTTATACTCTTTCATACATTGTTATTATTATAGCATTGTTTCAATTTCCTCAATAATGTTGTCAAATTCGAGAAAATGAGGAGACTCCTCCAAATCACATTTTCTTCAGCTATTTCATTGCAGACACCAAGTTTGTTGAAGTTGAGAGTTGAGAGTTAATTTTTCAGAACCAAAACAGTTATCAAAAAGATTCGAAAACTTTCTCTTCAGTTCTCCTTGCATATTGTATGATTTTTGTCGAAATCAAGAATAGAACAAAGGATCGATCTCCCTAAAGGACACTGAACTCATTCAATAGTAGTTTATGTATCAAGTACGCAATGTGCGGCTTTAGCGGACGATTCGGTATGTTTACGGAATAGGAAGATGATGTCCGCTAAAGCCATTTGCGTACGTGTTGCATACTTTATTTGTATTATCTTTCCAAATAAACACACGTGTATACATTTCCAATTACCATCCATACGGTAGTGTAAGGAAGTTGTGTAAAAATCTAGCAAGCGATTGTTTATCAATGACACATCTGTCAAGTACTTGTCGAATATTAGAAGTCAATTTTCATGAAATAAGTATTTCAAAAGAATATTTCGAAGCAAACGTGTGCTGTCACTACGAAATATCAATTAATCTATAGTTCTTGTCTCCGAAACGTTTTTAAACGTTAATTATAAGTTTTCTGAATAAACAAAAATAGTTCGATAAAGTGTTGCAATGACGACTTTACCGCCCTAGTATCCAACCCTATTGAGGACACTGTATAAACATTCGAACTAATGGTATTTTTGGGTTCTGAGGACAGTGATCGGGGAAGATATACCATTTTTTTGTATTTCTATCAAATCTAAAACCCTGATAATACCCACATTCACAACTGTTTCAGTCAACCCAATTCACTTTTAAACTTTGCCTGGCCTACTATCCTACATAAGCGTTCCAAACATCTGAACAAAACAAAATGGAAAGTCGCTCACAGCCATCTCGCAATACGTTTCAAATATTGGCAAATGTTATTATTCATCTTAAGGGTACGATAATGAATATTTCAAGACTTTTATAGCTTTTCGATCGGCGCATCGACAGTAATTTATAACCAACGATAATATTCAATGAACGCTATTTCTTTGGCAATATCCAATTAGGTCAACTCTTCTTTGGAGTGAGTCATGGTGAGGATATTGTAACTTCTAATTACGTTGCGTGAAAACTGAAAAAAAACATTTGGATATAGAAGTTATTTAATTCAGGTACGAATGGATTTTTCAGTTATTTTTTCCGTCTTTCTTTTGTACCCATTTTGCAGATGAAGTTTGATTAGTGAATAAAGTTTTGGCACTTGTGGGTTCATGATAGTGCTTCTTTTTCTGTTTGATTCATAATACAGTGAATTGATTTCAGTGTTTCTTTTATTTCTTGTTGGTAAAGTAATGTGGGATCATAGTTTTCTGAACTTGAGTAATATGGTTTACACGGGTCATCAGAAACACGCTTCGAAGGATATAGGATACCCAAACTGACCAACTGGGAGCTTATAAAGAGCATCTCGAGAGGCAGTTGGAGGACCAATATACAGAGTGGGCCATCGAAAACGAAACAGCGGCTCTGTCGGACACGTCGACTACATTTTCGAGGGGGACATCGTTCGCGATGAAATTCACCCGAAATACATTCCATCCCTCGGAGCTGTGACCGCCACCCCTAAATTTTTAGATGGCAACATATGGCAAGTGATACCTCATTTGAAAGGTATTTTCCTTCTTAATATCGAACAACAAAAATAAATTAATTCTATCGATTCGTTTTCGAGATATAGGAACTTGAAGTTGGGAAATCACTTTTTATTCAATTAATCAATAAAAATAACATCTAACAATGCAACTGTTTAAAGATAATTATAATTGTCAAGGAATTACATGATCTAACTGTTTACCAACAAATAACATGCGATTCCGTTTCAAATTTTTATTTCATCCTCATTTACTTGATCGAAAAAAAATTAAGGTTCTTAAGAATCGATAAAAAGATGTTTTCTCGAATTCGACTCAAATGCGAGTACAACAAAAACATGTATGAGATAATTTTTTTCGCCAAATCGCAATTGTGGACGTCTATCAGTGTCAAACTGATCTTTGATTGAACGACATTAGAGTGAAAAACTTGACTAAAGCTACTGAATATCTTTCCACAATAATGGTGTATACGATCACGGAAAGAGTTGAAATAATAACAATGTTTTTAAGAATGATGAGTGCGGTAATCGAACAGCTAATTTACTCAATGGAACGCATCCAGATAAACTTGTTGCTAGAAAAAACATTCTAGAATTAGTGCAAAAACTTCGTCAAACTGGATCAGTAGCCAACAAGAAACGAGACGTGCTTTTCCGTTGAGAAATGAAGCTGTTGAAGTTGCACTTTTAGGACAAGTTCATGCAGACCCAACATTGAGCACAAGGAAATTGGCTAGTGTTACCAATATCAGTAGAACCAGTATCCGCCGAATCCTGAAACATCATAAATTCCACCGTGAATCGTCATAATTGTCGTTATTGGTTAGATGCCAATCCACATGTTTTCCGCGAAGTCCATACTCGAACTCCCCAAAAACTCAATGTCTGGGTTGGTATTTTTGGGGACCGTTTGATAGGACCAGTATTTCTCGATGGTAACCTGACAGGAGAAACTTATTTGGAATTATTGAATGTATTTGTTTATCCACAGTCGCATTGTCATAATATTTCATAAAATGATATTTTTTTCAATGGAACACCCTATATTTTTTCATACATTTCGATTCGTAATAACATTCTCAACAACAAAGCTCATATCACTTTTCTTCCCAAAGTGAAAAATGAGCATGAAATATTTCTTTCACTAGTACAAAAAATTTCTTTGTTTTGGCGAATAAAACCTCATGATTGTCCAAACACCCATTTTTTGTACTTATACGAATGACAATATTTTGTTACTAATAGCAAAATAAGACAGTAAAAAGAAAAAATTGCACTGGGATGTGAACTCGTGAAACCCGTGATCATCATGTCGCACCACTCAATTGACACCACTAAGCTATTTGGTATTAATTTACAAAACGATAATTTCCATCTTGAAGCCATTCCGCTAGTCGCATTTATTTTGTGAATCAAAATATGTCTGCTGTAATGATAACTTTGAAGCCGTTTTTGTACAGAACAGAATATACTGGAGGGTCAAATGAATGTGGTTGGAAAAAATGTGTTTGATGCGATAAAACATAATTATTATGAGCAATCAAGTTGCCTTGAAACTTTGTTGAAATTCTATTTGTCAAATATTCTCAAGTATGTCATGACAATGTCATAAATTATTGTAACTGTCAACTACTGTTCGAATATTTTTCGAAATGCCGTTTTCCCATCAAGAAAAATGTGATATGTTAGAATCTTACTTGGTTTGCCAGAAAAATAGCGTAAGAGCACTCCAACACAGCAATTCGTTCCCCGATCGTGAATTACCTAATCGGCGTTTTTTTGCTGTGCTTCATCGTCGATTCAGGAACAATGAAAAAGTTTTTGAGAAGAAGAGAACTAAAAAACGTTTTGTAATATCTGAAGATACAGAAATGGACGTTTTATCCTACTTCGAGGTATATCCAAATAATTCCATCAGAGATTTATCTGTTCCACTGTCTGGTATTCAACGAATTCTGAAGAAACATAAGATTTCTCCTTATAAGTTAGGACCAGTGCAAACACTAGAACCTGGTGATCCTGAGAGACGATTGGGGTTTTGTCGGTGGTTTATGAATAAATGCAGACAAGATCCAAACTTCAATAGAAATATTATATGGAGCGATGAGGCTAATTTTTCAAATCGTGGGATGTATAATAGAAAGAATTTTCATTATTGGAGTAGACATAATCAATTTCTAGTCCATCCCCACCATCCGCAAAGACGATTCAGTATTAATGTTTGGTGTGGTCTATTTAGAGACAGAATTATCGGTCAATTTTTCTACCATGGTTCTTTGAACGGACCCCGTTACATTAATTTATTAACAAGAATGTTGGAAGAGTTTTTCGATGATCTTGATCTGGAGGCTCGTCAGATGATCTATTTTCAGCAGGATGGAGCACCACCACATAATGTCAGTGTCGTAAAACGACTGCTGCGAGGCTATTTTGGAAACAGATGGATTGCTACAAATGGTCCTGTTGAGTGGCCCCCTCGTTCACCAGACATGACACCTCTAGATTTTAATTTTTGGGTATTTCTGAAATATGAGGTGTACAAAATAAAACATAATAATGTAGATGAAATGAATAATTATATTGAAACTATAATTAATAGAATTGATGGCCGAACTGTGTTGAATGCCACACGTAGTGTCAATAGAAGGGCCCAAATATGTGTTCAACAAGAAGGCGGTGTTTTTGAACATTTACTCGATATTTTATAGCGCTTTATCAAACCCGTTTGTTATAAATGTTTCCTATTAATACAACTGTCTTATTTTCACCTCTACGAAAAAAGTCAAATGAGCTTTGTTGTTGAGAATGTTATTACGAATCGAAATGCATGAAAAAATATAGGGTGTTCCATTGAAAAAAATATCATTTTATGAAATATTATGACAACGCGACTGTCAATTTTTGTTTTGTTTTCGGCGTCGAGAAGGCCACTGAAAATGCTACCAGTTTGCCCATTCAACCGAAATCGTAGCATCAATAATAACGGAGTTGGCAATGGTGCCGACTTAATTTGGAACACCCTGTATATGGGGCATACATACCTTTGAGGATTTCCAGGAAGAGATAATTGAAACTTGCAAATGTTAATAATATAGTTAGTGAATATGCCAGAGCTTGCGCACAGTCTCTGACAACAAAAGCTGGTAATCATCATTTTCTTAGGCTTTATTTGCTTGGTTGCCCATAGGACCTCAGTTTGCTCAAATTTTGATATGTTGATTGAAGTGTGGTGCACCTCATCATCATCTTGAATGTGATCGGTGGATGGAATGTATGATTTGACCTATATTGGCTACGAATAAGAATTTTTCTCACTGCAAGTCCCCGGGGGCAGTGACTGGCAGTGTATAAAACGTTTCTGAGAATTTTGTTATTCTGGCAATTTAACCGCAAACCATCAATAAAAACTTTTCAACAAAAAATTAAACCGACGAAAAAATCAACTGAGAAGCAAAAAATAAAATAAACCTTCTTAGTCTAAATGATAATTGAGCTCCTAAACTAATGTAAGTAACTGATTTTGAGTCGGCGCCAAACAAACAATTATCGAAGATCATTATCTATGAAAGAAGTCATCAAAACGCAGCCGTGCATCTCGCTGCCATCATTTTACGCTTCACCTAATTCAATTGCTAGCTTTATTTGGCGCCGACTCAAAATCAGTTACTTACATTAGTTTAGGAGCTCAATTATCATTTAGACTAAGAAGGTTTATTTTATTTTTTGCTTTTCAGTTGATTTTTCGTCGGTTTAATTTTGTTAAAGTTTTATTCCTTACTTTTAGTTCCGTATTTCGTCGGTTTAATTTTTGTTAAAAAGTTTTATTTTTTAATTTTTTGTGGCTAAAATCTACCAATTACTACCTACTTGTTTTTATTACTTCCAAAATCCCTCTCATAAAATATACTGATTTTGACGGAACAAGAATAATGTCAGTAGCGATCTGTCATTGTCACAACTATTACCAGTTAAATAATATGATTATCTACTTTTACTATTTGTTGTAATATAAATTATTTTCGTTGTTCTGGTTAGTTTATTTCATCACTTTGTATAGCATTCCATCCTCTCATAAAATATACTGATTTTGACGGAACAAGAATAATGTCAGTAGCGATCTGTCATTGTCAACTACGTATGTGTGTGCTAATGTTCACTAGTGAAAAATCAATTATCCCCTATTTTTCTACCCGTAAGGGTGGCTAATTCCTTTCGAAATCCAAATATAAGGTATACCCTATCTATTAAAAAAAAGAATCATCCAAATCGAAGAACCCAGTACAAAGTTATGCCTGATAGAATCGGTTAACGGACCAGAATTCAGAGGGTGAGTGATCAATATCCTTCATTTCGCTACCCTTAGGGGTGGATTTCATCTTTTAAATTCAAATGGGACCAAAGTCGAAGTACACCCTATCCACTGAAAAAAGAATTATCAGAATCGGACGCCTCAGTAAAAAGTTATGCGTGATCATACATAAAAAAATATGATGGAAAAACATAAAATATACGGGTCGAATAGAGAATCTCCTCCTTTTTGGTTTCGTCGGTTAAAAATGGAAGAGCACTGCCTCCTTTTCTGGAAAATGGTGACTAAATTATGACTTTTCAAAATCTGAATGAAGATTTATTATTATTATAAGAGTGCGGGGTGCTTTTTCTTAACTAATATGATTTTTTGCGACCTGGCGACTGAATTATTATTGAAATTCCTTAATGACGTTCGATGTAAATCAGATGTTGTTTATAAATACAGCCATATCACAATTAAAATGTCTACGCGAGCTCTCGGACGTCCTTTAAAGGTCGTTTGTTCACCGTCTGACGCAACCGTCGAACGGTACCATTGGTACTAAAGTGGTACTTGGAGGACCAGTTTTGTTTTCGGTTCCAGCGATTTGGCGCCCATATCTCGCAATATGACCCTGATTCGTTTAGCTGAGTGTCAATTTTATGCCGAATTATGTTCGGATTCGAAATAACTCTCATTTTCTGCCAGTCATATCGTAGTAGCTGGTAGCACGCACGGTGGGGATTGCGGCATTTTTCCACGTAGGAGTGAAATTAAGTATTCGCATGTGCTTAGAGGGTGTGTTGTGAGGTCGAGTAACTTGGTATTTCGTTATGCAAAATAACGGTATGTTGTTTTGCATATGGAGAACTATGCAACATCTTGAAACAAACTCCTTGCTAGTTGACTTGAAACCGAAATCAATTAACAGCCATTTATGTTGTCTTGGGAAACTGTATTGTACGATAATAAAGCAAATTGTGAAGAAGACAGATTCAGAAATGAGTATTCTACCAGGCAGAAATCCAATTTTATTGTTCCCAAGCATAGACTGACAAATACAGAGAAAGGGCCACATTATGCATCCATTAAATTCTATAACAATGTACCGTTAATCATTAAAGAAGCTCGCTTAAGACAAATTTTTGAAAAACATGTTTTTGATCTGTTGTGTGACATCGAGCCATATTCATTACAAGAATTCATGGAGAAATCATTTTACTACAGCTGACTAAAATTTTCAATCTATCTTACACCTATGTCTGTGATATATTTATATATTAATAATTTCTTTTTCAATACATGTTGTAATTACTTTTATTATGAAGTATTTCTAGTTATAAGTGACTTTTGTATTTTTTATATTCTTGATATTGTATATTATTGTCCGACTTGAGTTTCCAACTGTTTAAATTGAAAGCTTCAAATAAATCTATCTATCTATGAACGAATTCTTTTGTTAAGCCATAGTTTCCAAATATCCGAGGGTATGAGATCCAAACTTGGCAGGGGTGTTAGATTCAGGAATTGGAAACAATTTCAATATTTCAAATGGAACACCCCGTATATTTTTACTTTTTTTAATTCCAAGGACGATGCTGAGTTCGACCATATAGTCTTCAGGCGTAAAATTGTTACATTTGATTTTTTAGAAGCATTTCTATTTTTGCATCTAGAGTGCATTAGACCCACTTCAACCAATCTGATGAACATGAATAATGAGTAAAAAATATTATATGGATTTTTTTCCAGCACTGTTTTAAAAACAACAAGTTATATTTTGTTAAGATATCATAGTTTCAGTCTATTGTAGGCGAAAAAACGAGTTTTGCATTATATATTTTTTTTTAATTTTCGAATATACCCCTATACTGAAAACAATTAACAGATCGTTTGTGATTACAAAAAAAGGAATTAATTGCTACTGCCCATTGAATAAAAGATAGGGTACCATTCTGATGAACTCAATTGTTCAATATTACCTTTCATTTAGATAAGGGATGCGTTACAATTTTTTTTAGGTCATTTACAATGTTTTTATTGAATATCTAGAAAACTGTTCCGTTAATTTGGACCATATTTTACTCACAATATTTTGAAAATGTTGACTATCATATACGATAGTTTTATTAATGTTGCGTTTCTGAGATATGCATTTTTGAAGTTTACGGTATTGCGATATATGGGGTAACCTATCAATTTACCAAAATTTTATGGAACCTTTCGATACATTCAATTCTACCACATTACTCAACCACAATTTGGAACTCAACAGTATAGATTCAAAAAAAAAAACGAATTATAAATAACGACTTCTAACATCAAAAGTCAATTAATGTTCACGAGCTTCAAAAAATGTTTTCGACGAGTGAAACACTATACTTTTCCTACAACCCTGTTTATATCATAATAATTATTAAAAAAGAATGATGAACAAATATTTTATTTTCAATTAAAAATAACAGAATTTCTTTAAACATTACTTATGATTTAAATATCGGATAATTGTTACATTCGAGCAATTATTCAAAATTATAGGAGTATTACAATCAAGATTTTCATGTATTGAGGTAGTCGATGCCACATCTGTTATGTTGTTAACTGATGTCACTACGGATGACGATGCGCAGTAATCGGATAGCGTTGTATTTTGTATGGATTGTAAAATTTTGGTTTGTATTTCATATTTGCGGCTAACTAATTGATCAACATCCCCCGCAACGTTACTAGATTTCCAGCCTCCATGCTTTTTTAATTGAAGTAAATCACCTCCTGCATCCACTAATAGCGTTGCGGAAGTTTTACGCAAACAATGACCAGTATATTTTTGGGGAGCAGGCAAGTATCCATATCTAGTGGACGGAGGTTCATACAGTGCTTCTCAAAAGTCCCCTCCCCACTCTTATTTTTGGAAAAATTATACATAAACAAGTGAAATTTGGAAACTGAATATTAAAGGTTGTAAACTTCCCTACTAGTGATGATAGATGACGAAATCGTCAAAGATGATGTCACAAGGCCATTGTGACCAATAATTTTGAATGGAACCCTACGGCAAGCGACACCTCTTTCAAAAGGCATCGAAAAAACCTATTCAATGATACTAATTTTGTTTGTGTTTATGGCAGTTTCGGCAACTCTCTTTCAAAAAACGCAAAGCTGTGATGAATTAAATCAGTTAATACTAAAATTCCAAATTCAAGCTCCGCCTCTGGATAGCTGTCAAATAAGCTGACGTTTTTGTTACTCTCCCTAATTCGACGTTTTTGTAATTGTCCAAGTTTTTGTACTTTTAATAATTTGTGTATTGTTGATCGAACGTTTAACCATTTTAGCAGCTTTTGGTATTTTTAATATTTCTGTACATTTAGATAATTTGTTAAACTGTTGTGAGCCGAACGTTTAAGTGCTTCAAGAAGCGAAATGGTACGTGCTTTAGGTGATAAAGTAGCAGCGATCCTAATTCTTGGTGAAACTGGACAAAATATTCATGCAGCAGAACGCATTTTTAATGAGTGGTTTCCCGATCGCCCCGTTTCGAGGACTTATTCAAGGGAGCTTATTCGTAAGTTTGAAACAACGGGTATTATTAATGATGCGAAACGATCTGGCAGACCACAAATTTCTGATGAGAAAAAAATTGATATACTGGCAGAAGTAATAGTGAATCCTACTTCTTCAATAACTCACGTTGCATCTACCTGTGAAGTCAGTCGAAGTACAGTACACAGGGTGTTGAAAAAAAACAAATTTCATCCATACAAATTAAAAATGGTTCATCAACTCTCAGACGACGACCCAGACCGAAGACTAGAATTTTGTGAAAATATGGAAACTAAAATCAACCAACAGCCAGACTATGTCAAAACAATTTGTTTTAGTGACGAAAGTACTTTCTATCTAAATGTAAATACACATAATGTGAGGTATTGGAGTGACGCAAATCCTTTTGAGAAGCACTGTATATATTTTAGAAATCTCGTAGAAGAACTAAGAAATGTGGAAGGAACGCGGTACTCATGTATTTTTATTACGTATTGTAACTAAGAGACTGCTAGTACTTTTACATCATTTACTGTCAAATCTTTTAATTCATGGCAACGAAATTCCAAAAACTAAGGCTACCTACAAACTTTAACATTAATATAATTAAGAATTTGTCGCAATAATAAAGTAATTAACTTACCTTAGTCATTAGGAATTTGGAGTCGGGTGCATTCTTTAAGAAAGTGTGTATCTCATCGGAAGAAAAAAATTTAGACTTTTGACTTTTAAAACCATCAGATTTTCGTTTAAAAAATGAACGTAACTTGGGATATTTACTGATATCGATATTATTTTTAAACGATAAAGTGGTGCTCAACATCGAATACATAGACCATTGCGTCGATGACTCAAATGTTTTTGACAACCTTCCAAAATAAGCAGCACAGTTTCCGAAAATGAATTTACGTGATTATCAACTCTCCAATTCATGAATTTTGCATATATTTTTTCATATCTCTTTTTAGATTTTCCTGGTAATAAATCCAAAGAGGTTTCCTCAGCTTGATTTGGTATTTCTGGTGGTGTATTCGGAAAATCTAAATCACTTTCCGAATCAGAAATCATGATAACTTAAAAAACTAACAATGCTTTCAGTGCAAACAATAGGCTTTTTCATTTAGATGACAAATGACTAACTTTGTTTACCTGTCAGACCCAACGGCATTGAGTTTTCCTATGAATAGTTGACTTGAATTTACATGGAGAAGAATACTCACCATTGGAAAATATTCGTGTACATTATTTTATCTACGGATGAAATATTTTTGGGGGTATAAAATGGGTAATAAGTACTTAACCTTACTTATTCAGTTACGAATGCCAATGTATGCAGGTGCATTTGTCATGAAGTTGACTGTTGACATAATGTGAAAATACCGCTAATTTTGAACTAAGCCAATCTCACATTGTTATTTCAAAACTAACCAATGGGTATTCACTTTCCCAATAGCCAATCAGACTTTGGGTCTCAAAACGAGCGCATGCGCCTTGAAAAATCATCTAAATGAAAAGGCCTATTAACGAGGAACGTCAAACTAATGAAACCAGGCAACTAGATATAAATTGTTTTTACATCTCACGGTATTTTTACGATTCTATTTTGCTTTTTAATTAAACAAAAGTAAAAAATGCATTCTAATTATAGAAATGATTTATTTTGTTTATTAATAATTTAAAGCCATCAAAACATTATACACGAGGGCCCGAAATGATTGAAAATATAAATTTAACTTTCGTCACTAGAAACGATAGTTAACGTTATGAGAATTTCTCTCGCTTGCGACGGAAATCACGTTTTCGCTGAAGGTATTCTATTACAAAATGACGTCTTTTCGTAGAGGGTTGTAGAAAAAACCCTTTTTTTACAATTAGTGGTTTTGGAAATATCGAACCGCCATAGGTACTGGGCGGAAAAAACTGACATATAACATTATTTACTCCCATTACTTTTTTCTTGAATCCAACACCCCTGCCAAGTTTGGATCTCATACCCTCAGAACTCTGGAAACCATAACTTGTCTAAAGAATACGTTGACACCCGTCCTGGTTAACTATATTTTTCCATTCCTTCTAATCCATTACGTTTTCCTTGCTGTTAATAATAATAAAATTGTGTAAAAACTGTTGTTATATTTATAAATAAATAAATAAATAAGTAATTTTATTTTCCAATAAGACATATAAAATTTATAGGAATAGTCAGTATACAATGTATATAAATAGTGAATATATAATATACAGTTAAAAGTATAGTATTGTCAGCGGTAATTAACACACACACACATAAACACCTATGCTCAATGTACACATTTTGATAAGATCTAGCTAACTATTGAAATATTCTTCCAGCGAATAGAAGCATTTTTCAGTCAAGAATTTTCTCAAGGAGCTACTGAATTTTTTAATATATTTAACTTCTCTTAAACTTTCAGGTAAATGGTTGAAAACATACAAACCCATAATTGTGGGTGAATTACTAGAGACCTTGTATTCTGCAAAGGGAATATGGTATTTTTTCTTTTGGCGTGTGTTCACGGAGTGGAAGTCTCCCGTTAGCACAAACTTTTGTCTATTTTTTTAAAATAAATACGGACAGTTCATAAATATAGACTGACATGAGGGTCCAGATATTCAAATGTTTGAAGAGGTCCCTGCAATGATGAGTACTTGGAACTCCCGCTATTATTCTAATAATTTTTTTTTGTGTCGAAAAGACATTTTTTGCCAAGGTGGAGTTGCCCCACAAACATATTCCATACCTAATTCGTGACACAATCTGTGCATGGTATAGGGCCACTAGTTGGGGAATTTCAAGTATATGTTTGAGATTCCTGAACATGAAACATATAGAGTTCAGTCTTTTCATTAGGTTTGTACAATGACCCTTTCAACTTAAGTTTTCGTCAATAAGGAGTCCCAGAAAATTGGATTCCTCCGAACTATCAATGAATACATCATCACTTATCTTAATTCTCAGAGGATCACACTTTCTTTGATAGTTATGAAATCTTAAAATTTGGGTTTTCTGGGCGTTCATATTCAGGCGATTGGTACTGCACCAGTCTTGCATCATTTCTAGAACATTTTCTGTATCTTCAAGGATACGTAAATCATTTTTGTGCGAGATAATCAAAGACGTGTCGTCTGCATACATTGTTACATGAACACCTTTTAAGAATTTATCTAGATCATTGGAGTAAAGTATAAATAAAATAGGTCCGAGGATAGATCCTTGGGGGACACCAATATTAATGGGTTTACTCTCCGAATTTACTTTGAAACATGGTTCAAATTAATTAAATTTGTTGAGCGGCTTACCGCATGATATTTAAATATTGATTTCCTGTGTTCTCGGAAGCCCGTGATTTTTTTATTAATTTAAAATTTCACGTAATCTCGAAACTGTAGCAGATACTTTTTGTAGCACAATCGATTCTTTCATGTTGCAGATATTTATGTGAAAATGTATGCTTGTTTTCTAGGAAATTTGCAATCAAAGTTGTTATTATTTCGGTAGGATTCAAAATGATTTTTTCATTGGCTAACCAAATCGAAATTTACGGTCGGTGAAGAAAAAACGACCAAAGTCATTTTTCAAGAAAATAGTGCGTTCTTCAGGAGCATTTTTTCGTCGTGGCGTTTACCGTATTTCTATGATTTACAAGGCAATTTAAAATAATCGGTCATACTTCCAATACACCTATGAATACAATAAAAGAATCCATCGTATAATTCAAAGATGGGATATTAATTATAGCGGTAGGTTGTGTCATATCCTCTCCAGTGGCAGAGAAAGAAAATTGATGTGCATCTAACATTACACTGTAATCTCGAACCTTGAACAACTGTTCGCTGGATCTTGACGGAAACATTACTCAATTCTGCGTGAACTCATGTGTATTTCTTCACTGAAGTATCCAGAGCGAATCAGCAAATGTCGTGAAAGGAGAAACTAATATCATGATCAGACTGATTTGAAATCGTTTCATCATTTTCTATCGAAGTACGTACGGTGTCAATCTACAATCACTTTTTCCTCGGAAAAATTACCACTCCAATGAGAGCTCCATTTTTCATCTGCTTGCTTGCTTGCTTGTTTTTTATGGTCTATCCAATACAGGATAATAAACCAGTAAACGGGGGCTATAGCCACAACTTCGACCCCCCTTCAGTGGGCAAACGGGATTGTCTCACTCGAAATGATACCACGAGCGCCCAAAACTTTCACAACAACAATTAATAAAGAAAGATAAGTGCCATGTGAAGTGGAATGAATAGAAAAATCAAATTAAACGGTTTTCTTCACATAAAGGATTCAATATAAAATTGAACCAGAAAATGGTAGATCTCAGGTGAAAAACAACTACTTTCCTGGCAAATACCACGCAGAACGTTGAATGATATTCACCTGAAAATCCATGCATACTTCCATATAATATCAATGGACATTGAATGCAAATGTTTCTTTCTGATAAGCTCGATTATGTTTAATTTATGTCGTGTTCACCCAACAATCCGCATACCGGTTTCAGGCTTCTTGGCCCTCATCAGTACGGAGTAGTCAACCAGCCAAAGGTCCAAAGAACTCTGGCTGAAGTGAGACACAACGTAAACAAACCATCATCGAGCTTGTAACACCTATAGGTACGCCGGAAAAGATAAACTTTAACTGGCGGTACCTAGTGATTTTCAGGTGAATATCATTCAACGTTCTGCGTGGTATTTGCCAGGAAAGTAGTTGTTTTTCACCTGAGATCTATCATTTTCTGGTTCAATTTTATATTGAATCCTTTATGTGAAGAAAACCGTTCAATTCGATTTTTCTATTCATTCCACTTCACATGGCACTTATCTTTCACTATATGCTAGACGGGCTTGCCACTCCTACTGAGAAGGAACCTTTAATTTAGAAACCTATCGAGGTGGGAGATTTTCGGAGTGTTTCTTTCTGTCACTAGGTACCGCCAGTTAAAGTTTATTTTTTCCGGCGTACCTATAGGTGTTACAAGCTCGATGATGGTTTGTTTACGTTGTGTCTCACTTCAGCCAGAGTTCTTTGGACCTTTGGCTGGTTGACTACTCCGTACTAATGAGGGCCAAGAAGCCTGAAACCGGTATGCGGATTGTTAGGTGAACACGACATAAATTAAACATAATCGAGCTTATCAGAAAAAAACATTTGCATTCAATGTCCATTGATATTATATGGAAGTATGCATGGATTTTCAGGTGAATATCATTCAACGTTCTGCGTGGTATTTGCCAGGAAAGTAGTTGTTTTTCACCTGAGATCTACCATTTTCTGGTTCAATTTTATATTGAATCCTTTATGTGAAGAAAACCGTTTAATTTGATTTTTCTAACAATTAATAACTTTGCGATGCACGTGGAACGGCTGTACAAAAACTAACATCAACCTGACTTTCTGCCCGCGTGGTAGACGTCCATCTCCCACGACACCAGAAAGTCGAATGTCTCCATTTTTCATCTAGATTTTTGAGGTTAAACCGGTATGTACTATTGAATAAACGGTTTTATTTAGGTTGCCTCGTTTGTGTCTTGTGTGGGTCAAATCTAGTAATTGAAATTTTACCCCCTTCCTATTGACCGATTGATCTGAATGACAATACAATTATGTGTATTCAGTATCATTGTCAATCCAAGATGGCCGCCGCCACAAAATGGCGGATTACATATTTTTTCACAACCTCCTCAATATGGATATCAAATAAAAGGGCAGTACATCATGAAAAAAATCCAAATCCAAGATGGCGTCCGAAACAAAATGGCGGATCATAGAGTTCAGACAGTCAATACAACCCCCTCATTATGATTATCAAATGAAAGGGCTTGACTAGTAGAATACAGTACACCATGAAATCCAAGATGGCGTCTGAAACAAAATGGTGGATCATAGAGTTTAGACAGTCAATACAACCCCCTCAATATGAATATCGAATGAAAGGGCTTGACTAGTAGAATACAGTACACCATGAAATCCAAGGGCGTCTGAAACAAAATGGCGGATCATAGAGTTTAGACAGTCAAAACTGAAATCATTAATTGTGTCATGGGCTTCCACTGTCCACAAAATGCAAGGCAGCACCGTAGACCACGCAGTTGTGTATTTAGGATCGAAATGGACCTTTTTATGCACTATGTGAAAACACTGTAATTAGAAAGTATATGTGCTAATATCACTTGTGATTTTTTATTTTATTTTTCTGATGGGTAGTTTTTCCATAATCCGGAAAAAAGTGGTTTCGTGAAGTCACGTTCACTAAAAGTTGATTTGGCATCGTTGTATGAGTTGCAAATCATGGAATTGTGACGTAATGACATTTGTTATTTGTTACTTTGATAGGTTCGTTCGTTTGCTTCACGGAATAGAATATTATCAATCGTTTTTCTCTCTTCAGCTCTTTTTCTTGCATATATCTGATACGACTGATACGAGACACGAGATATGCAGAGAACTGCTGCAAATGAACAAGCTCGCCATGAATGTTTGGTATTGAAAAATTTCGGAAATTATTTTCTAATTTTAATAACTATGAAAATGTCTAAAAAGTGCTATGTGCACGGTTGTCTGAACACCAGTGAAAGTGAATCAAACTTTTGTAAAAAGCGGAAATATATGCTTTTGTGCTGAACATTTCCAGGTGAGTACATCAAGGAACGATCTTTAATTTCACTCAATGGAAGTTTGCAAAATCATCGATCAGTACTGTATTTTATATCCAGTCCTATAAACATATTGTTCTTTGGTTCCAGCTGGAAGAAGATACTACGAATTAGGAATATGCTAGAACAAGGGGACCCAAATTTATGTTGAAGCAAGATGTCTATCCACATATCAACCTGAAATGACATTGGTCTGACAATGTATATGTATATGACCTACCAACGATGAAGAAACCCAAACCAAATGAAAACATCACTCCTTCAGCTAGTAAAACTGTGTTGAGTGACATTACATCCATGGGAAATATTTACTCAAGAGTTTCGAATAGTTCTTCTCCTAGCAGTAGCCAAGCTAGTACATTATCCGATTCACCAAAATAACACCACCAAAAAAAAATTCTGAGTATATTCCTAGTCAGTCTTCATCCGATCCTGATTGTGAAAATATCGAAGGACAGCAGCGCCAGCGCCTATCTATTGCACTTATAGAAAAGAAGAGTAATATTATTTGGGGCTCCCTGAAAATGTTTACCACATTGTGAAATACATTACCAAAATTGAGTAAATTAAATATATGGATGTTCTGATACGTTTAAAAAAGATACGGGTTGGGGATGTATACTCTCGATTGGCTGATGACTGATATGAGTAAATCAAGTGTTCCCAAGATTTTCACAAAAGCTGTGCCTATGATGGCAAATTGTTTATTTATAAGAGCTTATATATTGGCCTGAAATATCTGAAAGAAATTTGCCGATCCCTTTCAGAGCTCGCTATAAGAAAGTTAATTCAATTATTGTCTGGAAATTGAAAAACCCTCTGATCCTGTTCGTCTGTCCATGACTTGGTCAGAATAGAAAAAATGCAATACTGTAAATTTTTTTATATCTGCTACTCCAAATGGCACAATACAATTTATTTCAGGAGCATACGGTGGACGAATTCTTTAACAACTTTGTCGATAAGAATAATTTCTTCTATTTTGATTGATTGAAATTCAAAAATACTTTGAATGACAATATTTTTAAATTTTGCCATTCTTTCAAATCCAAAAATTTTTTTTTTCTGTATTTGTGAAAAATAGATTAGTATCCCTCAACAAAGAATTGGTGTGAAATAAGTGAATAATTTTTCAAAAAATTTACGAAATTTGTATGAACATACTTCAAGTGTATTCATTCTAATTTATTAATTATATTTTCAGTAGTTCAAACTTAATAAATATTTGACTCATCACATGAAGGAAACACTAACAGGTACCGAATATGAATTTATTTATATTATAATACAAACAGACAAATCCTACATATATATTCACAGTATAATGCATTTATGATTGATTATATCTAAACAATCACGAACGTTTCAACTAAGAACCAAAGTTCTTAGTTAAAAGTTGGGCAACTTTCTAGTCATGGTTCTTAGTTCTTGTACTAGGGGTTCCATAAACGCGCTCATTGATTTGCTAGTGTTGAATCCTTAGTTATTAGTTCACTTAGTTCTTGGGAACGTTGCATAAACAAAGCATTTCATAATCCACCCTTGGCAAATTTTCCGAACCTGCTTTTAAACACACCAAATCGTTTATAATATTGAGAAATTAATAAGTTGATAAAAATAAACAATAAACATTAACCTCAAATATCAATATGATTTTAATGGGAACTGTCTTTAATATTTGCGGTGTTGCCAATGGTCGCTCTTCATCAAAAGGAAGGCCCGTTCAGAAACTTTGAATGTTTTAAATGAATAAAACCGTTTTTGAATTGTTTTTTTTTGTTGATGAGTCTATCAACAAACAGTGTTCAATTATATATTAATGGTGTATATCAAGCAGTGAGCTATATTTTTGACAAGAACAGATCTGTTAACCAATCGAAATTGATATCATAGGTAAGATAATTCACTTACAAAACCAATCGTAAAGGCTTGCCTGCAAAAAATCTTACATAAAATATTATTGCCAAGCTATAAAGTCTTAGGATTTTAGCTATTTGATAGGTGCAAGAGAGAAAGTAGAGCGTCCGAGGTCCGTGTGATAGAACAGGACACAACATAGCAGCTGCACGCTACCTGGCCGTTGAATGTATCCGAGTGCGCATGCTCGTGTACATGTGAGTGACAGTGACAGCATTTATTTACACTGGACAGTAATTTTGAACTCTAATTTATTAGAACTCTAATTTCGATCACAATTTTTGAATTATTTCACACTGTATATACTTACAGCTATGAAATAATCAAAAATAAATAATTTTATATATTAATAAATAAAATAAAAATAAAAATTCAACAATTGTTTTTTTTTTCATTTCAAAGCTAAATTATAAAATTCAAAAATGATAAAAAATCTATATTTTTTATTTGAAATTGAATAAAGAATAATTTATTTTATTTAAAATCAAATAAATGCCGTAAACTTTTGAAATTTTAGTATAATAAATAAAGAAAATCATCAATTTAGAAAAATAAAATGTAATACATTTATGTTGTTAAAAGCGTTCATTACAAAGCATATAAAAGAGTTCAAAATTACTGTCGAGTGTAAATAAATGCTGTCACTGTCACTCACATGTACACGAGCATGCGAACTCGGATACATTCAACGGTCAGGTAGCGTGCAGCTGCTATGTTGTGTCCTATTCTATCACACGGACCTCGGTCGCTCTACTTTCTCTCTCGCACCTATCAAATAGTTAAAATTCTAAAACTTTATAGCTTGGCAATAATATTTTATGTACGATTTTTTCGGCAAGCCTATACGATTGGTTTTGTAATTAAATTATCTCACCTATGATATCAATTTCGATTGGTTAACAGATCGGTGTAGTTACAATATTGACTTACCTGTTCACATCTGTTTGGGTAGCCATGCACAGAAATAAGTACAAGCCTACCTAGGCATATTCTTTTGTTAAAACTATCAGTTGAGGAAACTCATTCGGTTATCAAAAAAGGAAGGTCATCATGGATTAAAATTAATTCAATTCAATTAAAATAGCCAAGAACACTTTTCGAAAGGGAGTTATCATAGGAATATTTGTTTATAAATTATATTTGATAAAAAATGTCTCATCGAGTTATCAGATCGGTGAAGGTCGATCTCCACGGTCTCCTCTACTATGACAGGAGAAACCTTTTAATAATGAGGCACTGAATGAACTAAATAGAATGAGAAATATTAAGTAACTAAATAAAAAACTAAAACTTGAAAATAAAAAAGTAAATTTTGTAAACGGTTTTATTTTGAAGAAACATAATAATGATGCAGATAATGTACTGAAGCTAAAAATAAAATGAGTAAAAAAAGGTTAAGTTAATGTGGAGATGATATGCCAAATTAGAGCCCAAAATTCAAAAAACTGTCAGTTCATAAGTGTATTGACTTTAGGAAAATTAGTTATTATGAACGGAAGAGACAAACTGAATTTCCCATATTCTTATCATTGTCAGAAAATCCAAAATTTGTCTGGCGAATAAAATGTTATGATTCAATAGATTGTTTGTATTTTGTAATCATCCTTTTTATGCCGTTTCCCATACTTAAAAAGGGCAATTATTTCATGCGACTCCCCGCCCTTCATTTCAGTACGAGTTCAAAAAAAAGTTCGGCACCATACGCATACGTTGCCAAAATCCCTTTTTTAGGGCAAATTTTCTCTCTTAAGGACCAGCCCTCTTTAAAATCTGCGGTACGTTTGCACGTTGACGAAACGAATTGAGTTTCCCCCCCATGAATTTTTTTTTTGCTTTTCGATATTTATACGGTTTCGCTTTGGGGGCCCGGGTGGTGGCCAATTAGTCTGTATAACGCTGAAAACCCCACACAAATATCTCGGTTTTCTTCACGCGTGCGAAAAAGTGGGGAAAAACCTCGAACTTTAATTTTTCTCAGAGTTACGAGAGGGTCGATAAAAACCAAATTAGACCGGGGGATTGGTTAAATTTTTACCGGGCTAGTTCAAAAACCCCAGCCCTTTTGAAGAACAAATAAGAACCAAAAAAGCTTTAAAAAAAAATCATTGCTAAAAAAAAAATTTAACGATGGTATATAGCCAGTCAAATAATCATATAAAGCATTGATATGCCAAATTTTCCCTTGTAACAATCAATGATAAATTATCGAACCAAAAAAAATATGGATACGAATAAAAAAAACTGTCCTGGGGCCATCTTTACCTCATTTATAGAAATTACTCACCATGTGTCCCCCTCCGGTTTCATTCTTCCTTTTATTGTACAACTCGATCCCGGGAAAAAGTGCATTTATTATTATGCCGGAAAAATATTTAATATTTTTATCTACTCAGAAAAACCCCCAAAAACCTTTTGGAAAATGGCTCTCGGCTTTGTGAAACTCTGCAAAAAAAAAATTTTTTGGTATGCTGATAAAATTTTAAAGGGGACAACCCTCCATTTTCAACCCCAGACCCCTACAGCCCCCAAAATTTCACTTTCCGGGGGGTTTTTTGAATTCATCTTCAAAGCGTTTCCTTAACTGCCCCCCCCTTTCATCAAACCAAATCTTCAAAGCGTTTCCCCCCTGCCCACCCCTTTTCATCAAACCAAACCTATTTATTCCCCCCAAATCC